>CAWUFW010000369.1:2425000-3112500 GCA_963921515.1 Calotriton arnoldi
GGAGGGCCACCATTGCTCACTCCAAAGTCTCCTGTCTCTCCCCACCAGCAACACCTCAGTTTTATTGGCGTTAAGCTGGAGGCAGTTGGTGGTCATCCACTCCGTGACTGCAGCCAGGCCGCTCCTAAAATTGGAAGCGTCCCGCGTGGAGTCGTCAGAGAGGGCCACCACCAACTGCGTGTCGTCAGCATATGAGACCAGAGTGAGGCCTTTGTCCCTAGCCACCGTAGCAAGAGGTTGAACGTACAGATTAAATAGTACAGGACTCAGAGCAGAGCCCTGAGGCACACCCTGCCCGATGGACTGGACACGGGAGAGAAACAGGGGGGGCAGTCACTTGGAATGTTCTCCGACAGGAAAGATCTAAACCATTCTAGGGCTAGGCCAACGACACCCGCCTCCTCCAGACGATGTAAAAGAATCCTATGGGAGACCGTGTCGAACGCGGCACTGAGATCAAGCAATATCAGTGCCGCAGTGTGCCCTGTATCGAGAAAGGTCCGCAGATGTTCGGTCACAGCCAAGAGAGCCGTCTCTGTACTGTGACCAGGGCGGAAGCCATTCTGGGAGGGATCCAAGGCGCCATTTATATTCAGGAACCCCGTTAAGATGTTATTCACGTGAGCCTCAGCGATCTTAGCTACCCATGGTAGGAGGGATATGGGACGTAAATTTTCCAGCTTAGCTGGGTCCAGCAAAGGTTTTTAAGTAGAGGAACCACCAAGGCCTGCTTCCATAGCTCAGGGACCACAGCTGTGGAAAGATGTATTAACAACCTGGCACAAAGGAGCCAGGAGCACAGATAAGTCATGGATCCCACTGTCCTCACAAACCTTTCAAAGCCCGTTTTCCCCCTTGTAGCTGCATCGTAAACGTGGGGGGTGAGTGCCCAATGTCGGAGGTAGTGATAGTGGTTCCTCCGGATTCAGGTGGAATTCTCGCCTACAAGTATCGAAAGTGAGAATGTCGTGGTTGTGAAATAGATGGTTTAGCATAAGACAGCCACCCTCTCTCCAAGCGTCAAAGGGGCCCTCCCCTGAGGCTGGTGGAAAGGCCGGGTTGAAATGAATCAGAGTGTAGGGGGAGGGAAACGTGGTCCATTGTTCATTCCTCGCTACCGAGTCCCACACTTTCAAAGTGGTAGGGGTGCCAATATACGCATTCGCGGGTCTCTCTTTCTTGTGCTTCCATATTAGATCCCAAATTGTCCTCCCCGTGATGGCTCTGTCCATATGGAGCCAGTGCTTCTCAGACTCCCTTTTAAACCACTCCGTCACTATCCGCAACCGAGCAGCTTTATAGTACAGGCCCAGATCCGGTAGTCCCACTCCTCCCTCCGTTCTGGGGCGTCTCAGTATTGAGAACGATAATCGGGCCCTCCCTCCTTGCCATATGAACCGTGTAAGCATGGATTTAATTTTAGGTAGGAATGTCGTGTCTAAATCAAATCGGCAAAGCCTGGAAGAGATATAGCAGTTTGGGGAGCACTGTCATTTTGACCGCATGTATCCAGCCGAGCCAAGAGATGAACAACGGTTTCCAACGTGTAAGATCGTTTTGGAGCTGGAGAAGTCGGTGGGAAGTTGGCTTTATAAAGCCCTTCCACCCATGGTGTCAACTGGATCCCTAGGTACTGAAGGGAACGATCAGTCCATTGCAGCGGGGAATGGGACTGTATGTCACTGGCTTCGCCGTCTGGGACTGCGAGATTAAGTATATACGATTTATCGAGGTTGACCTTGAATCCGGCCACTGCCTCACACTTGGCCAGCTCAGAATGCAGTGCGGGGAGGGATAGTGAGGGTTCCGTGAGGGACAAGAGCACATAGTCTGCGAAAAGCGAGATTTTATGGGTGTCGCCAGCAAAGGGTATCCCTTTAATCGTCTGTCTTTCTCGAATGGTCATGGCCAGTGGCTCAATACTGAGAGCGAATAGTAAAGGTGACAAAGGGCACCCTTGTCGAGTGCCTCTCGTAAGGGAGAAAGGGGCCAAGAGTACACCATGGACCTGCACCCTGGAACGGGGATGAGTGTAATTGGCCTTGATCATCTGAATACATTTATCTGCAAAGCCAAAGTACGTTAACGTGCGAAATAAAAACGACCAATCCACCCGATCAAAGGCCTTCTCGGAGTCTAATCCAACCAGCACTGCCGGAATATTGCGCTTTGCAACTTTTTCAATGATATGTACAGTGCGTCTAATATTATCATGTGTCTGACGTCCTTTGATGAAGCCGGATTGATCAGGGTGGATTAAGTCTGGCATCAGGTCGTTCAGCCGGGTCGCTAAGATAGCAGAATAAAGCTTTGCATCTAAATTTAAGCGTGCGATTGGGCGGTAGGAGGCACACAGATGTACATTTTTCCCAGGCTTAGGGATGACCGTCACAACAGCCTCTGCCATTGAGGGGGTAACCTCCCCAGTCACTGCCATGTGATTAAAAAGAGTCGTGAGATGTGGTACAAGGTCGGGAGCAAACGTTTTATAAAAGTGGGCCGTAAGTCCATCGGGCCCGGGTGCCTTGTGTAGTTTCAGGGCAGTGATGGCCGCGGTCACCTCCTCTACTGTTATGGGGGCAGAGTCTTTCATTCAATGCTTGTGATACCTGGGGGAATTTCAAAGCCTGGAGATAGTTATCTTGCAGCCCCTCATCTCGTGATTCCCCAGTATACAGAGCCTTGTAGAAGGAACCGAATAAGTCTGCCTTATCTTTATCCGGGTGTATTAGCTCATTGGACCAACCCTGTATGCCTCCAATATATTCCCTTTCGCGTTTCTCTTTCAGTTGTCTAGCTAAATGTTTGCCTATTTTGTTCCCTTGGGCATATGAGATGTGTCGCAATTTCAAGAGTGTGAGCTCCGCTCTGTTATTGTAGATAGCCTTCAATTTACCCCGGAGTGCGGTAAGGTTGCGTAGTGTAGTTCTATGGGGGTTTGATTTATGCGTTGCTTCCGCCAGTTCCGCCTCCAGTTTTTCCCTTTCTCGTTGTCTATTTAAGCTCTATACATTTCCCCCTTATGACTGTTTAAAAGCATCCCATGTATTACCCATGGAGGTGTCTTCGGGTTTATTTAGGTTAAAAAAAGTCCGTGATCGCTTCTCGGAGTTCGGTTCGTAGTACCCTATCTCGTGTAAGGGCGATCGGGAAGTACCATTTAGGTGTGATCGACGAGTTCGCCCCCCATTGTAAGCAAATCGAGACAGGACAGTGGTCTGAAAGAGAGCGGGGGAAAATCTTAGCTCCCTTAAGGGCTCCTATCAGAGTTTGACTAATACAAATATAGTCCAGTCTAGAGTAAGTGTGGTGTACGTGAGAGTAAAATGTGTAATCTCTAGACTGAGGATACATAGTACGCCAGGCATCACGAAGACCGGAATCATGTATTCTTTGCTTAGTGTCTGCGGTGAATGAGCTAGTTTCAGATCTGTGTGGGCGGGTGCTGTCCAAATCTGCTTGCCAGGTAAGATTAAAATCACCCATTAGGATCGTTGGCCCCTCCGCAAAGTCAGCTATTTTGTCTAATAGGGTAGCTAGAAAGCCCGTTAGGCGCGTAAGCCGCAATTAGGGTGCATAGTTTACCCCTCAGTGTTCCCTTAACCATAACCATCCTACTCTCCTTATCCGATTGAATAGCCAGTGGTTGAAATTTCATCGTGGCATGGAATAGTAGTGCGACCCCACGGTGCTTAGTAGGTGCTGAGGATCTATAGATGAGGGGGCATTGTTTATGTTTGAGCCTCGACTCTTCGGATCTCCGGAGATGCGTCTCCTGAAGCGCCACTTTGTCAAAGTGATGATCAATGAGATATTTCTAGATTTTTTGTCTCTTTTGTGGAGAGTTCAGACCTTTGACGTTCCATAAACCTATAGTAATTACCATCTTCCCATAGTATACTTCTCCTCCCTTCTCACATTCCTCTCATGGAGTATAGTATGTTCAGCTACAACAGTTGACCAGTGTGGGCCCTCCCAGGTGTGCCTGACGTGGCATGTGCTCCCTGACCAGAAGATCGGTGTGTTGCCAATCCCAGTGAAGTTGCCACCACTACTTGAAACTTCCTCTCCCCAAAACCTAAGAAAAAAAATAGAAAATCCCAACCCCCAACTTTACCAACAGTAACATGTGTCGGAACGATGGTAAGTCTCCGACCGTAGATGTAGTCAGTTATCTGGACGCGTTGGTGGACGGCGTGACCCATGTCCCCATCCGCACCAGTCTCAAGAAGTCGAAAGTAGAAAGTCGCCTTGAGCGCCGGTCTCCCGACGCTGCGCCACTCGAAGCCATCCGCCCCCTTAAGTCTGTCATCAAGAGATGGATTGTCCGTAGCATACCACTGCGCGAGATCGATCAATTTGGGGCAGAGCCTAACTTTTCAGTCCTCATGAAGGTGCACCCCGTAGTCTCAGTACTCTAGTCTCACTTGTGAGTCCCCATGGAGCTCATAGACCATTGTGGTGGAGGTGCGCCATTCCGATTTGTTCCCCGTCCTTTGCTTTGTGAAGGCTCGAGATTGATTGCAGGAAGCCCCAGTAGGTCAAGCCCCTCTCTCAAGTCTGATGTGGCGTTGCTTGTTTTTGTATTCAAAGTTCAGACCAAACGGGTATGTCCATCGGTACCGGACTTTGTCGTCGCGTAGTTTGGAAGTGATAGGTCGAAACTGCTGCCACCTTGCCAAGGTTGCTGGTGCCAGGTCTTGATAAATGCTGCAGGTATGACCCTGGAAGGAGATCGTATTGCTTTTCCTGGCCGCCAGTAGAACGGCCTCTTTCACCTTCTAAGAGTGAAATTTCGCAAGTAGGTCCCGTGTGCGCCTCAGTTCCCCAGCTGGCGATCCTCCGACTCAATGTGCCCGTTCCAGCTTGATTTTAAGGGTTTGTGGGCTTAGGATCTCCGCAAAGAGGTCCTCGAGAAAGGCTAGAAGATCCGGACCTTCCGCTCCCTCCTCCAGGTCACGGATCCATAGGTTGTCTCTCCGGGCCCTGTTTGAGGTCCTCAGCTTTCAGTTGAGCTTGGTGTAGTTGGTCCTGGAGGGCGCGCATTTCGTCCTGCATATCAGAGGCTCGCTTATCGATTTCCTGAGTCTGCGTTTCCAAATCCACCACTCTGACTCCCACGGAGTCCACATCCTGTTGGAGGTTGGCCATTCTCTCATTGAGATCAGTCTTCAGTTGGTCAATGAAGGCCTTGATGTCCTGGCCAAGCTCCTTTCGAAGTTCTGTTTTAAAATCTCGAAGAGAGTTCATGAGATAGTCTTTCGTGAGGGCCATGGCTTCCAAGCTCTCGTTGCGTTCTGATGGCAGTTGTTTGTCCGCCGGTGGGAAGAAGTCAGAGACTTTATTTGTGGTTTTGGTCAGCGCCCTCTTTGGCGGCATAGAGGCGGGCTCGGCGTTGTTCCCACTCCGTACAAAAAGTCCTCTACCGCATCACCTTGTCTCCGTAGCAGGCTGCCGCCGTGGGCCGCTGGAGTTTTTGCGGCGGGTTCCTGTGCTCTCGCTCCCAGTAGGTCGCGGATTCCCCGTATCGTTCTTAGCAGCCCTCCAGGGAAAGGCCACGATGCGCATACTAGTACGTCGGACGTTCTCCTAGACCTCACCCCATCAGAGGATACTCGTCATTAAGCAGATGCTTGCCTGTTTCCCCCCCCCCCAGCCAGAACTGGGACTCCCCATCTGTTCCTGTCGCAATGGGGGCGGTCTGCACTTTACAGGGCCAGGTTGTGCCGAAGTTTCATTTGCCGGCTCCAACCCAGGGGAGGGGGGGGGAGGGGGCGTGCGGTGGCTGTGGCTCTCGCGCGCACCTAGTGCGATTTTCCCCAAGCGCACAGGTTCAGTGTCCCACGTTTGGATGCAGCAGCTTGGAGCAATTTCAGACTATGTTGAGCGGCCGCCTCGACGTTCCACCCTCGCCATGGGGCTGCACGTTGGCCTTAAGCAGTGTTGAAAGGGATTCCCACAACAGTGCCTGGCCGTGCTGTGGCCGCCATTTTAAAGCCAGGCACCGGGCGCATGCCTCTCCCAGGAGTCAGCCGGTTTCCAACTGCGCCCAGGCAGGATATATCACGCCATGATTTCCCCCCCTCTTGCGGCGCATCGTCAGCTTGACATATAAGGGGCCCCCAGCGCACGTACATGTGTCGGCGGTGTAGCGTGAAGTGACCGGGCCAGCCACAACGTTTACTCTCCCCGTGGGCTTCTCCGTTGTGGCAGCTATTGCAAAGGTGACCCTCTACGCTAGCCGCTTAGGTAGGGGCACAGGCTTCAGACGCCACTTACTCCTCGCTGTCTCCTCCGTGGCAGTCGGGCACCGGAACAGCCCTGAGATTGGCAATCACCATTTTGAGGAGCCTCGTGGCCGACTCGGCGGAGCTTCTTAATGGCCTTCAGTGGATATGCTGCCGTGCGTTCTGGGGTTCGCTACCTGCACCAGTCGCAGGGCTCGCGCTCGGTGACCCCGGCATCAGTGACGGCGCTGTGGGGCCGCAGACATGTCCCCGAGACTTGAGCGCAGACCGGGAGCCGAGACACGTCCGTTCGGCCATCTTGCCCGGCCACGCCCCCAGTACGCACTTTATCATGTGTTTTATGTACATGTATATATTCATGATTTCTGCAAGGTGGTAGAACTATACCATCCCTTTACTTTTGTAGTATTGCTAATCATATATCTCTGCTACTGTCTAACAGTTGTTGCAGCTCATCTATTCTACACTAGAATAACAACTGTTCAATAAATACTTATTGAAAACGCCCACACTGTTTATTCTGTGTATCGCTCTGAGACAAAATAAGTAAGCACGAGTGACTGAGCGAAAGGTAGTATATTGTTTCCACGATCCGGGGGGGGAAATCAGGGTTGGCATGATCTGAGGTTGTCAAGAACTATTCTCTCCCCGATAAAAGGAGACTCTAGTGGCACTGTGAGCTAGCTGATACAGACAGGCTAACGTATCCGGTGGGGGTGCACAGAATCAGTCTGCCGCCAATCCCAGTTTATGTTATCCAAATGCGCAGATCCTGTATAGGGTATATAGGAACTACACGACACCAGGATGGTGGAAGAGAGAATCCTCTTACCGAAGGTATCCAGCCTCTTGGATTCCGTATTTGGTGGTGTGATAGAGAATGCGCCGGGATTGATTTGGGAAGGTGAGGCCTGGACCACCAGGCTCTCAGGGATAGGGTGAAGGGAGAGGAAGGCGGTGTCCCCAGGAGTGGGGTGATGGCTCCTGTGCACAGGATTGCCATTGCAGGGCTTGATCCAGGCCCCATGCTGGACATCAGTGAGGGCTTCATTAAAGAGTATTAGGGGGCCGGATGGGGATACCCCCCTGGTTGAAGCACCTCTGTCATGACACTGGTCTTGACTTGAACCGTGGCCAGCTGTAGGTCCAAGCCCTCAACTGCCCTCCGGACCACTATCAGGAAAGAGGCCCCCTTCCTCTTTATTCACTGTGGGAGGAGAGAGGAGGCCAGTTTCTGGTGAGGTATCTAGACCACTGGTGTCAGCAAAGTCCTCATACCACTTGTCATCAGCCATGGACTCTGCTAAGGGGGGGGGGCCGGTATAGGAATCCTCAGATCCCCTGCATTCGTGTTCCTCAGTGAGCCAGTCAGTGACATAGGGCTCAGTCCCCAATTCAGGCCATGTGGGCCTGGTTGGTGCCGGAAGAGACGCCTGTCCGGCTTCGTATTGGATGCGGGAATCATAATGGGTCTGTGCAACCATGGAACGGCAGCACTGGAACGGTGGAGTTTATGAAGTTGCTGCCAGTGCCGATCCAGATCCACCAACGGACCTTAAGGGGTCGATTGGTGCCGATGGCAGACCCACCGGCGGAGCCTCAGTTGAAGACCTTCCAAACCCATGGGACTCCAAAGGTGCTCCAGAGGGGTTCGACTGCCCAAAAATGAGGTTCTCGGCCTCATAAAACTGTCTGAGTTGGGCAGGGGTCGCTCCGGTTCCAGGAAATTCAGGGAAGCAAAGAGCAGTACCAGTTTCCGACGCCGGCTGCACAGAACCACTGCAAGCAAGGTCGGGATTTCTGGCATTGTTCCCTTGTCGTCTGAAGGATGGGAGTGACTCAGAGAAGTGAAAGAGCTCTTAGTCTTTTTGGAATTCTTAGGGGAATTACGTGAAGAAGTCCTGGAGTGTGACGAGGGCCAGTGCGCGCTACTCTGGGAGTGCTACCGAGACCTCCCACGTGAATGGGACCTGGAGCAGCACGGGGACACATGGCAAGTGGCCAAGGGTATCATGACCCGCTCGCGGGTGGCCTTGGGGGTTCAAAGTCTTCCACTTTGCACACGACACTGAGTCGTGGTCCCTTTCCAGGCACCACAGACACACCAAGTGGGGGTCCGTCCCCGACATTTGTCGATGATATGCTCCAAAAGGTTTGAACCTGGTGGGTTTCTCCTGGGACATCTCCGAAAAAAATAGACAAAAAAGGCACACTAGTCCTTGACAAAAGTGTTGAAAGTGAAAGGGGAACTCTATCCACATCCGCGCTGATGGCATGGAAAAGATGGAACTGAGGTCAGCGCTCTGGGGTGGCGCCTACATAGGCACTGCACACATCACGGTCGACACTGAACTGACTGACACCACCTACTGGCGTGCAAGGGTACTGCTCAAAAAGTGTCCAGATCCAGTCTGATGCCTTGAGAATATTCTATGGTAAGGGATCTGCAGCTAGAAGTCGCTATCAGATAGTGTGCATGAGGAGGGTGGCAGAAGGCTGAGGTCTAAGAGTTGGGAAGCAAGCTCAAGAGTGGGACCCATTGAAAGGCCCCCAATATGAAACAGAAAATCATCTCCCTAACTTTAAGTGCCAATTGCTATTCGTCAAATCATCTAATTAGCTAAGCAAGCACATCAGATACCACAACTGAACACAAAAAAGGTTTAGGACGTCTGAGATACATTTCTAACAACATCTGTCAACTTAGGGAGAAAAAACAAAACAAAGATTGGTTTGGAAAGATAATGCAGTTCTTTAGATAATATAGGGCATGCATGAATAGAATACTATCAGTTGTAGAATGTTTTCAATCCTGTGAAAATCACATTATATGGTTCTACTGTAAAGTTATCTATGTGCGATTGTATGAGGACTATCTCAAGATAGTAAATCTAATGAAGTATACAACTAAAGCTGCAGCCAGAATTAGATTAGTAAACTAACCAGGTCATACCAAATAGTGAGTCCGATGAAGTTCAGGTTAGAATTCAAATCAGGGTAAAAATAGTATAAGTGTAGAAAAGCACATTCCCATGGCAAAAAAAAAAAAAGTAGTGGGCGCATTTCCATTAACTCTCTAGCACTTAAAAGTTACAATTACTGGCATTTACATTACATCAATAAACAGTGTCACCGCACTTCATAAGTTAAAGAAAAAAAGGGGAGGGTGAGGTATGTTAATAACATTAAGCTTTTCACCAAAGTTTTCTTTATTTTCCAACCATTAGTAATGAGCCAAAATAATCTGAAGCAAGTGCACTTCAGTTAAATTCAATCAAATGCATTGTTCTCATTTCTGGCTTCAAAATCAGGCACCAAACATTGGCACTACAGGCAAGAATGTTACTGGGAAAGTGGCATGGTGATAATCAACACGATTAAGAGTTTCAAAGGACACCAAAATTTAAAAAACGCGGCATCTGCTCGTCCTCAGATGGCCAATTGCAATAACAATTATGGAAGATTTAGGAAGAAAACAGATTGCACCCAACTAACATGGCATTTGTTAATATTGCATACACACAAAGGGCAAAAAAAGTAAAGCTCAAACCTTGGGCTTTTCTTGCAGCTCTTCAGTGTCAAAGCTGAGCAAAACAGCCACCAATGCTTGCAAAATTGAATAAACAAAATCACTTACCACACTTATAATGTCCTCCGTTTTGGGGCCAACGTTGAACACAGCTGTTGGGTCATGGGTGTAGAGCCCAGCAGAAAAAGCTCCTCTCTGTGCAGATTTCAAGAGCAACGTAAAAGAATGCAGCGAATGAGGCATAATGGGGCCAGTGATCTCCAAGCTGAACTGATCTTTGTAACCAGAATTAACCTGGGTCCTCACATTTACGCTTCGAGCCTGGAAAAAATATAATGGTTAGCCATCAACATCATGGATAAATAAACGCACATTTATAAAAACTGCTTTACATAAGTGGTACTTGGGCGTGAAACCAACTTACTGGAAAATTAACTGACCATCAAGAAATTAGACCTAAAAGAACATGCCAATCCAGTCCCCTCTCCCTCTCCTGTAGCAACTCAAAATTGTGCTGTTTTTCCTATAATGCTAGCCAGCAAAGACACTAGTTAGAGTATATTCTGAGTTTATTAAAACCCACAGGCACCTTCTACCGAACTTTTTGTGATCGTATGTTCATTATGATGGTGGTGGTGGTGGTAGTGTGCGGATATTGACAAATGATTAGTAAACACTAACTTACCAATTCAGTCAAGTCTTTTTATGAGCACCATCATCTGTGATTATGCATCTACAAATTTGAGGTGAAAATCCTGCATATTTAAAAAGTGACATATTTGGAGCCTCCATACCTTAAGTGTTTGCATTGTGGCACCCCGAAAAGCGTTCGGAGACAAAATTGTTGGTGGAAGCCCCGCTTGAGGACCCGAAGCAGCCACTAAACTCTTACAGTTTATCAGGAAGTTTAGCAACGTAAACGTATTCGTCCCTTTCACCATCACAACCGACTCAGGCTTATGATCCATTTTCACTTCATTCTTCTCTTTAGAGCTAAATAAATGTTCAACAGTCAAGGAACCTGAATTAACATTAAAAATAGATCAAGGAACAGAAGAGGGGGATTTCAAAACAGGCAACAATGCCCTCAAAGCAGGTGCACAATTTCTTCAATCAATGTAGTATGAACGTAAAGTGCTAGACTGAAGTCCTAACTCCCAGCCAGTAATAACAAGTGTAACCATACATTTTGATCCGCTGACATGACAAAAAGTATACCAGTATTAAAGGATACAGTTTAATAGAAATGGAGTCTGGCTTTCTGATCTGATTCTGAACACCCATCTCTTCAAGCCAGGAGAAACCCTCATCGTCATCACTTTCTGCTTGTACTCTATAAAAAAAAAAAAGTGAAATAAAGTCAGTAGTTGTACAATAAAAACATTTATGTAGAAACCACCAGTTGCTTGATGAACCGATCCTATGTGTTTTTCTGGAATAGAATCCCCAGAACAAGCAAACTAAAACCATACTAAAGATGACAAAAATGAGTGATCTTTACATGCGTGTTTGTAAAGGCTCAGGCTGACTTCCAACTGTTCAGGACTCTGAGTTAGAGTGGGAAGTTTACAAGTGAAACAGGAAAAAAACAAAAAAAAACAAGCGGTAGCTACTTCTAGGCAGTACAGGTAGTATGTTTGTGGATCGGAGTTTTTTTTTTTTTACCGTTTTGAATATAAAAACAATAATTCAAAGTAAAGGGTCTTTAAGGTTGGTGAAACATTCCAAGAGTATAGCTTTGGGCACTGAAAGTGGAAAGCAAAAATTAGGAAGGACAGGGGAAAGAGGGAATGGATTCTAATATTGTAAATGAACAGTAAAAATTGTATTTGAAGGAGTAGTAAACCATCTGCCAAAAAAAATAAAATAGATCTGTTCTCCCCCACCCCATATGTTTAGTACAGGAAAGCAGGGAGGGAAGTAATACAACTAGGGATGTTAGGCTGAGCAGAGAGCTTTTGTATAATAGTTCATCCTTTAGAACAAAGCAGAAAACTCACAATTCCTGCTGTATTGCCTTTTTGGTGCAGCAGTAAGTTGTGGAGTCTTGCATTTCACCGACATATGGACCAGTGAAGTAGATATTGAAATTGTGTTAATCAAACCAAGTGAACTAGCTGGCCAAGAAACTTGTGAGTGTCCAAGTCTTTAGCTCTGGGACACAGGCTGTTGAATGAAGGTCTGAACCAATTGCTTATGTAATCTCTGGAGGTGCACATTTTACAGAATAATTTCCTCGTCAACAGCTTCCCATCCCAGACTGGTGACCTTGGTGGAAATCCACTAGGGTAGTCTATGTATGTTCTGTAATATCAAGAGTATTCTGAAGAGAATGCATCACATTTCGAGAGTCCTGCAAGTTAAGTAGGAATCCTAAACAGAGTCTATCCTTTATATCACTTTGTGTAATACATAATCAATGCCTTAAGCCTTGCATGCCTCTTGACAGAGGGGTCCTTGTGAGTGATTACCTTCTTGACACTAAAGGAGAGCGCAGGCAACAGTCCAAGTGGCTATGGGGGTCTCTTAGTCGAAGGCAGTCTTGGCAAAGATGGCAATCTTGCAGTTGATGGCAGCTTTGATACCAGCGCAAGTGGTAACTGATGACAGAGGTGGGAACACTGCAATATCCTAAAAGGAACCTAGCAGCACATGGATAAGATTTCTCTTAGTTTCTTGGTAGAAGGCTAAGAAGTAGGCTTCTTTAACTTTCCTTTTACAACAGCGATCTCAGAGGGACCTCCACTGACATGGCTGAAATCCTAGGACCTACGACGCCACGGCTGGATTTTATATGCCTACATTCTTGATCCTTCAATCATTTTGAATTTTATCGCCTGCTACAACATTTGCAACGGCCCATGTCGATTTTCTTCACGCCATCCACTCTGCCCATCTTTCTACTATACTTGGAGCAATTTTCATACAGAGATGGCATTTTCCAATAGAAGAATAAATGAGTCAAAGTCTTACTATAGAACAAAAATGCCAACAGAGAAAAAAAAGAGCAGTTAAGAAAGCAAACTATTCTTAAACACAGAACCTGTGTTCTAGAACTCCTATTAAACAAGTGGAAAATGGACCCGAGAGACTGGGCAGCAGTGAGGGACAAGTTCTCTGGGGCTGGTCATCTTAAAGAAAGGTCAACTAATTGCCTGTGCGACCTTAGCATGAATGTGTTTGATTTGTAAAACAAATTTGAATCGTAAATGAAATGGTATTTTAACTTTTCTGTTTCAACGAGAAAGACCCAACTTATGAATGATTAAAATACTATAATGGAGCACCCTAGTATTGACACTAGCTAAGATTTTGCCACATGTATTAAAAACAAACTAAAAAATGGCTAGATTGTTAGAGTTGTGGGGAGCCGGGAAGGGGATAGTATGGATCCTTGTGATATGCTGTTGTCATTATGATGGAAGGACTGCGACTGAAATGAAGGACAGAAACTCTTTTAGCCAGGAATGGGCAAACCCATACTACATATACAATAATTCCAATGACAGAAAAAAAGATATCCAGTGGCTGAGGTAGCACAAACCCCACATAACCTCCAATTCAGAGGGAAATTTAACAAACAAATCCTTATTTTTATTTACAACATACTCATCTGCACAGCTGTTGATCGCTTCAGAATCCTTCAAATTCATATTTGAAGTTTCAGAACCTTTCTGTTTCTTTCTGTTGTCAAACTCTGCTTCAACCAAAGGCAAGGAAAAATCAATTCCTAGGTGATGAAGAAAAAATAAAGTATTTGGTTGCAGGGTACAAGTCCTATGTTAATCTATATTGCGGATATCCCACAGTAACCGAAGACCATAAAACAACTCTACCTTCATTCCTCATGGCTTCTCTTAAACCTCGGGTGGTGGGTGACATGATAGCTGTAATGGTATCACTTCCAGCAAGGCCAGCAGCACGAAACAATACAGTAAACTGATAGGTACAGACGTAGAAATATGGACACAGCTTCGCCTTCAGCAGATTGTACAAAGAAGTGAAACTAAGAGCCCTGTGGGATAATGGAAATGTGGGTTATTATAAATATTTACTACAAGGAGAAAACAATTCCCAGTGAAAGAAACCTAAAGCTTAAACTTAGGTGATGTGGTAAAAATGAACAAAGGCAACACCATGAGCAGAAGAGTTAAGTCACCTTCGAGACTTAAGCAAGATTCACAAATACTTATTTACGGACATGTTCAAACAGGTGATAAACAAAAAGGGAAGAAAACCACTGTTTGAGTATGAAAACATCCCTGCTCCCATTCCCGGTTACGAATACCAATAAAAGCAAAATATTGCTTATAAAACATATTCACCAATAATATAACAAATGCTATGTCAAGATGGATTTAAAATGGCTGGAGGTAGCTTGACTGTTTAAGATAGTCGCTCTAATCTGAGCTCCATTCTGAGACCTCAGACTAATCCTCACTCTTCTGGTGGGTCCAGAACCAAACTATTATCTCAGATCAGAAGGGAAGCAGCTTACATCAGCCGGAACAGAGCGCTGGTCCCTCAGGCTGGTAGGCATCAGAGCTCTGGTGATGGGGGTCTGCTACTGGTGTGCAGCACAGCAAAACATAGCAGTTATAGAGGACAGGAAGGCAGGGCCACAGAAGAAAAGGGATTCGCAGAGGCGGCAGGGTGAATCTCCCGCCCCACAACTCACCTCAAGGCCTTGGAATACACAGACATGGGAAGCGAGGTGGGCTAGTCTGGGACGGCCCGCACCTCAAAATCAGACAAAGGCCTGGAGGTGCAGCAGGAATCCTGGGGCCTTGTGATCAGTACCAGACTGGTGCATGACATGGGTGGAGAATCTGTGCCCACATGCATCCCATGGAAAGTAGATTCTCCATACCGCCACCCTTGGAAAAGGGCATTAGGTGGCAACTGCTAGCAAGGTGACCTCACCTTGACCTGGTAAATGAGGGGGCAAGGAAAGACCCGAGAACAGATATAGGGTATGTGGCCTAACAAGAGTTTTCCCTAAACCTCCCCTCCCACAAGACCCGCTACAAGAAAGCATTGGGCGCAGGAGGAGTGGCAATACAGCAGGAGGACAGGTGAAACCAGGCCTGTATGAGGCCCAAATAACCAAACAGCAAAGGCTATACTAACTTTACTCCCCAGAAGCCAAAAAGGCCCTTCAATGTACATCCGACTCGGAATCCATAACCTAACTCCCTCTATTAGGTCAGGGTGGATGAGGGCAGCAAGATAGATACTGGGTTAAAGGAAAACATAACTGGGGGTAAAGGCACGAGAAAGGCCAACAAGATTTGACTGGGGGAGCTACTTTCTTAACCTTCCACCAGTAGGGTCCTATCCCTTACAAAGAAAGGTCCACCTGCAGAGCAGTGTCACCCCCCCTCCCACCGAAGAACTTAAGGGCAACTTGGATGTAAAACAAGAAAAGGAGAGGGAACTCCCCCGCTCCCCCACCCAATAACCCACTCTAAAACCAGGGAGATTTATATACACAACCGGCCCAGGGGGTTGGGGGGTGGAGGGAGGGTCCGCTTGTGCCCTCCTGTCAATCAATAGACCAAAGGAAAGTGCTAGAAAATGGACACCAGGGTCAAGAGCAGAACAAAAACAACGAGAAGAACTAGCGCTGTAGAAGACTGAACTGCTACCCCTGGAAGAGAGACGCCCACTACACCACACTATAAATCCACCAAGATAGTGGCACAACTCATATGGGAAATTTAAGTGCCGTAGCACAATGTAAAGGTAGTAGTAAAGTCGGACAAAAAAAAAACACAAGCGGATCAGGACTCACAAACACCTTGTGCGGACTGACACCCACTGCCCCCTGCTGATCCAACGCACATCACCATCTCATATTAGGCAAAGGGACGGACTACAGTTTGACACCCCCGCGGTTAAAGATGGTCAAAGACAAGGTGGAACCTCCGCCCGCTCAAAAGAAGATATACTAGTTGGTTTGGCAGATTTGTCTATCCAAATCACAACAAATCTTCCCCACCCACCAAACTCCTCAAGAACAACAAGAGAGGTGGACACCACAGTAGCAACAGCTATTCTTCAAGCGATCCATGACGCACAACAATCACTGGATGGCAATAACAACAAGATAAGCCTGGATCTCTTATTGCTGAATCACAACCTATGTAACGTGGTAGACTGTAGAAGACAAGTCAAAAGGAAGAACCTCCGGCACTGAAGACATAATCAAAACTCTCCAAAGTCACATCACACAGTTAATAAGAGTTGTCAAGCAATTAGAAAAAGTCGCAAATGCAGAGGTAAGGTTCAGGCGCAACAACATTGGAGGAGTTGAAATGTGACTGCAGTCATGGTTCCAGCATAATAATTATCCAAATGCTTTATGGTGGAGTGGGAACAGTGATCCTTTGCACCAAGGCCCTTCATCACATGTACCCTAAATTACATAGATAGAAATGCAATACACAAAGCTGCTAGGCTAAAGAGGACTATTTGCCATGATTCCTCCACCATCATGATTTTCTCAGATTACACACTTAAAAACCAGCAGTGAAACAAAAACTTAAGGCCATGCTGTTGAAATGCATGCTACTATTAAAAATCGCTAGACTTAAAGTGATTCACTTGGGAAGGTCACACTTTAATACTCCTGGAAGAGCTTGGGACTGTGCTGAAGGAAATAGGAGGAGAAACAAGGAAATCCAAAGGAATCCAGATGAGCGCAAACAAGCCACTTGGGGCCACACAACATAGGAACAACAAACCCAAGCTCAGAAGATGAAGGAAACAGGTACTACAAACAACCAATGGAGAGCAATACACACCCACGGTCAAAGAAGTGACAGATGACTCCAGACCCCAATCTTGAATAGGTATTAAATGACATACCACTTCATCTTCCACCTGCAGACCAATACAACAACCTGCCAGAGGTCTTACTACTGATCAATCAAACTGGAGCTCACATTTAACTCATGGCCCTCCATTAAACTTAAGATTTAAGTGGACATTAAGCTACTCAATATTTGGTTTTGTTATACGTTCTACAGTTCAGGCGAAAGATGCTTCTTGGGTAGAAATATAAAGAGGAAGGCAGTGCGGTGGGGGAAATTTAGTCTCAACCTAGCTCAGCAGACAACAAACAGCCATCCCAGCCCCCTAAAAGACTAGTGGTGAATGGTAGCAACACGGACACCCCAGCACATCCAAACTTTCTTCAAATGTTAGTGGGTTAAATCACCAAATCAAGAGAGGCGTCTTGCAGTACATCAAATGCCAATCCCCTGAGGTATTATTCCTATATGCCTAAATAGCGAACTTGGGATTTCTGAACGACATGTGTATGCCTACCCCAGTCTTTGACTCTGGAGATGTGGCAATCCTTACACACAAATCCTTCTCCTTCACTATAAATCAAGTACAAACAGACCCCCCTGAATGCTTTGTCCGCATGTCCGGCGCTACTGAAGGACAGAAATGGACAATCTGTTTCTTCTTATGCTTGCCCTCCTGGACAAAGCCCTGCGTACATTTACCAAACTAAATCACTTACACAACAGTAAACTCCTAATCGGAGGAGACTTCAACGCCATAATAGACAAACTCTGAGACACATTGCAGTCAAAGTTCTCAACCACACACCGTCGACCATGCCGCAAGACTCGGTGAATTCCCTGGGGTGAGTTGAAGTCTGACCCACCTCCCACCAGGAAGAAAAGTCATATGCCTTTTTTTCTTGCATGCGCAATCCATTCCCTAGCATAGACCATTTTTTCCTAATGGTGATAGACACTCTAGACATAGCAAGGTCACAGATACTCTCCCAATGACTATTGACCACTCATTGATAACATTATCCTATGCCGTCAAGGCTACAGAGACAGAGTAGTATGGCGCCTCAGTACATAGTGGCTTACGGATGAGGACTTTGTGGACTCCAGGAGGAAAGATGCAACTGAATATTTTGAGGAAAATAAGGGTTCAGTCCGATAACTTCCTTGAACACCTCTGAAGGAAGTATGTTATCTGCGGTAAAGCCAGGCCCGATATCAAGCAGAAGCAGACCTAATATTAGGCAAATATTACTACATTAAAAAACAAAGTTACCAAATTAGAAAAAGGCTCTAACAATCCAATCAAATATTACTATGGAGGCATTTTTCATTGTTTAACCAGCTTTCCTAACATTAACAATTGGTCACGTGAACTAGTACGTTGTCCTTGTGACAATGAATCTAAACAGTCTACTTATGCACATATTGCTTTTTGTAAATTTTATTCATATTTGAGGCACTCGTTAATTAAGCCACTGGTAAGCCCTTAAATATTATACAATGCCGTCCAGCTTTTTCAGATTTACAAATGTGTATATATGTGCTGTTTTATCAATTTTTATGGGCAGGAATTACTCGGAGGAAATTAACGTGGGAGCAGAGTACTGTTGTTCCTCTTTAAGCTGTATCTGCATCTGTATTGTAACTGGTTTTTAAACAGCGTATGTATTTTCTTGCACACTGAATATTGGTTTTATGGAGTATGCTTTTATGATTCACACTGCGATATCGAATAAAGCTTATTTTGATTTGATATTGAGGCATCTGGAAGCAGCCCAAAACATAGCTAAAAGCGGATGCTCAATACAGCCAGACTTATTTGGGTGGCCTCCCAAAGTGAGTCTGGGGACAAGTCTGGCTTCTATAGACATATCAACCAGATTCATACTCATCATAAAAACAGGGAACGGAACTATAGTTACTAAGGCGAAAAAGATGGCAAAAGCATATGCCACACAAAAAAAACACACAAAAAAAAAAAACACTTTATGCCCGACACTGCCCCATGGAGTGACTTTGCCCACTGACAGTATGAACTCTACAACCTGCAGACCGAAAAGAACTAGACCAACCGATAACAGAAGTGATTTCCGAAGCAGCCACAATGCTGAAATTAAGGTAGACTCAAAGTCCCAACAGATTACCGGTCGAGCTCTTTAAGAAATGGACTACCCTCATCTACCCCCATTTATTAGCTCTATTTATTGAAGCAGCGCAGCAGTGAAGGCTGCTTGATAACTTGTGCAGGGCACAATTACAGTAATTCCTAAAGAAAGCAGGCCATCCACGAATAGCTCTCATTTTATTGGCCCATAACCCTCAATCTAGAAAGTTAACATTTTTACAAACATCCTTGTGAAACAGCTAATTGATTACGTCCCTCACACACCAGGACCAAAATGGATGCATCCTGGGGCGGGGCAGCAGACGTGGCCTAAAATGGCTATATTTGGAATTAGAAGTCATGAACTCGAAGTCTTGCATGCCTTAGACTGTACTGATTCCGAAAAGGCGTTCAACTTCATAAGTTGTGACTCTATTTCAAGTCCTTACGCTGAAATACGAAACCTAATTTATCGTCTTTGTGACATTGCATCCGGCAACATGGGCCAGAGGATGAAATAGGGTACTATAAAATTATTTGCAATAGAGAGGGGCACGTGACCGAGATGTCTACTCTCGCCCCTTCCTACTTGCCTTCGCTACAGAAACCTTGGCTGAATGAGGTCGGGAGGACACAGTGCAGAATGGATTTCAGTTGGACAGACCAACCAAAGAATACATATTACTTTAAGTCCCTGACAACCTTTGATTCTTACAAGATCCCCCTACATCCACTGAACACCTAATAAAAATACTAGGCGCAAACAGAGGGTTATCTAGGCTCACTGTGAATAAGGACAAAGCAGTGCTAGTGCCAGTGAGAGTCTCAGCGGAGGAGACGCAATGGAAAACAAAACTCTCAGTGAAGGTAGGTAACTTTAAATATTTGGGAATCTATATAACTTTGTCCCAGAGCAAGTATTGGGATAATCCTGCACAAGGTTTTGAGCTGGACATCTTCCCAGATTGCAATCCACAAGACTTCTTATATGGGTCCAAGTCCACACAGTCCCTTTCCGAAGCCACAAGTCACAGTCAGATCATGGTGGAACGCCATAAAACGTACTGGGTGGTACAGAAAATTGACAGAAGAAACTCCACTCTGAAATCCCTAGAGGGCCTCATATCTGAACCTAATAGTACAGCTCCCATTTTTCCCAAATTATTTCAACTAAGACATGTTTTAGAAAGATCAGTTGACGGAATCCCAAAGTTCAACCCTCTGGAAGCCAGTCGACATTAGGCAAGTTGATGAGGGGAAGCATACCCACAGCTTTACTGTTCTCTAGCTATTAATGCCCAAGACCCCTACATAAATCTTTGAACATGCTGGGAAAAAGCAGGAGTTTCAGGGATTTTAAAAAGAATAAACCAAATGACTGGTTTTTTTTTTGGTTTGTTTAAGCTTTGCCCAAATATAATCTGCAACAGGGAATTCTGGACTTTACTTACCATTCACTCATCAGAACCTGCTGCAAAGCTTCATCCTGAGACCATGGCATAGCCTTGCCAGTCATTTTCCGATCAGCACCAATGCGAGGGAATAGCTGCAGCCATGGCAGTGACGGATGAAGCCAGTAAACCAGGCTCTGCTGGAATGCACACCGCAGATCTGTTGACGATTTGGGTTCCTATATCAACATAAAAAAAAAAAAAAAAAATGGGAAATACACTCAGTGGTACACTAAACACAGTAAACATTAAGCGTAGCATGCATCACAGGCGGATGATAAAACATCTGCTTTCCTAGTCAAAGTAATTCATATTTCAAAACTGTATCTTAGGGTGCCTTCATTTCCAGTGAGTAATTAATTGAAGATCTAAATATGGGTGCTGTAAACCACACCTACTTTCTGCCTTACAATACCAGTTTAGAGGATTCCTTGTGCCCATGGTGCATCAATATATTTTTTTTCTTGGTATGAATTCTAGTAAGGGAAGGCCACAAAAGGAGCACGCCCATAAAAAGTAGCAAACCACATGAAACACTACTTCCACCTACCACAGCCATTTATATCCCACGTGCCAATTCATAACGGCTGAACCAAGATCATGTTTATTCTGTCCAGTACGAGGTTATCAAGAAATAAGGGGGCACTCCTAATAGCAGGCCCGAAGATTTCCGAAGAGTATAAACAAACTTGAAAGACTCCTCCTGCATCATGTTTGTAATACGCAACAGTCAAGAAACAGACCCGACTGGTTAGTCAAGCAGTACAGTTGTAAGTTTGTATAGTTCTCTTCAGTCTGACTCTGTGTCAAGCACTAATAGGCTGATCAGAATCAGTCGGGAAACTGTGGCACCAACAAAGAAGAAGGTAAACAATGTTTATGGTTTTTTTCAAGTCTCTGGAACTTTTCTCTTCGAAAGCGGACGTCCAATATCAATACAGGCTAAAGGACTTGCAGACACAATAAAGCCTGCTCTAAGAAGCAGGCTTGATTATACCGCTAGGCCTTGGTTAGCTTAGCCTTGCCCATATTGTGACAAGTGGGGCGAAGTGTAAAGGTGAAGTTATGGATAGAAAAAAAGTTTGCTCACAGAATAATATTCTGATAAAACAGGTATAGCACAATTTTATTCCTTGTAAAATTGCTTCTATATCACCCCTAACCCACCACCAAAAATGTTGTGTTGGATTAAGGCTCAGTTTTCTGTCTTCACTGATTTTCACACTTCTACAGATACAAAACAATGTGTCTCTCCGTCTGTATATGGAAAAATACAATAAATAGTTTTGGGTTTTTTTTTTTTTGAGTGGTGCTCCGTGCTATCCATTAGGACTGACCCGCCATACTCTGTACAGAATGAAAGCATGGGGAGTTAAAGGGATATTTCCTTCAACAGCAGATGTGGACATGCATTAGTCCCACTAAACCACTGTTTTCAGACAAGTGTTCAGCTGTACTTCACATAGGGCCTCTTACAGTCCTAACATGAGTCTAAGCGGGACTATGCATTGATCAGTTAAATGTGGAACTGTACTAGTTCATTCCCCCCCACTCCCCCTCCCAAGAACACAAACTAAAAATGGATAAATACCAATTAGATAAGCAAACAAACATGGAAAGGTTTCAAAAGAACACCATAACAAAGGGAGCTATAGCTTTGCAACACAACTCAATTGTTGAAAATCCAACGCTACAGCACAGATTGTCAAAATTAAAAGTTTGTAAGGAACAGACATCATCCATATAAAGTATATAAAGAGCTTTCTTGTGCAGGTCCTCTCGTAACACTGTTACAGTCAAACTCATCTCTTGAGAATCATTCTATTAGGATTATTGACTGATGCGGACAGGGTGCAAGTAATTCATTCAAACTATTTTTTTACCTCAAATCATCAGTTTCATTACAGCTGCACTTTCCCAACTTGTTCAGGTTCATGGAACAGCTTATAACCTTTGCAATAATCCAAGCTATTTCCATATTTCATATAATTTGCCGTTCAAATTAAGGAAATGTGTTATTTGCAATTAAGTGGCTAACTCTTGTACACATCGCACACCTCAAAGTCATAGACCATACCAGGAGCAAAAGTCTGTAAATACAAAAGTAATGAATTCTATTTAGCTCCGAAAAACAAACATGTATTGGAAAACCACTTTCTCCGACATTACTGCTAGATCGCCTATGTAAGGCGTACCAACATAGCCGTGATACACCCACAATAAAATACTACCCAATACCACCAATCTGGAAAAAAAACATGAATTACATCCGATACAAAACACAAAGGAACATTGGCTTGAACCATTTTTATTACCTGTATGCTCAGTGGCAGATTGACTGCCGTCGCTCGACAATGCATAGTAAGCCCTTGCGATTCTTCTTGGGCCTTTAGGTGATCTGCCCAGGTGAAAGGTAGAGAAGAGGTGAACAGTAGGCGTGTTTTAATGCTCCAGTCCGCAGGAAATTCATCGGTTCCTGAAGAATCAGGCAGTGAGGCTTTCTGAGGACTCTATTACAAAACGAAGTGAGTGAATAAAAAAAAAAAACTAGCATGAGATTCTTAAACACAAGGACCCTTAGACCAGAAGCTCAGCAAATGAGTCTGCGAGAGCATGAAACACTGACACCATAGAGAACTTTCATTGGTTAAACTTTTTTTTGCACATAAAGTGTTAAACAGTCTTGTACCACCGTTTCCTCCCATGGAATACACAAACAATACATATTTTCCTGCCCACTGATGATTCCCAGCGGTCCTAAACGAAGAACAAGTTCATTATCCTCAGCACTGGTACACTGAACCTTCTAAATATTAGCAGCCGTCTGCCTTCCTTCAATTGACAAAAAATAGTATAAGCACCTTTGCCCTAAACTGTAGCAAAACATGTATTTAACTATGGGACTTTACTCAGTTGCATGCTGCATTGCACACCACACCCAGCCTCAGATAAAATGTCATGACTTCACACAACATAGTTGGTACCCCAATAATAGTACATTTTTCAAGATGTACTGCATAGTCCTGGCCCCTTGATATCTCTGTAAAAAAGTTGTTGTCCAGAGATTTTCATTTTTGATTCATGTTTTTGCATCATTAGAGAAGTAATTTTGCTTGGGGAGATAATGCTAATCCGGCTCGAATTTTTCTGGACGACATTTTTAAATGGCAGATGTGTTGCAGTGATCATTTAATATTTCAGAAACCGAGAGACCTATATACTTAATTTTGGTGTCAAAACACAGGTTTTGGGGGTCAAGTAGTCTTATAGAGGCAGAAAGTAACTCCGCAGAGCAACCCTTCCGCCATTTTCAAAAACGGCAGCTTTCATGATGTGTTTTAGCCATCATATTGGTAATTTATTTTAATATTTGTTTTTGTTACAGGCTTTCCATGGAGTCAAATTCGTAAACATAAGCAAAGCAGGTGGTAGCAGATCATGTTTACCTCCCGACAGTGTTGCCAACTACAAAATCTGAGGACTACTTCAACCAAGAAAAATTTGTCATATGTCCAACTAATTCGAAAGAAAAGCCAACATCAACTGCGGCTGGACAGAAGAGAGTTAGAGATGCTGCAGAAATACAGCAAGACGAAGTACACAAAAGACTGAAGCTGATGGGTGAAGAGGATCAAATATTCTATTATTGTAACAATAAGTGCTACAAGTCGTATACAATGGAAAAAAGCATGGAAAATATTAATTAAAAAAATAGCAGAAACCAGACCTCGAGAATCCGAGTCTTCTGAGAAAGTGACGACCACCAAACCCAATGCCCATCCACTTAGAAGATCGATGCCTACCCCTCGTTTACCTCCAACAACTGATCAGGAAGCAGAAGATCTTCAATGTGTTATCTGTGGTTTAGCCAGAACAAGGGCCAAAGGGACTGACAAAATAAAGTACAGAGTATGTGAGTCTCAAAGGGCAAACATGCTTTTATCTGCAGCTAGTTTCTTCCAAGATGAAGTTTTCAGCTGATTAGCTGATCTAAACAGCAAGGTGAATGTATGTGCAGCGGATTTGTATGCCCACCCAAACTGCATGCGTGCATACATTCGAAAACATGAATGTACAATGAGCAGCAACATAGCCGCCCGCCTTCAGTTAAGTTTGCACTCTTTGAAAAAGCAAATGAAGTTTCAAAGCCATTCTCGAGTGCTGGCTACGGGTTTTCACTCAGTGAGATCAGAGAAATAATGGTCAACATTGATGAAATTGTATTGATCCATAATAATGAAATTACGATTTTTCTGGTGAAAGTGTACACTGACAGAATTCGTTTGTCAGTAACAAAAAGAATGAGCCACTTATGGTGTTCTCAGCTGATTTGACTCCTGAAGTTCTTGCTACCAAAATAAGATCACAGGATGCAATAAAATCAGCAGGAACTATTTTAAGAAACGTCCTGAGATTTAGATTTTGGGTTGAATGACAAATTTTGTGATGGCTCATAGCTCCGCGAATCATGGGGGGTCAACAAAAATGCCTGATGTTGTCAACATTGTTTACATCATTAACATCAGCAAAGCAAAATTGTTACAAACTCAAGTTCTTGAGCTCAGAACAGAAGCCGACAACACAGATGATGGCTTTGAAGATACAAGCGAAGAAGTGGAAGACAATCCCATGAACCATCAGGTTTTATGAATTACATCACGGCAAAAAGAAAACTCCGCTACACATGATGACATGCCACGCAATCTATGACAAGTGCAAATGTAGAGAGCTAATCACTTCAATTAATAGGATTTGTGTATCAACAAGTTATAATGACATAGTACGAAGCAGGAACTTGTTAGCAGCTCGTGCTGTAAAATCTTGTGATTCAGACAGCACACCACTTCCAAGTCACTTTACCAGGGAAGGATTTACAATTGCTGCTCTTGATAATTTTGAAGACCGTTCTTTGCCTGGAGCATCCAGCACAGATACAGCCATGGTGCTTTTTCAAGACTGTACAAGGAAGTAGCTGCTGGAAAACAAACTGTCAGCTGTAGGCATAAACAAACGAAGCTGCAAACTTAGAACCCAACAGTCTTGCCAACGTGCGCAAAATCCCTACTAGCCATCAACACATCCCAGTTTACCAGCAAGTTTCAAAGTGGCTGACGGCATGGATCTTCTACCTGATGCTGCGGTCTGCAAAGCTGATTTAACCGAATTTATCATATTGCTTATTAGGTGCAGACTGGAGGATGCCAGTTCCTCCATGGGCTGGAATTCATGTTCAGATCTCCAGAAGACCGTCCCACTGAAGAAGGTTGGGTTTTTACCAGCAATACCATCTCCAGTCACAAACTACGCAAGTGTATACACAGCTCTAAAAAAAAAAAAAAAAAAAAAAAAAAAATCAAAATGTGTGTGCTCAGCCTGAACACCAGCCTATCCTGACAGTTTTCTGCAATGAAGGTGTTTTCCATACTGTAGCTGACATTTTTATGAGCAATCCAGTAGAATTTGATGATCTTTATCCAATGATTTGCATTTTCCACAAGACAAAAGTTCTGTTGCGGTGTGCAGGAAGTTCTCAGTGGATGTGGCATAGACTATGAACTTATGGAGGCTGAAATCTTTGGAAGCAAAAGTGTCCAGTCAGAATTGAGCGTAACTTATGTTAGTTCGTTACAAGGTATGCTCATCATATCTGAAGCTATAGAAACATTGCGCTGGAATGCTTTCTGTAACAAGAATGACAAATTAGGTTTTGCACATCTTATCTCAGAAGTGAACAAGGCACAGGGTGCACTTCATTCAAAAGACAATGCAAAGCCAGGCAATGTTCAATATACTCAGTTCAAAATCAGAAAAACAAGTTTAGAGTGTTTGAAATAGAATGTGAAGAAAAATCAGAACTTTTCAAGTACTAGGGAAATGTGGACTGTGGAGTCACCAATTACTGTGTTTTGCAAATTTGATTGCATAAACTATTGGAGATATGGGTCCTAGTATTTGGAAAGTGTAAAGAAGCTACAGGTGGAAAAACCATACCTCTCCAGTAAATTAATCCAGAGACATTTTGTGGTGAAAGAGAGGGAAGGTTCAATGCTGTGGCTCCAGATATGAAACTGGAACAGACGATCCAGAGATCAAGGAAAAGCTCAGAGGGAATTGTTGGCCAGACACATAAAATTGAATATGTTGCTCAATGGCAGCTAGCTTACCATGAAGACCTTTCTATTTGCAATGTTTTCAGAGAGATGACAAATTCAAAATTAATGGACCATAGTGAAACTGTTCCTCACCACGAACTTGTGGGAAAGAGAGGGGAACGTTTTAATAAACATGTTGACAGTCTTCTTTTCATGCAGCAGCAAGGAAACCCCTTTGAAATGACTAAGCCGGTGAGACTACACAACTTCATGACCAAACAATATGTGGAGAACGATAAAAAAATTTTTTTTAAAAGACATGTCTACCAGATGTCCTGGAACATGGATCAAAACTATATGCAGAACTGAAGCAGGAGAGATTTGTATTGAAAGAGAAAAAGCTGTTTGACAATCACTAAAGCTAAACTTCCACGCTTTAACTGCCATAGTAAGAGTTTTGTCCTACCAGCCACTACAAAACAGGTTATAGAAAAACAACTTTCACAAGCACATAGAGATGAATGTAGCAAAAGAAGAGTGGGATGGGATTGTCCCACGATTATCTTCCAACAAACGCAATATTTGATGGAGATGTTGCAACCAAACCAGTAAAGCACAAACTCGTACAAGAGCTCAAAAATAAACTTTCACTTGAAGAATTTCAATTCGAAAAGGTGTCCTCATTGAAAACTGCTGTTGTGGACTATATGTCATAATTGCGAATGGTCAAGATTTCATCCATGCAGAACTTCGGGGATGTCGTTCAGACTGTTCTACAGACATCAAAGTCAGTGTGCACTTTGCAAGAACTGCACATTGTCTTTGACAGTTATCTTGAACTATCTGTCAAAGAATGTGAGAGAATAAGACAAATGTCTACAAGTGGAACAATTGGCCTTGCCTGCATCAAAAATTCGAAACCTATACCTGTGCAACTTGATACATTCTGGTCATCAACATCGAACAAGATGAACTTGGAGATGTTAACAAGCCAAAACATTGCCGATGCTTCAGTTAACACTGAATTTCCAAATATTGCAAGTGGAATGGCTGGCAATGAGGAGTTGGTACCTGCAGAGAGCGATTCAAAAGATACGGACATATTGTTCAAGAACTTAACAGCAAATTGGAGGAAGCAGACATTTGTATTGTGCCACATGTTGAGTGGGCTGTTCGAAATGGTTCCAATCGAGTTATTGTACTGTCAAACGACACGGATGCTACTTAGATTTGTTGCAATGTTCATACGTCAAGGATTGTCAGAGTTATGGATACTTTATGGAATAGGTGAGAAAGGACCCTTAATCCCGCTTCACTATTTGCACAAGAAACTTGACCCAGAGATGCAGTGTTCATATCAAGGCACATTTTCTTATGGGGGATGACACTGAGCAAAACTGGACCTGTGAAGTTTCTAAAAGGACTTGCTGAGACAGAAGACGAATGTGACTTTAAAGATGTAGAAAAATACCTTGTGTGTGGAAAACGAGTTCTGACTGTTACACATTTAATGATCTTCGGTACAGTGAGTTCAAGAGATAAGTTCCGCTAAGTGACCCTCCACCGACATATTCTGTGCATGGTCAAGAGCGTTCTACTTGATCAGAAGATGTGTAAATGTTTTGGATCATGCATATGTAGAGAAAGATCTGTGTGGATTTGGTTGGTAAGACATTGATGGGGTGCTAAACCTACAAAATTTCTAAAGCCTCTACCCAAAGACCATACACGTACTTGCAAAACCTGTGCTACAAAAAGATGTCCCTGTCGATATGCTCTTCTCAAATGTTCAACATTCTGCAAGTGTACCACTAGCGATTGCCGAAACAAAGTGAACTATGAAATCGTGCCTATACCAGGAGTGATGAGCTTTTTTTTCATATTCCGATCATAAACAGTTTGGTGTATACATTAATGGATTAAAAACCATTATTATTGGTTTCATTACTTTATATGTCTCTACTTACTCTATTACCACCATTTTGGAAAATGGCGGCAGGGTTGTTGTGAGGAGTTATTTTTTGTTTCCATTTTATTTATTTATTTTACTTGTAAAGCGCCTGAATCACCCCCTAAGGGGTATCTCCACGCTGTGGTGCATGCGGCGGTCAGAGCAGACCAGATGCGGACAATTTAGAAGTTTTCTAAATGAAAGATATTCAGGGCATTTCCGGAGATGAATCTGGAGAGGATTCCAGTAGTGGGGAGCTAAGTAGCTATAAGCTATAAGACTACTTGACCCTCAAAACCTATGTTTTGACACCAAAATGAAGTATATAGTTCTCATGGTTCCTGAAATATTACATCACTGCAACACATCCGCCATTTTTAAAAAAGTCGTCCAGATAAATTCGGTCTAGATCAACAATGTCTACCCAAGCTGAAATTACTTCTCCAATGATCCAAAAACACAAATCAAAAATGAAAATCTCTGGAAAACAATTTAATGCATGTATATCAGGGGGCCGGATTAGCACGGTCATCAAAGCTTACAACACAAAGATCAGACCGCCTGTAGAGCCAAATTCAGAAAAATCAAGAAAACGGTAACAAAGCACTTGAAACAATCGTTCCCACTGTTCCAGACTCTGCCTTGCTCTGGCCTTCCTTCTGTTCAGAATGGAGCTCAGACCAACCGTCTTTACAGAATTCTTAACCTCTTCTTCAACATGCACTCTTTGAATTGTTCCCACTGTGGACAGTTCCCGAATTAACATCCCTGAATCCAGAGATTAACTTGATCAGGTTATAACCATTGTTTTACTGCTTTGTTCTACTTGTATCATTCACAGCTATTGTCAGTGCTCCTTATCTAGAGCTAGGTTTGCGCTGCATAAATTAAAAGGAACATTTTTTTTAATATCAGAATGGCATAACCCAACTCAGCCCTACTGGATGAGTTTCACGAGACTAAGGTTCCTCAGCAGTTATATTTTTATGGTTAGCGCACAATTGCAAACAGAAGGAAACAATTTCTAGCACTGTGACCTCAGCTACAGTCTTTAAATGCTACGTATAGTTTGGTCCACCCATGCTTATTCAAAGTTACTTACAGAGACAAACAGACTACCTACACAGACCTTCTGTTCTAAAAGACTTTCTTCACCAACACAGAATAGAGGAAATGGATCTGGGTGCTCATTCTATTTGTTGAATTGGTCTTGTTCTATTAATGTTGGTTTTGTATTGTATCTTGGGTGTCTCCTTTCAACATTTTTAAATTTGGTCTACAGTCTGGTTTTTTTCATCCCTTTTCTTTTGCTTTAATATTATTTTATTGTCTCTATGCAATTATCCGACTTCTTTTTGTACAATATTTTATTGTTCATATGTCAGTTGGATCTGCCGTGGTTGGTGCCACCTTTCCCTCTTGCAGTACTTATATTATATTCTCTCGACAGGTATGTGAATGTTTTCTTTATGTCATGGATTCTGTACCACTTTGAATTATGTCTTGTTTTTTTTTTCGTTTTCTCGTTCCCTACTGATCGTTTTGGTTAGAGTATTCTTTGGAGTAATGGAGAAACTGTATATTGCTCTTCCCTTAGGTGTTACAACACCATGCACCTTAATCAGTGAGCGCGTTCTTTGTAGTTAAGTTTCACTTGGTGGCAGTAGTGTGGGTCACCTTTTCTTTGTTTAGCCTTTGTTTTGGGGATTTCCCAATTATGTTCCTGTTTTTTTCTTTTCATCATTCTTCTTTCCTATCTTAACATTTTTTTCTTATTTTTTTTTTTTAGAACATTTTATTTATTTTCAAAATGCAGCAGAAAAACAAAACAAAGACCAACAACGCAGTCACATTTGTAGCCCCAGCAGCACAGCCGCAACACATACGAGAATAAATAGAGAATACATACAGCAGCACACTAACAGCGTTCCAGGTGGGTAGCAACAATGCACATCTACAGAGGCACACTCTGGGTCCGGCAGAGGGGCACGTGGAAACAGATAGAGGGACGAGAGCCATTGAACCATATTCGCCTGAGGGGGACGGTGCATCCCCCCCAGCATCACCATGCAACATTCAGTCAGTACTAACGCTAGCCTTCCAGGGCACCCATATGTGTTCATGCTTGCGGCAGACCCCCATGTGCTTCATACATCAAGTTTTTCATTGATGCACAGAATTCTGTGCCGATCTTCCACTCATGGAAGGTTGAAGCAGATTCGCCCCGCCAGCGTCAGGCCAGATCCCTCTTGGCTACAAGATATGCTACAGCTAGGAGGGGGAAGATTCGCTCTGGTGAGCCTGCCATACCACTTCATGTGGCAGAGGGCCATGTACCAGCACTGGAGAGGAATGCGACTAACCGATGGCGAGGAGGCGACCTGCTATAGAGCAAGGGGAGCAGCCCAGATGGATGAAGCACCTCTAGTTCCAGCCTATGGGCTGGGGTGTATAGTCATGGAACCAGTCATTAATGTGGACTAGCTGGGACGCCCAGTAATACAGTTTCACGTCAGCCCAGCCCAGGCCTGCCTCATATGGGCAGGATCTGCATTTCACGTGCAATACCCCAAGAGACTTGTCTACCCACAAGAAACTTGAGATATGTCCTGGAGATCTACAAAGAAAGCTGGTGGCAATGGGTAAGGGTAGTGTTGTAGCACGTATAAAAACCTGGGAAGGGATACCCATTTTAAAGAGCGCCCAAGTATGTGATGGAGTGGGGCAGTTTCGACTATTACACCATGTCTCTCCAAGTTATGTCCACCAGTGGGGCGATGTTGAGCTCCCAATAGCGGCGCTCTGTGAGGGCCACCATCATGTCCAGATACCGGAAGTGGTCGCTCATCACTTGCAGCCGGGAACCAAACTTCCGTCCCAGTTGCACCCCCCCTGCAGGGGCGCCAGGGCCGACTTCCCCCAGTTTACCCCGAAACCTGAGGCATAACTAAAGACACAATGGGTTGGAGAAATTTTATATTCCTCAACTGGCAACAAGGTGGTGTAGCTATTTTATGTCAAACACTTACATACAACTGTACTTTCAGAGGAAAAAGACACCGAGGGTAGATGGCTCTTGGTACACCTGAAAGTTAAAGATATTGAATTGTGCATAGTAAATGTCTATGGTCCTAATATTCCTCACTCTGACTTCCGGTCTACCTTATCACTGAAACTCATGAAATACTTAACAGAAAACCTCATTTTAGGGGGGGGGGGGGAGATTGCAATTAGATAATGGACCCCTTTTTATTAGATAGGCACTCACCAGTTAAATGTATTCCTAATAAAAAACACAAAAATCATTTCAGCACACCATCTTCCAAAAAGCTCTTACAAATGCTTGGAGACTCCTTAACCCAGACCTGAGGAAATCTACATATTACTCTCCATAACATAATTCTCAGCCCTGGATTAACTATTCATCAGCAAAAATAGGATTCAGGCCCTGGCTAATTCAGAAAGTACGATAGAAGCAATTTCTGATCATGCTCCTTTTGGACAGATTTTGACATACTGCACAATAAACCAAAATCTATACGCTGGAGATTTAATGACGCTTGATTCAGTGACCCTGATATTTTGTTACAATATGAGAAATTTGTTCATGATTTTCTAGAACACAATATGACATTTAACATTTCCTTACACACTGTTTGGGATGCTCTTGAAGCAGTATTCACTATTAATTAGTTCTCAGTTAAATAAAACAAATCTGAAAAGGAATCTTTAGTGCTGTACAAAATTAACACATTAGAACATATGTACTATACCTCCAAAAATACCAGTAACTTAGAGGAACACGTTCATTCTAAAATGCAATTTAACAAAAACTTCCACCAACAAAGCCTGTGGTTATATATTTTAACTAAATGCCCAGTATTAGGGCAGCAAAAATAGTTCTGGCAAACTTCTTGTAAATTATTTTAAATTTAAAATGAAAAGAACAAATATTAAATCAATTCTCAATGCATACGGCACGCATGTTTTTACAGATTCGGAAGTTGTCGTTTTGTATAATATACTCCAGACTGCAAACCTTCGGATACATTATTAAACAATTACTTTTCATTCCCCCCCAAAAAAAGGAGGAAAAAATAAATAAAAATACACACACTACCCTACAGTCCTTACATTTTTCTTATCTGGAACGCTCCCATCAACTCAGGAACTTTTATAGGCACTCAAAAAAAACTTCCCAATGGCAAAATCGCTGGGCCCAGATGGCTCTATGGTTGAATTCATTTTTTTTCCAATGTTTTTTTTTGGTTTTCCAATTTTTTAATTCGCTCATTATAAACTCCTTAGTTCCTTTTCCTCCTTGAATGCTCCTCAAGGTTCTTTCACGGAAGCTATGATTTATCATATACCGAAAAAAAGAGAGGATACCACCCCATGCCAGAATTAGACCTATTTCTCCAATAAATATAGATTGTAAAGTTTTTGCAGAGGCTCTTGCACTCACATTGGAAACATATTTACCGGACTTCATTGAATTAGAACAAACTGTATAGATTTAAAGTTGTAATATATCAGATATTTCTCGCACTTTTCTCAACGTTATAAATCGTGGCTCCAAATTGAAACATTCTTTAGCAAACTTATCTTTAGTCACTGAAAAAGCAGTGAATTAACAATTTGAGAAAAGCCCTACAATGGCATGGATTTGGTTTTAAATGTATAGATCTTAATTTATATTATATACGGTCCCTTAATCTTCAATTTATGTTAAACTTTATTCAATCTTCTTATTTTCCTCTTCTACACGGTACTCAACAGGATTATCCATTATCGCCTCTCCTCTTTATTTTGGCACTAGAGCCATTTTTGATTCAACGCAAGTCCTCTGCGCAATTCACCAGATTCCAAATTAAAAGACAAAAAATAAAAACACAACATATCAAATTTAGTGCCTATGCTGATGAGATTTTACTGGTTAGGTAATCTCCAGAAACTACTCTTGCAGCTTTTCTGAATGAACTTAATCTCTATTCCAAAGTTTCTGAACATAAAAACTTAATATAACTAAATATGAGATGTTGTATTTAAATAAATGCTGTGTTAAGGATCAGTTTTCACATACGGGTCTCACTTGGAATTAGTCTAAGAGTAAAGTGTTAGGAATTTGGTACTGCAGTTCACTTAGGGAAACTCTTAAGGAAAATACAGAATTATTGGAATGACTTCGAACCTCTACAGAGAAGTGGTCCCCTTTGCATCTTTCTTGGTAGGGTAGATTGGATACCGTTAAAATGATGCTTTTACCTAGTGTAATTTTTTCCTCATGATGTTACCTATAAATATTCCATAATCTGTCTATTGAAAATTGATACTATACTTCAAAAATGTTATGGAATGGGAAAAAAGGCCTGTATCTCATTTAGCTGACAAACTTTCTAAAGCCTACGGAGTTTATTTTCCTGACTTTAAGATGTAGAACATTTAGCATTAAACAAATTCATGGTCTTTTATTATTTCCTTCTGCCAACAATTGTACGTTATGGTTGAACTAGAACTCACTAATTATCCATTTACATATATGCACATACTCTTTATATTTTCACCACCCAGATTTTGGTTACCAGCTACATTAACACATGCTTGTAACTTGTTAAAACCATATTTAGTGTATACTCGACTAACTTTGTTAATTTCCTAAAATCCCATCTAGTATAATGAGTACCTTTAACATAAAGGACATATATTTATAGTAAGGAATGGGCAGATAAGGGATTAATAACAGTTTCACAATTATTTCACAATGATGCCTTAATCACTTCTTCTGAATTCTCTCCTAAATTTAATTTAACCTCTACTCAGAGTAATAGGTTTAACCTTATGCACAACAGAATTACTTCTGCATTGAATACTGTACCAATTACTGTTGTGGATTCTGATATATCCAAAACTAAGTCATTAGGTCATACAATACACCATAAAGCCTCTACTTTGTAGAACTTTCTTGGCTCATTCGGACCTTAAGTTCCAAATCTAAAAATGAGCTTCTATGGGAAACAGATTAGGGCTGTACATGGCTATTGAAATGCGAGATAAGATTTGGATGAAACATGCATTCTAATGCTCGTTCAGCTAACCCAACACAAACTAGTTCTCTTTTATAATTCAATGTACTTTTACACCTGAAATATTGCATAAATGTTCTCTTTCAGGAAAACAGACATGCTGGCGATGTAGTATGGATGATTCCTACGTGCATATGTTCCTCCATTGCCCTAAAGTTAAAACGTTTTGCACTTTACTATGGTTCAAATTTAATTGCATCACCGGAATTCTCTCTCCTTTCTCACTAAGAAAATTATTTTTGGGCGGTGTACATACTATGCGTTCTCATAATAGTATGCTCGCTAAATTGGTTGATCTGCTAATAGTCATTACTTTTCAGGTTGTCGCCTCCAACTTTAAATTAAAAGACAATATTTCTATTAATCTCTGGTGGAACCTAATTTGTAATAACCACAGATTAGATACATACAATTTGACTACGACCTTATTGGCCATCAAACGTAGTTAATTGTGATTACCAGTTACTAATTATCTGTCTAAGATTTCCGCTGCATGTACTTAAATGATTTTGACATACTGTTTACAAAATGTATTTCATCTTAATTCTCATAGTACCTAACCTGCAGTCTGAATTTAGGGGCAAAACAGCTACCACTCAGTCTTTGGAAGTAGAAAACAGTAAGAACGAGGTGAATCCAAGGAAAGGACTACCCAAGAAAAAGGTTATAACTAGTATATTAGCTCCTCCATCTCCATACTAGAAGGAGCTCTAGGACTAGATGGATCTCAACAGCTGCAAAAACTGCTACCACACTGCAGTGATAAAATCAATGCACTGTGACAGAACCAGAGTATTTTACAAAATTGCAATCATGTTCTATTTATCTTCATTATTCTTGCTTTCACCGGGAGGCTACAGACTTCAAAATAAATGAATCTAACGCAAATGTGGCTAGGATCAAGTGCTTGGTAGACTAGGTTCTCATTGCATATACATACTGATGAGGAAATGGAAAATCTTGTCAGAGTTGAGTAGTGTACTGCAGGCCACCAGACAGTCATGCTAGTGCTGCTCAAATAACTATTCAAAAGAGTTCCTCTTAGAAAAAGTATACAAGGGCTATCTTCATAGTGTTAGGATAGTATTTAACCAACAGCAACCTCAGTGACCGGTGTGCGCTTCCTCCAGTTCTCTTGAGAGCACAGGTCCTGTTACTCATGCAGTTTCAAATCTTTATTATCAGATATCTATACTTGGTGATGAGAATTCCATATGGCAGAAAGATCTTGCATGGGCATTGAAACTCTTTATCATCCTGCTCTATTCTGCCTGGTTACTCTATCTTGTCCTGTAGCTGATGTGGTGCTACAGATTAACAGCATGCCCCGGAGGAGAAATGTGCTTCAGATTAAGTTCCTTTACCTTCCAACTGGGTTTGCTAAATGTTTCCAGCTAGTTGCTTAAAATTTGAGAGCTGCATGTCCCAATTTAAGGAAATCATTTTCGCTTCTAAAAGCTAAAACAAACGCGGAGTAAATGTTGTGTAGGAGTACCAAGAACCGTGCAAAGAAAAAATTCCAGTTCATTTTCTCTGTGCACAATGGTATATTTACAGGTCTTCTCAGCTCACTGTTTTTCAAAGATGTTGCTTATTGGTTCTAGTTTGGCCGAGCTGTGTTCGGATGCCAGGTTAAAGCTGATCTTGTCAGTATAGACCATATGAACTGGTGAGTTAAAGGCCCACTTGATGAAAAAGGACGTCTGAATAAGTTGTGTCCTAGATGCATTCAACGTTTCTGACGATCTATGACTGGGTAACAGGGGACCCAAGGACAACATAGGTGCCACACAGAAAAACACAAGACTGCAGGGCAAGGAGTCTGCATGAAGTGAAGATCCACTTAAACCTTTAAAGATGGTCTTCTTCCATTCACACTGGACACTAAGCAGTTAACACTACTTTTAGAAGATTATGGGGTATGACTAGGGATATGTGGCACAGGCCAATTACCCAATATTCCATTGCCTTACACCAGTGAACACATTTTTTAAAGTAAAACACTAGTGGGGAAACAACTACTTTTCAAATGTGTTAAAATCTTATTTGGCCTACTAGCTACGACAGTCTCAATGTTGCGAGAGTGCCATTTTGAAAACAATACAGTCTCAGGGATTAGATTTACACTTATGATTTAAACTAATGAGGTTTCTGGAAGCTACAGTCCCAATGGAAGAGGCTCTTGCTGGTGTATGGAGGAATGTTGAAGAGCTTTATGCACCTAGATATACACAGATTTAGCCCAACTTCTACAGTCATGTAATTTAAGAGTTACGAATAGTCCGGATTCTTCTACTTAAAATAAATACCTCTGGTCCCTCCACCCCCCACCCCCGCCCCCTATCTGCAAAATAGTGGCAAACAGTGGAACAGCAAGTTAGAGCCCCAGAAATGCTGAAACGTAAGAGTATAAAGAGTTAGTACTTGCCCAGAGTAAAATACCTAGAAATTTGCAAGGAGAATATGCAAAGGTAGCGAAATGTGGTTCAATGTGCAAGATATTAGAAACGTTCAGTGCAATCAGAAAGAAGCTGGAAGGAGTCCAAGTAGGAAGCACAGCAAAACTGTAAGAAGTTCAAAGAAACGTAGGATTCAGAGTTGTCCGTTATTTACTTCACCCCATTACTCAGTCTTTATTTCTTCTGCATTCAGCGAGTCAAATCATCATTTCACCCAAAATATCAGGAAAGCAACCCAAGCATAACGGTTCCTGGAATATCATCAAATTATATTTCTTTAATTTAGGGATGACAGTATTTGTATAATTATTTGAAAATTTAGTACAACTAATTAACAGGTGGGTTATAATAAAATTACTTAATAGCCTATTAAATAACATGCAAAATTGGGCACATAATTAAATAGAAGATTAGAGTTAACAGGGTTACAATACGATTATATTTGGAAATTACAATTACTTCAGGTTTATGGATATGAATTTATGTTGAAGTCTTTTCAATACATATCTATAAGGATAAGGATTACAGTAAAATTACTTTCTCAATTGACTTCAGTTTCATAGAGGAGCGTGCCAATATTGATTAAAATGTTTCACCTTTTAGGTCAGACGTTAAACCTTTTATTTTTACATTTTACCTTTTGTGCCATACGTTTTATTACCTTTTGTAGTCATAATCGGGTTACTTATTTTAAGTATTATGAAATAAATTTGATATCGACTTCGAGAACAGCCGCAGGAAATAAATGATACACATTAGAATGTTAATCCCTAGTGACCACATAGGTTTTCCTTTCTGGGAGAAAGGAACAATATTGAAATTATGAATTGTCATTAATAAAATAATTTTAGCCAGTAAACTATTGATACAACCATGGGACATATCCCTTTATGTTACTTTTAGGTTTGCCTTCATGAAAGAACAATTGTGCCATTCAAATGAAGCTTTTTGGAGATTAGATAAAAGGGCATTGGATGCAGAAAGATGCAGCTTTGCAACTGATTGAGCGCAAGTTATTTGCACTTGAGGTATGAAGTTTAGAACTTGAAATATGCTCATGTGATGTCTGCTGTTTTCACTGCAGCAAGTTTAGAAATTTAATTCACAGAAATCATTTGAGGCAAGAATTTCCTTCAACAGCCTTCAAGCATTGATCAATAACCGTGCTTAATGGCAATAAGAGTCGCTAGTATCGCATTTCACAGATTTACTGCGTAAGACACAATTACAGCAAAATGTAAATAGGCTAAAGAACGTGTATGTTGGCACTGGTGCAAGGCATGACTGCTAAGTGGCCAACATTGTGACCATTCCAGTCAGTTTTTTTGCCATTCTTAGACTTGTTTTTTTTACTAGCACTAAAAGTAGGGGCTTTACAACTCCCAATATACAAATGTGTTATGGTCAAAAACCGCTTAAAAGGTCAACACTGACATGAGTCATTATAAATCATGCTTCTGTGGTAGAGATATCTGTCCAGTGTGGTGCCTTGCTCAGTTTGGATGTTGTGTTCAACTTTTGTGTCTATGTGTGCATGCTCTAAACAAAGTTACACTCATCGGATTTGTCAATGTCTTTTTAATGTTGAAAACTATGAAGAAGCAGATCAAGAACATAAGCAGAATGGTCCAGGTAATTTTGGCGTCACTACAGCATGACCGCCTACTCGAACAAAACTACATAGCTCACCTCCGAATACAATAAAATTAAACCATAATGCCAGCTTCACATTTCGCATCATAAACATAAGAAGCCAAAGGGTAATTTTTTTATTTTATTTTTTTAATCGGAGTATAAAATACAAATAAATTGAGATTACCTTCAGGACTGGAGCAGCAACCGACGATCTTGAAAAGATATCTTCCAAAACAGCATTGTTGTCAACACAGTCTGACAACTATACAAAGAAAAAAGGAAGTTTGTCTTCATGTACAATTGCATGAAATCAAGATGATAAATTCAGAGAGTTCATACGTCTGTAAGCAACAGGGCCAGCTCATGAGACCTGGCATGCATTGGTTCCAAAATACATACCAAAAGCATGGGACTTGTTGCAATCTACTGTTCCTGTATGGCCACTAAAAATACCAAACCAGGACAAGCTGGAACACAATTTATCTGAAGGAGTCTGGTCACTAATATATTTTGTGCCATTTTGCATCTAATCCAGTTTTCACCTTCACCATTGCCTCCATGTTATCTTAGAAGCGGTCATCCATTTTGCCTTTGCACAACCGTTGTGCTCTGCCCAGTAAGGAAAGTGGGGGCTTTCATCAACTGACTCTGGAGCCCAGGCTCAGAAAGACTATCATTTGTTGGGAGGGTTTAGGGAAACCCAGCCGAAGGAAAAAGAATTAGCTTTAAGCTTTTATTTTCCAATATCCCCTGAACAAAGGCAATGGATGGGTGAGCACAATCAATTTCTTTAAATAATCTTTCTATCTTTTATAGAATGCAATATTAATAGTAACAAAGAATCATATCTTTCAGAGAAGTAATGGAGGTAGTAGGCTTAATAGGGTCATAGGCCAACCCAAGAAGTGCGGAAAAGCAGATGGAATTAGAGGAGGGTGGAAGGCAAGGATCCGTCAGCCTACTAAAGGCTTAGTCATGAAGGAGAAGGAAATGAACAAGGCAGAGGTAGGCTGGTGAAGCGTGGTGGCAACGTCTGGGTGGAAGGGGAAGAGGGAAGGTTTCCCTGTGTGAAGCACAAGAGTGTAGCGATACTGTGCGCAGTTGAGGAGGTTGCGGCATTAAGTGTGTGAAACGAGACAGTGAAGGGATTGAGTCCAGGGCAAAGTACAGCAGAAGGGGTACCAGCATTGGGGTACAGATGTTCTGTACATTGTCAAAGTGGAAGGAGTGAGGTTTGGAGTTGGTGTATCCTACTCCCGGAAATGCAATTGGAGAGAGTCCCACTCCATCGTGATGGGATATTGGCGAAGTCCCCTGGATGCGGTGATCTCGGCCTCAACTACATGCCACCGGACTCCGAGGCTGAGCAGCCTTCAAGCAGAGTGCTAAGGTGTGCCACAATAGGAGCATGGCAAGATCTAGGAAGTGTGCCTCAACTCACCATTAAGCAGGTCGTGGGAAACCGCCCAAGGCGCAAAACTCCAACGTATAGAGAGGGATTAAATTAGTTACTTGTGAGAGGAGTGAGGAGACAGTTGCATAATAGTGCGCAAGCAATGGGCACGTCCAAAACATGTGGCAAAGGTCAGCATCTTGTGTGAGGCAACGAGGGCAAGCAGCGTCAGCACCAGAAAAGTATCTACTGATGCTTTCTGGGGTTGGGTAGGCCCTGTGAAGCATAAAGAATGCAGAAGTTTGAACCAGGAATTACGCGCTATTGTCACCGGGTAGGCTAAGATTCTGTCCAATTCCTTGTCAGGGGGTGATCTGTTTAGATCAACCTTCCAGTTGTCACACAGGCTCGCAAGGGGAGCCTGCCTGAGGTCTTGTTATGCCCCGGACAGCCAAGTAATAAGGCAGCTGCCAGTTCCCAGTGTGTGAAAGGCTTACAGGTAAGCCTGGGCGAAGTTTCGCTATGCGGAACACCGCAAAGTGCAAAAAAAAAAAACACAAAACACTTCCGCACTACACGGAGCTCCGCAAGCGGCGGAGTGCGCTAGAAAAATGCAGTTCACTGTAATTTTCAGTGCCGGGTGTTTGTCCGCACTATGAAATTATCGAGAACGGCACCATGCACAGCGTAAGCAGGCGCTGCTGCCTTTCTGCCGCTCGAGCAGATATTCTACTTGAGCGGCAGCTTTCTCAAACCGAATGGATGGTTTCGCAACGCGAGTGGTCGTGAGCATACGAGGCCACCTGCATTGTTAAATCCAGCTGCATGCGTTGAGAAATCTTGCCGGGAGGTGGCTTTTCCTCGCTCGTGCTCGCCAACTTGATGTTGACGAGCGCGAGCGAAGAAAAAAAAAAAAAAAACACTGCTCTGCTATGCGCAGCGCAGTTTTTGGGAACTCCGCCTAACGCCGAGTGCAGAAAACTCTGGAAACTGCGCGAGCGGAGCAGAGTTCACCGCCCAGACTTAATTACAGAAGAGAATGAGATTGGGGGTTCAGAGGTAGTTCCGTGCCATGTAGCACGCAGTGCCCACAGCACAGCATGGTGTGCAAGGAAGTGTCCACTCAGGTCCCCACACCGATCAGCTAATATATAAGGTGTAGGACCCCCGTCCTTGAAAATGTCGGCCAAGGTCTAAATGAACAGTGTGCCAATCGGAGTGTCACGGGCAACAGCAGGCACCAGCAACTTGGGAAGCCCTGCAGAGGGATCACAGAGGCCCAAGATGATTTAGTATCCCACAGGCTTCTTCTATACCATAAAAAGGCAACCGAGAGGATGCGAGGAGCCACAGGGGGCCTAGTCGGAGTAGGATGAAAGTCAAAAACACTTGATTTAGACTACAAGGTGGGGAGGCACAGGCGGTGTCATCCAGATGGCGCCCTGCAAACCATCCGCACACCCAATGGAGTTGTGAGGCTAAATAATAGTGTTCGCATTAGGTGTGCCAAGTCAGTCGTGGGCGTGGACAGCTTGAGCTAAGGTCACTTTCTGGCAGCCATTCCTCCAGATGAGGTCCCCAAAAAGGAAATTGAAGGTGCGGAATATAGAGGGGTGGGGAAGCAAGGGACAGGTTAGCAAAATAGTACAGCAGGCATGGCAAAATTTTAAAGAGTTCTACTTTGCCAACACAGAGGGAGGTAAGACTAGCAAGAAAGCGGTCTGACCGCATATACTGGTGACTGCCCAACCAAGATTACCGTCCCACTCCTCATGATAAATCTGGATTCCCAAATACCAAAACGTTTAAGGTTGCCATTATAAGCAGCCGCCCCTGAAATTAACTCCAGCATTGTCCATGGGGGGGGGGGGTGGGAGGGGGGAAGGGAGGGTGGGAGGGGGAAGGGGGAGGGGGAAGGGGGGAGGGGGAGGGGGAAAGAGGCAGGACTTCTGCCAGTTCACCAGAAGACCAGAGACCTGGGCGAACTTGGTGAAAGTGGTCACGATGGTCGACAATTCGTCTTGCACGTCCAAAACGTAGTGTAGAATGTCACCCGCATCTACTGAGACAGCGTGGACGCAAGCACCAAGCAGAAACTCCCAGGACGCTCCAGCGTATAAAGAGAACACCCCCATTTAGAGCTCCCGAAGAGAATGAGTGCGGGCAATATCAGTCATACAGTTTGGACACGCATTATAGAGGAGCCAGATCATTCGCATTGTTAGTTCATCTAGCCCATAGCGTTTGAGCAAATTAAACAAATACCTCTAATGGAATCAAAGGCCTTTTCAAGATCCAGTACAAGGCAGGCTGCATGGGGCCAAGCAGCAGTGCTGGCCTAAAGCGTTCTGTAAAGGCGCCGTTTGTTTAGGAATGTATTCCAGCCAGGCACAAATCCATTCTGGTCAGCATGCATGACGCCAGGGACCAGGGGAAGAAGACACTCCACCAATATTTTGCTGAGAATTTTATAATCAGTATTAAGCATTGTTAAAGGGCAGTATTAAGAAATATCAGATGCAGCTTTGCCAGATTTGGGGATGGAGAGGAGCATGGCCTCCCGGAGTGACAACAGGAGGTGACAATCCGTCATTGTCATGTTGTAGAGATGTTTTAAGCAGGGGAGAGCAGGTCAGTGTAAGCCGGGTAAAATTCAATGGAGACCGTACAGCCAGAGGGTTTTATTGGTCACAAGAGAGCGAATCGTGTCTACAATCTCCACAGAGGTGATGGGAAGAGCCAACGCATGGCACTGACCAGGTGTGATCTGGGGTAAAGGGAGGCCTCTGAAAAAGTCCAATATGTCCTCGAGTGTAGGGTCTGGGCCGAGTCCGTACAGCCCCGCATAATGTAAGGTAGCGACCTCAAGAAGGTCTACTTGGGTAGGTACATATGTGTCATGCACAGGGCACAAGTAGGATCGAGGTGGTACGGTCCGGCCGGAGTAGCCACACACGGAGAGTGCCCTTTTTATCCGCTTCAGCGTGATTACATGCGGCGTAATTAACGCGTTTGAGGAGGTCAAGGAGGCCAGCTTGATGAGCACACAGTGTCCGGAGGGTACGTCTCCTCGACTCGGTCAGCGACGCCATGGAATCGAGGGGGGCTGAGGGGGGCATAGACTCCTTGCAGTGTATGAGTTCTCTCTACAGGGTTTTACAAGCTCCTACTACCATGCCAAATGCAGCTCCCCAAACTGTGGCTTTGAAGGCATCCAATGTGATGGCCCCAGAACACCTAGTCTTCGAGGGGGCAGGGCTGCAAGCGCAAAGTGGCTATCCGAAGACCCGCGGTCATGGGATTGTGATCGGACAGTCGACACAAGTAGTCTAGTCACAAGAAAGTATCGCCGAGTGTGTCTGAGCAGGCAAGCCTGTCAAGACACGCATACAGGTTATAAGGGGGGGGGGGGGTTAGGCGGGGAGAATAAAAGGAGTACTTGTGGGAGAGTGGGTGATGTTGCGACAGATGTCCGTTAGAGCCCAATCCTAGAGCCACCGGGTCAGATGCGCAGCACGTTGCAGCAGTTTGGGGCTGTAGTGGCAAGGAGAGGTCTAGGCTGGTGTCCTGAACACAGTTAAGTCACCACCCAATATCCAGGGAATCCCAGCGAGTGAGGACAACACTCAAGAAGTCTAGAAAGCCTACTGGTACCACACTGGGAGCGTAGATGCTGCCTAGCACCAAGGGCCGTCCATCTATGGTGACCTCTACCAGCGCATATCTGCCCTCTATATCCAATTCCACATTGAGGGGTTGAAATGCAACCCCCCCCCCAAATCAGGGCTCTGCAGGCAAATGCAGAGTAGTAGGTGGAAAAAAAGTCACCCACGCCGCTGTGGTCTGCCAAGCTCATGCCCAGACATGTGGGAATCCTGCAGTAGGGCGATAGGTACCTCTCTGCGTTTCATGTAGGAGTATACTGGATAGCGCTTGGCGGCAGTCCTTATCCCCCTGACATTTCAGGTGATAAGATTGTAGTCACTCGGTGCATTGGCCATAGACGGAGGAAAGTAGTGTGTGTCATGGACTCCAAGTGTGGGAGAGAATTTTGCGCTCAGGGAGGTGGTGCATCGCCTAGGAAAGAGGAAGGGAGCCAGCCAGAGTCCGGAAAGGGGCAAAGGGAGGTAAACCAAGAAAAGAATTGTGGAAGTAGAGGGCAACAGGCCCTCCATCCAAACATCTGACAACAGTTAAATAACATTGTACTGGGCAGCGGTTAAGGCACAAAAGCAGGAGAGAGATGCAGACAACCGTAGTTGTCAAGTGTGCACCAGGTCTAAGATCTATAAATGGGCATGAGCAAGGGGGCAGTGCGCAGGGAGGGGGAGAGGGAAGGCCACAAAACGCAGTGCGGAATAGAGCCCTGCGTCCCCCTCTCCCCCCGTTGCCACAGCAAAATCAAGTCATTAGCAGTTTGTGGAGTAACATCCGGGGGAGTCCGCGATCACAGCACTGGAGTGCGCAATACTGAAGAGTCAGCGTCACTGGGGAAGTTGTGCAGTACGAGTGCAGGTGATGAACAAGGGTCGCAGAGGGAAGACGCGGCCTCAAGCGTGGACCTCTGATCCTCTTCTTTTTGTGAGGCAGAGGGATTCAGGCTGCCCACAGGACGTATTCTGGAGCACCTTGCAGAGCAGTCCGGTCGTCGTCGGGGCTGAGGAGTGGGTGCCAGAGGGGCAGATGGAGTGAAATCATGAAATTGATCCAACCAGTCCCATGCAATTGCGTTGTCACGCAATTGACCATCCACACCCACTGTAGTAGAAGGCACAGATGCAGGCAGACTCGAGTGCAAGGGTAGCGGCAACTCGGTCCGCAAGGCGCCAGGAACCCGCAAGTCGTCGCCTAGCCAAGCTCTGCTCCCCAGTCACCCCTCGCAGTGTGGCAGAAATCTAGAGCCGATGATCCCCAGCAGAGCGGATAAATGTAGGATGAGCTGGAACTGACGCAGAGCCAGGAGGTTGGACGTCTGCCATCTAGGCATCTGAAAACATGCCCCCCCCCCTTCCCCAAGGGAGCACAATAGTTTCTTTATATTATCTGCAACTACATATTTGTCATTTGAAAGAGTTCCAAGATAAATAATGTATTCTCGAAGAGGCTTCTAAACGCAGATTCCTAATCCGAGAATACTCCCAGGTGTCAGCATGGATCCAGAAAATCTTGGTCAGTATTTCTTTATACCAGTAGGTGGCGCCAACACCTCTGCAACCATCTAAGACGGATGTGACACAAGCAGTGCTTATATATGCTCCACCCCAGCATGCTGACATAAGTTCTTTTCTTTCTTCACCAAGTGACAGACCCAGAGAACTACCCTGGTCACTTTTTGACCAACCTTTTCTCGAGGCATTTTTCAAAATTGTTTTCAGTGTGCTAGGGACAAGCCCCCGACAAAACCCATGGGTTTTAAATCTTGCGGGGAATGCCACAGACAGATTGAACCCCACTTAGTCTGTGTTTTGGAGGTCGAGCTTTGACTCAGTCTTGTTTCAACAGCCGGTCAATGCACCAGAAGGCGATTCGAGATAGAATGATGGAGGAAGAAGGGAAAAGGAGGAAGAAGGGAAAAGGAGGGAGAAGGAAGGCAGGGAGAAGGGATGAGGAGGAAGGGAGAAAGCAGAATAATGGAGAAAGGAATGAGGAGGAGCCCCCAGAAGTTTCAATCGGTGGAAGAGGAAGACTAATGTTTCAGAGATAATTCAGCCAGGGCACACAAGTGTGGAGCCTCTGCTCCCATTTAACGAAACCCTCATGGATGTTTTATAGAGGGCCTGGTATAAACACTGTTCAGGGGTCCCAGTCAACTGACTGAGTGCCAGTCGCCATCATCCTGCACCAGGGGATCCTGCGTTCCTTACCAGGCACCCGACCCCGAGAGTCTGGTGGCGCAGGCCTCAGCAGCCAAGGCTTACCTGCGTGCATGCTCTACCACTCACCCAGACAAGTAGTCTTAGAGGTTGGAGACTTTTGGGAAAAGGATCATCTCAACCAGTATTTTTTGGCCACTACTCCAATGCCTTGTGGGATTTGGTGGTGCAGGTGTTTCTCAGTTCTGGAAGAGGCTTCTGAGAGCCTTATGCAAGCTATACTTGATGGCAGAGACAGCAAAGTTCACCATCAGGCGTGGGTTGGGAACCAAGGACGTTAGGCAGACAATAGGCTCCACAGCAGCACTTGGGCATCACACCTGGTTGTGGTCAGTGGACTTTTCAGGCGCTGTCCAAGCAAGCCTCATGAATATGCCCTTTGATGGCTCTCATGTTCGGCTCCAAGGCGGATGCAGCACTGAAGCGCTTTAAAGATAGCCAAGTCACAGCTCCATCTTGGGGCTTGTCCACTGCCCCTGCCTTTTGCCCATTGCGGGGCTACAGTAGAGGGTTTTAGTCTCATCTACAATACCAGCCAGCGCACAGAGCCAGCAGGCTTCCCAGCCTTTTTGTGGCCACGGAGGAAGTTCCCACATATCTTGTGGACACCGTGCAGCCCAGTCCTTCACCTTACTGGCTGCCATACTCCCCAAACCTCTTTAGTGTGCCCTCTGCAACATGCTGCCATCCGGAAGGAGACCGGATACAGCAACTTCTGCAAAAATGGAAGGCTGTTACCTCAGACGAATGGGTGCTACAGATTGTACAGCAGGGTTACTCTTCCATTCCTCAACACCACATGTCAACCATCTGTAGAACAGCTGTCAGAGGACCATCGGTCCTTGTTAAGTTAGGAGGTGAAGGGTCTTTTGGCCAAAGGATTCAGAGAGGGAGGGAGATGCCCAGAAGTAGGTCGTGGTTGCTACTCCTGCCACTTTCTGGTGCCTAAAAAGAACAAAGGCCTCTGCGCTATTCTAGACCGTAACCCTCTCAACACCTTCTTGAGGAAGGACAGATTGAAGATGCTCACCCTTGTCCAGTTTGTCTGTCCTAGACCCTGGATGGTAGTGTTGTACCTGCAGGACACTTACTTGCACATCCCTGTCTTGCAGGCCCACAGACATTACATGCAGTTCATGGTGGGTCAGGAACATTTCCAGTCCAATGTGGTTCCCCCCTGCACCCACCCCGCTGATCATGTAAGTGACTGCAGTACACCAGACTCCTTCTCAAGCGCTCCCTTTCATCTGAGCTATTCTGGACATGGTGCGGTTCTGCACCGACCCTCCAGCGTGGAGAGTCCAGTACATTTGGGCATTGATCCAGATGTTTCAGCCTTGGTGCTGGACTTTGGTGAGAAAGACCGACAATCCTGGGATTTATGGCCTCCTGCATCCTGCAGCGGGAATCGTGCTGGTGAAGCATGCCAGATGGCATATGCGGCCTCTGCAGTGGGAATCAGAAGTCTCAGTGGGCACACCACCAGGGGAATGTCTCCAATAGGGTCCAGATTTCGATGGACTGCAAAAGATCTCAAGTGCCATTTGCTGAATCGAGATTTGGTCAGCGGCTTCTCCAAATCGGAGAGAACAGTGGCGAGTGATGCATCGCTTCTGGGATGGAGTGGCCACCTGGGAGAGGTGGAGATCAGAAGTCTCTGGTGGAGACCCGGCTCCACATCAACCTGCTGGAGTTGAGGGTATCCAATGGTTATTTAAAGTCTTCCAGCTACCCATTGAAGGGAGGCAGGTGCAGGTGTTCATGACCACCACCACAAGCATGTCGTATTGCAACAAGCAGGGCAAGGTGGGGTCATAGACACTGCCAGGAGGCCCTGCACCTCCTGACATGGCTGGAACGTCAGGACATCTTTCTGGCAATACAACACCTGGCAGGATTTCTGAACGCCAGGGGAGACAAATTCAGTGGTTGGCACCTTGTGAACCATGCATGAATGAAGTCTACACCTGGGGGTGGTGCTAGGTCTCTTCCAAGAATGGGGAAAATCTTAGCTCAACCTATTTGCGACCGATGAGAACGTGCAGTGTCTGCACTTCTGCGCACGGGAGTTTCCAAAGAGGCTCTCGCTTGGAGTGGAACTCGAGACTCCTGTACACCTTCGTGCCAATACCACTGCTGCCCAGAGTTCTCAAGAAGAGAAGGGCTGATCAGGCCTAAGTCATCTTGGTTGCTCAGGATGGGGCACGGAGAGTATGGTGTCCCAAACTCCTGGGCATGAGCTTTCGTCCTCCTATCAGGCTGCCTCTTTGGGAGGATCTCCAGTCGCAGCAGCAGCGTAGGGGCCTGCATCCAAACCTGTGCATGCTCCACCTTCACGCTTCGATTCAACGGCGACAGCTGAGTGTTTTTGATCTTCCTTTCTAGACTGTTGAGGTCATTCTAGCAGCAAGGCCTCATTCAACCAAATCTGTATATACCTGCCGTTGGGACTAAAGTTTGTAGCTTGGTGTTCGACCAAGTATGTTGACCCACTACATGCAAACCTGTCTGAAGTGTTGCCGTTTGTGTTGTCGATGGGCCAGAAAGGCCTTGCTATAGGGTATCTGTTGGCTGTCTGTCTTTCTACAGTTGCTGGATCAGCCCTCCCAGTTTGAGACACCTTTTGTGACTAGCTTCTTGAAAGGTTTGCAGCACATTTCCACCTTTCCCTTTCATTATGCTCCAGTGGGATTTGAATTTATTCTAAACCTATGTTATGTTAACTGCACATAGAGCGCATGGCTGCCCTAGCAACGGGGCGTCCCAGCGCTAAATCTGATAGAAGCGGACAGAAAGGCAGTCAGGCTAAAGGTTGGAGAAGAACCAAGTCTTAATCATTTTTCTGAACGCCCAGTGGTCTTGCATGCCACGGGCAGCAAGAGGAATGGCATTCCAGAGGGCAGGTGCCAGTGCGCAGAATGAGCGCCCCCCTGCTCTTGTCCTGTGCACCCACAGGGCAGGTGCAGGTCCACGGAGCGCAAGGCTTGGGCCGGAGCATCCTTTGAGCACAGCTCGCTCAGAATTTGCGGACTTAAGCCATGCAAGATCTTATGTGTAGTGCAAAGGGTCTTAAAGTGGACTGTTCTATTGGTAGCCAGTGAAGCAGGTCAGAGACATGGCAATACTTAGGTAGTGCCAAGAGAGTACAGGCAGCCGCGTTCTGTGCCCGTTGAAGTCTTCTGGTCACGGCTTTGTTGGCGCCAAGTAGTAGCCCATTACAGCAGTCTAGTCGTGACAGCACAGTGGATTGGACAATCATCTGTTGGGTGGGTGAGTCGAAGAATCCCAAAATGCGTTTCAGACCACATTCTTAGCATGCCCCTCAAATGAAAGAGTGATGTCCACCAGGACTACCAAATTCTTAACCACGCTTTTCGGCTGGGGAGGGGGTTCCAAGGGCCATAGGCCACCAATGATTGCCCCATAGATGGGTATCTCGGCCCACCAAAAGCACTTCTGACTTGGTGGAGTTCAATTACAAGTAGTTGTCGGCCATCCATTCAGAAATGGCTGTAAGGTCGCCTTGGAATTTCGCCTGATCTTACTTAGAGTTGTTGGAGAATGTAAACACCAGTTGGGTATCATCGGCGAATGATACCATGGCCATATTACGGGCTTTGGCCAGAAGGGCCAGGGGGCGGACATAAATATTAAATAGGGTAGGGCTCAGGGCAGATCCCTGAGGAACACCCCAGCCGAGAGGATGGACTTTGGATTTGAAAGGAGGAGCAGAGACCTGGAAAGACCAATCGGTCAAAAAGGACGCGAACCAGGCCAGAGCCTTGCCGTTGACCCCGATCTCCTCTAGCAGATGTAGCAGAATCCTGTGGGAGACCATGTCGAAGGCTACGCTAAGATCCAACAGGATCAGTGCCGAGGTTCTGCCCTCATCCAAGGCAGACCATAGCTGCTCTGCAACTGCAAGTAGTGCAGATTCAGTGCTATGTCTGGGCCGGAAGCCGTTTTGTGACCAGTCTAGAATCGAATTAGCTTTTAGGTATCGAGTCAAGATGGAGTTGACATAGGACTCCATGATTTTAGCAAAGTAGGGGAGCAGAGATATTGGGCGAAATTTTTCAGGCAGAGACGCATCCAGCGTTGGGTTTTTTAACAAGGGGATAACTTTGGCATGCTTCCAGGACTTGGGGATCACCGCCGCTGATAGTGACCCGTTAATCAGCTCCCGGCCCTCCGGTAGAAGGCAGTCGTGGAATTTTCTAAAAAGATCAGGTTTTAAAGGATCAGGGGAGCCAGATTTTACCTTGGCCGACAGGGCCTCCATGTCTTTAGGGGACGTGGGCAGAAGGTCCTGGAGGGAGTAAGGCATAGCGACCAAGTGTAGTTTCCTCCGGTGATCGGAGCAAGCCTTCCCCGGACAAAATGCGCTGTAAATGCGTTCCACTTTGTTAATAAAAAATGTAGCCAGTGTCTCGCATTGCAGATTGGAGGATATAGAGTTATTGGTAGTAGGCGGGGTTTTACCATTTCTTTCATAAGGGAAAAGATGGTTTTAGTTGGATTGCTGCTCGTAGTGATCAAGTTAGCATAGAACATTGCCTTAGTCTTCCGGACCAGCTTATGGTACACTTTAACTGCGTACCTATAGATAGTTTTTGCTGTGAGATCATAGGAACTTCTGCAAGCCCGTTCTAGAATTTTACATTTTTTCTTTTCCATAGTCAGAGACTCATTGTACCATGCATGAGTTTGGGTCCGCTTTGCCTAGGTCATTTTTGCCGGGATGCAGCAATCTAGTGCATTATTGACCCATCCCCTAAATGCAGCATCAGCTGTCTATCTCTTGGCCATTCTGGGCGATGCAAGTTTAGAGTGGCTGTAAAAATAGTTGGGTCTAATTTGTGCCACAGGCGCCTCATAGCAGGCGGGTGAATGAGTTGCAGTGGGGGGGCCTTCTAAACAACGTTGCAGAGAGATGAGTGAATGGTCCGTCCAGAGCACGGAAAAGGGTGGTGGGCGGGGGTGGGGGGTGGGGGGGTTGGGTTAGCCTCCATAGTCTGGAGATTAGAAAATACAGGGTCAAGAAGGTGGCCCGCTACATGCGTCGGTCCCTTAAACAGCTGCATTAGCTGGCATGCAGCAATATCTCCCAGGAAATTGAGTCTCCTGGGACTCTTGGTAGTCCAGGTGTAGGTAAGTCCCCAAAAATGCTAAAATTGGCTGCTTCCAATGCTAGAGTGGATGCAGTATTAGCGAGGGCTTCTTGAAAGGCTTTTGAAGAGCCCGATGGGCGATATATAAGCAGCCCAGATAATGTGAAATTGTGGGTCAGCGCAATTTTAAAAAGGGCACTTTCACAGTTGGGGATTGTAAGAAACTGGCTCTATATATACACTGCACCAAAGTGAGGTACAGTGTGTGTATAGAGTCCAAGAGTCCCCAAAGGTAGGCAGAGGTTAAAGTTAAATAGAACCTTACTCTCCAATAGTGGTAGCTTGGTCGAGCAGTAAGGCAGTATCAGAGGACAGTGTTCAGCATTTGATGTACACAGTCAGCAAATGAATTCACACACTCAAGAACTGAACTCTAGGCCAATTGTTTTTGTATAAAAAAATATACTGTTATTTTATTTTAGAACCAAGCAAGCCTGATACAGGTAAGCATTCAATTCTTTTCAGTAATAAGTTACTTGTTGTACACAGTTTTAAAAAAGCAATGAAGATTGTACTTGATTTGATTTACAGGGGATGCAGTAGGTTGCAAGACTTAGTAAATGCAGTACATTGAAATGAATGGCTTTTTAAGGTAAATGCAGGTAAAATTACTTTTGCGTTACTTTTGTAATCCAGTGCTGGACTCCTAGATTCAGCACTGGGACATTAACTTAAAACAGGTAAGTAATTACGTTTTTTGTAGTTTGTACGATTTTTTGAGAATATTTTCAGATTTCAAAAGTCTACACTTAGAAACTTTTTGGACCAGTACATTGAAATACATAGGCTTTTCCTGTAAATTGCAGGTAAGTTACTTTTCGGATTACTTTTTCTAACAGTGCTGGATCCTAGATTCAGCACTGGGACATTTCCTGAAAACAGTTGAGAAAATGCCTTTTAGTTAGATTCACGATTTTTAAAGAATATTGTTGTATTTCAAAAGTTGACACTTTGAAACTTTTTCACATAGAACCACCAATGTTATCCTATGGAAGGAAATTCAATTCACAGGTAAGTTACTTTTACGTTACTGTTCCTACTCAGTGCTGGATACCTAGATTCAGCACTGGGACCTTTCCTGCAAATAGTTGAGAAAATTCAGTTTAGGTTATTTGTGCGATTTTTAAGGAATATTCTTAGTTTTCAAAAGTCGACACTTAGAAACTTTTTGGGAGAAAAAAGGGTCAATGTTATCCTATGAGGAAAAACGGGTTATCGGTTTCGAGGTAAGTATTCGGTCTTTGGAGTTAGGGTTCTGGGGTCAGACTCAGGGGTCTCCCAAGGTCAGTGATGCACTGTTGTTGCACCCTCAGCGGCACTAGGGCGGCCGGGTGCAGAGTGTCGAGGCCCAATGTTATCCTATGGAGGATAGGGGGTCTCCGGTTGGTGGCTGCTGGCAAGCAGGCCACTGGGTTGTGGGAGCAAAGCTCCTAGGGTTAAGCTCAGGGCAAGTTGGGGACCAAGTTAGCACAAAAGGGGCACCCTCAGCGGCACTAGGGCGGCCGGGTGCAGTTTTGAGGTCGGGTGCCCTGTTGATTTCAATGGAGATTCTCCGGGACGAAGAAACACTGCACGCTCAGGGACAAGGATCTTCCAGGAGTGACCACCACTTCGAGGGGGTAAGTTGGGATGTTGAGGGTTGGTTGGGCACCGCTGGGTTGGGCACACAAGGCCGTGGGGCGTCGGGTGCAGGGGTGCCTTGGGACGTCGGATTTTCTTACCCGCTCTGGTCGCGGTAGGGGGGGGGGTCCTCTGGATTGAGGCTGCAGGCGTCGTCAGGAGGCTTGAGGCAGGTCAGGATCGCCGGGGGGACCTCCTCGTGGTATTTTTTCACTCTAGCTCGGGCCGGGTCCGGCGGGTGCAGAGTGGGCTGGATTCGCGGTTCCTGGCTGGCACCAGAAGCTGCAGTTCAAACACGTCCGGTGTTCACGGGAGAAACTGCTTGGAAAGTGAAGGCAGGCAGGTCCTCCGGGGTTTTTGAGGTTGCTGGCCGCTGGGGTTTTGCAGGAGCAGGTTCGAGGGGAGACAGGCCTGTAGGGCTGGGGCTAAGTCAGTGGGCGTCGTCCTCTCGTTAGCTCTGCACGGCTCTTCGTCCTTCTTTTCTTCTTGTAGGTAGGCTGGATCTGCCTTCTTGGTTCAGGGCTGCCCCCTAAATACTATATTTAGGTGGCGTTTTAGGGGTCTTGAGGTCAGTAGCCAATGGGCTACTGACCTTAGGGTGACTACACCCTTGGTGTGCTCAACCCACGTCAGGGAGTGAGCACAATCCCTAGTCCTGATTGGGGAGTGCCTGCCATCTGCAAGATGGCGAGCACTGGAGAGTGGGCTTCACCTCGCCTCCCCCACCTGAGGGGTGGAGTTGGCAGAGGTGGACACACCTGGGCTGGCTAGTTTTTCCCGCCTGTCTTCCCGCCGAAAGGGAGGAGAGACAGGAAGGGGGCCTGCTCCTGATAGCAGGAGAGGCGGGGGGGGTTGCATTACAAAGGCTGCCAGGCCTTTGAAGCTCCCCTGCCACAGATGGCTCTTCCTGGCCTGGTGGAGGTGTGTACACCTCCACCCAGGAAAGGCTTTGTTTCTGGGCTCAGGGAGCGTAGGCTCCCACCCTAGGGGTCCAGAAACATGTCTCGTGGTGGCAGGCTGGTGTGTACCAGTCAGGGAACCCACCAGAGGCTGGTCGTTTTTCAGGGGGCATCTCAAAGATGCCCTCTGTGTGCATTTTACATTAAATCCCACACTGGCATCAGTGTGGGTTTAATGTGCTGAGAAGTTTGATACCAAATTTCTCAGTTTTCAGTGTAGCCATCATGGTGCTGTGGAGTTCGTAATGACAAACTCCCAGCACCATATACTCTTAATGGCAGCACTGCACTTACAATGTCTAAGAATGGACTTGGACACTGTAGGGGTACAGGGCTCATGCACCTGTACCCTCACCACTGTTATAGTGCACCCAGCTAGAGGGGTGACTGACCTATGCCAGGGCAGTGGGTTGTAGGCATGGCCCACACAGGTGTGTGCCATGTCGACTCTTCACTTTGTTCTGCACCAAAACACGCAGCCTGCAAAGGCAGTGTGTGTGTGTAAAGGTACAGGGCCTCTAATGGTGGCACAATAAGTGCTGCAGCCCTAAGAGGTCTTCCCTGGTCACAGTGCCCTGGGTACCTGTGGTACCATTTACCAGGGGCTGACCTGTGGCCAGAGATGCCAATTGGGTACCGTTTTGGGGAAAGAACACAGGCCCTGGGAACCTGATTGGCAGGGACCCAGGGCTCATCAAGTCAAAGTGCATCAGTGGTCTGGCAAAAAGTGGGGGGGGCGGGGGGGGGGGGGTTACTGCAACAGAAACCCACTTCCTTACAGGGATATTCTGCAGAGTGAGGCTGCAGGAATAAACTGATTTGAGTATAATGGCTAGTCCCCCTCCCCTCCAGACTGTTCTATTCTGGGTGCACATCGTGTAGCCTGCAGGTAAGGCCAAGGCCGGGATGGCCACAGAATCAGTGGTGAGCCAAGTTTCCGTGAGGAATAGAATGTCCGGTGCGGTTTCTTGTAGGAGGTCTAGTACCTCTGCGTGATGTTTAACAAGGGACCTGCACTTGAGGCTGCAGATGTGTTCTCCCTTAGAACCAATGCACAGCTGTCCTCCTAGACTTATGGCTCTCAAGACTGTCTTCCTGGTTGCCATTACATCGGCACAGAGGGTGAGCGAGCTTCAGGCTCTTTCCTTGAACCAGCCATATAATAGCTTCTACCTGTACAAACTGTTTCTTCAGACTTGTACCTCCTTTTTTCCCCAAAGATGGTACCCCCCCCCCCCCTTCACGTCAGTCACTATCATCCTCTCAACATTCTTTGCTCCCCCTCTAAGGAGGAGGAGGAGAGAGCCAATCGCTTGGATCCAAAGAGGATTTTTATCTCAAATCGAACAAATGAACACCGGCTGGACAAGCAACTTGTTACTGGATTCACTGGAGCAAAGAAAGGCAAGGCAGTGTACAAGAGGACCATGTCTTGATAGAATGTACTCTGCATAAAAATCTGCTACGTACCGACTAGGAAGCAGTCTCCAGAAAACTTGAAGGCTCACTCCATCAAAGCCAAGGCTGTTGCTACTGCGCTGGCACGCTGGATGCATGTCCTGGACATATGCTAGGCGGCTACGTGGATGTTGACGAACCACAGATTCCTTACAGGCCTCCTTCCTCCTCTCTCTGCGAACTGGGTTCTCTCTCCTAGTAGGTACTACTTAGATTATGCACACGAGTCACAGCCGTTCGGACATGGCTCAGAGTCTGTGGGCAAGGAATGTGTCTCAAAAGAAATTTATGTCAGCACGCTGGGGTGGCACCTGTATAGGCCCCGTGCACGTCACATCCAAAGCGAATGACGCGGACGAACAGTCGTAGGTGCCACCAACTGGCGTGCACAGTTACTGCTCAAGATTTTCTGGATCCAGTCTGATACCTAGGAATATTCTCTGTTAAGGAATCTGCGGTTAGCTACAGTATCTACCAGAAAAGGTGTTACTGAAGGTAAGTAACTTGCCTCCAGGAACCAGCAATATAGCAGAATATGCAACAGTCACTTGTTTAAACTAGTGAATTATTTCACAGATGACTCAAATTATTATTTAAAAGTTGTATCCTAAGCAGGGCTCAAAGTTTCATAATGGGCTTCAGAAATCAGAAAAAAATGCTTCAGCACAAGTCCCTTCCACACTCAATGGTTACAATGCTGTTTTAATATGAGTGAGCATGACAGAGAGCAAGAACTGCTCATTTCTTTCAGTTCTGGATAGGCAGATCTAAATTTGTTCATTCATGTACTTTTAATGAGGTTGTTAACACTTACTCTTAGTTTTCCTACAACAGAATTTCTTTGTTTGCGATATTACCAGGCTGTGGCCTTTTTATATTTTGTGACATTAGAGGATTTTACGTTAGTTCTTAAAGAGACCAGGATCATTTATTATAAGTAGGTACTCTCATTTGATACGCAACTATTTTTAATGCCCTCCATTTCACGAACAGTACGACAACCTTTCCTGTTTTGGTAGAGATGCCCATTGCAGGGGAAAAAAAAAAAAACATAAGTCCACGTCTGTAATATCTGAGACGGTGGAAAGCATGGTTGTCAGGGTATAGGTCTTCAAGTCATAAGCCCACCTTTTGGTTACCAAGAAAGAAACACTGCAGCAGTAAACATCAGATCAAAATTAGAAGACATGCTTTTAAAAGGTATGACAACAAGTGAAATCACCCAACAGGACTTTAATGAGTAACAGCCTCCTAGACTGCCATGTTACCGGTGTAAATCCATGCAAATAATACATTTAATAAAATACTGGTGGCCCAGAGACTTAGCAGCATCGACATATTTATTGGTTGGTGAGTTTCCAGTAAAAGCTTAACAAAGACCCATGTAAACCAGTCTCGTTTAGCATCACTGATTAAATGGTTTTCATCTATTTTATCCTCAAAAACAGAAGGCCAGGTCAGCTAGTTCTCATATGCGCTTGTGACCTTCTGGGTGTACGCAGATTTTTAAAGCTAGAATTCAACTTACTTATTGTAGGAGGCTGGATCAGTACATAGTGTCTACCTATGGTGAGGCACTGAGTCCACGCAACCCTTAGTGATGGTGTTTAGGTCCACGAAAACCAGAGCTCTCAAGGGGTAGCGGTGTAGAGCAGCTAAGGCTTATTCAGGAGTGGCGTAAAGCAAGCGCATGTACCACTATAGTCAGTCAGTAAACTTTTCACACAATAGAAGACCACACCAGGTGAGTATTTATTTATCAAGTTTTATATAGCGCGAGCATGACCCAGGAGGGTATCAGAGCACTCTACAAGAGGTCAAGAAGGAAGAAAGAAAAAAACAGATAGCAAAATCTAGAGAGAAACAGGATTGGTGGGACCCCAAATGAGGCAGGAAGCCATCAGAGTCCATGCCACCCACTAAATATACATAATCATAGAAATCCAATACTTTACATAGGTGTAGCAAATGTGGTCGGCTAATAGAGTACATGAGCCTAAGAGCAAAAACGTGTTTGTTAGTAGCACTTTGACTTCCCTTTTAAATGATATGGTTGAGGGGAGATCAGTCTGATTTCAGGGGGCAGGGAGTTACAGATTCGCAGGGCAATACCCGAGAAGATTTGCTTGCAAGTTCTCTTTTTAAAGAATTTCTTTGGTTTCAGCAGTAAGATGCCAGAGCTTATAGAACACCTACAGCCACCAGATAACTCCATTTTTTGTGCATGGTAACTCTGGGTACTGAAGTGTAGGGCTTTATGGGTCATGCAGGCAATTTTTTTTACTCAATCCTTGCCTCATATGGGAGCCAATTTAGAGGCTGTAGATCCGGAGTGATGTGGTTGTATCTTTTAGATCCTGTGACGAGCCTTGCAGCAGAATTAAGAGAAGCCCTTAGATGAGTCAACGTTGATCTAGATAGGCCACAGAGGGTTGCACTTCCATAGTCCAATCTGGAAATCAATAGGGCTTGAACAACTGATTTAAGGTTGTTGAGGGAGAGGAAGGGTTTTAATTTCTTTAAGATGTTCATTTGGAAGTTGGCTCCTTTAGCAGCGGTACTGATGTGCTCCTGCATGTTCAAGTTCTTCTCAAGGGTTTTCCCCAAACATTGTGGAATATATAATGTGTGGAAGGCAAATAAGAGCTGTTATTTGCTTCATCCATTCTTTGTTATTAGAGGACTGTTTGGGTGGGGCGATTAAGAGGAATTCCGTTTTGAGCGTTTAGTTTGAAGTGGATGCGTGTCAGCCAGTTCTGGGTTTTTTGAAGAGTTGCGTTATCTTCAGGGGAAGAGATCTTCACGTACAGTTTGGTGTCGTCACCATACATTTGATAGTGAATGTTGGATACGTTCAGAATTTCAGTTAGCGGCTCCATGAACAACTTAAAGAGGGTGGGAGAGAGCGTTGATCCCTGTGGGACCCCTAGTGTGAAAGGTAAAGAATCGGAAAGGGACTGATTAACCTCGATTCATTGTGATCTGTTGTGGAGGAAAGAGGTGAACCAATGAAGATAGACCCAGATAGACCCATCCTAGGTTCCAGTAATTCTAGGAGGCTGGCATGTTTAACTGTGTCAAAAGCTGATAGGTCAAGAAGAATTTGCAGGCAGACATTTTGATCCAACATTTTTAGTGCATCTACTAAGTGCTTTGGAGCCGATTTAGTGCTATGTCCTTGTCGGAAGCCAGATTGGAATTGGTCTAAAAGTTGGAATTGTTCTATGTGAACACATTTCTCCAGAAGCTTTGCCAGGGTCAGAATGTTGGTGATTTGGAGGTGGGGGGTATTTAGGTCCGCCTGATCTGCCAAGTGTTTCTTCAAAGTAAGAGTTACCTGTCCAGACTTTAAGCAATCTGGGATGGTGCCTTGACGTAATGAGGCATTTACTATCTTGGGATAGGGAATATGGACAATTTGAACTCACTGAAATTTTTTTATGGCAGTGGGTCGTTGAAGTGGTTTAAGAGTTTCAGAGCGGTGAGAATTTTGAGAATGTCACTTTCCTCATTGAATTTGAAGGAGTTCCACAAGGGGTTATTTTTGTGGGTATGTCCTCAACGAGGTGAGGGCTCATACACAGGGTGTGGGGATAAAAATACTTTGTATTTATTAGTACAGACTAGACACTAACTTGGTATATTTTCTGCCCGGAGATACCAATTACACACAAGAAATACTTTAAAAAGAGGGAAGTAGCATAGGAAAACACATAGGACCCAACCGGGGGACCAATCCCTATACTAAAATAGCGGAATGAGAGGTAAGTACCAAAACAGGACTAGTACCCAAGGATGGAGGACCCCAGGGGAAACACGGAACCACCCAAGGTGAGTTGCCAGGGACCCCAAGGCGCCCGGGTGCAGAGTGGTTACACTGGGTCAAACGTCCATAGGATAACACTGGGTAAGTCGCGGTTGGAATTTTTTTTTGTTCTAGGACCCTTACCAAAGGACCCCAAAATGAACCACTCCGATCAAGGAAGGATGGAGAGCCACCCCACCAGTGGATACCCCAGGAACCAGGATACCTACACCAGGGAGCACGGGTGCATAGGGTTGAAGTGGAGTCGGAAACACCCGTGGATGCCAATGAAGGTTTGTGGAAGATCAGCAGCTACAGAGTCAAGGCCAGTGGAACCAGGAAGAGGTTCCAGATGAGAAGAACCCGATAGAACAGGGGACAGAGTCCAAACCACCCAGAGGCGACCAGGAAGCACAGGAGCACAATACCACCCCTGGTTGGAGGTTCTTGCTGTAGCACAGTGAGGATGAAGCAGCAGCTGTGGAGCCCAGGCGACGATGCAGGAGCAGAGGAGCCGTTCGCGAGCTGCCCCACGCCAGTCGACGAGTGCAGGAAGGTCAGTGGCCGCCAGGACCACCAACAAGCCTTGGCAAATGCAAACAATGGTTTTCAGCATGCAGGAGAGCCAGCACGAATCAATGGAGCCCCCTCGGAGACCCTCTGGCAGCAGGAACAGGGAGTCGCAAAGAAGCCTCAACAGCACACAGGAGATGAGGGCCCACGATGCAGAGGATGCAGGCAGGACGTAGTTCTTGGAGCTGTGCAGTGCTGGAGGCTAGAGCTTCTTGGAGCTTGAAGATTTTTCGTGAAGAGAGCCAACAAGCCTTGGTAGTGACAAACAGACGCAGTGCTTAGGGAGGCAGCTCACGTCGGCTGGAGAGGGATTACAGTTGTCCAAGTTGCAGGAAAGACTGGTCAGGCCTCTGGAGAACCAACAGACCACCACCTGTGTTTAAGAACCGGGCAAGGTCCGTGGGACAACAGGATAAGCAAACCGGTAGTCGACGTAGTGGTGCCTGTGGATGAAGGGACTCCTTCACTACAAGGGAGATTCCTTCTGGCTGGGATGCAGGGTGAGTCCTTCAAGACTCAGAGGATGCACAGCCACGGAGTTGCAGAACTTTGGAAAAGCACAGGGACGAAGCAGCAGCAGGAATCTTCCAACCGGAGCAGTCTTGTCGTAGGTCCTGGCTTGAAGAACAGCAGAGTTCTAGTGTCCAACAGAAGAGTCTTTGGACAGTCTTCTGACGACAGTCAGTCGGATCTAGAAGTTGTTGTGAGGACAATTCTAAGGACCCACCCTCAGTGGAGCCGTTAAGTAACCCTAAAAAGGGGATTGACCTCTTCGATGGTGACCCCACCCATCAGAGGGGATCAGGGACACTACTCGGCTGTCCTAGTCAGTCAGATGCTCCAAGGGGCCAAGATTCAATATGGCAGAATCAATTGGCCACCTGGAGGAGCTTTGGGCACCTCCCCAGGGAGGAGCTAGACAGGGGTGGACACTCCCCTGTCCTTTGTGTGGTTTCGCGCCAAAGCAGGATCCAAGGGCTCCTGAACTGGGCAAAACTAGTTTATGCATGGAGGGCACCACATGTGCCCTTCAATACAGTCTGGTGGCGCTCTGAAGCACCCCCACCATACCCAATTCTAAAGGAGAGGTGGTCACACCTCTCCTGTGCAGGAAATCCTTTGTTCAGCTTCCCCTGCCCAAGTGAAGCTCATCAGCAGGGGGCAGAACACTGTCTAGGGTTGGCAGCAGTGCGGGCTGGCAGGCAGACCCTCAGGCTGACTTGTTAGAATACCTGTGGGGCTTAACTTCCTGCAGCCCCCACAACACTTACCATTTGCTGGTGGTGCCCCTACACCTTTTTGGGGCACCTCAAAGAAGAATATGCAAATAAGCCCCGTCCCCTCTTTGGGCGTTATGGGGTGCTCTAGTCGCGGAGCCATTAATACTTCACAATCGGCCTTGCAGCAGCTTCATTTCTTCTACGGCCTCAGCGCCCCATTTTTTGGGCTGTTAAATCTCAGGTGTTCGTGCCCACCGGACACAGGTGTTGGGCCAGGAAGGAAGGCAGGGGAGCTGGCATCTTCATTCTATCTGCCCACTTTGTGCAAACAGGGTGTCCATGCTGCAGTGTGCACCCAACTCCCCCCAGGACACTAACTTTTTTTGTGGTACAACGTGAAATCTTTCTGGGTGCACATCTCCAGCCCCAATGGGCTGATTTTGCCGATCCTTGGCTCATTTTGCCCCTGGTTGCAAGCCCTAGCCACCAGGGGGAATTTCAACAGTCCTCCTGACATGTAAAATGGTGCACTTCGGTGGGACCTTGGTTCTCTGGCTCCCTATACCAGCCTTCTCCTGTGCCCGTCTCAGCTGTCTTGGAGGGCACTCAAGGTAACACTGAAGTCCAGTGACTGCCCAACTGGCCTCAAGGGGACAGCGCCACTGAGAGACCCATCTAATCTTGGGGGTCAGATGAAGACAAAGACCTTGGCAGGTCATCAGGGGACTTCTCATTCCAGCTGTTTATTACTCCACTGTCGTCCCCTTGCAGGTCTAGGGTCTTGTTCAGTCTTTCCCTTACGCAGGGGTTTACAAGTGGGGGTTGAAATTTCTAGATGTCAGACACCCCTGGCCAATCCTAGGAGCCACATCATCCCTCCACCCCATTCCAATCCTCCTGCACAGAATTCTGGACAATCCAATATGGCACCAAGTTCTCTGTGAAGAGTTCTTCTGATGGACTCAGCTCCGCCCCCAACTGGCATTAATGCCAGACCCCTTCCCACCAAAACATCAAAAGTGAGCCCCTCCAGTGTTTGCTCCAGATGTTTAGACTTCCTCTTTTTTCTACTAGGTCTGGGCTGACCCAGCCCAGGTGCTGTGTGACCGGTAATAGGCGGTCTCGCTCTGTGCTACTGGTCTGTGTTCATGGGTGCTGTGATTGTCGGAGACTCGCGAGTGAAGGACGCAAAACTTTGTGACGCAACGAGGAGGAGCCGCAGCCTCCAAAATCTATCCGCAGCCGTAAGCTTTCTGAAAATTGCCGATATTGCCGTTATTTCCCGGGCCGTTATTTCCCCGAAAACGGCCCGCGTGTCTCACAGGCCTGCGGAGGCCGCGGAGGCTGAGGGCCGCCATTACCACCGCTGCTGCTTCCGGCAGATCCCTGATGGTGCCGGTTTCCAGAGTGCGAAGTCCAGGGGCGAAGTACGAAGTGCGGTAGGTGCGGTTGGCGGCGGGGGCATGTGCGGTGGGCAAGCAGAACACTTAAACCAATCACCTTAAAGTGAACGTAAAGTGAAATGGAATAAGAGAGCTGCGGAGTCAAAGCAGAGTCAAAGCGAAGGTGTACTGAACGATTGGCCTGAAGCGGTGAGGTGGTAGAGGGGAGCTGACGGGCTCGGAGGCATAGGAGATATCGTGGAAGCCTGTTGCCTCCCCACCCCCCCCCCTACCTTGGGGCTTAGCCTTGGTTTTTACTTTGCCCCGTTTTTTTTTTTTTGCATTCTAAGCACTTAAGCATTTTGAGCATCTTAAGCCTTTCAAGGCCACCAAGACTTTAAACACCCAGGCCATTCAGCTGCTGGGTTGCTAGCTAAGCATTCATGCAATCAAGCAATTAAGCAACTAAGGACCTAGGATCCAGTCTATCCCGTTATAATTCTGCCACAACCTCGCTAAGTTCCTATAAAATCTTAAACTGTAATTTGTCCTTGGTAAGGAGATCTATTGGAGGTATACAGGAGGTAGAGGGTGCCTGTTGTGTATAACTGTAGTGACCTTTGAGCACTGAAGATCTTTGAAGACAAGAGCGCCGACTACTGGAGACAAGCGTGGCTCCCCTTCATGCGCCTGAGCCCCAGAGCCCTGTGCCGGCAGTCAGTAATTCAATCTCTCGCCCGAACTCGTGAGATTGCGAGACTGTGTACTGTACGTCAGAGAGTGGAAACTCGGTGCTCAACGCTCGGTGTAGCATAAGCGGCGTATCGGCGCACTAGCGTATTGGAGCCATCGGAGTCATACCTCTCTGGCTGTGGTGGCCGGTCTGGCTAAAGGACTTGTGATATAAGTACAAAGATATGACCGCAAAAAAATTACACTCTGGCAGATTGGTGTACACAAGAGCTTGCAAAAAAACTAGAGCTAATCCTCTAAGGAACAACTCACTGCAAATAAACTTTTTGAAGAGTTTCAATACCATCCCTTCCTTCCTAAAAAAGAAACAAGTTTAAAATCAGTAGGGATGCCGGAGCCTTTCCAAAAAGAATATGAAGATCATGTAGAGGCTAAAGTAATGCCTGGAAAACCATTACCAGTAGTACCCTCCATACTACCGTCTACAATCGGGGGATCATGGCCTACAGATCATCAACACTCGGAATCTAGGGTGGTTGACTCTTTGCTGGCAAATCTAACCATTCACTCCCTTGTAAATGGAGTCTTTGAACCCGAAGGAGTTTCTCAACCAGTCCCTAAAGCGGGAGAACATATAATGGAAGACTTTACGTTACCCGACATTAATTTAGATCAGTCTCATAAGATGTCTCACGCTCATAATCTAGAATCGTCCAGGATTCTTATTCCTGCCACTTCACTTTCCTCCAAGGATTATCCCATGAAACTGCAACTGTTCAGTAGTACACCTAGCGGAACAAGCTTATTAGACTCACGGGGTTCATTAACTCCAGAACTATCCCCGAATTTTCTTCCTCTAATTAATAATCCAGAGTCAAAAATGTTGATGTCGGAATCGTTACTTTGCCTAGAAAGAGTGCTGGCTTCCATCCTAGCCCTAATGGAGAAATCAGTATACAACTCCGACTCCATTTTGGACTCTGTTTTGGCCCTGACAAAGTATATAGCCTCTGAACAAAAACTATTGCCAGGAAAAGCTTGCGTACTTCCCCTTAGTAGGTCTAATCCAGAGAAGGGATCTTCCACTCCCCTTCATTCGGAGGAAGACTCCGACAAGCTATACTCTACTCAAACAGACTCTTTTCCACATGTTAAAGGGCGGGACTTTGGCATCCAGGCTGGTAAGCCTTTCTTTGGTAGAAATAATAAAACCAAATTGAAAGAAAACAAAGATATACTTGATAAGTTACACTCCTCTACTCTACAGCAGCTCTTCGACTCGGAGTCTTTAGCTACAGTGGTTGTACCTACGTTACGCCCGCAAACTAAGACGGAAAATACAAATTCAATTCGAAAGGTTTTCCCCATCTTCCTAAAAACTGGTGTAAATTCCTCAAAGCAGCCTATAGAGGAAGGTCTTAAAGTCGGAAGCTCTCCTATTAAGGAAAACGCCATCAAGAACAAAAGTAACAACGCCCGTAAGGAGAAAAAAAAAAAAAATAAATAAATAAAAAAAAAAAAGGGAAAAACGCCGAAGGATAAATAAAAAAAGGTCAAAACAGTTAAGCTTCGACCCTAAGCTTATTCATAATATATCACCAAAGCTGGATTTAAATGTTCTGAAGAAAGAAGATGGACAAAGAGTACAATCTATCGGGTCCTTGTTCCTCCTCTCTGAACTCAAGTGTACCTATTAAACCTACCAAAGATGCAGTGACATTAGATATAAGTGTTCCTCCTACTGTTCAGAGTATTTTGAACCCTAAAGCTTCTCTATTTGCTTCCTCTCTAGGTAATAATGTCATTTATAATTCCAATAATAATAATTCTGAGGTATCTAGCCTAGGTAATAACTCCCAGCCTGCCCCTTATAGCTTGGATTTTTCATTTATTTTTTACCATGAACTATTTATGAATAGGACCTTTTTGTTGGGTTGCTTTGCTGAAATTCCGGGCCTACAGATGATTGAAAGTAATGACACTGCTCTCGTTGAGGTTCAAAAATATAACAATCTTAGGGGTGCAAGAGTAACATTTGCATCCAAAGCTATCTCCCACCTGATAATGGCACACTGATAAACTACGTTGTTGTGGCATTGATGTTCTATTACCAGAAGTGGAGCTATCATTAAAAAAAGTGGCCCAAAATAAGCTGCCTAATATCGATCTAGAATCCTCCGCAAGAGGCATACCTTTTTCGGATAAAGAGAGTACTTTGCAGGTTTTCCTCGGTAAAGAAGGTAGGAGGGTTTTGCTCCATACAGAGAAAAATACTCAGCACGTGCTTCCCATAGGGGAGGAAGATAAGAAATGGAGCTGGGTTGCAGGCGTTCTTAATTCAAATAGACCCCTAGGCCTAAAATGTGGGAACTCTTCCTAGCAAGGATATTAATGTGATATCTTGGAACGCAGCCGGCTTAAGCACTAATAAAAACACTCTTATTCTTGAAAGAGCAGAATGCCGATATAATTTGTCTACAAGAGACTTGGATCACAAAGAACTGGTCCACTGAAGATTATATTGTGCCGAGCCGGCCTGCGCTCCCTGTGAATAGAGGTCACGCTAAAGGAGGTATAGCTATTTTGTTAAGTACAAGCCTTAGTTGGTCATATAAAGAAATTTTTCATGCCTCTAACCTAATTCAGGCGATTAAGTTAGACCATAAGGACGGCCAGGTTCACTTGGACTCCTTGTTGATCATAAATGCATATTTACCCCCGACGCATCTTCTTCTTATCTATTAAAAGATCTATTCCTTTTTATCTCCTCTACCTTGGAAATTGAAGACTGCAGGTCCTTATTATTAGTTGGAGATTTGAACTCTAAAGTCTCATCTCATAGTATAAGGGTTTTTTCTAACACCGAAAAAAAGAAGCCCTAAATATTCCCATTGCCCAATTTCCGAATAACAGCAGGACAGACAAAAGAGGAGTTTTATTACTTGAAGGTTTGAGAAGTTTAGATCTCATAATTGCTAATGGGAGGCTAGAAAAAGATATTCCAGCAAACTACACTCATAAGGCGCCAACTGGGAGATCTATTATAGATTGTTTCTGCAGATTTTTTCTGTAAACTTACAAATATGGAAGTCCTGGGAAATGTTTTCAGTGACCATATGCTGATTTGCTTTAAAATTTGATTTCACTTGTGCCAAGGTAGGCCCCTGGAACTTCAAAGGTGACACAGTAGGGTTTAATGTAACAAATGGCAGAATTCACTGGAACACTCAAGCGACCACTAAATTAAAAGCGCATTTAACACTAATAAGAGATCAGCAGCACTTAACAGCTGAGTGTGACTCTATCCAACCAGATTTACTTAAAGCCTTTTCCCATAATATAGGTCACCTGGCTAAATCTTGCAAATTAACACATGCTCATGTTAAACGGAGATCATATTTTAACCCATTGCTTACTATAAACAGGGAAATAAATTAGTGAGGGCCCAGTTCCTGAATTTTTCATGCGAGCGAAGTAATTTAATAAACCTATTAAAGAGGAAAAGAGAGGAAAAAAAACTCCAAGGCAAATAAAGGAAGATGGTGCATGGATACAGCTAAAAGAGGCAGCCTCAAAAAAATAATTCCAAAAAGGTATTGGGAAATAATTGCTGACTGCTGTGGCACTAGAGTGAAATCTCTGCCTATACCCATAAAAGAAGAGGTATGGAAACTTCATTTGCTAGAACCTTATTCTGCGAATCTCAATTCCTTCAGATTAAATATTGTGGCACCCGATCAGTCTAAAACTTCTATATCCAATTACGTTCATTCAAATCGATGAAGTGGCCGGAGCTATTAAAAAAATGAGATCCTCAGGAGCAATGGGCCCTGATGAAATTCCCATGACGGTAATTAAAAAGGAGTCACTTTTGTGGGCTACCTACCTAGCTCCACTATTTAATCTTTGCTACTCCCAGGGGAAGACACCACCATCTTGGTCGGGAAGTATTTTAATCCCCCTGTACAAAAAAGGCCCTAGAACTCACCCAGGTAATTATCGGCAAATAGCCTTACTGGATGTGGCGGGGAAAATATTTGCACGTAGTATGCTCGATCACCTTACGGAATGGGTGATGGAGAAGAAAGTCCTCTCCATAGAACAAGCAGGTTTTAGAAAAAATCATTCCACCCTAGATAATCTCTATGTTGAAATTAATTGAGGAGAAATACACAATTTCTCGTAACTCAAATGTATACATGGCTTTCATAGACTTCAACAGCCTTCGATAAGGTAGATCGACCTCTATTATGGAGAAAAATGCAGAAAATGGGTTTGCCTTCACCCCTGCTATACTTAATTATTGCACTACATTCGCAACCTTGGTGCCAGATACTAATGGGTGGAAATCAAGGTTTATCAGATGCAATCCCTACAGAAAATGGTTTGAAACAAGGCTGCTTGTTAGCACCGCTGCTATTTTCTCTATATATAGCAGATTTACCCGATTTCTTTGCTCAAACTGATGGAGATGCCCCAAAGATAAGTACCCGGCCTTTTGCATGTCTTTTATATGCAGATGATATAGTAGTAATGGACCTAACCCCTATTGGGTTGAATAGAAAGCTGGTATCACTACAAAAATATACAGTGGGCCACTTTTTGAAAATAAAGGTCTCTAAAAGTAAAATCTTAATTATGAAAAGTATTAAAAGTAGAAAATCTTTCAACTTTAAGTGATCAGAAAAGCTTTATTCGATTGTTTGAACAAAACAGTCATAAAAGCACAAAAAAAAAATATTAGTTATACAATAAAAAATTCCATGAAATATTAAACTAGGAAAGCTTTCAATGAAAGTTAATCAAATTGTGGACAATTGATTTCTGACAAAAAGGACTTTTTTCAGATAGTTAGAAACACTAAAAATAGTATATACACATTATCTAAATACTGTAGAGCTAAGAAGGCAGGTCGACATTGACGTAAACCATGTTTAAGAATTGGTTTTAAAAACAAAGTCAGTAGTGCAGAATAATATTTACAAAAAAGGACAACATGAATAGTAGTCTGTAGTGAAACATTATCACAAGGACAAGGCAAGAGACATTGAGACCAATCATGCGTCGTAGGAAAAGTCACAAGGCGATGAAAGGTTCCCATCCTAAAGCGTGTCAATAAAAACCTTTCATAAGCACTAGATACAACGATTAAGTACGGTTGAATATTAAGAGAACTTAAAACCATCTGGTTATGCAAGACTGTAGGTTTCAGTATCTCTGTGGACAATCTCACAGAATCTAACAAGGACAAACCCTTGTGTCTTAGTTCCTTCCTTGATATAGTACTAATTGAGCTGGGGTTAATAAAATATTCTGGGTGACCAAAATCATTAAAAAAGTTAACATATTTAAGCCACGGTATCCTCAATGCTCCTTCCAATTTCACAATATGTAATAAGAATTCACGGTTCAATTTGGCTTCATCTTTAAGCCACAGTCTATGCCACAACAATACAGGTTCAAGCTTAATTGAGTCAGAAATATATGACAGACCCAATTCGGCATGACAAACATACGTAGAGGAACCGGCTGGTACTGATAAAATATATTTTAAAAATGAATTTTCCACCCTTCAAATAGGTGCTAATTCAGCAAAGCCCCAAACTCCACTACCATAAGTTGCCACAGACACACACTTTGCTTTATAGATTTTTAAAAGCTCAACAGGTGGTCTTTTGCCTAGTTTCCTTGCAAAGGCAGTTAGTGCAGAATTTGTACGTACAAATGCCAATTTTCTACCAGAAACTGCATGTGACCACGTGTCATTATTGGCGAAAAGAATACCTAGGTATGGAAATTTAGTTGTAACCCCGATTTTCTGACCCTCTAAAAACATGTCCTTTTGTTTCACGATACCCTTGCCACAATACATTATAAACGTCTTCGAAATATTGACTCTTAAGCCTAAATTATTAATAAAATGAAAAAGCTATTCAGCACACGCTGAAGGCCAACTTGAGTACGGGACATCAGGACCGCGTCGTCCGCGTATAACAGTGCTGGAATTGGGCGACCGGCTACTGTAAGGAAATCCTGATTATCCTTTAGAAGAGCCTCCCCTAACCCATTTATATACAGATTAAAAAGGAACGGAGCCAGAACACACCCCTGTCTGACTCCGCTCCTAATCGGGAAGGCTTCTGAGCGCTCGCCCTTCATACCATATCGCACCGAGACCTCACAATAAAAGCGTTTAAGAAAATGTATAATGTTTGGTTCTACACTCATTTTTTCTAAAACTGACCACAATTTAGCGTGGACCACACAGTCAAAAGCGGCTGTGAGGTCCACGAAAGCTAAAAACAAGTTCCCCTTCCTAGCTCTAGTATATTTCCCTACCAGAAGTAAAAGATTCAACCCCTGCTCTGTGGTCCCCAAGCCGGGCCGGAAACCATATTGTAAGTCAGAAAGTATAGAATTCTCCTTGGCCCAGACCTGGAGGCGCTCAAGTAAAACCCTGCCTGCCACTTTTGTTATAGCGTCCAACAAAGAAATTGGACGATAGCACCCTGGATCATGCCTATCCCCCTTTTTAAAAATTGGCACAATAATGGAGACTACCCAAGTAGATAAAAAAATTAGTGCAACAGCTGGCGTTAAGCACATGGGCCAAAAGGGGCCCCCACAAAAGAACATTCGATTTAAATAGGTCTATCGGGACCCCGTCTGGGCCAGGGGCTTTACCACCTTTACTTGCATGGAGTGCCCGCTCCACCTCATCAATGGAAAACCCAAGTTCCCTATGCTGCATGGAGCGGTTTTCCCCCCGGGACCCGCAAACACACTTATCCGTCGCGAGGGGATTCCCGCTACCTTTGTAAACCTGAGAAAAATGGTTTATCCATTGTTCCTCTGGAATCGCAATCTCTACAGACGGGCCACCCGCACTAACCAAAAAAGGGGCCCTAATAGCCTTCCAGAATGCCGCACTATCTTTTGTGATTGAGGCCAAATAAAGGGTGTCCCACGCTTCCTTCTTCAATGTACTCTTTCTGTCCCTTACTGCTCTTTTGTACACGCCTCTAGCCGTCCTAATGTCAATCACAATTCTAGGGGTTTTCTGGAGCTCCTTCTTTAGTTGGGAGAGTGCTCGAGTGCAATTGGCATCGAACCATCCCCGTTGCACTCCACTATTCTTTTTATGCCTAATGAGTAAATTACTTATTACCATAGATATAGCTGAAAACGAGGCTAGAATCTGTTCGGGGTGGCTACTTCACTCAAACAAAAGTCTATGTCGAGTTTACATCGCTTTACCACAGTGCTTACCAATTTTGCCTGGTCTACCAAAGCCCAAATAGAATAGCCATTAATACTACCTAATGCTAGATTTACTAGCAACTGATCGTTAATATTTTCGGGGCTTGTCGTTTTACTTAAAGGTAATAAGATGGTCAGGCGGAGAGGAAAATGGTCACTCAGTGGATTATCCGAAACATAAAAAGAAAGAATACTATCAGCGTGGGTGCTTGATAGGAGAACATAATAGATTACAGAGCTAAATCCCCTCCCACTAAAAGTACGAATCAAGGAAACCGGGAGCAGGCATAACTCCTTAACAAAACCCAAATCGTGAGTAAAAATAAGCTCGTTGTATCGCTCCCCCAGGGCATTATGACCAAATTGTGATATACAAGCATCATCTCCCGTGACTCCACACAAATTAACCCCACAATTCTTACATAACGTACAATTAAAATCCCCCGCAAATATCAACATAATATCATTTGTCTTGCCCCTACTTAACAAATTTAAAGATTGCGAGATGTTGTTTAAAACAATACCAATCTGGCCAGACGGGATATTATAGAAATTAACCAGAGCTATTGAATGAGTGGCGTCACAGTCCATTTTGATCAGATGATAGTAATCGTCACTAACAAGCATCTTAATACTCTTTAAATTAATGGTGCTTGATATATAGGTACATAGGCCACCCTTTGCCCTTCCACTGTGAACGCCAACTGCTGGAGTATGATAAGTCCTATAGCCATTCAAGTGTATCGCATCCTTGACCCATGTCTCCTGGAGTAACAGAATCTCAAATTGTGTGATAAAATCCCACCAACATTGATTACCCAATTTAGAACTAATCCCTGCAATGTTCCATGACACAATGTTACAACATAAAGATTTTACGTCATAGATACGATGTTTAGGGTAAATGGGCATACCACCAATTTCTTTACATAGCTGTCCAGATGGCAAAGTGACATCATAATTACATACAGGAACTGTCAAGGAGGCAGTAATACAAGGCATAGGACATTTTTCCCTCACTACATTACTCAATGTTAAGTCCTGGCCAGGAACTATACTTGAAATAGGGGTAATTAAAGAAACCTCGCACCCTACCGGATTCGCCGCGGGTAAATCAAAAAGACCTTTAGACTTATCTAAACTGTCACCATCCCCCTTAGACATATCAAATACAAAACACCTCGTTAGAGTCCAAAATCAATCCCCTTACTAGGACTGGGTGGAGTGAATGATTTCCCAGACTTCAGTCAGTCGAGGTCCTCCAGGGAGCTCAAAACTTCAAATCGGTTATGTATTGGAATGGAGTAACCAAACTGCCTTGAACCTCCATAGTTGTTACCTACAACTTTAAGTGGCAAATTGGTCCTGAAAAGCTGGAGGTGGTAGACTCATACCTTTATTTAGGGAAACTTTTAACAGGTAGTTTGAAGAACAAACCTCATATTGAACATAGCACTAGTAAAGCTACATCTCACGCCAATGGTTTGCGTATTTTTTACAGTGCTATGGGCAGAAGACATTTTTTACGTCTACTGACGGTTTTTAAGGTAAAAATTCCTCCAACCTTGCTTTATGCGATCGAATCAATACCTGTTAAGGACTAGAGTTTTTTAGATGGGATTGAAGGTCAGATACTACGTAAAATATGTAATTTTAACACGTTAGTTCCAACAGCAGCAATTAGATTGGAATTTGGTTTGATAAGCTCCTATATCCAAGGTTTATCCAGGGTTCTACGTAGGGATATCAGCTAAAAAAATAGCGAGCCAGATTCACTAAGAGGTCTCATGTGTCATGAAATCTTCAATGTTAAGGCAGGTAATTATTTTTTCTACCGTGATTTCTCATTGGCACTAAAAACTTATGGTATACAAGAAGAATCAGTGTTCACACTCACCATTAGGATTTAAATCTCTCCTAAAAACCTTAAGTGGCAAAATTAGTTTTAATAGAGATATTACATTTTGCAATTCTAAAGAAAGATTAAAGCTAATAGCCAGGACAAACTCCCCGAAGATTTGCACAAAAATATTTATTTTGGAATTTAGAACACTGAATTCGACGTTTGTTCGTTTTATGTTGCATGAATCTTCTACCTCTAAATGACTTAACAGCAAACTGGTTCCAGAATTTGAATAATGGAAAAACTTGTAACTTGTGTAAGCTGAGCATTCAGACCCTGGACCATGTTTTGTTTGTTTGTCCAGTATTTGCTTCGAGTCGTCATCGTTGGCTTCGGCCGATGTTTTTACAAAATGGTGTTAAAAATGTAGCATCAGCCTGAGACCATCTCTTTTGTCCAAAAAACGAAGCAGTGTGTAAAACTTTTTAATTTTAAAGGAGTTTATGTATACATTTTAGATTTTTAAGATTTTTTTTTAATTGTGCGACTAATCTCCTTGTTTGTGATCTTCTTACGAAGTATCAGTATTTCGTCCTTTATCAATTTGTATTTTGCACACCGATTGGCTGCTATTTTGCACAATAGGGTTATGTTGCGCTTGTTTCCCACTATGTTCTTGTTCTTAACTTCAAAACTTAATTGAAGTGGGATTCTGGATGTATTTTGCACATGAACTGGCTGCTACTGAATTGCTTTTTGCACAGTTTCGGATTTGCTTAGTTATTCCTTTCTTGCTGCTAATTCCAAATTGAACATTTTAGTCGAAATTGAACTTTGGACTTTGTTTTGCATATGAACTGGCTGATACTTACTGCCCTTTGCACATTTTAGGAGATGCTCCGTTTTTCCCTTCTTCTTGCTGCTAATTCTAAATTGATTTTCTAGCTGAAACTGAACTTTGGACTTTATTTTGTATACGAACTGGCTGCTACGTAACGTCCTTTGCACATTCTAGGATATGTAATGTTGAAAATCTTAAGTATTCTACGTACTGGTATAACTGATACTATTGACTGCTCTTACTTAAAGGAATTCTAACGCAGGTCCCTGATAATTTTATGATGGTTCGTGGAATGAGCTCTGTTATGTTTTATTACTTGTAATAATATGCATGTATTTTTATGTGGACCTCCTAGGAGTTCCAAATCTTTAATAAAAATATTGAATTGGACAGGTAATTGTCAGATGCAGATTTTCTTCTCCACTCCTTCCTTTCCAGGGACTGGGCCAGTTACTGCTTATCGCTCCCTTTATGTGGGAAGCCATTTGTTCACTCTGCTAGCAAGCAAAATAATTATCTTGGCCCAGCAGGTGGGATAAATGTCTGGAATCTGACTATTAGGTGAGCCAGAGAAATGACAATTCGTAACATCCCATACAATGTATATGATTGGAACCTGCAAAATTGAACTCCAAATGCATGCTTTACACCAGTTTGACCCATTACTGAACTGTGTAGGCCTAAGTGGAGCAAAATTGTACTTTAGGGCAGATTACACCTATATGTATAATTCAGTAAAAGCACCACAGATTTCCCAGTAAACAGTGCTGACCCATCTATGAATGCTCACTAATATATTCATGGTCTACCTTAGGTCAGCACCTATTTTTGCAGAGTCCCATTTGCGCCAGGCTACCTGTGCACAATTAATGGGCAGTGCACAACAGTAGTCTCACACATGCAGCCCGAACACTTGCAGGTTCATCTGTAACCAGCCCTGTGCTCCTTCCCCTAACTGCCCCTCAGCAGCCTGGTCCTAAAAAGTTGGAAACTGGTGGTAAGCATGCTCAGTCCAATTACTGAGAGTGAAAATCAGGTAGTGATACTCATCCACAGTAAAGGTCTAAAAAACAAGTGACCACAATCAAAAACATCCTATTGGACTAAATGCCCAGAACTCATTTGCAACAGGAACCATTGGGTTATTTTCCTTACATCATCAGTAGATTATCAACAGTTGCTCACAAATACATGAAACCAAGACAATGACTGTTTTAGATGCAGAACCCTGATCAGTTTTAGAACCTACCTTTCTGAATGATAGGTTCTTAAGTCTAAAAGGAAGATTTCAAACCCATGTGCAAGAGACTGTTGAAGAAGAAAAGCTGAAGTTAATAAGGTAGAGGGAAATCTCTGATAGAGTGGAGGTGACCCTGCTAATCCAGATATAGCAACGGTGGTGCTCTCAAAATTCAGAAAGCCTAAGCCTACTTGTATTCAAGAAAGTGCAGACTAAAGGGCACATCACTGAGCGCTGTCCCAATAGACAAATTTCAAATCAATTCCGTTTTGGCCAACAGGATGGCAGAAAGGATCACAACAAAATATGACACGCTCTTTTGCGTGTTAAAAAGAGTTGCACAGCCTGATGCACATCTGTGAACAAAATCATCACGTACTCAATAAAGTTCTCAAAATTAATCCCATTTATTCTCCATGTTAATCCATTTTTGTCCGTCACGTCAAAGATACATAATTTCATATTTTCAAGCGTTTTTCATTTGCACAGGAATTGCCCATCCAGGCCTATTCACAGGCACGTATCAATTTCATTCCTCCGTGTTATACAATTTACCCAATGCATTTCGGTCATATGAGACCTTCTTCAGGGGTATCTAAAATGGTTTAAAAAAACGTTTATTAATCCCAAACACTTAAAACAGGCCACCCAAAAACAACTACCCACAACTAATTGTTATTACGTTTTAATCAATATAATAGTTCGTTTACCTCCCTCCTCACTCAAAAACATAATACCAAAGGCGCTCCCTAATACCCCCAGTTCCCCACCCACAAACACTTATAAGCACATGAACCTCGATGTTACTCTCACCCTCAGGCTGAAAAAACCTTTATTAATCTTGCGTACCTTGTGTTCCAATCTTCCATATACCAAACATTTTACCCACTCTCCTCTACTTTCCATCAAACTAGTTCTCACTTCCAGCTTCAGTACGGAGACATACCCCTCCCCGATATTTACCTCTAAACAGCTTACAATTTAAACGGCAGCATTATCTTCTCATGCCTGGCACATTTAGAACTAAATACGATCTCCCATCGTGCCTGATTTTATTCACAACGTTAACGGCCCCGCCTATAATCCACTCGTGTCACATGGTTCACATACCCCACCTTCAACACATTCGACTCCGAAAAGAAAAAAATTAAAGCAACATGTACCACCCTTCCTTGCTGCATGACTACATCACCCATAATCCCCTAATCGAGGTTCATGTGCTTATAAGTGTTTGTGGGTGGGGAACTGGGGGTATTAGGGAGCGCGTTTGGTATTATGTTTTTGAGTGAGGAGGGAGGTAAACGAACTATTATATTGATTAAAACGTAATAACAATTAGTTGTGGGTAGTTGTTTTTGGGTGGCCTGTTAAGTGTTTGGGATTAATAAATGTTTTTTTAAACCATTTTAGATACCCCTGAAGAAGGTCTCATATGACCGAAATGCATTGGGTAAATTGTATAACACGGAGGAATGAAATTGATACGTGCCTGTGAATAGGCCTGGATGGGCAATTCCTGTGCAAATGAAAAACGCTTGAAAATATGAAATTATGTATCTTTGACGTGACGGACAAAAATGGATTAACATGGAGAATAAATGGGATTAATTTTGAGAACTTTATTGAGTACGTGATGATTTTGTTCACAGATGTGCATCAGGCTGTGCAACTCTTTTTGACACGCAAAAGAGCGTGTCATATTTTGGTGAGATATCGTATGGTGCTAAAGGAACGGAGCACTTCAAGAGTGCATGCACGCCAAAATCGATTAACTTGTTCAATATAAACGTTTTGATAAAAGAAGGGTGTGCTTCAGATCTTTCCGATTATGAAGAAATGATCACAAGCCAGGGTTGGCACTGCCTCGAAGACGGAGACTTTATTTAAGTTTGGCTCACAGGCATAGCAATTCTACACCTACTCGTATTTCTGAACGATGTGTGCCTTTGCTGGATATAATGATCATCTTTGATGATCCTTCGTGCCTCAATAACTCCTTTGTGTCACACAGTGATGACTAAGATTTCTTGAAGCCAAGTGGTTTGACCTTTTAACTCAACCAAACTGGTAAGTTAATTTAATAGTCTCTCTGTGGGCTTCTAAAAAGTCTACAGTCCTGGAACCTTTCAGAGACAGATGTCTGACCAGGTTCCTACTTCTTCAGAGTGTGCGTTTCAAGTGCTGGGCAGGAATTAAATAATTACATTTATCGTAGCATACAAAGGCGCTGCTCAAAGTTCTCATTTGTGAGGTTTTAGTAATCTTCTGATTACTCAAGTAATAATGATCATCATAACAATTTGCATTTTATCACATGTAATACTTAATGCCTCTCCTTAAACTATTATGACTGGGGAAGCAGTCAATATATTTACTTAGAGGCCCTTATCAAGTGCAATACCCACAGCCAGCAGTGGGCTCGTAAGCTAATATCACTGCACACATGCTCAAACCGAAGAGCCAAAAGGTAGTATATTTATAAAAAATAAAAAAAACACAGCGCAGACACACCCGCTATAGATACCAAAAAGCAGAGCGCTGCTGGCTATAATACCCAGACTGGCTAACGGTATATGATATGGGGCATCTTAGCAGCCTTACTGCAAGTTTTCAGAACCATCATTGAAAGGTAAGCAGATCGCGTCAGAATTGCTACTGGCACCAGTCAGTCAGATGACAGATCTGCTACTGATAGGACTGGTTCACGTTCCGTCAAACCAGTGAAAAGTTAATAGCGCTGGGCAGTCAGTATGAAAGTTGAAGTGAGCGCGAAGTTTGAAGATACTCACCTGCTGCCCCAAATTCTTACAGGCTGTTGGTGCCGCCACTCGGTCCCATCCATGCAGCTCTGTCTTCACCTCCCTGGGTGGTGTGCGAAGCCCCTCGCAGCGCTGAACTCCGCACTCCCATGCTGGTAATGTTCCACATTCCCCTTGGGTAGGCAGCGCCCTTCTCTTGCCTGGGCTGCATACTGTGTTCTCAAGGTTGGCAAAGGGGTTCCTGCGCTTAAGACCCCCGGAGACACCTGGAGAGCGTGTTAAGCCAGGACTGAAGGGCCGCACGCCTGGTATCTGCAGGGCATCCCCGCTAGTCTGCGCACGCCGACTCCTTCGCCTCAACCGCAAGATCTCTGAAGGCTTCTTGAAGCTGGGGGAATAGCCGGGCAGCAGATCAGCCATGGCAGATGTGGCGGGAAACTGATTGTTTTGAAATAACGCGCACGTGACGATGTCTTTTACGTATTGAAAGCTGGAACCAACAGGAAAGCAGTATTCGCGGAGACAGGCCACTCTGATTTCATGTGAACACAAAAGAAGGACGCGTATGAGTTGACTGGTCTTTCATGTAGTAAAATGTCGCGGCCATGTTGGAAAAGCCAATCATTCCTTATTGACGACCGTGCGAAAGATGAGAAACAAAAAAACGAATTAGGGTATTTGTCATATAATCTGAAAAAAGAAACTTGCGAACACTCGACCAGTTTGTCGAACGTACCAACTATATTAAATAGATCCACTCCATTCTGAAGTTAGGTCATTCTAAGTTTAAGGCGGTGGTAGGTAGTGTTATTACATATTGTTATATCCTTATATTCTTTATTATTCATGTTCTGCTTCTTACTCCTGGTGCATGTTGCATCATAGACTGTTTTGTTACCTAGGTGTTTAGAATGTCAGCTCTTTGAAAGCTCCAGTTGATTCAGTTACTGACTGGGGCTGATGACAGGAGCTGCTTTGGAGGGTCTTGGGTGCTGTCTTTCCATACTTGCGAATAAACCAGCACTGCTTCCCACATTACTGCGTGGACTAACTTATTCTGGATGCAAAATGAATTGGCGACGACTGGGATTGAAGCCAGCACCCTGAGAACCCATCTTTTTGCGTGGACACCGTTACCTCGTTTATTTGAAAACCCATTAAGGAATATTTTTTCTTAATAAGGATCCCTCCAATTTTTGCAGTCTTGTCCTCAATATTTCCTTCTACCCTTGCTACAATTGTGGAGCTGATCCAGCGCAATATTAGCCAACAACATTCATACACCATATACTCACTTGGGCCCATACATTCACACTACACTAATACTTACGCTGGATGTCAGATGTACTCTTTTATCAAAGTCCCTGCTACCAATTACCTTCTGATTGAAGAGTAATAACTTACCAATGGATCCTTTGCTAATTGGGAAGTTTAAAATGAGTGACATTCATTATAGTACATAATCCTGAAATAACCACTGAGTCAGGAAGTTTTAAAATGTTTATCTAAAGTTTTAGCAGAGTAAAATACAGAAAACACGGTACTTGATTGAAATACCCAAGAAAAAGCATAGAAATGATTTTGCTAATAAATGACGGTGTTTAAGGAAGAGGAGAAGATAGAGACAGCAGCGCAACTAAAGGTTGCAGTATAGTTACCTAAATGCGAGAACCAAGCCCCTTGGCCAAGGAGTTGGAAAAGATAGGACCCAGGAAGGATGAAGAACAAAGACTTCTTCCAGGATCAGGACAGGACCGGTGACCTCTCTACAACGACGCCTGCGCTGTTTCCCTCTCTGATACTCGACTTCTCCTCAATTCTCCCGTTCTAATGGACTCCGCCGCCCCCTCCTCAGGACCTCTTCTGGACAGGGATTCAGTCAGCAACCGATCAGCATGGCAGTCTGGATCTAAGAGCTCTCTCGCAGCATGGACGCCTGTTCTTCGTGAAAGCATGCTCCCTAATTAACTAATGCTATATTCTATTATACCTTTCTACGCCCATGTACCTCCCCTTAATGTTGCTAAAATATGGGACCACTACTTCTGATTGGACAGGGACAGGGACAGGGGGTGGATTCTCGCACCATATCGATTTGGCCTAAATTGTAAAGCCTATTGTCTTTACGTTCCCGCCCCTTCAAATTAATACATTCGCTTTATTTCCCACCCGTCTCACGACAAATGTTATACATTTTACAGGGGAAAAGTATCATTTTGTCCTCCGGAAACATAAAGTACAGCATCTTCGGCCAATGGGTCATGGCCATGGAAGACTTCCAAGTTGACTTCACTTGGCAGGCACACAGGACACATGCGCAGAACCATCTGTCTCTCCAGTTTCAAGTCACCAACCCAGGCCCAAGTTTACGAATTACTAAAAGTGCAAGAAGAAAATATTAAAATCACAAATAAAAAGTTTCACTGTATACCCACTTTCCCTACTCTATTCCCAATTAATTATAATACTATCCTGCATTAGTAGCATTAAGAAAATGACAATTTAATAATGACATGAGAGCAAGCTGAAGCATGTGAAAACATTTAGCGGCCATTTTAGTGCACACTGCGCAGAAGCAGAAGTTTCCCACCAAGCAAAGAGAGACGTCACACCATGTGATCAGGTTGCGACATGCGCAATGAAGTTCCCGCGCTTTAGCGGACATTTTGGATTACAGACAAGCGTTATTCATTAGTAAAACACATAGGCAAGCTTCTGTCCCTCTTGTGTTTGTGAATGCAAAGGTTAGTTTTGACAATACAAGTTTAATAAATTAATACTATGAGGAGAATTGCGTACAAGCAAGTTTCATTTTTTGAAACCTTGCTCCATCAATCCCCTCTCTGATGGCGTTTCTGAGCCATCAAAAACACTACCCTCAATCAGATGCCAACTTCTAGCAATTGGTTTCATTCTCATTTTTACATTTTCTGTTTTTCACATCCCCTTTCAACTTTTTGTATAAATCACTTCTCCATTCTTCAAGTTCTATTTCATCTAGTTTTCTCTTCTTTCCTTTTCCTGTCACTTTATATGTTCCATTCTTTCTACAGCATTTGCACCATATTGTTATTGCCAATATTATTATTGCTATCCCTGCTAGGGGTACTAATATTTGACCTATAAGTCCTTTCCCTACATTTGCAAACCAGGTTCCAATTGACGCAATACTATTTGTCAATCTTTCCCATACACTATCAACTTCCAGTGGTTTAAGTTCTTTCTCAAGTTTAGTTATGTTCTGAATATACGTTCCAATTTCTGCACTCTTATCAGGAATATAAGTGCAACAATGTTTCGTCTTCAATAATTTACAGACTCCCTCTTTTGCCAATAGAATGTCAAGAGCAAATCGAGTTTGCATCACCATAGATCTAATCGCAACCATCTCCGTATTAATCATTAGAAAACCTCCAGCAGTATCCGTTGATAAACGATCAACCACTGTAGATAATTTACATATTTTCCTTGAGTTCAGAATTATTCCCACTGAAGGTATCAATGCACCAAATATATCACCTACAATTTCTGAAAAACTAGCTCTTTTACTACGTATTAATTCATTATTGTTTTCATTGCTTCCAGTGTTTCTTTTTACGTGGTATATCTTTGGAAAAACTATTCCAAAATAACAACTTCCATACCACCGTGCAGGAAGCCTAAAGTAAGCCTTATTCCCGCATACATAATAAATTCCAGGAAAAACTGAATCTGTTCCTCCTTTGAGTCCCCAACCTCCAAGAATTAAAAAATTGTGTTCACATTCACTGGTATTGATGAAAACATTGTTATAATCAGTCTTTAACCTATGAAGACAAATTTTCCCTGTCTTTACGAAATCCAGAGCCATTGCAGCTTGAGCTTTACCAGGTGTATAACTCCCTTCTTTCTCCGCCCAAGGTGGCAACTGAGCCTTATGCTCTGAAGCTTTCTTTTGAAAATCATGTCTTCTATCTTCTACTAAATTCAAAAATATCTTTTCTTCTTCTAGTAAAGAACATGTTAGATTGTGTCTATGTGCATGTGTTATGTCTATCGATTTCATTGTTAAGAAAAATTCTCCCATAAACTGTGCGTCTTGACTACTAAGCACTGGGTTCATACTCTTGCGAATCGGAACCTCAGAAAATATCACATCTAAGTTTGAATAATAATACTGTAGCCTACCTGTTCTATAAAATAAACTTGTTAATACACTACATGAGATTCCATATGTCAGTGGTAAATGATGGTATGTTAATCCTTCCGCTACTGATTCAGGTAACTTCATACAGACATAACAATTACTAACTTCCATTGTGTCTACATACTGAAACAATAACTTTGTGAAAACATTTAAACTAGTGTCGTTATCAGCTATTTCATGATGAATTTCTGCCTCATCTTCTGCCATTAATTCTACTCTATTGCCCTTCATGTTTGCTGTCCTCCCTTTAGTTTCATTATTAATCTTCTTATCTATTATCATAAGGTAAGGAACTGCTACAATCAGGACTAACCATACTATAAGCACCAATACTAGACTACATTTGTAGATTGCACAGCATCTCCTACAACAATTTCGTTTTGGTCTCCCAGTAACTCTATCGTCAGGCAATTTTCAACAAGGAAGATTGCTCTTCTTATCTCTTCTTCTTTTCTTTAGAGGATTCTTTTGTTTAGTCAGGGTGGTCTTGTTTCTTCTTCGTATGTTAGTTCTGCACTTGTTCCTTCGCCACCACTGTCACTTGACTCTGATCTTTCAAAATCTTCAATAATAATATAAGTCCAGTCAGGACCCTTGAATTTGTTATTCACAAGTTTCAGTCTTTTGCTTTTTCTTTTTCCTGACTTTTTCTCTTGTTCAGTTTGACTTGTCACTTCAGGTACTTGTTCTGGATCTTCACTTCTGGTTGTTATGTGGTACTTTACTCTTTTAATGACACTTGGCCAATGATCTCCTTTTCTTGTTTTCTTTGTTGGCACTGTTTCTTTGTTTTCGTCTTCAGGGATCTCGTTAATTTCACTTTTTAGCACTGTTTCGTTTTCTTCAATTACTGTGTTTCTTGTTTGCTCCTTTTCAGGTCTAATTTGTTTTTCTTCAGTAGCTCCACAATGTCTTTCAAGATGTTGACTTTGTTCTTTTTTTATTTCTTTATGTTCATTTGTATCAACCCCTTTTTCTTTAGTGAATTCTTCTTGATCTAACTTCTTCTGATCAGGGCTTATTGCACTGTGAACTTCTGCAGCCTGACCGGATTCTTCTAAACCTGTCTTTCCCTGTTCAAAGTCTATTAGGTTTTCACTGTTTTGAGTCCAATTTTCTTTCCCTATCTGACCTTGCTCAGGTTCTCTTATTGTCTTTTCTTCTTGTACCTGAGCTGCTTCTTCTTCACCTATCTGATCTTCTTCTATTTCTTCCAATTTCGCTTGACTTCTTGTTCTGTGGTATACTTCAGGAACTTCTACCACTGGTATCCAATCCTGACTTGTGCTCGGTTGTTCTCCGTCAGCTTCTCTCGAACCTCGATCCTGAGATTCCTCTGCTGGGCAACCTTCAGCTTCTTCAGTGATTGGTGTTGTCTGTGAATTCTCTTCTTCAGGGTCTGGTACTCTCTTTGTGTGGCTTACGTGAATCCAATTAGGAAATCTTGCACACTTCACTGCTGTATTGGTAGTCAATATAACTTGACAAGGTCTGCTCCACCTGGGTGATAAACACGTTTCTCTGGTGTGATTCTTCACTACCACCCAATCACCAGGATTCAGATCATGTTCTAGTTCAGGCTGCCTGGAAACTGCGTCTTCTCCAACCTGATGAGAGACAGAACGCACTAGGTCAGCCAATCCTTTGCAATAATCCAAAACCATATCATCAGATATATTCACCAGTTTGTTTGTGGGAACATGTGTTTGTCTCATTGCTCTTCCCATCATTATTTCATGAGGGCTTAATCCTGTCATTCTGTCAGGTATACTTCTGAGTCCCATCAAGACAAGTGGCAATGCGTCTGGCCACTCTAATGATGTAGATGCACACATTTTTCCCAATCTTGACTTTATAGTGCCATTTAATTGTTCAACCACTCCAGAAGCCTCTGGGCGATATGCACAGTGCAATTTCTGTTTAATTTGAAATGCTTCACAGATTATCTGGATCACTTCGCTATTAAAGTGTTTTCCTCTATCTGATTCCAAAGATACTGGGAAACCAAACCTAGGTATGAGCTCTCGTAACAACAGTTTTGCAACTGTAATACTGTCATTTCTCCTAGTAGGGTAAGCCTCCACCCACTTTGAAAACAGACATACTATGACTAGTACATATTTTAGTCCTCTGCATGGTGGTAACTGTATGAAGTCGAACTGGAGTCTTATAAATGGGCCCTCTGCCTTTCCAATCTTTCCAAACCCAATTATCGTTTTCCTGCCTGGATTATGCATTTGGCAAGTTAGACATCTCTGGCAAAGACTCTCTGCAACAGCCCTGAATTTGGGATTGTACCAATTTTGTCTCAACAGCCTAATCATTGCATCTCTCCCTATGTGTGTGTCTCCATGGTGCATTCTAGCCATTTGTGAGAGTAAACAGTCTGGCATGACTGGTCTGCCATCTGCACTGATCCACACTTCATCTTCTCCTCTTTGGGAGCAACCCACTTTAATCCACAAATTTTTCTCACTTTCATCAACCTCATTTTGCAATTTCTTCACCTCATTCCATGTTTCAGGTGGCATATACAGCATAAGTTGGCAGCTGATTCCCATTCTTTCCACCCTCTTATTGACTGACGTTCTGGTTTTGGCACAATGTTGAGCCACCAGGTCTGCATATCTGTTGCCGACTACCACCCAGTCATCTCCTGACTGGTGTGCGGCACATTTCACCACAGCCAATTCTTTTGGTGATTGTATTGCTTCTAGCAATTCCCTTACAAATTGTCCATTTTTAATGGGGGATCCTGAAGAAGTCATAAAATCCCTCTGCATCCACAGTTGGCCAAAATCATGCACAACCCCGTAACCATATTGACTATCTGTAAATATGGTCACTCTCTGATTCCTCCCAATTTTGCAAGCTTTTATCAAAGCAATCAATTCAGCTACTTGTGCAGATTTTACTCCTGGTAAATAGGATGCTTCAACTATTCCAGTTAATTCACATACCGCATAGGCAGCAGTTAGTTTACCATCTTCATGTCTTTGACATGAACCATCGACAAATAGCTCCCTGTCTGGCTTTTTAAGAGGCTGTTCCTCTATGTCTGGGCGTGGTTTTGTACATAATTCTGTAATTTGTACACAATCATGTTCATCTTCTTCGTCATCTTTATTTGTTTCATGATATGGGTCCGGCAATAAAGTTGCTGGATTTATTATTGTACACCTTACCATGGTCACATTTTCAGCACCCATTATTATCCTTTCATATTTAGTCAGCCGACTAGGAGTAAGATGCTGAGTTCGGGTTCTTGTCAACAGAATCACAACTGCATGTAGAACATATACTTTTACAGGATGTGCCATCACAATTGACTCGCTTTGTTCAATGCTCAAACAAGTTGCTGCCACTGTTTTTAAGCATCTTGGCAACGCGGCTGCTACTGGGTCCAATGTAGCAGAAAAGTACGCTATAGGACGTCCGTCTAGTCCATGTCTCTGAGTTAGGACAGAAAGTGCACAATTTTCTCTCTCTTGACAGAATAATGCGAATTCTCTTTTATAATCAGGCATGCCTAAGGCAGGTGCTGAACAAAGTGCGTTTCTCAATTTTACAAAAGCTTCTACACTTTCATCCTCCCACTCAACAGGGTCCTTTGCTTTCTTTTTCGTCATGTTAATTAAGGGCTTAGCTAACATGGAAAAATTTGGTATCCATTGTCGACAGTAGCCTACTATTCCTAGGAACATTCGCACTTGTCTTTGGGTTACAGGCATTTGCATTCTCTTTATTAATTCTACTCTTTCAGAGGTTATTCTTCTTTTTCCCCTCTCAATTTGATGTCCCAGATATTTAACAGCTGTCCTGCAAAACTGTAACTTTTCAGGTGAGACTTTATGCCCTTCCTCAGCCAAAAGATTTAATAATGCTATGGAGTCAACAACACAGTCTTGTCTGGTGGTCGACGCCACCAATAAGTCGTCGATATTTTGGACTAAGACTGAGCTTCCTGGCATCACTAGTTTTTCCAGGCACTTTTTCAGTATCTGGTTGAAGATGGAAGGACTTTCTGTGTAGCCCTGAGGAACACGATTCCACACATAGAACTTGGTCTCAAATTTAAATGAGAAAAGATACTGGCTGTCTGGATGCAATGGTATTGAAAAGAATGCTTGACATAAATCAATTACTGTGAACCATCCTGCATTCCAAGGGATCTGGTATAGAATTACTGCAGGATTTGGTACTATGGGACAACAAGGTTCCACAATCTTGTTTATTTTTCGCAGGTCCTGAACAATCCTATATTTTCCACTAGGTTTCTTTAATCCCATGATTGGTGAATTACATGGGCTACTCATTACTTCTTTTAGGATGTTTTGTTCTACCATTCGATTTATTTCTTCAATGACTCCTGCTTTTACTTCTGCACTCATTTTGTACTGTCTGGTATTTGGGAAAATTGCACCTTCTTTTACCATAATTTGAACTGGATCTATTTTTGCCATAAGTCCTACTTCTTTTCCGGTGAAATCCCATACTATTGGGTTTACTGTACCTTTTAATTCTTCTGGTAACTCATCTCTTGTTATTAACGAAAACATTTCGTCTACTTCTGTACCTTGTTTTGCAACCATAATTTTATATACATGATCCTCATCTGGTGTCTGAACTGCCACACCATCTGGCGTGCAGAAAATTGTACAGTTCATTTTGCACAATAAATCCCTACCTAATAAATTCACTGGGCTAGAATCGCACACTACAAATTGGTGCATTTCTCTGAAGTTTCCTATTTTGACTTCCATTGGTTCTGTAAGAGGCGTTCTAATTCTTTGATTAGCTACCCCTACTACTTGGATATCTTCACCAGAGAGAGGAAGGTCTGGGATATCTGCTGATCTCACCGTAGACCTGGTAGCACCAGTGTCCAAAAGGAAAGTAATATCATTACCTTTCACATTTCCTTCAACATATGGACCAGACTGATCTACCTGTAAGGATGCGCCAAGTACGCACTCCTTCTTCCCCTCTCCTAGGCACCATCATGAGTTGAATTCACAGTAATTGTCCTGCAAAAGAAATTGTGATGTCATATAATCATTCTTACCACTCCCTCCTGGGTATCCAATGTCTGTACCATGCTTTGCTCTGCTTACATTACCCTGAACAGGTGGAGGTGGTAATTGACTCTGGGGATTTACACCCTGCTGTGAGTCATTCTGCGTCTGTGGATTTAAGTTTTGATTTGGGCCATTATTATTCCGAATCTTTTTACATTCGTCCTTCCAATGCCCCAATTTTCCGCATCCATGACAAGGACATTTCTTTTTAGCTTCTTCTCTACTCATTCATCCTCTAAATTTTCCACCATTTCCCGTATCACCACTCGTTCCAGAATCTTTTCCTTGATTTTCACTCGGATTTTCCAAATTAATTCCCCGTTTCTCAGCCATTTTCACCTGTGCCCACATCACTTTTTCCTGCAATTTCTTGTGTCTATCCTCAATATCGTCTCCACAATATTTTGCATACTTCAGAATCTCATCTATGGGCTTTCCCTGCCAACACAGCATGTGTTGTTTAATCATCTGGCAAATCTCTGGCTTCAGACCATAAACAAATCGATACACAAACTGACTCATGTTTTTGTCTCCAATGTCCTCAAAACCACTGTACTTTAAACACCTGCAATAGACGCTCATAATAGGAATGTACTGATTCACTGGCTTCTTGGGTGGTTCGATCTATTTTCACCCAATCTGTTTCTTTCGGTGGTATTTTCCCTTTCAGGTAAGTTATCACCTGCTGATACTTTTTCATCACGTCATTTGACGGGGCACCTGTCTTCGGATCTCTAGGATATTCATCACTAGGCCAATCGACTGTAATTTTACAATCTGTCCACAAATCGGCAGGTACCACTATGTCAAACAAACCATCTAAATCCTTCAACAATACCTTTGACACCTTCACAAACCTTTCAACCTGCTTGTACCATTCAATTGGTTTTTCTCTCAATTTTGGAAAATCATTCGTAAATGATAAAATATCCTGTCTGCTCCATGGGACATGTACATATCCTCCTCCCGCAACTTCTCGCATTGGATACATCTGGTCTGCTTTTCCTGCTTCCTTCATCACATATTCTGATGCTGTTCTACTTGTTCGTGCTTCTTCCTTTTTCTTGGCCCACCTAGTTTTCCATTTATCTAGGTCTCCCCATTCTTGCAAAACTAACATTAATTCTCTTATTTGTAATCTTCTTCCAGAGGCATTCATATTTTCTAAGTCTTTGTCTGAAAATTCTGCTCTATAGGGTTTCTGTAATACCTTTGATTTCCCTATTTCTATTCCCATCTGTAATGCTAAATTGGACAATTTTTCATGAAATAACCTTACATTTCTGGTGATACTCCTGCATAGGAACAATAATTCTTCTTCATCATAGGTATTTAAGCGTTCTAGTCCTACATTTCCTGCTATTATTTCTTCTAATTCGACTTTTAATTTATGAATGTCCATTATTTTCGGAGGTGTGCACTGTTTAACTGACCCTTGCACCCATCTTTCTAGATCTTCAGGTGTTACTATGGTAGCACTTTTTGCTCCCGATGAAGTTACTAAACTTACATCTTTTGAACCTCCAGGTACATCTTTTCTTGGAGTACTATTTACAGAACCTCGAATAGGCAAGTCCATAAGTGATATTGTGGATTCACAGTCACTAAATTGATCCTCAATTATAACTGGAGCTTCAGGTCTGGGATTACCCACAGGAGTAGGTGTAAGTATGGGTGGAGGACAATTTCCCTGAGTACCATATAATGGAACTACTGGACCAATTGTTACAGGTATGGTCAACGAATCAGGATGTACTTTTATCTGAGTTATTTTCTGTATTAATTCTGCTCTGGTCTTTTCTAGGGCTTCTTTTTCTTTATCATGTAGTATTCTATTCGGGGTGAATTCATGCATTACCTGTGGCACTAATGGAGTTTTTGGTGGTGCACTTGGGGTGCATCCACTTGTCCCTTCCTGATATGGTGGGGGATTTCTTAACATTTCCTCCATAAATTCGTCTTCAGACTCCTCATTTCTCATTAAATGTTTTGTCTTTTCTGTACATTTGCCTCCTGATTTCTCTCCTTCTGTGAATAATGGATACAGTCCTTCTGTAATCATTGCCCTTCTCCATTGTTTCATCTGACCATCCCTAGACTCACGTAGATATCTGGGAAAAAATCCTGGATAACTCCTATTACTTCTAGATCTATCCCGCTCAAATGCCTCGGTTTCCCATTCTTCTAGAGCTTCGTACTGGGTTAATCTAGGTCTGGGTTCTAAATCATTCATCCTCAATCTCAAGTTTTGAAGAATTCTTCCATTGAAGGTACCATTCTGGGGAAATGCTAATATTCCGTCATTTTTGGTGTATTCTATCCAATTCTCCATCCATACACAGGTATGATAACCTCTCTCCATCATCATGAATGATGCTGGCGTTTTAGCTGGTGGAATAATAATTCCTTCTCTAGTTTTGAGTGGTTTATCCTTTTTAAAATAGTTCTTAATCTTTTGCAGAAAGGACATTTTTCTCCTTTCTCCGTACATTCTATCTAATCTTCTGTGTACAAAATTATATTCTGCAAAACCTAGGAATCTCCTATCCGGACGAGTTCCTGTTAAAGTCGGATCGCGTTTTAACATGCAATCCTTATCCACTAAGAATTTTGCTTCTAAAATCTCGACCAATCAATGTCTGCTATTTTTTTTATTTCCGAGCCAATCCTTGCGCGGCCTTTTGGTGACGTTTATCTGTCAACCCCTCCTTTACAATCTGCTCTTTTCTGTCCTCGCTGGTTTAACCAATCCCAGCGCGGCACCTGTGACGTCAGTACTACTCCTGACTACTGACCCCTCCTTTACAAGTGTCTCTCCACACCCGCTGTTTCAACCTACCACAGCGCGGCGTTTTGTGACGTCAGCTTCCTCTCCGGCAACTGACCCTCCCTTTACAAAAATTTACGCAAACTTATTTTCTCTATAAATCTTAATTAAATTTTAGTAACAACATAAAACATTCGCAATCGTGCCAGTTTCTTCTAAATTCGAAAAAGATAGTTTCTTCTCACACTTAGTAAAACTTTTCCGTTTACTAAAACATATACTACGAGTAAAACACTTCCGTCTACTCTTCACACAAGCTCCAGAAGTACCTGTTACTTCTCCAATGTTACCCTTACTAGGTGATATAACATCAAATTTTTATCAGCGTACCCTTTTTGCTATTACTCACACGCATAGAGTCCCTAACGAGTACTGAAAGTCCTGCTTAACTTCTCAGTACTAATTCTGCCTGACAGATAACCTCACTGCAGTATGGCTTCCACTTGCCACCCACTATTCTTTTTACCCCGGGGTATTCTGGACAACATAAAACAAAACTCAAAATTTAAGCGGATGTTAGTTCATAAAAATACAAAAAAAATTCTCATTACCCAATTAACAAAGAGTAACCATAACCGTCCTCTGCTTACCAGAAAACTGATCCAGCGCAATATTAGCCAACAACATTCATACACCATATACTCACTTGGGCCCATACATTCACACTACACTAATACTTACGCTGGGTGTCAGATGTACTCTTTTATCAAAGTCCCTGCTACCAATTACCTTCTGATTGAAGAGTAATAACTTACCAATGGATCCTTTGCTAATTGGGAAGTTTAAAATGAGTGACATTCATTATAGTACATAATCCTGAAATAACCACTGAGTCAGGAAGTTTTAAAATGTTTATCTAAAGTTTTACCAGAGTAAAATACAGAAAACACGGTACTTGATTGAAATACCCAAGAAAAAGCATAGAAATGATTTTGCTAATAAATGACGGTGTTTAAGGAAGAGGAGAAGATAGAGACAGCAGCGCAACTAAAGGTTGCAGTATAGTTACCTAAATGCGAGAACCCAGCCCCTTGGCCAAGGAGTTGGAAAAGATAGGACCCAGGAAGGATGAAGAACAAAGACTTCTTCCAGGATCAGGACAGGACCGGTGACCTCTCTACAACGACGCCTGCGCCGTTTCCCTCTCTGATACTCGACTTCTCCTCGATTCTCCCGTTCTAATGGACTCCGCCGCCCCCTCCTCAGGACCTCTTCTGGACAGGGATTCAGTCAGCAACCGATCAGCATGGCAGTCTGGATCTAAGAGCTCTCTCGCAGCATGGACGCCTGTTCTTCGTGAAAGCATGCTCCCTAATTAACTAATGCTATATTCTATTATACCCTTCTACGCCCATGTACCTCCCCTTAATGTTGCTAAAATATGGGACCACTACTTCTGATTGGACAGGGACAGGGGGTGGATTCTCGCACCATATCGATTTGGCCTAAATTGTAAAGCCTATTGTCTTTACGTTCCCGCCCCTTCAAATTAATACATTCGCTTTATTTCCCACCCGTCTCACGACAAATGTTATACATTTTACAGGGGAAAAGTATCATTTTGTCCTCCGGAAACATAAAGTACAGCATCTTTCGGCCAATGGGTCATGGCCTTGGAAGACTTCCAAGTTGACTTCACTTGGCAGGCACACAGGACACATGCGCAGAACCATCTGTCTCTCGAGTTTCAAGTCACCAAGCCAGGCCCAAGTTTACGAATTACTAAAAGTGCAAGAAGAAAATATTAAAATCACAAATAAAAAGTTTCACTGTATACCCACTTTCCCTACTCTATTCCCAATTAATTATAATACTATCCTGCATTAGTAGCATTAAGAAAACGACAATTTAATAATGACATGAGAGCAAGCTGAAGCATGTGAAAACATTTAGCGGCCATTTTAGTGCACACTGCGCAGAAGCTTCCCACCAAGCAAAGAAAGACGTCACACCATGTGATCAGGTTGCGACATGCGCAATGAAGTTTCCGCGCTTTAGCGGACATTTTGGATTACAGACAAGCATTATTCATTAGTAAAACACATAGGCAAGCTTCTGTCCCTCTTGTGTTTGTGAATGCAAAGGTTAGTTTTGACAATACAAGTTTAATAAATTGATATTATGAGGAGAATTGCGTACAAGCAAGTTTCATTTTTTGAAACCTTGCTCCATCAGAGCCTTCAATTTCCTCAACTACGTTCAACTCTTCTATTTTACAAAAGCTCCACACTTGAACTTTTCTGTTTATTGCCCTGTTCGTTTTTATCTTCTTGCTGATGTCATTTTTAAAATTTTCATTGAATTTACCTGTGTTCAAGCCTTTCTACATACTTCAAGTGCCTCTGTTCAGACTGTTTGTTTTCATACCTGTTCAAGCACCAACGGTTCTTCGTGGAATCCTCACAGCTACCTGATTTCTCTTCACGGCGCTTCCATGGTGTTTCACGACATTCTTTCACCCGACCTCTTCTCTTCATCACCTTCAACTATTCTTCGAGGTCAGATTTATAATTATTTTCAGCTGTGGTCTCCTTGGCTCATTTACCAGCTGCCCGGATCTGCCTGCAGTTTGTTCTTCAGCGTCTTCCGCTCTACAAATTGGTATTACGCAGAGCACGTCTCCGGTTGCTGCGTGCCTGCCTTAAAGTGGAAAATCATCACCTTTAATAGTCCCCTCTCTGCTTTTCATCGTCTTTCAGTGCTGAGATGAAAACACCTCTTTTGAAGACCTTCCTTACAGTAAGCTTTCAAGAACTGTAAGTACTTCAGTGTTCTTCATTTCACTTGGCATTTGGCTTTTGTCAGCTGGCGCGGTGACGCGCACACCTCCTTTTGGAAATTGCTTTCAGTGAGCAGATGTGTTTACCTCCTCAAAAGATTTGTTATTTATAAGCATTCAAAGCACCTTTTTCATTTTCTCTAAATTTTACTACCTATTGGAATTTTAAATACGGGTGAGACTTCTTGTGGTAAAACATATATATATTTATACTTATATTTCTTTCCACATTGTCATTGGTGAGTACCTTATGCGCGGTGACGCGCACACCTTATTTTTCTTGTTTTCATTTATTACTGTGACATTTTACATGTTTTAACACGTTACTGACATTTGTCAAGCGCGGTGAGGCGCACACCTGTCTACATATTTTATATTGCATGCTTACATATATTCTAAGTTAATTTTCAGACAGTTGTTAATATTGTATGTTTTATTTTTGTATTTTTATTTAAATTTCTCACCATAATATGGCTCTTCAAACAGCTATTCTCCCTTCTCCATTTTTGTCAGAGCCTGGTACTCCCAAGGTAAAATGGACCCAATGGTATAAATCCTTTAATAGTTACTTACTAGCTATAGATGGCGTAAAATTTTCTGCTGTTAGGAAGAATGCTATGCTTTATAATTGTTGTTAATTGTTATGATTCTAAAATCCAGGAAAGAATTTTATGTTGCAGGAATCCTTCTTTAACAGAAACTTTGGAAATAGCCAGAGGAATTGAGCGTTCCATTATTAATGCTACTAAAGAATTAAGTAAGTCCAAGGGCATTAACACTGAATTAGTAAACAAAATCAGTCAAAAGCCTATTTCTAGTTCTGGACCCAATGTTTATACTACTAAATCCAATACTTACAAACCTGATTTTAAAAAACAGACAGAAACACACATTGTTTCAGATGTGGCTCTAAATCGCATTTAGCCAATTTTCCAACGTGTCCTGCGCTTGGTAAACTCTGCACCAATTGTAAGAAAATTGGTCATTTTTCCAAGGCGTGTAGAAACCCTAACAAAGTCATGGGTTTAAACACACAGGATTTTCAAGCTGCCTCCTCTGCAAACATTGTAGATGGTCAGAGTAAGTAAATAGTCTTGTCTGTTGATATGGTAAAGATTAATTCTAATGCTGTTGATAACATAGGGGATCCTATTTGCGATGTTAGAATTGGAAATGTTGTCACTAGAGTCACAGTTGATTCTGGTTCCCCTATAACCATAATTTCTGACACATTTTTCTTGGAAGAATGGAACACGTTAGAATTAACCCCACCTGACATTCGCACTGTTGCTTTTGGGGGTCAAGAAATAGATATGATGGGTTATTTTCCTGAATCTGTGCAATTTAAAGATAGATCCATTCACGGGTTACAACATTTTAGGTTGGAGGGACTAGGGCAAACTTGGCATGATTTTGAGACCTGGCACGCAACATCCCATTTCCCTTGTTAATTCTGTACCTGATAATGTTTCTTCCTTATATTCAGTTCTTAAAAAACATCAGCAGGTATTTGATGATAAATTGGGAATGGTAAAAGGTTATGAGCATAAAATTATTCTCAAGCCTCACGCCATCCCTATTGTTCACAAGGTAAGACATGTTCCTTTGAGTATTAGAGGAAAGTTGAAAGAACATATTCAAAAATTATGCTCTGATGGGGTCATTGAGCCTGTGGACTCTTCCTTATGGGTTTCTCCCATTGTAGTATCTTTAAAAAGAATTCGGATGAGCTCAGATTATGCATCGATTTGAGGTCTCTTAATAAAAATATTCAAGTTGACTGTTTTCCTTTACCAAGGATTCAGGACATGTTAGGTCAACTTTCTGGCACCAAGATATTCTCCACCATTGACTTAAGAGCTGCGTATCACCAGATTGAACTTAACAAAGACTCTCGTGACCTTACCACTTTCAACACTCCTTTTGGAGCCTTTTGTTTCCTCAGAATGCCATTCGGTCTTGCTTCAGCGGCATCTGTATTTCAGAAACTAATGTTTCAGCTCCTTGGTGATGAGAAAGAGGTTCTTACCTATCAAGATGACATCTTAATTTCATCTAACTCTGTCAAGGATAACTTACTCAAACTTGATAGGGTCCTGAGTATTCTTGAAGACCATGGCATGACTGTTAAAAACAAAAATGTAAGTTTTTAATGGAGGAAGTTGAATATTTGGGGCATATTATTTCTTCCACAGGTATCAGACCCAAGCAGGACCTTATGAATGCTATCAATGATTGTGCTCAACCAACTGATAAAGATCAGTTAAGGTCTTTTTTGGGCCTCAGTGAATACTATTCTCGTTTTGTGCACAATTTTGCTTTGGTTAGTGAACCTTTAAGGAGACTTGTTAGGAGCAATGTGAAATTTGTCTGGCAAGAAGAGCAGATGGAGGCTTTCAAAAATTTTAAAAGTTTGATTATTAATGCACCTGCTCTTCAACCGTTTAATGACACTGCTATGTCTATTGTTACTGTTGATGCCAGCAATTTAGGTCTTGGTGCCATTTTAAGTCAAATGGTAGATGGAATTGAACATACAGTAGCCTTTGCTTCCCGCAGACTTTCAATTGCTGAAAAGAATTATAGCACAATTGAAAAAGAGGCTCTAGCTTGTGTGTGGGGTGTACATCATTTTGCTACCTTTTTGTGGGGGAGAGAATTTTTGTTGGTTTCTGACCATAAACCTTTAGTTTTCATGTGGAACGACAAAGGTTTAAGCAATGCCAGTCCCAGATTGATTCGGTTGTTTTCTAAACTGTATGAATTCAACTTTTCTATGAGACATATTCCTGGAGGGAAGAATTTCAGAGCTGATTTTCTTTCTAGGTGTCCTTCTAACTCATGTGAGGATGTTTCTATTATTGAGGAAGTAGAATGTGTGGTTGGTTTGGTGGATGGATTTGCTTTAGCCAAAGATGTTATTTCGTATCAAGACTGGGAACGTACCTCTATTTCTGACAATTCTCAAATCACTTTGAAGAAGTTCATTTCGGTTGGTTGGCCCAGGGAAGCTCAAGTAGGAGAGGAATTTAAACCTTTTTTCAAAGTTAAAGATGAATTAAGTGTTGAAGGTATTTTTCTCATGAGAGGCTCTGTGTTAATTCCTCCTGCTCAACTAAGGAGTAAGCTGGTTGCCTTGGCTCATAAGGGGCATGTTGGCATTACTGGGACTAAAAAAGAGACTTCGTTTGTACTATTGGTGGCCTGGCCTGGACAGCTTTGTAGAAACCATGTTGAACAATTGCAAAGAGTGTGGTCACGCTGAGAAGTTTCTTCATACTTTTAATTCGCCTTTGTGTCTTGTTGCTTTTCCTAAAAAACCTTGGGAGAAATTAGGTGTGGATTTTGTTGGTCCTATTGGTGGTTTGAATAGTGGCTTCAGGTATATTCTATCTGTTGTGGATTACTTTTGAAAATGGGTTTCTGTTAAGTTCATGAGAGCACCTATCACTGATAATGTTATAGCATTTTTCAAAACATTATTTCATTCTGAGGGCATTCCTGCCTTTATTATCTCTGATAATGGAGTCCAATTTGTTTCAAATAATATGAGAAATATTTTCCTCAAGTTTGGGATTAAACATCTCACTACTGCTCTCTATAGTCCTCAGGGCAACGGTTTAGTTGAGAGAGTTAACCGTGTCTTGAAAGACACCATTCAACTAGTTATTTCATCTGGTTTACAAGTCCAAGATGTTACAAAAAGTACTACAAAAAACGAGGGTGCGCAGCTTAAGCAGTCCAGGTAGACCAGTGTAGGTGAAAAAATATAAATTCTTTATTTGAAACTTCTTTTAAAATTTATTAGGTAAAACATTCCAGCCAACGCGTTTCATTCCCATATAGGGAACTTCCTCAGGGCAAACAATATATCACGTATAGCAGTACACTACGAATGGGTATCAGCAAAATAGTTGTCACAAATAGTTGTTCTAGACTCGATGGCTTTTCAAATGGAGCAGTATACTCCTATGTGCTCCTGAGTCTGTCAAGAAAAAACTTTCCACCGAAAATCTTGAAGGCGGTAGTCTCAATATGGTGAAAAGGACCCCGTAGAACTCGTTAATCCTCGAGGAAGAAGAACAGGATCGTTTTCAGACTTAGAGTGACTCCATATTTTGGTTCACGGTGCAATACACTAATCCCTATGACGACTGTTCTTTTGGACACCTTTCAGTAAAATGAGGAAACCATAGAGGTACTCCCAACCTACTTTCTAAATTAACGAGTTCTACGGGGTCCTTTTCACCATATTGGGACCAATGTTCCCTCTAATTTTTTCCCTCTGTGTGCGGCAGTGGAGGGTCTCTGTGCGCTGCAACCATGGCTATGTGCGCCAGGAACCAGACTGCGCGCGTGTGCAGCGCCAAATGTCACTCCTAACGTTTACTTAAAAAAGTGAAAAGATGGTGCATTTTCACACATACAGCGCCACGTTAAGGGTCTTAAGGCCGGTTTGCAAATTGGATAAACACGCCATGACATGAATTGGTTACACAGGCAAGTACACTTCAGGTTTAGAAAAGCACAAGACTCCAACGGTGGTACCATCATAAGATTTTACTAAATATTCTTAACTGGAGCACTGTTCATTGGGTGGGGAAATGTTGAGAGCTTTCTGAATGTCTCCAAAATGTCTTTAGCAAACCAGACAGCGTAAGGCTTTCAGCTAAAAATGAAAGCTGGCCGGAAAACGACACATTGCTGCAGGTAGGCAGGGACGAAGTTCAGTGACAGACCAGGGGATGACAGGAACGGGCAACATTGCTACAAGTGGGTAGGGGGTAGGGAAGTAGTGCAGTAACAGATCAGGAGGTGGCAGAAATGGAAAACCTTGGTGCAGGGGGCAGGGAAGAAAAAACTTGCTGGGGTAGAGAACAACAACAGCAGTGAAAGTGGCTGGGAAGGGCCCATAGTTAGCACTGAGCACTCAGGCTACCTTAAAGCAATTCATGTTACCACCGGGTGCTGGCTTCCTGGGGGCGCCGTATTTGCAAGTTTATTATGTTCTTTAAAGCACCTGCTGCCATGTTACTTTCCTCCAGCAATTACCAGGCCGCACAAAAATGTCAAGTTAACTCCTGTGATTAATGTTCTTCCAGGAGAGAGATTGGAGTTTTGTATAGTTGATGTTTTGACTTATGTGAAGGTAGTGCAGAGGGTTAATATGCCTGCTGCAAAGAATGTGTACCATGTAGATTACAGAGTGCATATAATGTAAATAGATCAGCAGGTTACTGCTTTTAAAAGAGACATCCTTTTGTTACTTGCAATTTATAACCTAAAGTCGTAATATAGAATAGTGAGGCATTAACTTTCATCATAGAACTGCATACACACTGCAAAGTATACATTAGAGCATAGATTAATGTTGCAAAAAGGGTTAATTTGGATAGAAATCGATTCTTATTATTAAACCAAACTCCCAACTATGCTGTTTCTTTTTTATCGACTCTGAGTTTGTGCTTCTCCACACCAAGCACTCCTAAACTATACGGCCTACCAGTATGGATGACATGTGACTCCTACACTTTTAGTCCTTTGGCTTATGTAGCATTTCCTATAAACTGATTTACACACGTATGTTTGATTGTCTATGTGTAATGTGTGTGTGATGCAAAGTGCCTCTGACATCCTTTAATGGTATGAGTGGCGCGATACAACTAATTCAATGTATCTGAGAGAGAGTGGTTTATGGGACTTGGTCACTGTTAAAGGGTGCTAGTGAGAGAATCCATGGTGGAGGTGGTCATTGGGGGCGCCAACTAACATTGTTGCACTGGGCGCCACCAGCGCTAAAGCCGGCCCTGGTCTTTCTGTATTGTTTTATTAGTAAAGGGAGGCTGCGGGGAGATTGTGTGCTTTTATTTAAGTATCCATGGTAATTGCAGCCCTTTCACGAGCTGCGATTAACATGGATACTTAAACAAAAGAACACAAAGTCGCTTTCTTCAATGCCTTTATTTAGGGAATCCGGGGCAAGTCAAGGCCACAAGAAAAGTGGCAATAAGAATACTATTCTATGGAGAATTGTTCAGCGCATCCCAAAAAGATACCACAAAATATGTTGACATCAAAAGGGGGCAAATTTAATACAGCAAAAGCTATTCACCAGCAGTTTTAAACGTGTTCACTTTGAGATTTGTGATTCTGTTGGGTGTCTTGTGTCATTTTCAGAAATTGAGTGGGTGATGACGGGAATAAAGTCAGGTTTAGTAGAATGCTCATGTATTTAAATAAAGCTTTATGTGTGTTCACTTTATTCAATACTCCCCCCATCCCGACACCTTCTCAAAGCAAAGAACTCTTTCGGTCCAGGGGGAAATAGAACGGACTAAGATTAATAGATGAGCAAATTACACTCGACAACTAAGCTTTAAAGAGCTATCTAAGCAGCTATTGGACCTAAACCTACCCCCTCGCTGAAAGGCAAACTTCTGCCTCCTCTCTCAGAACCTTTCTTAACTAGATATAATAAAACAGGCAATGACAAAGGCAGGACTTCCCACCAGCATTTCGACAAACCTTTTCGGTGGTCTTTATCAGTGGTTTTGAAAAATGTAATTCAAAAGTATTTGAATGTTTAACATGAAAATGTGGATTTGCATTATTTTGGTAGAATGTGTGTTGACTTGGTAAGAGTTTGACATCCGTTACAAAACCAGTGCAGTGCATTTGCTAAGAGTGCAATGCTCGCTAAAGTGTCTATCTTTCAAAAAATTAAACAGTCCATTTTAACAGCTTCATGTGGATGCACTTTTCTTCACCAACTATTAGTCTATTCTAGGTACTTGTAAATTACCACATAAGCACTGAAGAGCAGAGGCGACAGTGATTATTCTAAGATTATACAATATGTGGAAATAGAAGATAATAATTTGAATTCAACACACAAAAAAGACTGCAACGAAGAGGGGAACCAGTATGATGGCACAGGACAAGCTTGCAATGAGAACTGCTGGCTGGCAGATTAAAGAACAAGCTGCTACTGATCTAATAAGTCATATGTTTGAGACCTGTAGGCATGCAATCCACAGAGGGTAGCCAGAAGGAAACACTGAAGCAAAGGAGTGCGGAGGATAACGGCTGGCTAAGTAGTGACGAAACAGGAGCATGGAGCCTTAAACTGCACCAGAGACTCTTGTGCACACATCGGTGACTCCAGGGTCTTCTGTTAGAGTGAGGAGGGTAAGTGCTACAAATTCTGGTGCTGAACCACCTTTGGAGCTAATGACCAACAATATGAGATCTAGAAATAAACAGGACAAACATTTGGTCCTTGCTGGTACTTTTCAGTTAGTACTCGATTCTGTTTTAGGCGGCGCTAACAGGGGACATGGCCTGGTGCAAGCTGCTTCCTGAGCTTTACTAACAAAACAATACAGCAAGTTTAAAAACACTGCGTGTATTTCTAGGTTAATCTGCCTTGTTTGCAGACTTGCTGTATTGTTTTGGTAGTAAAGCTGAGGCTCGGGGAGATTGTGTGCTTTTATTTAAGTATCCATGTTAATTGCAGCCCCTTCACGAGCGGCGATTAACATGGATACTTAAACAAAAGCACTCAATCTGTCCCGCAGCCTCGCGTTACTACCAAACCAATACAGCAAGTCTCCAAACAAGGCAGATTAGCCTAAAAACACACGCCGTGTTTTTAAACTTTCTGTATTGTTTTGTTAGTAAAGTGAGGCTGCGGGGAGATTGTGTGCTTTTATTTAAGTATTCATGTTAATCGCAGCTCGTGAAGGGGCTGCAATTAACATGAATACTTAAATAAAAGCACACAATCTCCCCGCAGCCTCGCTTTACTAAAAGAACAATACAGCAAACAAACAGTGCGTGCGCTTCAGGGCAATACAAAAGCACACGCAAGTGGCCACATCAAAACACTTACCTCCGCTCCTTTCGCCGCCGTCCTCAGCAATCTGGAAATGCCAGCTTTTCGCGCCGCGCGTCGGCGCGAATACTGTCGTGGGATGTGCCCTCTGTGCGCGCTCCACACATGGCACTGCGCGCTCGGGGGTAGACAAGTGCGCTGGCGCGCGGCCGCGCGCCTTATTGGGAACAGTGATTGGGACTACTGCCTTCAAGATTTTCGGTGGAAAGTTTTTTCTTGACAGACTCAGGAGCACATAGGAGTATACTGCTCCATTTGAAAAGCCATCGAGTCTAGAACAACTATTTGTGACAACTATTTTGCTGATACCCATTCGTAGTGTACTGCTATACGTGATATATTGTTTGCCCTGAGGAAGTTCCCTATATGGGAATGAAACGCGTTGGCTGGAATGTTTTACCTAATGAATTTTAAAAGAAGTTTCAAATAAAGAATTTATATTTTTTCACCTACACTGGTCTACCTGGACTGCTTAAGCTGCGCACCCTCGTTTTTTGTAGTACTTTTTGATCTGGAACACAGTGGCGTCATTCAACGGCTGACGTAGAGGTTGTTTGCACAGCGATCACACGTATAGGAACTGGCACGAGGTGCGGCATAGGAGGTCCGCCGTTGCTGCTTTGGGATTGTTAAGTCCAAGATGTTGTTGATGAGAGAATTTGGTCTTACAACAATACCCCTCATTCTACTACTGGTGTTTCCCCGTTTGTTCTATTGAGGGGTAGGCATTCTTTTAATGAACTATCTCCAGAGTGGGTCATTTCTAATTCTGGTGTGGATGCAAGAATTCCCAACAGCGATCAAATCAGGTCTCGTGTGGAACATAGCCAAGCTAAATCTAAAGTAAGATATGATGATGTCAAAAAAGTCAGGTTGGAGGAATTTCTGGTGGGTGAGTCTGTTCGTATCAGGAGACCTCTCAAGAAGGGTGGTTCTAAGTTCTATCCTGAAACTAAAATTGTGCAAGTGAACAAACATGCTGTGCAAGTTACTGGTGGGAAGTGGTGGGGCAAAAGGAGAGTGGCCAAAACACATAAATCTGCAGTCAATAATTTTAATGCTTGTCCTGTTGACAATACTTCTTATACTTGTCATGATTCTCTTTCTACTGGTTTTGGGTTTATCACTGGACATGATTTTTATAATTTGGGTTCATCTAAGGAAAATTGTTCTTCTGATCTAGCTGAGGGGCATTCATCTTTCGCTGAATTAACTGATGTGCAAAAATGTTTTGCTGTACCTGTTTCTGTTCCTCCTTCTGTTCCTGAAATTTCCTCTGATGATTTGGATGCTGATGGGAATCTATCCTTGGTGGAGGGCAATTCTTGTTTGCCTAAAGTTTCATCCTTTGTTAACAACTCATTTAAAGGTGAATATTCTGATCCTTTGATTTCCATGCGAGGGAGAGTGAGACGTCTGCCTAAATATCTTGAAGACTTTGTTATTTGATTTATTGTTTTGGTTCTAAGGGGGAAGATGTGTTATATCCTTATATTCTTTGTTATTCATGTTCTGCTTCTTACTCCTGGTGCATGTTGCATCATAGCCTGTTTTGTTACCTAGGTGTTTAGAATGTCAGCTCTTTGAAAGCTCCAGTTGATTCAGTTACTGACTGGGGCTGATGACAGGAGCTGCTTTGGAGGGTCTTGGGTGCTGTCTTTCCATACTTGCGAATAAACCAGCACTGCTTCCCACATTACTGCGTGGACTAACTTATTCTGGATGCAACACATATGCCACGTTTTCAGTTTATGTGTGACAATTTTGTGTTTGCAGAATGCTTTTGTGTGCGTTTACATGCTTTATGTTGTATGACACTTTGTCCTGAGCTGATCGAGAGAGCTATGTCGGTACAAATAAATTAATTTAAAAAAAACTTTTAATGAAATGGTTTAGACATAGCTGCCAAGGTTTCAGATTGCTTATGTGTGACATTGTCATAATTTCAGTGTAAATATGAGTGACATTCAACGACTATGAGTGACACTTTCTTGCGAGCAAAATCAAGCAATCAAGATGAGGGAAACATATAAATATCAGAAATTACACATAATTGAGCAAAACGAAGCTCTAAGATCATCTTAATACTGCTGTAAAGCACCAGAAAATGGAAGGCACTGTGAGACCAGACTGTACCAAAGAGGATGGGAGAGGCCCCAGCGCAGATGATCCCAGCTGCCTGCTGATAAATTATCATAGTTACTCAGAGTCACTAGCGCGAGTTTCAGAGACGGAGGCACTTGAATCCACAAGAAACCTTGAAGCAGCTAAAAATGCGATTCTCTGCTGGGCCTGCCCAATGAGTTAAAAGCTGTGGGTAACTTGCGGTAATTAACAGGACCGAGCCATCACTGCGGGCGGGGGCAGTAGACACAGTAAGCACAAATAGTACATGGATAAGGGAGACTACATACAACGTTCCACTGCCAATAACAGACAGGTCCCGAACCCGCATACAGCCTGAACAACAGCAAGAGAAAGAAGCCAAGTTGGAACTTGGGGTAAAGGGTTGCAGGAGAAGAGGGCTCACACATGACCCAGCAAGAGCTTAAAAGTAGGCATAAAAGTTCTTAAAAACCGCAAACGCTAGAAGCGGGAAAATTGGACATGTACAGGCAGAAACAGGGCCGAGCATAGACCAGTTAAGGGTTCAGTCCCGGAACAGTGAATTGTCAGTGAAGTCTAGGACCAGAGGGTGTAGTGAATAAGTTGGGAACGGAGGAGCACGCTTTACAGATGGCTCTAACAGAACAAGAAGTTGAACGGTCCAGACTGACTGGAAAGTGTACAGTGTTGGATATGTCCCCTTCGAGCTAACAAAGGTTTAATTGATCTTTTTCATTCATGAGGGGGCTCCTTACAGTTTCTTGGCACTTTCTAAGCTGATGAAGAGACTTTCATAACAATGATTCGACTGGGATGGGGAGGGGGGCGATGGGGTGCAGTTGCAGACGGCTGAGATCAAGGTGTGTCAGAGGAAACGGAGTTGCAGGCAGCCCTTTTCTCCTCGCATTAACGGGGTAAAAATAGTTGTATTTCCCTCCACTTAGAAAAGTGAACTTTCTAAAAATTAAGTCATTGGAAATGTAATTTGTGTAATTTTATGACACAGTCACACATTCGGGTGGTGGTGGCAAGTGGCTGGCAAACATTAACAACGTACAACTTACTACTTACTGTTCAGTTTTTGATCTTCAGCCAGGCAGCGTTCGGAGCGTCGGTGACAGCTCAGCTGGCTGGCTCAGGCCGCGAGCCAGCTACCCCTGCAGCAATCCACCTTAGTCGGTCCTGCTGCCCGGTGCCCCGTCCGTGCCGCAGCCGGCTTTCCTCAGTGAGTCCTGGCGGCCGCTGCAACCGACAGTGATGGTTAGTGAGTCACTCATTGACTCCATAACACCCCGTCCAGTGCACTCTCCCTCGGCCAGGCGGGCTCGGAAATTAATTTATAAAATTCGCCGGCGGGCAACGGCCGTTATTGTAAGCAATACACAACTATTGGCCCACACAGCGCGGACGACCCGGCCCGGCCGGTGCGAGCAGCAGCGCTGCGGACCGCGTCATGATTAATTTGAGGCCAGAGCTTCAGGCACACTGCCTCTCTCATACTCTCTGATGTAATGCAACAGGACGTGACGTCCCAAGGCGCCAAGTCCACAAATTGTGTCACACAATCTGACTCGGCCACGGCTCTCGCGGTAGTAGCTATTGAGCACTACTCTGCAGTGGCGCCAGGCAGGCTGACACACTGACTCAGAGCTGCGCGGTGCCGCAGGATCAATCACAAGAAGATTCATTGTAGCACTGCCCTCCAGGCCTTAGATAACTCAGCTGGGAGCGCCCCAAGACTCCGGCAGCAGCGCGCACAGGCAGGCCACAGGCAGCGCGCTGCACTGACAGCTGACACACACAGATTGTAGGCAGCACTTAACAGGCAACTCAGCCACTATGCATTATGCGTGACAATGCATTTCAGTGCGGTGATGCGGAGCACCACACTGAAATGCGTTAGTCTAACGCCTGATGCGTGATACTTGGCAGGACTGTTTAGATTGGGACTTAAACGACTTAAAACAACTGCACTGGTCCTGAAGTGGAAGGCTTAGGCAAGGTGTAACGTTTTTTTTTTATTTAAGGGGTAAATAGTTTGTGTGATTACCTTTTTGTCTGTTAAAATAATCTTTCATTGGTTAATAAAAACCATAAAAGATACAAACACACAATAAAAACACTTCATGGCATTTACAAATCGCAATAAAAGACAAGCATTAAAAATGCAATAGGTCTCGCCTTTCATTAAGTTAAAGCCATTTGCTTTGCTATACAATACCATTAGCAAAGCAAATGGCTTTAACTTAATCAAAGGCGAGACCTATTGCATTTTCAATGCTTGTTAACGTTTGTTGTGGGACTCGGCTGAAGCAAAGTCCCAAGATGGATGCCAACACTTCCTGGTTGAAATGTTGGCATCCAATCAGATTTTAGCACAGGGACTGTTGGATGTGAGGAGGTTCCACGCCCCAAGATATACAAATTTAGATGTCCGTTAATATGTCTAAAACTACTGAATGGATTTACACCAAACTATCCAAAGGCACTACTCTGGACCAAGATCGATCTTTCTGCTAAATTTGGTGTAATCCGTCCAGCGGTTTGGGCTGTAGTCATATTCAAAAACCCTTTGGGAATTGACATGGGGAAAACACGTTTTGAGACCCCCCTTTTTCTCGGCCCCCACTTCACGGATCACCCTGAAACTTTCCAGACAGCAGCTGAAATGAACGTTGAATTAGTTTGGAAAATGACATGAAGATTCATCAAACGGCAGCAAAGTTATTGGCAAAACAAAAAACACTTTTCTTTTGGAAAGCACATTCTGACTATAACTACCTACAGGCAACCGCCAGTAGGTAATATATATATCATATAGAAAGAAAGGTGCATAAGGTGCGTAAGGTGCCAGTAGATGGAGGATAACGGAGGACACAATACTTAAATCGCAGCAAGTATCAAGTTGCACCGGCACCAGTTGGATTGTGGGAGTTGTAGGCTGCACGCTCCCGGCTGTTTGGGACTCCTAAAGACCACTGTAGACGCAGGACGCAGGATCCAGCAGAGGATAGTAGCATCACCAGTGAGTTAACGCTTGCAATAGAGCGCGGTCGCCTTAGAGGCGGCCGCTGAGTGCGTGCCCGGTGGGTCCGCAGAAGCGGCCCAACTAGGTTGGGTGTGGCTTGCGGCTCACCAGAGTGCCCTGCTCTCGATAGCTTTCCCTACTGTTCTTATTGCTCTGGCGCCTCTCTCTCTGAAACATTTAGCCAGATTTTTTCCCACTATTCACCGTCATCTGTTGCCATTTACAACCTACTTTAAGCCAGTCTGCCTGCCAGATATCTCTTTTCCTCATTGTGTCACGGACTCTCTGTTTCTTTGTTCAATTGCTCCATCATCGCCGCTAGCCACCACAACCTCAAACTTATAATTTAAATCCAAGCGACATTGGGTGATTTCGGACATCTTTGAACTCTTGGACTCTTGGCCCCCGGTCCTCTGAGCCTAACTGCTACCCAGCTCAGCCCCAAGCTTGAAGAAGAGCGAAGAGGAGGGGGCGGGTGGGACCGCCGCCTGAGAATAGTAGCTCCTCCGTAAAAGAAAATCTCCAGTTATAGCTAGGGGGGAAAAATGCGAACAAGAAACTCTGCGCAATTGCAAAATTCCCATCGGCCACACAAGACCGCCAAACGACACAAAGCCAAGATGTTGTATCCCCAAGTAGGAAGGCGAGAGAACCAGACTCTATCTCAATCTGAGGGAAAGTTGGTGGCGCATGAAGTGTCTGTGATGACCATATCGGGCAGGTCTTGTAACTCCCTGACACACCCGATTGAAAGAAATCAAGAACCTCACAAGAAAGTGCAGCAAGGACACGCCCCGGTGTCAGTCAATCGGAATAATTGTGACACCAGAGGCACTGGTAACATAAGAGACTATTTTAAGCGGCCTGTTAAAGAAGCCCAAATGCACAAGCAAGAAACCCACTCCACGAGATCTGAGAGCTTAAATTTGCAGAATCAACGTGAGGAATCTCGAATAAGTACATCTCCCCCGGTTACTCTTTACCCAGAAATCATCATTCATGGGAGGGATTCAGCCCTTCTTCAGCTAGCTTCTCTTCTCCCTCGAAGGTCATCTCAAGAAAATCATCAGGATGACTTGCAAAATAATAAGCCAATCCTGAGTGTGCCCAGACACTCTGATAGTAGCCCCGACAATTTAAAGCTAGCCGGGGCTCATCAAGAAACAGCAGAACGGTTGGTGTCTTTGGACCCCCGAGAGGACAAAGACCTTGCCTCAATCCACGATTCAGCTCAGAAATCATTAAAATCACCAATTTGGATTTCGTCTACCAGCCTAGTGAGCCCTGTATCCCAGATCATAAGCTTATCGAGTCCGTTGCCTGTCGAAACAGAAGCAATAGAATCAAATGGCACATTGGAGCTTGGTGCTCAAAAGTTCAAGTTTGATTTTCCCTTGCCTGCCTCTACACCTACTTTAGCACCCTGTGGGCAATCTCCAAAAAACCATCCTAAGGACCTATATCACTCTGATACTAGGGGTTACTTACTCAACACTCCTCTGATGTTCACAAACAATAGTAGAGTCAGCCAAGAAGTTTTCAACCAACAGCAAAACTCACAACAAAACCTAAATAAATTTCACGAAAGGAAGCGATCGTGTTCAACTAGTAGCTCCCTAAATTTAAATCCAACTCCCCTACATTGTCAAAGTAAGGCCAGTGATCCTTTAAAAACAGAACCCCGGCTCAGGGAGCTATTTCACACTTCCACTACACACAAGGTCGAGATGCTACTCTCAGATACCAACCAAGCCCTGAATTCAATGGCTAGTGCTGCTCATATGCACGCAGACAAACTGGATGCCCAATTAAATATCTTACAGCTGATAGCTGGTTTAATAACCAAAATTGACACTAAACTAGACCAATTAAACTTCCTGATATGCAGAGCCCAAAATAACGTTGCGTTAAGTCAAAGCGACAGCGGGTGTAGCTGCAATCCTATATTAAAAAAACTAGAAACTCTTCCGGAAGTAATGTCCACTTTAATAGAGGACCTGAAGAATGAGGCATGTAGACGTATGCCGAAAATTACTCCCTCCCAGCCACCATTGGGCCAGCACTCACACTGGCCCACTTTAAGTAAACCACAATCTTACAGTATAGAGCACCCAGGGGATAATAAGACTGACCCGAAAACAAGAATTCAGTCGCGCGTCAATGACCCCCCTCATTGCCTAGAGCCACAGACCATTGTCACACAAGATGCCCAGACCAAATGCTTGAAAATTGTTGATAAACAAGATCAGGAAACCACCCTAAACAAAATACACACAATAAATTGCGCTGATAAATCCATTCAAGAAAATCTTATTCATGTAAACACCACCCAACCTAAAACTGCAATAGACATTGACAATCTGCTCCATTCCATTGAACCATTGAAGAAGGCAACTGCCTCCCTGGCTGAAGGACAACATCTGTCCAGGAAAAACAAGAAGAGATTAAAGAAATTAAACAATGCTAGGAAAAAGAATGGAGTGCTATTACGCGGGCTCAGATCCGATGACATTGATTCAAAACCCAATACAGCCTCTCCATCTAGCAAAACCATTCATGGAGGAGGAATTTTAGCCACCTGCTCTCCAGAACAAACCATCGGAGTGCAAAGTGTGGGTCAGTGCAAGACCGAATTCGCTCAACGCACCGTGCTCAGCCCAAAGGAGACTATTGGGGAATGTAAGGAAAAAAAAGAATCCAATAGCCACTGTGAAGAATTCCTAAAGACTCTGGATAAACATACAAAGTCATTAAGCAATCGACCCTCCCTTCAGCATGGTGTGAAAGAGCTTATGGGCTTAGATCTCCTTCACGAATCCACAAGCCGCTGCGACTCAACACAGCTATGTGAAATCAAGAAAGAGGGCTATAACATAAGAAAACCCACGGAGGAGATAGCCATACAAGTTAATCTTATAGACGGGCCCGGAAAGAAACGAAACGAGAAGGCACTGAACTCCCTCGAAACAGTGGACCAGAGGCGGGAGCCCCCCCAAGGGAGTATAAAAGAGGAAGTAGTACCCCATGAGGTCAGTCCGCACTGTTCTAACGTGAACAAACCAAAATGTTTAAATCAACGCCTTAAAATCGAGATGCCCTAAGATGACTTAGTAATAAGACTCTCACATCAGAAGAATAAAGCTGCATTGAACAATGTTGAAACAATCGAATCATCCCAAGAAGGTAAAAAATTAACGCTGTATTCAGAGTATGTATCCCAAGGGAAATGGGACATCCTCAATAGAGGAAATCTCCTAAACCTGTGTTCGCACCTTCCAGGACTAGAAAACATAAAAACAACAGATATTGAAAGTGTGGCTTTTATCGCCCCAGAACAGGGCCAAATAAATGAGACCACGGTAGTAACCCTCTACAGCAAAGATATGGCCTCTGCCCTACTGAAGAATAAAGATCGTTTGGGCGAATGGGGCATTCAGATTAGTCTTGTGACCAAAGTTAAGTACCCGGCTTTTTTAAAGGACAGAGCTCCTAATGCCTCAAAGGATCCCAACATTCCAACTTTGTCTAACAGTGATATAACCAGGCAGTTGCCCACTTCAGTTCTGAGTGGTTCCCTGGCGGGTACCCAAACAGTGCCCTGGAAAAAGAACCCGCTACAAATAACAACATCCAGAGCAGGAGGTTCCCGCCAGTGTGCTCTTAAACGACAGAACTCTCAAGATTGGTCTTGGCTCTCTCAGGCCTTAGGGTGAAGCACATAACACCTCGACTGGATATAAAACCAGTAAAGATGCTGCTTACCACCTTAGAATCTGCTCCTGGAACATCCGAGGACTAACCAAGGAAAAAGCTGAAAGATTAACGATCTCTTCTGTGAAAAACTATGACATTATTGCTTTTCAAGAAACTTGGTCCTTGCAAACTATCGCCTGGGAGGACTATACTGTCTATGAATCTTGTGCAATAGCATCTCAAGTAGGCGGCCATGCGTCAGGAGGAGTATTAATCGCTCTGAAGAACAACCTGGCCCTAAAGGTCACCCCACTCTGTAAAGGGCAAGGCGATTATATTTTTATCAACATCCAGTCACAACCTGTGTGAAAAAATAATTTGAAACAACAAACTATTATCCTTGGCTGTATCTATCTACATCCCTCTAAAATCAAGCGAGAGTCAACCTTGAATAAAATTCTCCCTATCATGAGAGATCTTCTCGTACACTTTCCAAACGATATGTGGCTAGTAATGGGAGACTTTAATGCTAACCTAATGGAGACAGGTCTGGATTCTTCTCTCCTATCCTCACTGGACAACCAAATGTGGGCCATCCCGGATATAAGGTACCAGTACCAACGGAAGGATAATCAAGGGACAAAGGTGGCAGTGTGCTTAAACCAACTAGGGCTCCGCATTTTAAACGGAAGACTTGATTCCGACTTGCCCGCTGCTTATACCCATGTATCCCCCTTCAGAATGGCTACCTTGGACAACATTTGGATCTCGGTCGCCCACTTTCATCTTGCTCAGAATTTTGTGGTAACCCCCTCATTGGAAAGTGATTATGCCGTTCTAACGTGCAAAGTTCTGTCCTGGCAGAGCTCCCGCCCAAAAAACTACTTGATTGGGAAAGAATCTATATTGGAGCCTATTAGAAAACTACGGTGGACCCTGGACCAACAAGAAACAATTGAAGAGAAGGCGGATGACTTTTTAGAAAACCTGAACCATGAGTTTGGCGACCAGCTGACGGCACTATCGTGGGAACAGGTAGTGGAGGATCTAAAAAAAAATCTATCTATAAAGATACTTAAAAGTTCAAATAATTCCTCCTCAACTATACCCCACGTTAGTGAACACAAGCAAACTATGTTGAGCATTAAACACAAATTAAATAACTTATTGCGCAAATGCACATACACCAACACAGACTACAAATCCTTACGAGAGAAGTTATCGATTACTCGCAAAGAGTATAGGAAGGCAAGGTTCACCTACCAGAGGACAAAAGAAGAACAGCACTGGACAATTGCCCATGAAATCATAAAATCAAAGGATCAAAAGAGATTTTGGAGCTGGGTAAATAAAGCTGTTAGACCGGATCAACCATCTACCGTAACAAATATCTCTCCCACTGATTGGGAGGCTCATATTGAAGCACTTTACGTTGAGCCCGCTAGAAACAACTGGCCTAGTTATCACAGCTCTACTCTCCTCAATCCCCATACTGGAATGCTACCCACTATTAAGATCGCCCCTAAACAAGTTGCACTTATTATAAAGCAAATGCGCCCAGGAGGGGCCCCGGGCCCAAATGGTTTACCAACAAAGATATATAAAGCCTCTACTCATAAGTGGGCAGCGCTCTTGGCCCCCCTATTTGAGGCATGCAGTATGGGCGGGCCTATTCCTGATTCTTGGCGAGGTTCTCTCCTCGTCCCAATCCACAAAAAAGGTCAGCGATCTAATCCCTATAACTATCGGATGATTGCTCTCCTTGACGTCGACGGGAAGGCCTATGCAAGCGTTCTATTACAAGAATTGACCAGCTGGGCGGAAGACCGTAAATTAATACCTTTTACGCAAACCGGTTTCCAAAAGGGCTGTCACATCGAGGACAATCTGATCTGCTTAGCCCACATGATTGAGGATACTCTTGCAACAAAGGAAACATCGCTATTCCTGGGATTTATTGATTTTCTAAAGGCATTTGACAGCGTTGTCCATCTCAGGCTTTGGGGAAAACTGTCCAAATGGGGCATCCCGCAGTCTCTATTGAATGCCCTTATCGCTCTCTTTTCCAATACCTGGGTAAAAATAAAAGTTTCCTCTGGTTGGTCTACAACTAATAAAATCATGACCAACAGAGGCCTAAAGCAGGGATGCATCTTGGCTCCTTTACTCTTCAACTTGTACCTTGCAGACTTGCCTGAGTGGCTGGCCCGTTCTCAAGCTTTTCCACCAAGAATCGCATCTGTTAAATCCAGTCAATGCAATACGCAGATGACACGATTCTCCTTGATCAAACTCAGGTGGGCCTTCAACGACTTTTTGATTCCCTGGCATCGTATTGTGAAACAAATGCTTTGGAGATTAATATTTCTAAAACTAAGGTGATGATAGTCTCGAGGCGTCGAGCAAGACAGCGCCCCTGGTACATCGCTGGAAAACCCATAGAGGTAGTTGCCATATATAAATATCTTGGAGTCTGGATAGACCACAGAGGGAGCTCGGGGCCGAAATCGCGGCAATGCAAGGTGTGGCTCGCAGCCTGGAGGGGGCCTTCCTAAGAACTAAGAAAGCTCTCCATTCTCCAGACTTCACCCCGTTAATCAGAGTGATCGGTGCCAAATTACTACCCATTATAGCTTTGGCGCCATTACTTTTAAAGATAAAATGTTCACCTGGTTGGCTAGAGTGCAATCAGCTTGTTTTCGCAGAGTGTTTCACCTACCCAACTCGACCTCTCATGGCCAAATCCGTATTGAGTTCTGCCTGTCTTTCCAGCATTGGATCATGAAAGCAAGATTAATTGCCTATTGTGCAAAAACTAAAATGGCTCATGATTCCACATTAAAGAGCTGCATATGGTCACTGTTAAACAACCCCAGCACTTCCTGGAATACATTTTTAATATTCTGCTTGGACGCTCTAGAAGCTCATGAATTATGGGCTAGCACGCTGCCCATAGGGGTGGTTGCTAAAGTTTTGACTAAACAAGCAAAGATCCTCTCAGTGGAACACGATACATCAGCCGTGAAAAACGTATCCCATGGCAGTTGAGCGTCAAAACTTTATGATCTTAATACCTTACCGCATTATTTGTCATCCTCTATGAAGCCATCGGTGAAACACCAGCTAATGAGACTACGTTTTGGCCTAATCCCCCTGATGGCGTATAAGTATGGACGGAAGTATAAGGCAGATACGCCCTCCCAGTGTCGTTTTTGCAGCAATGGGGAAGAAAATTTATTACATGTTTTGTGCATCTGTAGAATCTTACTCCCCTTTCGAATTTTTTGGTTGCGCCCCATCTGGAGAATTCTCAATGTGCGGACATGCCAAGAAGCCCTAGAGGAGTGTATGAAGGGGGACTCAGCTCAGATGGCCGCCCGATTTGTAAAATTCATGATCAAGATAAACTCAATTTTACCAGTAGATGTCCCCCATGAACCTCCGCTGTGTTTGCTATGAACTTCTTTTTTTTCTTTCTTTAAAAAAACCCCCCAAAAAACATGAACTTTTTAATTGAGAGTGGAAAGTGCTTTTTATGTTCTTTTTGCGCTTACATGAACTTTTTAATTGAGAGTGGAAAGTGCTTTTTATGTTCTCTTTGTATGAATTGCAATGATTTTAATTAATTGTGCAAATAAATATATCTATCTACCTACAGGCAACCGCCAGTAGGTAATATATATATCATATAGAAAGAAATTGTTTTCGAATTTCCTTTCACTTTTTAGTCAGAATTAGTCTGAGCACTAAATGCAAGCCAAACCTATTGTCTTTGCCAATGCTTTGACTCGAAGTACAGTTGTGCTGTCATTATGTCATCAGCTACAATGGGGAGCCAGGTTGCTCTAGGGCTCTGTGGATAAGTGGATAATGTATTGTAATCAGCAGGTCCCCCCCCCCCCTGTCAAGATATGCTACCTTAAATAAATCACACTTCCCCACCTCTCAAGTGTATTTACATGGTGAGCCCTTGCTTTGTCGTTGACATTTTCAGTAGTCTGTAAAGTTTGCGTAATTTGCTTTTGCGTTATTATGCAAAATTTTGGAAACATTCAGGGAAATTAAGCAAAATACGAAACTAGCATTTAGGGCTACATTTTAGTGGCCTCGCGGTGCATTTCGTGCAACGAAAACTCAAAAAACACTAGCGCCACAAACAGCAGCCGGGCATCATGGCCATTGTCGGTGTTGACACTCTCCTGTGCTAATATGTTCACCATGTGGCATTGATGGCGAAATGGCTGGAATTTCACCCAACAGGAGTAATACAAAATTACCAAAAATTACGCAAGATTATGAAGATTTAACAGAAATTTCGCCCGGGCCTACGCTTCATTTGCATGTGGTAAAGTCGACAATTTCCCTAACTCTTCCGGGGGCTGCACCATTGACCGTCTGTTTGGGTGGGTTTAGTCAGAATGTGAATTAAAGAGACGAGAAATCCCGCCATTTCGACTGACATTCTGTCTCATCTTGTGCAAGGGAGTGAAAGTAACTGTAAATACCGTCCCTTTGTCTGTTACATCTCATCTTCTTGGGTGTGTCTCCTTGTTTGTACCAGCTGTCACTAGGAGAGAACACGGTTCCCACCTCCTACTGTGCGCAAGCGAACTTGTCACGACACAGGGCCATACACGAGAAACCAGCTGGGTGGGTTTGCGGACTGCCTCAGAGGTCTTAGGGTGTCACTCAGACCTCAGAATCAAACCGCAGCGTCTGACTCAGACGTTCATCTTTCCTACGTCAATAAATCAGTGGTATTGTATGTGGTGATCGTAACACCTCTTGTCTGGGTGCATAGATACCATTCTGTTTATTTACGGCTTGCACCACTTAAATGGCCAACCTTGTTTTTCGGCAACCAGTAAAATCTGCATTTTATAGTGCCATGAAGCAGCAAAAGTGGAACCAAGCACTTTATACAAGGAATGTCAATCGGCCTTTCTGGCATCTTCCAGGTGGCCAGCAGGCTAGGGGGCTTTTGTTTGCAGCCCGGCCCAGTCTGCACCATGTGTATCAGCTGTGGTGCCCATTGAGTGTGTATAGGAATTCTGCCAGGAGAGAAGAGTGCACAGGCGTGCAAGGGCAGTGAGTGAGTGCGTGTCCTCCAGGCGCAGAGGGCATCGAAGCAGACCCATCTATATACGTACGTTGGTGGGTGTTCCAACAGAGCTGGCACAGGGGGGTGAAGGTAGGTTGGCAAAGGCAAGGAACCAGATTCTTAAAGGGGCCATCTAGAGGGTGATGTAACAATAGGCAGGGCCACTGGAATTATGCGGCTGGGGAGGGGCAAGTTATGCGGCAGGGTGGAGTAAATTATGTGGAAAGAAAAGACAATTTATGCGGCACATTTTGTGATAGTATTACTTTATTGCATTGTCATTTTTAGGTCTCGCCTACGCAGCGCACATGCGCTGCAGCATAGGAGGGCCTTTAGCCGTCGCTCTGCTCATTTTCAAGCACTGCACTCGTGCTTGTGGCGGCATCCACCTTGCGGGAGAGAGCAGGGGCGCGCCACGAGTGCAGTGCTTGAAAATGAGCAGACTGCTTGCGCTTTCACTTTCGTTTGCTCTATCAACCCCCCCCCCCTTCCGCCCCCAACCGCCGCTCACCTCAGGGCTTCACGCGCCACCAAGTGTACTCTGGCCTCCGTTGCAGCGCCGACGCCGCAGCTCCCCGTCTTTCACCGGCACCCTTCTTTCCAACCAAGCATTTCTTTACGCTACTACACTCAATTCACGCCCCTCTCTCTAATCGTTTAAATGCCCTGCATCGTCCTTGCCAAAATTCACTTCTGCACGTCGTTTATCTGTGTCTTCCCTCTTCTACTGTACTCTCCCGCCCTCATCGCGCTCTATCAACCCCCCCCTTCCGCCCCCACCCTCTTGTGTCTCAAACAAGTGGATGTGAAAAGAGGGAGGATAGTCACATCGAAAGATTCCAGCTGATGTGTGTACTTCACATGGCAATGGCAAAGTGTGCCCCTCGCGCGCGCACACACACATTCGATCCTCGCGACCCCTACTGCAGGCTTCTTGTCTGCGTCGCCACGGGATGATGCAACTCCCCCGTCCTCTGTCTCCACGCGTTGCAGGTGCCACCTGGCGGGCTCGCTTTGACGGTAAATTATTCTCTGCCAGGGCTGCCAAACTTCAGAAGAGCTTCTTTGTGCTCTTCGTAAGATTCCCTTATTATTACATTTCAGGAAAGCCTTGAAAAACTACCTGGGTTTTTAAGAGCAAAGTCTCTTTTCTGTCATTCTGAGCTCTGCTTAGCACCGGAGACGCCTCTCGAGGTATTTGTTGCACTTAAGACATTGTATAACATACCATAACTCACCCCAAGTATACAAGGGCAGCTTTTCTATTGGCTCCATCATTCATGTCTCCCTCAGTCAAGGATCGTTGCCACCACTTCCTTCATTCATGTCCTGGTCCCCATGCCTCGGTGCTTAATTTGAGCCGGGGTTTCTGGTGCTCGGCACCAGCAATTGATCGTCAACACCGGCACTTATGGCAGTCTGCCATATGGTGGCGCTGTGTTTCTAAATTAGCACAATGACAGTTTATTATTAATACAATGTACATTAAAATAGCTAATACCTGCCCCCCCAATCCACTCTTATAGCTTTGGGGGCCTGGAATAGTCTGAATTGTCGCACTTGTTGGAGTGTGATGGTTAGTACTGTCATTTGCATCACTGGCAGACACAATGGGTGGAGCAAGCTGCTGTGGCCTCCTGACGAGCGCCCTGGCACTTGTTTTTTTTTTTACAAATTAAGCACTGACATGGGTCCATCTGTTATCGTGGTCAAGTCTTCTTTTACCACTGTAGCTTGGTTACACTTGTTTACTGTTTTTTTTGTATGTTATGTCTGCATTAACGTGTTAACATTTCTGGTCATTTGGACAGTGTCAGCCGACTGCATTGGAGTCAATAAAACACCTGCTTCATTCCATACACAAGTCGATGCACATGCATTCGCACTTACGTTTTCAAAACCACTTTCTTTGTACAGGGCTGCGAAACAGCAACATGATTTTCCCACTCAATGTAATCCATCGATACTCATAGTACGCCCTGACCTTTACATGAAGCCCCCAGTTGAACATCAGCACTAGGCTGCTGTTTGGTTTACAAGGCACTAATAGTCATAAATATATAAAATAAACAGCAAGCATTTATTTACAGACGAAATGAAGTGAAATTGGGAACTTGAAAGGCATGCAATTAGAAAACAAGCATTGGCATAGCCAATAGGTCTCGCCTTTGCGACCTTATAAGTGTTTAGCCATGCAACAGTTGCTGTTGTTGCAACAAGGATATTTTGCTGCATAACTAAATACTTATAAATTCCCAAAAGCGAGACCTATTGGCTATGCCAATGCTTGTTTAATTTGTTAACACTGGGTGGGCATTAATTGTACCTCATTAGTACCAGTTTAACACCACGTGTTAGTTGTGTTTTTACTAACTTTTTATCCATTTGAGGTAGAATCAAAAAATGCTGTTGCTAAAATCTGCAGATTATGCAGCAAGTAATGGATTATGTGGCAAATGGGGCAAATCTACAATTATGCGAAAATCGCCGCACAATCGCATAATTCCAGTGGCCCTGACAATAGGTCTTAAAATTCCAGATGACGTAATCAAACAAAGCAACATTCTGGAATGCATATTGTTGATTCCTACCACAAAACAGTGTCAAGGTTTCCTATAATAGCACGGATTACTGCCACAGATTCCTCCCGTGGATTACTGATTACTGTTACACATTGCTGATAGATTTCAGGCGCATATTACCGAAACAGGTTGCGGGCACAGATGTCTGCCACAGATTACTGCCAGGAGTAACTGACAAAAGGACCCAGCCTCGGATTAGGGCCACAGATTAGACCCACAGACCAGTGTCACGTGTTCATGTCAAAATACTTGTCACAAAATGCTCCCACCGTTTACTTCACTGCTGTGAGTTACTGCCACGGGCTATCGCCACAGATCGACCCCAGGCGTCACTGCCTCAACTCACTTCCACCGATTTCTGCCACAAAGTGCCACATAATTTAAAATTTATTATTTATAACCGCTAGAGAGGATCTATCGAAGCTCAGGACCAAACCGAAAAGCTATCTTTCTCAAGAACCAAGACAGCAGAAAGACCTTGCCCAACCCGACACCTCGCTGTTTATTCCGTGCTGCTGTGGAGACACTAGCCACAGGCGAGTTTCTGCTACCCTTCCCTGGCTGGGCCACCCTCGCTTTCAACCAGGTGCTGCTGTTTTGTTAGCAAAATCCTAAAATACGTTTTGGAGCCCAGCGTAAAACACGGGAACGAAACTCTTCAGATGCAGGCTTGCCACGGCAGGAATGTAGCACCCGCCAACACAAGCGCAGCTTCACAGCGCTATAAGTAGCAGTGATAACACTATCTCAACTCATCCTTCTCGTTGGACAAAAAATAGCAAGGAATAGACCTGCCACTGGAACGTAACACTTGATGGTAGCGCTAGAGATGGGTGGTTCTGTGACCATGCAGCGAATTCACTTAAACATCCACCCAGGTTCCGGGGAGATCTCAGTCATTGAGGGTGGTCTCCGAGGCGCTATAAATAGTGCTAAGTTTTAGATACACAGTTAGAGGTGGTTCGTGGGCCAGTGTGTCGAGGGCTCTAGCACGAGTAAGGAAATGCTCCCTCCCCCTAACCCGACTACTGTATGAATTATAAAATAATGCTCTCTAGTGGCACTGCGCCTGCTGCACCAATGAAAGCCACGCCTCAGCACAATACCACACTTCGAATCCCAGCTCCCCAAGTTCACCACACTTTGTGGTCTTGTGCACATCCCGTTTCTTCAAATTCGCAATTGCCCTTATCTGACAACATCTAGAGCGCTTAGAAACCCCGCTTAAAATGAGCGGACTATGGTATCTGTTTGCAGATTACATTCGTTCTGAGGGCTGCAGGAGTTTACGATTGTTGCTTTAACTGGTTAAATAAACATTGGTAAGGGGTGCTGCCAGAACAGGTGGCTGGGGCGGGCAGCAGTAGACCAGACTCGAGGCTCTTGGATAAACTTTGAAATCTTATCTAAACGCGTCTCGTGAACTCCGCCGTCATCCAGGAATAGTCGGAAGGAGCGCGAGGCCAACATTCTGATTTCATAATTCGTCTGAAGGGAGGGTAGTATTATGTTTGTGTGTGGGGGGAGCGGTGTCCGCTGCCTCCCCAGGGCAATACAGTAATCCAAAGGTCGTCTAACCACGGTAGAGGGGAACCTTGGGGCATAGATGTAAAATAAAATATGAACAAATTAAAAATCAGAAAAGTGGGCAAAAATTAACTAGCAGCCAAGTAACTTTGCCAGTACGGAAGCAAACAGAAACAAGCTGTCGCCATTGCAGCGGAAGCGCTGCTCCAGGGCATCGGCGGCTGACCTGCTGCACTGCCGGAGGACTTGGCTGCACACGCGGGACACAGCGGTGAGTGTGCGGCGGCCTGGGCAGGCTGCGGGCGTGAGGGCGGACCGTGTTACGAGACTGCCTGAAGGTCCTGCGTTGCGCTGATGCCGTGCGCGAGCAAAATCTCCAGTCAGGGTGGGCGGGGCCTAAGGGAGACAGGGCGGACACCAACCCCGCTTCCAAAGAAGCCGGACACAAAACCAACGACAATAGATCTCGCCAAGGCGAAGCAGCGCATTCGCGCTGCAACGCAGGCGAGACCTAATACACGGCCTCAAAGACAGGTTTGATCTGAACAGAGTCAAAACATAACAAGCATTGGCATAGCCAATAGGTCTCGCCTTTGGGACCTTATAAGTGTTTTGCCAGAGCTATTGGCTTTGTTAATGTGTTTAAGCTATGTTGTAGAGCACTTGTGACTGCCTGTTTAGTAGTAAAATATTGCAATAGTTGGTGGTTAGAGGGGCTCCTAGAGCTTTGGGCCCCAGTGTCACTACACCTGCTGCATCATCTAAATAAAGCCTCTTTCAACTGCAAGGTAACTGCAATTTGACTGCCCGTTTAGTAGTAAAATATAGCAATATTAGGTGTTTAGAGGAGTTCTAACAACTTTTTGGCCCGGTGCCATTGCACCTGCTGCACCATTCAAATATATATAAAAACAAGTGCGATTATTACCCTGTTTAACAGTACACAATTTATTAACCTGAGAAAGATGAAAGGTGGAGATGGCCCACCAGATTTGGAACTTGCTTTCTGAATGAGGAAGAGGGAGAAAGAGGAAGGGACATGCCATTGAAAGAGAGGGAGAGAAAAACTGGAGTATGCTTCAATAGAGAATTCTAGAATTTGCAAGAATTAGTAATAATCAGCAGAGGCAAAAGACACCAAAAATAACATTCTGAAGTACGAACTTGATCTTGACAATCACTCAACTTTTCATCGCTCAGGATCCCTTTCAGGGCCTGTGAATACATGATTGCTGAAAACATATTTTAATCAAGGATGCCCCGCATTTCTACACTCATGTGGAGAATCGCATTGCAGGCAAGGAAATTGGGTTTCTCTGACCACTGATTTGCCAGTAACTTGCATCAGTAATCAGGTTTCAGTGGCTTCTCAGGCACCTTGGTGGCAATGCACCTGCTGCACCATTGATATTTATGCCACTGACCCATGGTGCAGCCCCTCTAGATCTATATTGGGTAGAATTGCTACTTGGTCAGTGTTTTACTGGCGTGGCCTGTATTTATATGTACGTGGAAGTACGAAAACAGAATTGGCAAAAGCAGTAAAGGCTGGTATTTTCCCATTTTTAAATATAAATCTACAACAGCAATCAAAAGAAGAAAACACCTAAAAAGCATTTTTGAGCTATGTATATATTTTAAATGATTTAAAAAAAAAACAAGGGATAACTGCCATGCTGCAAACATGTTTTAAAAATGTACACATTTTTATCCACTGACCATCTCTTCGCCTTTCCAGCAGTGCTATAAATGGGCCGGTACTATCCGGTACGGAGTACCGGCACTTTTTTATTTTGAGGAGGAGAGTACCGGCACTTCTCAAGAGAGATGCAATACATTTAACTGTAGAGTACCTGCACTTCTCAGAAACAAGCAGGTACTCTGTAACAGAGTACCTGCACTTTTATTTTTCCATTTAAAGCACTGCCTTCCAGAATAGTAAAAGGTAAACACATGGCCCGTATTTTTCCTGAGAACGGTGACAACCTTAACCGGCTTGTTTGGTAGGGTTGGCTCTCCCTCTCTGTCTAGGTTGGCAGCAGCTACTGTGCTGGTTTTGCTTTTGCCTTCCCCTCATACCCTTACCAGCACCCGTTTAGCTAGGCTAAATGCTGTATTTTTCCCTCTCGTTCACCTGAATCTCGGAATGGCTGTAAAGAGGGATTCAACTTGGCTCTCGGTTTGGTCCCCCCTCCCTGTGAATTACGGATTGTTATTGCGCTATACCAGAAGCTCTTGACGTGCTGGGCAGGCCCCCTCCCCCCTCCGTTGCTCTTTGTTTTGATGGTGGTGCAGCCCTGCTCTGGGAACCCTAAGCTGTCTGCAGCGGCAGAGCTTGTTTACTACTTTCTACTCCGAATAACATGTCAATCACTCGGTTCCTCCCCTCGCACCTTCCTGTTGGCTGGTTGTGGAATTCCACCTTTGTGTCTGTCTGGACCACGGGATTGGTTGTGCTGGCCTGTCTCTCAGCAGGAGCATCCCACAAAGATGCAGTAGTATAGTAGTACCAGCAGCTGCAGAGGTGCTGCATGCACAACGCACTTTTTTCAGGACCTTTAAAGAATGTTAATGCTGCAGACCTCCCCCGGCTTCTAAGTCCTCTCTGTGATAAAGTAAAGCTACTTGTAATTATTTCGGTCAAGAACGGAGAAGGCGACCCTGCCGTGAGCCTCAGCCCCGCCCCTTTCGAGACTACGCCACACCGCACGCAGACATGGCATGTTTAATTACACATGTCTGCAGTAAAATAGGAGAGACTGCGTGCTACGCACACACGTGGCGTGGTTGCTCTACTGCTGTGTGTTTGTTATGATGCGTTATTGTGTATGAGGGGCCACAGAGAAGAGCAGTTTAACATTGCTCATTTTTGCGTATTTTATATATGTTTATTGCATGATAGCTGACTCTCCAACCTTATATTCAACCCCTCCTTCTTCGGAATAAATGTAGAAAAACATAACACTGAAACCCAAAAACAGCAGTCCGCCGCCATTGTTGGATTGCACCGCCGATGGCGCACTGCATCTTATGCGTTGCACCCCACCTCCCCTCGGGCATTGCCCTGCACTGTAGCCACCCCGTTTTCGCACTGCATTACCCACCCTCTCACAGAAACATTTCTACACCCTAGTCTACGTTTGCAAAGGTCAGTGGCGGTGCAGGGCGCTTTTGACCTCTCTCCGTTCATTTATTTTGTCATGTTCATGGCTGCAATGAGTCCATTACAGTTTCTGAGATATGCTCAAAAACGGATGGAAAATGCTAGCACGCTGTAGTGTTGGACGGCCTCTAGCTCAAAAAAACCACAAGGGGTTAAATCCATACAGTGAGCTACAATTTCGTCACGCAAACGTGAAGGTGGGCGTGTTATTACAGACCCTTAGCGTGATCGCAAAGGAGGAGCGCATGCTATGCATACATTGAGTACGTGGTTTTAAAAGACACTTCTCTTTTTGCGATCAAGGGGCGCCATGGCATATCGTCGATGGCTTTGCGTGTATATTTTGGCCTCGTTCCTGCATTGTGCGGTGTGTGTCTGAAATTTGAATCGGGTGTCTCGTTTCTAGCCCCACAACGTGCCTACAAATCCGTGTGATACGCCTGTAGTGGCCATGAAAGTGAAAGCGATCGCGAGACAGGCAAATGTAAACAAGCGCGGCCACGCTATTTAGAAACAGATGGCCCCTGCGCACCGCTGCTCGTTCCCGCAAGGTGGATGCCGTGGGAGTCAACATTTTGAGAAAAAGGTGGGACATGTACCAGCTCTAGGCCAATTGCGTGCTTTGTTTTCTGAAAGACAAACGCAAAGGTCAATACAATTACTGCAACAAAAAAAAAGCCACACGCACGAGTTTCAGAAAAGTGCAGACCGATTCCAAGAGGTCATCTCCTAGAGCAGCGCATGCGCGCTGCGCTAGGCTCGACCTAAAAATGGTTAAAAATACAATGTTTAAGATAACACCATAAAAATGATCATATGTGCATAAAAAAAGCCAATCATCCCCTTTTTTCTGACCCTTACAGCAGTCATTACAAAACCTGGCAACACTAAAACAAACAAATTCATTATTTAACATTTGTAAAAAAATAAAAGCAGGCCTGGCCTAAGTAAACTGCTTCCCTTTGAGTATAGGAAGAATACATTGTCTATGAGGGACATGATAAAAGTGACAAAACAGGACAAAATGAAAAATATCCTGATCACAGAAGTTAACACAGGTAAATTATCGGCCTTGTTCCAACCAATAGGGTCTGCTAGAAACTAATGCAATTGGTTCAGCCTACAGCAAATCAACATAAAACGAATCAGAGGGTTGGTGACAAAGGTTCGGTATAGTTTGGTACGCACAGGGGTGGCGATGATAATGTGCGTGCGGAGAGAAAATTTGACTAATTCTGTCCACTCCCTGGTAGAAATGTTTTTTCGCCCAAGATAAATTCCCCCTTGCTAATGTTCTCCGGGTGAAAATACAAGTTAGGGCTACCCAGCACCTGGCAAATAGATCTGACATAATTCAGCCAAGAAATTGATTTGGCCTTCTTCAGAAGCAGACAGTTCCTCAGTATAATCCTGTTAAGCTTCAAATCAGGGTTAGACCAAATTGAAAACCATCTGATCCCCAAAATAACCCTTTCTAGACTCTTCCTTCCTCTAACACACCTTGCATCATCTCATACCTCTTTTACTATTCAGATCTCCCAAATAAGCCTTTCTAAACCCTTCCCTCTGACTCTTCCCTATCCACCTCCCCTTTACGCATCCCAAACCTTCTCCTACTGCTATGAACTTCCCCCCCCAAAAAAAACTTTCCAGACCCTTCCCTCTTCCCTCTTCTATTCCTTTTCAATCGAAATAGCAGACTAACACGTCCACCACTCAAATTAATTTCATATTTCCCTATTCTAATTCCCGACTAATCCTGTTTGGGTTCCGGAGGAGCGGGCTACCCGCCGAAAAACGCTTCAACATCTCATCAGGGGTAGCAAGCGTTATATAAATGCAAACCCTTCACTCTTCTAACCCTTTACTATCCTTTTTCAATACAAATAACAAGCTCACTTGTCCACCGCTCAAATTAATGTCATATTTCCCAATACTAATTCACCACTAATCCTTTTGGGTTTGGGTTCCAGAGTACCATGCTACTCACCAAAAAGTGCTTCAACACCTCATCAGGGGTAGCAAGCGCTATATAAATGCAAACCCTTCCCTCTTCTAACCCTCCACTATCCTTTTCAACCCAAATAACAGACTAACATGTCCACCATTCAAATTAATTTCATATTTCCCTGTACTAATTCACCACTAATCCTTTTTGGGTTCCACAGGAAAAGTGCTTTGACGCCTAGTCAGGGGTATTAAGCACTATATAAATGCAATTACAATTAACGAAGGCCGCATTACCAGTAAATCTGAAATGTAGCTCACCCCTAGTTCTTCATGGATCACAAAAGAAGGTGCAGATTTGGGTACTGCCAAGAGAGATCTCAAAGATGTATTCTCAGTGATTTTCAAGTCATGACACTGTGATTACTTAAAATCATTAAGATAGGAGTAATAGAAAGATAAAAGTCCTGGCAAAAAACCAAAATAAATTAGGAAAGGAAAGGAGAGCTAAATTGGGAGATTAGACATCTCTTGGCTGTAGGGTTGCTACCTCTCCAAAAGAAAAATACCAGCCATTTGTTGTAGTTTTAAGAGTGTGCAAAGGCCTAGACATGATACTAAATAGGGCAGTAAACAGAATAAAATGTATTCATTTGTAACATGACTTTTCTGTCTCTATTTACTTTAATTATTAGTCAGGGATTGTTAATGCAGCACTAGATCACATTTAAAAGTGATTTCTATTTATATTTGCTGTTTGAAGTATGTACAGATAAAGGTTAAAAATACAGACTTTAGGTGATTTTGCTTAATTTTGTACCGGCCTGGACATTAACCTTTTAAGTGCGGCTGTCAGTGAATGGCTGCCTGCAGACCTACCTTCCCACTGTGGGTGTCGGCCATTGGATGACACTGGGGCGGTCCTTTATTTTTTTTTTTTACATCAGGATGCTCTGGAAGAGCTTCCTGAGCAGCCTGATTGTTTTTTTTTAACTGCAATGACGAATGACGCGCAGGACAATCTGATGTAATTGCAGTAAAAGTGAAAGCAAAACGAGCCGATGGGCTCATTGTACTATCAGTGAATCAGTGCTGCCCTCAGAGCACTGATTCTTACAGGAGAGGTATCGTTGGAAAAGTAAAAATCTCCCCTTTCCAATGGTACCTCTGCCGAGTGGATCCCTGTGGGAAGCTGGCTCTGTATATACTATACCAAAGTGAGGTATAGTGTGCACAGAGTCCAGTGGAACCCCAAAGGCAGGCAAAGGTTAAAGTAGATAGTACCTTGCTCTCTACTTGTGGTAGTGTGATCGAGGAGTAAGGCCTTATCAAAGGGTAGTGCTAAGCATTTACTGAATTCAAGGAGAAAACAATTCAACAACATGGCGAACTAGAGATGGCACCAAAGATCAAAACACTGGTTCACCTTCACTCAACTCCTAATAAAGAAAAATTGGTTGAACATAATCAATGTTACGATTTCCCTTTAACCCCTTACGTCACCAAGGGTACGAAGGAGGACGAACTGCAAGCTTCATGGTTGCACTCTACATTGATAACAGACAATGCTGAACTCGTAAAAGCCTTGGAGACAAAAACTATAAATCAGATAAACGCGGCAACCATTCCAGTAATAGCACAAGTAGAAACCATAAATCAACCATACAAACTGAAACAAATTTTTCCAACAAAATCACTCGGCACTGCAATAAATCAGGACCTCCTCTCAATTATAGAAATATCAAGCCACTCTTCTTCCCAAATTGCAACGGATTTAAAGAATAATTCAATATATGGTCCAGTATTTAATCCAAGGCAGGATCAATTTGATATGCAAATAGGGAAAAGTCCAAGTATATCGCCATTGCACCTGGATAATTCTAAAATAGGAGGATATGAAACCTATAAATCTAAAAAATATATCAATCAAATTGATACAGATAATCTATCCTCTCTAAATTCGTCATTATTATGCATCCTTCAAACGTCGATTTCTGTATTAAACATGCAATCGGACAAATTAGATCTACAGATCGATCTTATGAATATTATGGCAACACATGTTTCCAGCATTAACACCAAAATAGACATACTCACCAAACAGCTGGTGAAAGTTCAAACATCTAAAAGCACGGATACACAAGGTAATTGCAAATGCGATCAAATAATAGACAAACTAAGCACTTTGCCATCTATATTAACAGACATCCTGAAAGAAATAAGGCATAAGGAAGAGGATAAATCATCTTTAACGCAAAACCCAGACAAATATATACAAGAACAATCGCAGGTAGCAGACAACTCAATGAAAAAGGAAACTTATGTCCAACGTGGAGGTCAATTAAATGTGACAGATTGTGGAAGTACAAATGAAAATCAAAACAATTTATCACTGACCCATCCAATATTGAATGGCCCACAATCTCTCATTACAAATACAAACACTTCATTTATCCAAGTATTAACAAAAAGGCAAAAAAAACGTGCTAGAAAGGGAAGAGCAAATACAAATGGTTCTATGCAAAAAGATCTAGATGGCAAGAAAGTCTATCCAGTGTTCAATGCCACACAAAAAAAAGAAACCTCTTCCAGAAACAAAGGTCATTCAAGAAAAATTTATATTACAGGATAAGTCAGTGGACACAACATTGCGGCCTCCAATTAATAATTTAGATAACAAAGTCACCGAAAATAGTGTAAAAAAATGGAAGGCAAGACAGGAGGATAAAGACAACCAAACTCCACCCAAACAAGTTCTATCTTCAAAAAAACCAGACGTAAATAAAAAAAACTAAAAAAAGGACGTCCTTCCAGACACCTTCCAAACGGAGGCATTCATTTCGGACAATAAAGACGTTGATCACGATACATCATCAGAGGATATAAGAGGACGAGATCTACCTAGAAGACTCGATGCACCATCTGTCAATCTCTCTGAACAGAACCCTTTGGTAAGGACTAAATCAATCGATAATGGTTCAGTAGTGGCTTCTACATTTACCGACCACAATAAAATTAAAACACATGAACGTATAATAACTTCTAGGGTGGACAAGACAATTACGATCACATGTCCCCTATTAGAAAGTAACACGGAGCATAAACCTCACTGTATAAGAAACATCACTCAGCACCTCTATAATGAAAAAAACACAATAAGAACTAATCCTGCTTACCATGCAGGCCAAATAAAATATAAAAGGCCAATGCAGGATCACACAATTGAAGCGCCGTCTGAAGTAAAGGATACCAAAGACCAATGGCAAATCACACTAATTCCGTTATATAGTTCAAGAGGCAAACAAGACATTTTAAATAGGGGAAACATTTTGAGGCTGCTAACTGAGATACGATCATTACGTTTTATCAAAACAACTGATTTATTATCGGTGAAGTTTCTGCCAAACATACATAACCATCAGTCAGAAATAACTTTAACATCATGGAAATCTGAAAAAATTGTGAGTCAAATTCTAGACCCCAAAGATCAATTTGAATCATGGGGCATATCAATAATAAAACCTATTCCGCAGCGTTACCCAGCACCATTGACACATTGGGAAAACAAGGATAGGACCCACATTCCAGTATATTCGATCTTGCAGAATGCCCGAGGATCAACGGGTATAGAAATAACAACACCTACTGAAAGAAGATATCTTCATAGGCACTGGTCACCGCTAACAACAAAAAACGTAAATATGCAATGACCAATTTCTGAACCAGCATGTGCCTTGCAAGCTACCAAATTAAATATATACTCTTGGAATATTGCAGGTGCAAAAACAAAGCTTACAGATAGGACCGTAACAGAAACTTGGGTTTCATATGACATCATAACTCTGCAAGAAACCTGGTTGACAGGCTCATTTCAATTGCCGGGTTTTACATTACATCAGGTGGATGCTGTACAAACTAATCGCTTTGGAAGATCAAAAGGCGGATTATCGGTCTATATATCAAACAACCTCAAAGTTGAATCAGAACAGATGACGACCACATCTACAAGTATCCAAATAATAAGACTCAACTTTGGTAGAGATCATTGGATAACTTCACTAATCCTTTTCAATATTTATGCCCATCCAAATGCCCAAGAAAAACAATAACATTCAAAAAGTTATTACATGAAATATCTGAAGTAAGATATAACACCCCAAGATGGGAAATAGTGATTACAGGTGATTTCAATACCCATCTCATTCACATGCCGGAGGATGATGACCAGTTAGTAGTAGAAAATTAAACTTGGTCGGTACCCCACCAAACAGCACATCCCTGGAGGAAACCCAACAAAGTAGGCAAGGAACTGGTCACCTCTCTAGAACATTTCGGTTTGAGAGTAATTAATGGGAGAACACCGGACGATAAGCCTCCAAATTTAACCTATCATGGACCAATGTCTGGGTCCGTAATTGACTATACTATTCTTTCCCTGCCATTAATACAGCAACTAAGTATGTTTAAAATCAAGTGTACAACGGACAGTGATCACTCAATCCAACATATAGTCATAAACATTCATCCAGACAGATATCAGTCTGCTTTAACAATTGACGAAGGAAGTGCACTAACTACTTATAAACGATTAAATTGGTCATCTCATCGACTTCCAGAACTCGCAGGCAAAGCTAAAACAGTCTTGGAGAATAGTATAGGGTCATCCTCGACAGTATTAAATGCCTGGATCAAATTTGTGACCGAAATGACGAACTATAAGCCAAATCTAATATCAGGACGGACCAAAAGCTATATACATCAATCACTACAGAGAATAAAAGACTTGAAAAAAGAACTGAGAAGAGAAATAAGGAAGGTAAAGAAGCGAGGTAATCAAACAGTCGCATGGGATAAGTTAAAACAATTGAAGAAGGAATTTAAGAAACATGTCTGGCAGGAAAAAAGAAAAATGACAGACGAGTTCTGGGCTAAGCTGCTCTACAATTGTAAACAATCAAATACCAAAGCGTTTTGGAAAACAATAAACGGCTTAAATAAGGCAAACACAGTAACAGTATCCTCAAATGTTACGGAACAAGATTGGGTAGTTTATCTGACAAAACTCTTTATTGATGAAGACCAGCTTCAAGTAAGAAAAACTAACAAAGTTATTGAGACTGAACTAATAACCAAGACCAAAACATTGCCGCAATTTGAGTTCGTACCCGCTTTATATATCACATCATGCACGCTTACAAGAGTTGAAAATGTGATCAAATCAGGAAGAAGTGACAGCGCCCCTGGTCCAAATGGCATCCCACAGGCAATATTTAAATTGGACCCAAAATACTGGGCCAATCCGATAATGGTCTTGTTTAAAGAGGTGGAAAATACAGGCATGACTCCAGACAGCTGGAGGGGATCAATAAAAACCCTATTTTTAAGGGAGGAGACAAAACAAAGCCATCTAACTACAGATTAATAGCCCTTATTGACTCTGAAGCAAAATATTATGCATCATTAATATTGGAAGATCTAATAGAGTGGTCAAATTCTAAGAAATTGATCCCACCCCAACAAACTGGATTTCGGAAAGGGTATGGCACGTCTATAAATATGACAACAGTAGCATCAATTGCGGAAAAGAGTAAACGCCAAAAGAAGAAATTGCAACTCTGCTTTATAGATCTGAAAGCAGCTTTTGATCCGGTGGATCGACCACTTTTATGGGTTAAATTAAGACGGTGAGGTATACAAGAAAAAATGTTAAGAGCAATTGAATCGCTATATACAAAAACATGGATTCAAATTAAGGTAGGGGATGGGACCAAAATATCAAGGAAAATACCAACCGCAAGGGGTCTTAAGCAAGGGTGTGTGCTAGCGCCACACCTGTTTAACCTCTTTACGGCGGATTTATCCACCCACCTGGATCAAGTCAATTCGCATGCTCCAAGGTTAGGCCCACTAACGATATCCCATCTATTATATGCCGATGATATTGTGCTGCTGAGTCACACAGAAATTGGACTTCAAAGACTGATAAAAGAAACTGTGGCATATACAAAACTCAATAAATTGGAAATCAACATTACCAAGACAAAAACCATGCGTATTGGGAATAATCCCCATGCCGCATTAAAGATCAAGCTGGATAATGTAACCATAGAAGAAGTCAGTGTTTATAAATATTTAGGTTTTAATTTTGATAAAAAGTTTAACTTTCATGCACACCAACAGTATATGGTTAGGAAAAATAATGCTCTAATACATTCATTCAGTTTACTTGCAAAAAAACTAGATGGCCCCTCTTATCAACCATTGCTCTCGGTTATCAAAGCAAAACTGCTTCCATCTCTAACTTACGCAAGTACGGTGATGCATGGAAAGGACTCCAAAATGTTGGATAGATTACAAATCAAAACATACAAACGGGTCTTTTGTCTGCCCTGTAATGCTTCTCCCGCTCAAATACGTTTGGAATTTGGTTTGACACAGCAAAACATAGTAAGAAGATATCACTTCATCAAATCTATGCATAAAATACGAAACAATCAGTCCAGCCCTTTAATTAGTGCTTTATGGGAATCGGTGAATAATGACGTGAATTCAAGTTATAACAAATACTTGTCATCATCTATACAACTAACCAATGTGGGTGACTTATGGGGCTTGAATTTATCGCATCCTACTTTCTGCCAAGCCATGAACAAAACTGCAAAATCTCATTCGTTAATTGAGGACAAAAGCATATTTTCGCGGCGATCCCATGCCTGGATGACAATTCAAACCTATGTCACATTGCAACTGGCAACTTATCTACACCTAACCTATCCGGTGTATTTCAAGAAAAAACTATTGGCCATGCGCCTAGGTGATCTGCCGTCTTTGTCAGACAAACCAGCATGGCGATATAAAGGATCAAAAACGTGCAGACTGTGTGATGCTCCAAACGAGGATTTTGTGCATTTGATCACCATATGTCCCAAAATGAATAATGCACGCCGTACACTTTTAAAACGCCTATTTAATGAGAGGGATTCGTACGTGCAGAACAGCCATCATGAGAAGTCTGGCCCCTTCAGATCCTCAGCTAAACTGTAAACTTCTGAAGTTTTTACAATTTCACGACAAAGCAGTCAAACAGAATTTTAAGCAGCATCCTATAGCATGAGGAATTTGCCTCGCATTAGGAGTACAATATATTTATGTGCTGTTAAAACGGTAGTAGTCTGTTGACATTTGGAGCTGTGGAATTTTATACTGATGTATAAGCCATTTTATAGCAAACAGTGAAGAGTATCCATATTAATGATTGAATTCATTTTACAATGTTATGTTTTAAATGAGACAACGAGATTTTCCTGAGTCGTAGCAATATTAATTCATGTTTTTTAAATAAGTGATTATTTTAAAAAGGATTTCTTTTAAATGTACATTGTGAAGGTTTTTATTAACTAATAATAAACATTTTCATTTCATTTCATTTCATTTATTGTACACACTCAGGCAAGGAATGATTTCGCACTCTCAAGGACTGAACTCGGACCAATTGGTTTTGTATAAAAATATTATTTAGATATATTTTATTTGCTAGAACCAAGCCAGGCCTGGTACACATGAATGTAATAATACTTTGTAAACAAATGCAGTTCAACGTCAATTCAAATGCAATGAATCAATTTTACAGTAGAATTACATGCAATTTCGTTTCTTAAGATGCCAGGCTGGTGCATTTCCTGAGGGAACGAAAAAGAGTCAATACGTTTTGCAAACTCAACACAGGTTTACTATGTACTCACAAGCTACATTTAGTTCTGAGCGTACAGAACCGGGTTGTACGGGTCCATGGGTGAGATTCGGTTCTAGGAGCACTCGAGTCGCGGCCCAGAGGCGCCCGGGTGCTGGGTGCAGGAGCTGTACAGTAGCCAACGGGCTAGCACAGTCGTGGGGGGACTGCGGCAAGCAGGCCACCAGATTGGGCAACAAGAACTTCTGGGGTCGAGGTCAGCACTGAGGCCAAATGGCCCACACTGAAACTACACCACCAGCGGCACATAGGCGGCCGGGTGTAGGATGCGGTCTTGGCTGAAGTTGCAGATTCGGTCGAGGATCACTCTGAGTCGGTCAGCGGATGATAAGGCGAATGTGGTCTTTGTGAATTGCTGCTTTGTGACCGCAAGCGTTCGGTGACGGCGTCGGTCGGATGGTCACGGTTGATTGGTCTGGACCGCTTCGGTTACAGAGTCGGTTGGGGTGTTCGCCTTCGGTCGCGTTTGCGGGGGATCTTCAGTTGTTGTCTGCAGGTTCGTCTTAAGAGCTTGCTGAGATTCAGGGGTTACTAGGATCCAGACTAGGATCGTAGGCAGGACCTCCTTAAAGTGTTGGGTCACTCGGTCTCAGTGCACTGGGAGCGAAGTGATGGAGACTCACGGAGTCGGCCGGAGTCAGAGTCGGTTACTTTTGAGCAGACAAAGTACTTTTTGGTCGCGAAGGCAGGGAAGGCTCGCGAAGGCAGGGAAGGCTTTCCGGGTTTTCAAGGGCTGCTGGCTGCAGGACACACCAGGGTTCTTTTGGAGGAGTCTGAGGTCGGGACAGGCCGGGGCTGGGGACAAGTCAGTGGGTGTCCTCCTCTTCTTCTCTCCGCACGGCTGTTTGGTCCTTCTTCATCTTGCTTCTTCTTTTCGGCTCTGGTCTCAGAAGGCAAGGTTCTGGGTTTCCCCTAAAAACTAAATATAGGGGCGTTACCGGTAGGGACAGGTCGGGGCCAATGGGCCCCTTCCTTGGGGAGGGTACACCCCCTATTATGCCACCCTCTAGTGGGAGGGGGCATAGGCCTCAATCTGGTGGTTGAGTCCCCCCAACCGCAAGATGGCGGGGACTGAGAGTTATGCTTCACCTCGCCTCACCCACCTGAGGGGTAGGGTTGGCAAAGCTAGGCACACCTCTGTTCCTCACTTGCTTTTCCCACCGATTCTCCCGCCCAAATTGTGGGTCAGAACCAATAAAAGCCTGCTTTTGATGGTAGCAAATGGCTGGGGTAGCTCACAAAGCCGGCGAGCATTTGAAGCTTCCCCTGGGTGGACCCTGCCCATCCTGGGGGAGGACTTGCACCTCGACCTAGGATGTTCTTTGTTTCAGGACCCCAAGAGTGGCAGGCTCTCGACCCAGGGGTCCAGAAACATGTGTGGTGGTGGCAGCGGCGAGCAGCCACTCAGCCAGGACACCAGAGTTAGGTCGTTTTTCAGGGGGCACCTCCAAGATGCCATCTGAGTGCTTTTTCTATTAAATCCCACACTGGTATCAGTGTGGGTTTAATGTGCTGAGAAGTTTAATACCAAACTTCCCAGTTTTCAGTTTAGGCCATTATGGTGCTGTGGAGTTCGTAATGACGACCTCCCATACCATATATTCTTTATGGCGTTACCGCACTTACAGTGCCCAAGAATGGACTTGGACACTGTAGGGGTACAGGGCTCATGCACATGTACCCTCACCACTGGTACAGTGCACCCAGCTAGAGGGGTGGCTTACCTGTGCCAGGGCAGTGGATTGTAGGCATGGCACACAGGGATGTGGGCCATGTCGACTCTTCACTTTTGTGTTGCACCAAAACAAGCTTCCTGCAATGACAGTGTGTGTGTAAAGTACAGGGTCTCTAAGGGTGACACAATACGTGCTGCAGCCCTGAGAGGCCTCCTCTGGCCACAGTGCCCTTGGTACCTAGGGTACCTTTTACAAGGGCCTTACATGTGGCCAGAGAGTTGCCAATTGGGTTTTGCAACAGTACATTTTAGGGAACGAACATTGGCCCTGGGAACCTGTTTGGCAGGAGCCCAGGGCGCACTCGGTCAAAGCACATCAACATTGGGCAAAAAGTGGGGGGCACTCACGCAAAAAGGGGCACCTTCCTACACAACCCCCCCCCCCCACTAAATGAAAGAGGATGAGACTAACCTTTCCTTAGAGAGTCTTCATTGTCTAGGTGGAAGAACCTGGAAAGTCCATCTGCATTGGCATGGGCAGTCCCAGGTCTATGTTCCACTGTAAAGTCCATTCCCTGTAGGGAGATGGACCACCTCAAAAGTTTAGGATTTTCACCTTCCATTTGCACTAGCCATTTGAGAGGTCTGTGGTCAGTTTGAACTGTGAAGTGAGTACAAAACAAGTATGGTCTCAGCTTCTTCAGGGACCAAACCCAGCAAATGCCTCCCTCTCAATGGCACTCCAACGCTGCTCCATGGGGAGTAACCTCCTGCTTATAAAAGCAACAGGCTGGTCTTGGCCTTCAACATTGGTCTGGGATAGGACCACTCCTATCCCTAGCTCAGAGGCATCAGTCTGCATAATGAACTGCTTGGTATAGTCTGGAGCTTTGAGAATTGGTACTGAGCATATTGCCTCTTTCAGGGTGTCAAAAGCCTTTTGATAGCTAACTGTCCAGCTTACCTTTTTGGGCATCTTCTTGGAGGTGAGTTCTGTGAGGGGTGTCACTATGGATCCATACCCTTTCACAAACCCCCTGTAGTATCCAGTCAAGCCAAAGAATGCCCCAACTTGAGTCTGGGTTGTTTGAGCTTCCCAGTCCAGGACGGCCTGAATCTTGGGTTGGAGGGGTTGCACTTCGCCTCCACCAACCAGGTGGCCCAAGTATACAACTGTTCCCTGCCCTATCTGGCATTTGGATGCCTTGATAGTTAGGCCTGCAGTTTGCAGGGCTTTTAAGACCTTTCTCAGGTGGATCAGGTGATCCTGCCAGGTGGAGCTAAAGACAGCAATATCGTCAAGATATGCTGCACTAAAGGCTTCCAACCCAGTAAGGACTTGGTTCACCAACCTTTGGAAGGTGACAGGGGCATTCTTTAAACCAAAGGGCATAACAGTAAACTGATAATGCCCATCAGGTGTGGAGAATGCTGTTTTCTCTTTGGGTCCAGGCGCCATGCCAATCTGCCAGTACCCTGCAGTTAAATCAAAGGTACTTAGAAATTTGGCTGCACCCCATTTATCCATCAGTTCATCAGCTCTGGGTATAGGGTGTGCATCTGTCTTGGTGACAGACAGTCAAGTCCTCTATAGTCCATGCAAGACTCATTTCTCTCTTTCCACCCTGTGGACGAGGTTTGGGGACCAGAACCACTGGGCTGGCCCAGGGGCTCTCAAAGGGCTAAATAACCCCTAACTCCAGTATCTTGCTGACTTCAGCTTTGATGCTATCCTTAACTTGATCAGACTGTCGATAGATTTTGTTCTTGACAGGTTCACTGTCCCCAGTGTCCACATCATGGGTACACCAGTTTGTCGGACCAGGGGTCAAGGGGAAGAGCTTAGTATACTGCTGTAAGACTTGCTTACAGTCAGCCTGCTGTTGGGCAGTGAGGGTGTCTGAATAGACAACTCCCTCCACTGACTCATCTTTGGGGCTGTAGGAGAAGAGGTCAGGGAGAGGTTCACTCTCTGTCTCCTAATCCTCATCGGTAACCATCAGCATGGTTATGTCAACCATGTCATGGAACAGCTTCAGGCGGTTCACATGGATCACCCTTTTAGGGGTCCTGCTCATGCCCAGGTCTACCAAGTAGGTGACCTCACTTTTCTTTTCTAAGATGGGGGTAAGGGCCACTCCACTTGTCTTAGAGGGTCATTGGTGCCACAGGCTCCAAAACCCACACCTTTTGCCCGTTGTTGGAATTCCACCGGTACAGCTTTTCAGTCATTCCAGTGCTTCTGGAGCTCCTGGCTGGCCTCAAGATTTTTGGAAGCTTTTTCCATGTACTCTGCCATTCTGGACCTTAGGCTTAGTACATAGTCCACACTATCCTGTTTGGGTTCTTGGAGAGAAGCTTCTCCCAACCCAGAGTGGTCCCCTAACAGGATGGCCAAACAGAAGTTCAAAGGGGGAAAACCCTACTCCCTTCCGAGGCACATCTCTGTAGGCGAAGAGCAAGCATGGCAAGAAGACATCCCATCTCCTTTTGAGCTTTTCAGAGAGCCCCATGATCATGCTTTTCAATGTCTTGTTGAACCTCTCAACAAGACCATTGGTTTATGGGTGATAGGGTGTAGTAAACCTGTACTGCACTCCACACTCTTTCCACATGTGCTTGAGGTATGCAGACATGAAGCTTAACCCTCTGTCTGACACCACCTCCTTAGGAAACCCTACCCTGGTAAAGACACCAAGGAGGGCCTTGGCTACTGCAGGAGCTGTAGTAGTCTAAGGGGAATTGCTTCAGGATACCTGGTGGCATGATCCACTACCACCAGTATAAATTTGTTTTCTGATGCTGTGGGAGGTTCTAGTGGACCCACTATGTCCACACCTATCCTTTCAAAGGACACACCAACCACTGGTAGTGGTATTAAGGGGGCCTTTGGGTGTCCACCTGTTTTGCCACTGGCTGGACAGGTGACACAGGAGCTGACAAACTCCTTTACTTTCTGGGACATCTGGGGCCAGTAACAATGGCTGACTAGCCTTTCCCAAGTCTTGGTCTGGCCAAGATGCCCAGCTGGGGGGATTTCGTGAGCCAAAGTGAGTAAGAACTCTCTGTACATTTGAGGCACTACCACTCTCCTAGTGGCACCAGGTTTGGGGTCTCTGGCCTCAGTATACAGGAGTCCCTCCTCCCAATAGGCTCTGTGGGGACCACTGACATCTCCCTTTTCCTGTGCTGCAGCTTGCTGCCTCAGGCCTTCAAGAGTGGGACGGTCTGCTGTCCCAGGCACAGCAGTTCCCTAGAGGGTCCCCCTGGGTCTAAGAGCTCAACCTGGTCAGGAACGAGTTCCATGGGCTCAGTTCCATCTGTGGCGTCCAAGTCCTCTCCCTGAGGAGAGGGGCCCTGAGTCTCTGGCTGTTCAGAAGCTGGCTTCCCAGTCTTTTTAACTTTTTTCTTGGAAGGTTGGACCACTCTTTCAGGCTCCAACACTTCTTTTTCACCCTGATTTCGGCTATGTGCTCTTGTCTTGACACACACAATCTCAGGGTTGTCCAGCATTGCTGCATGGGGTTTTAACTCTACTGCAGCCCATGCTGAGGTCTCCAGTTCATTTCCAAGCAGACAGGCAGCTGGAAGTTTTGGACAGACCACTACCTGTTTCAGGCCAGTAACCCCCTCAGTCTAATGTCACCATAGCCATGGCATGGTTAGTAGTAACAATGTCAGCATTGGTGACTGGGTAAGATTTCCCATTCGGGTATTACTCTGGGGAAACCAGTGTGTCTCTCACCATGGTAACACTGGCCCCTGTATCCCTCAGGGCTTCTATTCTAGTCCCATTTACCCAGGGGTATTGCAAATACTTCTTTAAGTTGGGTGGCCACACAGCTAAAGTGGCAAACTCAACTTTACCCCCCAGTGACTAGAAATGCTTCAGTGTGACCCCCGATTTGCTCTGAGCACACTGTTGATCCCATCTGGAGGTTAGCTACACCAGTACTAACTGGAGAAGGGCTAGGGAGCTTCTTGCTAGGACACGTAGCATCTCCAGTTAAGTGCCCCAACTTCTTACAGTTGAAGCACCAGTCCTTCAGGGAATCAAAGTTCTTCCATTTGTACCTACCATTGGACTGGGATGAGTTTTGGGACCCACCCCCTGAACAGGTTTTCGGGGCCCTTGAGAAGACTCAATCTATTTGCCTTTGGGGTTCTCACCCCCTTTCCCCTGGGGAGGTTGTGTAACCCCTTTCTTTTGGTCACCCCCAGTGGTTGTTTTGGTTACCCTAGTCTTGACCCAGTGGTCTGCCTTCTTTCCCAATTCTTGGGGAGAAATTAGACCTAGGTCTACCAAAATATGTTCTTTCATGAAGAGATTGTATAGCCCATTGAAATCATGCACATTGTTTTCAGTTTACCATCCATCTAGTGTCTTAACTGAGTAGTCAACGAAGTCAATCCAGGATTGGTATTGGGTTTTGTGAGCCCCCCTGAATCCAATTCTATATTCCTTAGTTGTGAGTCCAAAGTCCTCAATCAGAGTGTTCTTAGCGAGGTCATAAGACCCAGCATCTTCCCCTGTAAGAGTCAGGAGTCTGTCGCTGCAGTTACCAGTGAACCATTCCCAAAGGAGTGCCCCCAGTGTGACTTCCTTCTTTTCTCATTTCACAAGCCCTCTTATGCTGTGAACCATTTGGTGATATCATCACCATCCTCATATTTGGGGACAATCCCTTTGGGGATCACAAGATTGCTCTCTGTCCCTATTTATTATGTTGCTGCCACCATTGATGGGAGCTCAGCCCATCTCTGCTCTTTCTTTTTCAAGAGCCAGGAGTCTGGTCTCTAGGCCTAATCTCTTGGTCAACCTCACTAAGAGGTTGGCCTCCTCATTGAGGCTGTCCTCAATGGACTCAGAAGTACCTGACCCACCTGTGTGGGACCTAGGTGCTGAGAGTTGTATTCTTGGAGTCAGGGGCACAGGGACCCTGTTCCCCCTAGGAAGTGAGGGGGGTTGGAAGGTATCCTCATCCCCTCCATCCTCTTCCCCATCTGAGAGGTCTTCACCTTGTTCAGAGGGGTGGTCCTTAGCAAACCCTGTCAACAGCTCCTGGAGCCTTTGTTTGGAGGGATGGGACCCCACTGTAATGTTTTTAAGTTTACATAGAGATCTTAACTCCTTAAAGGCTATATGGAGATAAGGGGTGAGGTCAAGCTCCTGAACCATATTCTCTATGTCATTAGTTTTGATTTCACTAATAGCTGGGTTCTTGTTAAAAGACATTCTTAAACAAAGTTTCTAACCCTCTTACCCCTAACTACAGTGAGCTTTTATTTTTCTAAAATTCTAAAGGGACTTAAGCAAGGCACTAACAAGACTTTTAGTAATTTTGGAAAAAATTGTCAATTAAAAAATCAGAATTCTAAAGACAATTTAGGAGTTCTGTTGTGTGATCAGGTGTTGACCAAGTCAGTCCAACAAATGCAAAGTTGTATATCCAACCGCTGATCCACCAATGTAGGAAGCTGGCTCTGTATATACTATACCAAAGTGAGGTATAGTGTGCACAGAGTCCAGTGGATCCCTAAAGGTAGGGAGAGGTTAAAGTAGATACTACCTTGCTCTCTATTTGTGGTAGTGTGGTCGAGCAGTAAGGCCTTATCAGAGGGTAGTGCTAAGCATTTATTGTACACACTCAGGCAAGGAATGATTTCGCACACTCATGGACTGAACTCGGACCAATTGGTTCTGTATAAAAATATTATTTAGATATATTGTATTTGCTAGAACCAAGCCAGGCCTGGTACACATGAATGTAATAATACTTTGTAAAGAAATGCAGTTCAACGTCAATTCAAATGCAATTAATCAATTTTACAGTAGAATTACTATGCAATTTCGTTTAAGCAGCCAGGCATCACTAGATGCCAGGCTGGTGCATTTCCTGAGGGAACAAAAAAGAGTCAATACGTTTTGCAAACTCAACACAGGTTTACGATGTACTCACAAGCCACATTTAGTTCTGAGCGTACAGAACCGGGTTGTACGGGTCAGTGGGTGAGATTCGGTTCAAGGAGCACTCGAGTCGCACCACCAGTGGCACAGAGGCGGCTGGGTGCTGAGTGCAGGAGCCGTACAGTAGCCAACGGGCTAGCATGGTCGTAGGTGTGGGGGGACTGCGGCAAGCAGGTCACCAGATTGGGCAACAAGAACTCCTGGGGTCGTGGTTAGCTCTGAGACCAAATGGTTCACACAGAAACTACACCACCAGCGGCACAGAGGAGGCTGGGTGTAGGAAGGGGTCTTGGCTGGAGTTGCAGATTTGGTCGAGGATCCCTCCGAGTCGGTCAGCGGCTGATGAGGTGAATGGGGTCTTTGGGAATCGTTGCTTTGTGACCGCAAGCATTCGGTGACAGAGTCGATCAGACAGTCGCAGTTGATTGGTCTGGACCCCTTTGCTTACGGAGTTGGTTAGGGTGTTCGCCTTCGGTCGCGTTTGAGGGGTATCTTCAGTTGTTGGCTGCAGATTGGTCTTAGGAGCTTGCTGAGGTTCAAGGGTCACTGGGATCCAGACTAGGATCGTTGGGAGGACCTCCTTAAAGTGTTGGATCACTCGGGCTCGGGGCGCCGGGAGCGGAATGATGGAGACTCACGGAATCGGCCGGAGTCAGAGTCGGTTATTTTTTTAGCAAGTCCGGTGCTCACAGGAGACAAAGTCCTTTTTGGTTGTGAATGCAGGGCAGGCTCTCCGGGTTTTTGAGGGCTTCTGGCTGCAGAACACACCGAGGTTCTTTTGGAGGAGTCAGACGTTGGGACAGGCGGGTAGGGCTGGGGCCAAGTCAGTGGGAGTCCTCCTCGTCTTCTCTCCGCACGGTTGTTCGGTCCTTCTTCTTCTTTTCAGCTCTGGTCTCAGGAGGCAAGGTTCTGGGTTGCCCCTAAATACTAAATTTAGGGGCCTTACCAGTAGGGACAGGTCGGGGCCAATGGGCCCCTTGCTGGGGGAGGGTATACCCCCTATTATGCCACCCTCTAGTGGGAGGGGGCATAGGCCTCACTCTGGTTGGTTGGGTCCGCCCATCCGCAAGATGGTGGGTACTGAGAGTTATGCTTTACCTCGCCTCCCCCACCTGAGGGTGGGGTTGGCAAAGGTGGGCACTCCGCTCTTCCTCCCTTGGTTTTCCCGCTGATTCTCCCGCCCAAAGTGGGGGTCAGAACCGGTGGGAGCCAGTTGCTGGAAGTAGCAAATGGCTCGGGTAGCTCACAAAGGCGGCAAGCCTTTGCAGCTTCCCCTGGGTGGACCCTGCCCATCCTGGGGGAGGAGGCTTGACACCACGACCCAGGATGTGCTTTGTTTCAGGGCCCCGAGAGCGGCAGGCTCTCGACTTAGGGGTCCAGAAACATGTCTAGTGGTGGCAGCGGCAAGCAGCCACTTAGCCAGGACACTAGAGTTAGGTCGTTTTTCAGGGGGCACCTCTAAGATGCCCTCTGAGTGCATTTTCCATTAAATCCCACACTGGCATGAGTGTGGGTTTAATGTGCTGAGAAGTTTGATACCAAACTTTCCAGTTTTCAGTAAGGCAATTATGGTGCTGTGGAGTTCATAATGACGACCTCCCTTACCATATATTCTTTATGGTGTTACAGCACTTACAGTGCCCAAGAATGGACTTAGACACTGTAGGGGTACAGGGCTCATGCACCTGTACCCTCACCACTGGTACAGTGCACCCAGGGGTTGGCTTACCTGTGCCAGGGCAGTGGATTGTAGGCATGGCACACAGGGATGTGGGTCATGTCGACTCTTCACTTTTATTCTGCACCAAAACACGCAGCGTGCAAAGGCAGTGTGTTTGTGTAAAGGTACAGGGCCTCTAACGGTGGCACAATAAGTGCTGCAGCCCTGAGAGGCCTCCCTTAGGGTACAAGGGACTTACATGTGGCCAGAGAGTTGCCAATTGGGTTTTGCAACAGAACATTTAAGGGAAATAACATAAGCCCTGGGAACCTGGTTGGCAGGAGCCCAGGGCGCACTCGGTCAAATCACATCAACATTAGGCAAAAAGTGGGGGGGCAACCATGCAAAAAGGGGCACTTTCCTACAATCCCTGCGTGGGGATCGCTGCAAGAAAGCAATCCCCAAGCAGGGATCCACCCTCTAGACAACAGGGATAGAGGGAGCGGTGCCTTTGGGCAACAGCTTGTGCTCCCCCTTGGCAATTTATATATTTTAGCCTGTCTGCCCCCCCATTGGGGCAGATGCGGGCAATTAACACCGATCTGCCCTGCCGGCAGGGGCGGGGGGTTGAAAGCCCACTAGACGCCAAGGAATGTTTTTTTTTAAATATAGGGACTGGCTGCCCAGCATGGGCATGGCCATGCCCCACCCCAAGTAAATGGAGCAACAGTCTTTTTTTCCCATCTGAGGGCAGACAGTGTGCTACCCATGATCTGCCCCCAGGGAAGGCAGAAAGCCCACTAGACGCCAGAGAAAGTTTTATTTTTTTAAATATAGGGTTGGGTGCTGCCCACCATTGGCATGGATATGCCCCCAACCCGAAAAGAGGTGGCAACAGTCTTTCTGCCCCCCTGGGAGAGCAGATGGGAGTAGTTACCCCTGATCTGTCCCCCCTGGCAGCAAAAAACCCACTAGACTCTAGGGAACTTTTGTTTTTTAAATATAGGAGGGGGGGGTGCTCAGCAAGGGCATGGCCAGGGCCTCCCCCAAGTAAATGGGGCAACAGTGTATCTGCCTCCCAGGGCCAGATTGGGGTAATTAGCCCTGATCTGCCCCCTGGGGAAGGGGGGAGGCAGAAAGCCTACTTGACACCAGGGAATTATTTTAGTTACATTTAGGGATGTGGGGCTGCCCAGCACAGCAATGGCTACGCCCCTACCCCAACTAAATGGGGCAACAGTCTTTCTGCCCACCCCCAGCCAGGAGAGTAGGGCTAACTCCTAATATCGTCCTACTTTCAATGGTGAACGGCGCACTTTTTGGACTTGGGTAGGGGGCCACCTGGAAAAACGTACCTGACCCAGACAGTTCTAAAATATAGATAACAGGGAAGTCCAGGGTGGTGTGCCTCGCATGCATCTCACGCCATTTTCTTACCCACAATGCCCTGCAAACCTCAAACTTGAACTAAAAACACACATTTTCCTCAAATTTCTGTGAGGAAAACTTCTGGAATCTGCGAGGAGCCACAAATTTCCTGCCACACAGCTTTCCCACAAGTTTCCCAATAAAATTCGTACCTTCCTTGTGTGGGTGGGCCAAGAGACACACAAGGCCCTAAAGTGCTGTGAGGAGAGATCAGCAATAGGAGTAGCTGTGGGATTTGGGGCCGTGCTCGGCCGCCACTCATGGAAATCTACCAACCACAGGCATTTTTGAAAATTAGGCAACCAGGGTATTCCAGGGTGGTGTGCCTTGCATGAATCCCACAAGAGTTTCTTACCTACAATGCCCTGCAATCCTCAAATTTTGCCTGAAATCACGCATTTTCCTTACATTTCTGTGATCGAAACTTCTGGAATTAGCAGAATCTGCAACAGGCACAAATCAAACCAAGGTCAATGGAAGCCTTTGAGTGAGGACTCCCATTGACCTCGGTTTGAACCATTCCTGTCTTGGGCACTAGGCCCAACCATACATGTGGCGCAGTGTTTTATCTGCACAAGTGGGGCAAGCTGGGTGGTTGGAATTTTGTGGATTCCTGTAGTGATGCGTGGAGTAAACTTGATTATTGTAATGCTCTCCTCTTCGGATAGCATTACAATACCTGATTAAGAGATTGCACAGAGTCCAGGTTGCTGCAGCTAAATTGACATTAAACAGATCGCATAGATCCTCGGAATCCAGTGCCCTTAGGGAACTTCGTTGGTTCCCTGTGGAGCAGAGGATGCTTTTTAAGACAATGAGTATTGTGTTTAAAGCCCTTCAAAATAAGGGCCCTATACTGCTGCAACAAAGACTGAAAAGATATTGTCCGAGGAGGGCTCTTCAGTCAGCTACTGTTAAACTTATTCAGGAACACAAGTTCCGAAAGGTCTGACAAGGTGGACGCGCATTTTCAGTTAAAACTGCTCAGTTATGGAACAGGCTGCCGCCTGATTTGAGAGTACTGACGGACTTGTTGAAATTCAGGAAAGCTTTGAAGACCTAGTTGTTCCCTAAGTAATGGAGGCCTGTAATGATGTACTATTCTCAGCTTTTTTCCCTCCCTTTAGGCAATTCCTTTTCTTAGCACCAGGATACCAGTCTGGTCACAGTGCGCTCTACAAATACTATAAATAAAATATAAATAATAAAATTTCAGGCAAAGTTTGAGGTTTGCATGGCGTTGTCAGTATAAAAACCTCATGGGATCCACGCAAGGCACACCACCTTGGACTTGACTAGTTGTTTAGTTTTCAAAAATATGCAGGTTTGCTAGGTTTCCCTAGGTGACGCCTTAGTAAGGGCCCATAATCCACGGATACCCACTTTGCAAAAAACTGTCCGTTTTGAGTGGAAAAGAACAAGTTACTTACCTTCGGTAACGATATATATCTGTAAGAGACATATATTAGTTATGGATTCCTTACCTTAGAATTACCCCCAGGCGTCAGAATGGATCCGGAGAATTTTTCTTCAGCAGTACCCCTGCGCGTCGGTAGGTGGCGTCGGTCGACTCTGCGTTCGTTGTTGGCATTGTGATCGCCGGAATGACGTCGCGGTATCTACTTAGACGCTGCCCCTGCGCGCTGACGTCAGTTCTTTACACAACATTCCACTCCAAAAGCGCAGAGCCATGCAAGACACTGACCACTGGTGCATAAAACTAGGGCCCTGAAAGGGAGTCCCTTACCCTAGAAGTCAGTTCGCAGAACGGGGAGGATGGGTGGGGCGGTAAGGAATCCATAACTAATATATGTCTCTTACAGATATATCGTTACCGAAGGTAAGTAACTTGTTCATATGAAAGAGACTATTCGTTATAGATTCCTTATCTTAGAATAGATACCCCAGCAATACTAACCCCGGAGGTGGGTCTGCGAACTAAGTTCACACCAGAAAGTCCTGGAGAACTGAACGGCCAAAGAAGCCGTCTCTCCGGACTTGGCTGTCCAGGCAGTAATGCTTAGTAAACGTGTGCAAGGAAGCCCACGTGGCTGCCTGGCAGATGTCCTAAAGGGGGACTCCATGTCCCAAAGCAGTAGTGGCTGCCGTCGCCCTGGTGGAATGGGCGCGCAACCCCATTCGAGGTTCCTTTTTCACCAAGGAATAGCAGATTTTGATGCAAAGAACGACCCATCGAGAGATGGTTCGTTTTTGCATGGCCCGACCTTTCTTGGCGCCCACATAGCCAACAAAGAGCTCGTCATCCACCCGGAATTGCTTTGTGCGAACCAGAGAGAATGAAAGCGCACGTTTTGGATCCAGACGGTGGACCCTCTCTTCCTCCTTAGAAGAATGCGGGGGATGAAAGAAGGTGGGCAAAGTGATGGTCTGTCCTATGTGGAAAGAGGTAACCACTTTGGGAAGGAAAGAAGGCCTAGTGCGAAGGACAACTTTGTCCGGATGAACAGTCAGGAAAGGAGGTTTGGACGAAAAGAGCCTGAAGCTCACTCACCCTGCGGGCAGAAGTGATGGCAACCAAAAAGGCAATTTTAAATGTCAGAAGTCTGAGAGGACAGTTATGTAGCGGCTCGAAAGGAGCGCACATAAGAAAGGTCAGAACCAGGTTCAAGTCCCATTGGGACATTACGAAAGGAATTGGAGGAAACAAGTGAGTAATGCCCTTAAGGAAACGATTTACAATAGGGGAAAAGAGAAGGCTGATCAGTAAGCCGAAGAAAAGCTGAAATGGCCGAAAGTTAGTCTTTTAGAGTGCCCAGAGCAGAGCCCAAAGAAAGAATGAAGAGGAGAACCTCTGAAAGCGGGGCAGAAAGGGGATCCACAGCCTTTGCTGCGCACCATGCCACAAACTTGTTCCATCTACAGGCTTATACCGTTTTGGTGGAGGGACGCCTGGCTGCCAAGATAACGTTACAGACTTCGGGAGGAAGGTTGAAAGCTGTCAACTGTCACTGCTCAATCTCCACGCAAGGAGGTGGAGGCTGGACAGGTTCGGGTGGAGGACGGTCCCCTGCTGCTGCGACAGAAGATCCTCCCGAAGGGGCAGTCTGATCGGAGGATCGATGGCCATGTGCAAGAGCTCGGGATACCAGACTCTTCGTGCCCAGTCCGGGGCCACAAGAATGACTTGGGCCCGGTCACGCTTGATCATCTTCAGCACTCTGGGTAGAAGTGGTATAGGCGGAAAGGCGTATAGAAGACTGCAACTCCACTCGCTACGAAAAGCGTCGCCTAGTGAGTGCCGCCTTGGAAATTCCAACACGCAGAACTGCTGATATTGCGCGTTCTCTTCGGTCACGAATAGATCTAATCAAGGCTCTCCCCATTGCCGAAAGACACCTTGCACCACCTCTGAGTGAAGACGCCATTCATGATCCATCATGAACCAGTGGCTGAGTTTGTCCGCCCTGGGGTTCAGAGAACCTGCCAGGTGTTGAACCACCAGGGACATGCCCTGATGTTCCAGCCACTTCCAGAGACAAAGTGCCTCCTGTCATAGGGTCCACGACCCCACCCCGCCCTGTTTGTTGCAGTACGACATGGTGGTGTTGTCCGTGAACACCTGCACTACTCTCCCTTTGACAGAAGGAAGGAATGCCTTCAGTGCAAGACGGATCGCCCGAAGCTCCAGAAGGTTGATGTGGAGCCCGGACTCCGCCGGAGGCCAGAGGCCTCTGATCTCCGCCTCTCCCATGTGACCGCCCCACCCCAGAAGTGATACATCTGTCACCACTGTGAACTGTGGCTGGGGAAGGGAGAGGGACCTGCCGTTGACCCAATCCTGGTTCGTCAGCCACCACTGCAATTGATGTGCAGTGCCCTCCAAGATGTGGACGTGATCTGAAAGATTCCCCTGATGCTGTGCCCACTGGAACTTCAGGTCCCACTTCAGAGCCCGCATATGCCACCGGGCATAGTCCACCGGCAGGATGCAGGAGGCCATGAGGCCCAGTAGCCTCAGGGTCATTCTGACCGAAACCCAGGATAGAGGCTGAAAGATCGTAATCATAGCCCGAATATCCCAGACTCGCTGCTTGGGAGGATAAGCCCGAAACGGCGCTGTGTCCAGAACCGCTCCGAAGAAAAGGAGCTTCTAAGAGGAAATCAGGTGTAAATTCAGCACGTTGATCGTGAACCCCAGCAAATGCAGGAGGTCGGCTGTAGTCTGGAGGTGGGAGACGACAGCCTGGGGCGAGCCCGCCTTCAACAGCCAGTCGTCGAGATAGGGGAAGACTGGAACCCCTGAGCTGCGACCACCGCCATCACTTTCGTGAACACCCGAGGGGCGCTGGTAAGGCCAAATGGGAGCACGGTAAACTGAAAGTGCTCGTGGCCTACCGTGAACCGTAGGTAACGCCTGTGAGCCGGCAGGACGTGGATGTGAAAATAAGCGTCCTGCAAGTCCAACGCTACCATCCAGTCTCCAGGGTCGAGGGCAGACAGGACCTGAGCCATTGTCAACATTTTGAACTTCTCCTTCCGGAGGAAGCGGTTGATGTTCCTAAGATCCAAGATAGGACGCAGGCCTTTGTCCTTCTTGGGCACCAGAAAGTAGTGGGAATAACAACCACGACCTACTTCTGGGGCAGGAACTCGCTCAATGGCTCCCTTGGCCAAGAGAGCCATAACTTCCTGTTGGATAAGGGCCAAGTGATCCTCCTACCTGCGATGGAATTGAGGTGGCATGGATGGAGGGGTAGTCTCGAAGGGGAGGGAGAAGCCCCTTCGGACTATTTGCAAAACCCACCTGTCCGACCTGATATTGAGCCAGTGGGGGAGGTGATGGTAAATGCTGCCGCCCACTGGCGAATGGTGGCCCTGCAAGGTCCCACTAGGAGGGCTTGGCGGCTGATGCAGAGGGGGCGCTGGTGGACTGGCCCACCTGCTGGCCCCCAGACCCACGACAGTGGGTCCCACGTCCCTGGCCACGCAGAGGCTGGACAGCTTGCGCAGGCCTGTGGCTCTGGGCGGAACGTGGCAGGGCACCCCTTCTGTAGCCACGAAAAGGGCGAAAAGCAGACTGTGCGGGGCGAGAGGTGGAAGCGAGGCCCAAGGATCTGGCCGTAGCCCTGGAGTTCTTAAAGCGCTCGAGCGCGAGGTCTGCTTTGTCCCCAAACAAGCAACTGCCATCAAAGGGCATGTCCAATAGTGTAGCTTGGACATCACCTGAAAAGCCAGTGGACCTCAGCCAGGCGTAGCGTCTTAGGGCTACTGACGTTGAAATCGTCCTGCCTAGCGAGTCGGCGGTGTCCAGCCCACAACGTATGGTGAACTTCGCTGCGTCTCTCCCATCGGCCACTGCACGGGAGAGCACGTCCCGGGCCTCCTCCGGGCACTGTGGCAGCACCTGCGGGACCGTGTCCCACACAGAATGGGAGTAACGGCCCAAGAGACATGCGGTGTTCACCGACCGCAGTCCTAAGCTGGAGGAAGAAAACATTTTCTTCCCAAGATGGTCCAGCTTCTTGGATTCCCTATCAGGTGGTGCGGTAGGGAATGCGCCCTTGGAAGTCGAGGCTTGGACAACCAAGCTCTCAGGGGTGGGGTGTTGGGAGAGGAAAATGGGGTCTCCCGAGTCCAGGCGGTGGCGTCGGGCAATCCTCCTATCCACAGGAGCCACTGTGTTGAACTTGGACCAAGTGCCCAAAAGGATGTCCGTGAGGGCCTCATTGAACCGCAGCAGGGACTCCGTAGAGGCCGCTGCCGGTTGAAGCACCTCGGTCAGGAGGTTAGTCCTAAATGGCACCATAGGAAGCTCAAGGTTTAAAGCCTCAGCCACCCTACGCAACACCACTGCGTATGATGCACCCTCCTCCGTAGCCACGGTAGGGCGAGAAAGCATGCCAAGGTCTGGAGAAGTGTCCAGACCACTGGCCTCACCCAACTCCTCTCTCCAGTCCGGTTCTTCCAACTGGTCTGCCAGAGGGTCCTCAGACCCCTCCCGGTCCTCTTCACCCTCCTCTGGTAGCCATGGCGATAGGGAACACCAGGGGAGAACAGGGGTACAAAAGTACCAGTCGGCGCCAGTCCCAACGTTGGGCAATGTCGGTCCGGCTCCGTGTCCACATCGAGGGGGAGGCCGGGGTCGCCGTCGGTTGGGGACACAACCGGCGTCGGAGGGGGCGGAGGTGTCGCCAATGGATTCGGCGTCGGAGGAGGTGTCACAAGGTCGACTGGTGCCGTTCCGGATCCAGGCCTGGATCCCTGGGGGTCCTGCGGCGCAGGGGCCGAAGCCGCCGGCACTGAAGGCCTAGAGCCCCCAGCCAAGTCCGCGGGGGCCCGAAGGCGCGCCGGCGGAGTCGGTCTGCTAAAAAATAGAATGGAGGGCTTCGTAAAAACTACGAAGTTGGGCAGGAGTCCCGGAAAGGGAGGGAGGCTTGGAGTCGACAGAACAGGCTCCGCGGGCGGAGCCGGACTACCATCTGCATCCCACGTCACGCCGGACGGGGAGAACGCGAAGAGCGACGGTGATTCTTTGCCTTTTTTTTTGTGCTTCGACTTACCGGAAGACGAAGACTTCGACGAAGAATGGTGGTGATGGCTCCGCGACCGGTCCCGCGACCTCCCTCTTGACTGGGACCTCGAGCGGCGTGGAGCCGACTGCGGGGCCTCCAGAAGCTTATAGGACTGCTCCTACAAAGACTTCTGGGGCCATGGCCCTTCAGTTGGAGCATGACTTTGGGTCGTGGTCGCACTCCAGGCACCAGAGGCACACAAGATGGGGGCCTGTCACCGACATCAGCTTGTGGCAGGAGCCACAAGGCTTGAACCCGGTTCGCCGAGATGACATCCCTGTGCACCAGGAATCGTGACGACTCGAAAAGATGTTGACAAAAAGTCGCAAAAAGAGAGTCAAAAAGTGACTCGAGGAGAGGGGGCGTGGCTATCCGCAGGCATAAACCCATGAAAAGCACCAGGCAGAATGTCGGAAGTAGGGAGGAATCCGAAATACTAACTATAACTCCCGTCTGACAAGCACCAGCGAGATTACATCGAGAAGGAGAGGTGGGGCCTAACTCACGAGCTGAAGCGGGGACTGGAGTCCGTCTGGTTCCGAAGATACTGCACGCACGTAAATCAGGCACAGAGACGAGATCGTGCCACGCTGTCGACAGCGGTCGCCTAGTGAAGAACGGTGGCGACAGAGAACACGCAGCGAGACGCTGCGGAGAAAACTCCGACTTGGAGACCGGCGAGACAGCGCTGGGGAGCAGAGGGGGGAGAGAGACGGCGCGGCCTGCGCCATGAACTCCGACCGGTGCCCCGAGTGAAACCGGAGCTGCTTATCCTTAAGGCAGCGCAACTGAGGTGCAAAGACAAATTATGCACGACTGAGCCAGCAAACGCCCAGCGGTGAACTGTACTGCCGTGAGGAGGGGGAAAACCAAGGTCAGTGAGACGCCGCATGGACTGATTGGGGGCAGCCGGGCACAGCACAGTTTATTCGGAATCGGCAGATTCCCAGCATAACTTCAAAATTGCAGTGGCTGCACGATGAACCAACTCAGACAACGCCACTGTCCGATTTGCCAATAGAACGGGCTCTCTGTCCCAACTCCCCCCCCCCTCATTGCAGCGCTCCTGGGCACTTCATACGGACCGCACCGCGACAAATGGAATAAGAAGGAAATCCATCAATGAGGCGACCATGGGGGAGTTTATATGAAAGATATGGGCGCAGCAGCCACTAATGGGAAGTAGAGCTGAAGAACTTGGAAAGTGAAAAGGGACGAGGCTTTTGTAAAGCAACGCCCAATACCGCGTGCATACACTCACCCTCCCCCCCCCAAAAAAGGCCTTGCAGAACCGTGAGGCATTCACGAAAGGAGACCGGGGTAGGCATCCCCTGGTCACTGTGCCTACTGGGGACAAACACGCATTACGAGATGTCTGGGGTGGAAAACCCGAAAGGCCGCGTGTGACTACACGACACGCAGGCAGCGGTGAGTACCACCCCGGTCCAACTTCATTACACGTGAAATTGGCCAAGAATTGTCACGATGGGGGGCAGAGGCCAGCGGGGCACACATCAAACAAAACTGGACAAATACGCCTGCACCAAAGCTCCTCCAGAGCTCACAGACCATGATGCCACCCAAGCGACGAGCCCTACAACACCCGGAGGGCTGGAAGTTACATTACAAGACATCCTAACTACCCTGCATAATGTACACACCTCCTTAGACTCTCGTATTGGTTCGATATCGATGGAACTCTCATTGATCCGTGCAGACTTTCATAAAATGTCTACTAGAGTGGCGGAAGTAGAAGCAACCGCGACAACCCTCACCAGCGACACAGCCACTCTCAAGAAACAAATACGACAACTTGAGACAGACAACAAGATAATGGCTGCCAAACTTGACGATCAAGAAGGCCGCTCGAGGCGTAACATCAGAATCATTGGCGTACCGGAAAAAACAGGGGGAGCAGCACTCAACCTCTTTGTTGAAGACCTCATCAGGAATCAGCTGCAGCCACGAGGTCTATCGAACTACTTCTCGGTAGGAAGAGCCCACCGTGCTCCGGGGAAACCCAGACCGGGCCCCCCCCCCCGAGACCAATACTAGCTCGCATTTTTAATTTCCGTGATCGCGACTTGATTCTACATTCGGCCGGTGTCGCCCCTCCACTGCGTCTTGAACACAGTACCATAACAATTTTTCCGGACTATACGGCGGCAGTAACAAAGCAGCGCCACGGATTTCTTGAGATTAAGAAGGAGCTTCGAAACCGTGAACTCAAATATTCCATGTTGTTCCCGGCTAAATTGAGAGTAGAGGCTGAGGGAAAAACATGTTTTTTTACGACGCCTGATGAGGCCCAAGAATGGCTTGAAGGATGGCGCCAGGCCCCAAGCTCTGGAAGATCTGGCAGACAACATAGACAACACTCGCAGGAGGAGACACCAGCGGAGTCGGAAGAGGCAAGAGCACTGGGAAGACTGTCACAGGCGACCGGAGAAGAGTAAGGAAACCCCCGCACGAACAATGACTTCCAGAACTGATAGTAATGCTTTGCGAACAAGCACGCATGGAACGGATAAAGTACTTACGGTTCTGCCATGCTGAAACAAAGCCCTGAAACCGCAGTCTAAGAGACACTACGACAGGCGCACTTTCAGAGATGGCCGCGAGAAGACGAGACAACTACTAGACACTGGACAATGTTGATGTTGATTCACTATGCCTACTTTTCCTTTTTTAAGTGTAATGTGGCAGAAATATGAGTATGCCAACAAGATGCACCGCAGATATGGGATGTGGTGGAGGGGTCAGCGGAAGACTCTCCCCCCCATAAAGGTACCAGGGAGGGGAAATAAGCACTCTGCGCAGTTGGGGAGGCGGGTAGTTCTAAGTCTGTCATGCAGGGAGGCAGGGAGGGGGGCGAAAGTAATTGTTTTTTGTTTATTGTGTTATGTATGTTTGAAACAGGTTACGGTTTAGGCTCAACACTTTCACACCAAGATTCAGACACAGTACTTTACGAATTCCTATTCCATAGTTACGAGATATGGCAAAGGTGACGGCAGTAACTGACATGGTGACCATCACACCGGCGATTCCTCTCAGGGATGGCTCCCCCTTGACGCTTCTCTCATGGAATGTTAACGGCCTATGCGACAAGATAAAGAGAGGACTAGTCCTGCAATACCTTAAACACCAGGCGCCGGCAGTGGTCCTGATTCAGGAAACACATTTAGTGGGAACAGTATGCAAGGCCCTAGACAGATGGGGGTTCCGGATGGTGGTACACTCTAAATTTACCTCAGGTTCCCGAGGGGTGGGCATCTTGGTTCGTAAACAGTTCCCACTTATTGTTAAACAAACATGGACAGACGAGCAGGGGCGGTTCGCAGCCATCTCATGCCAATGGGAAGGACGAGCATATAATATAGTCTCGGTGTACATCCCTCCTACACTTCATTCGGTGGCACTCCCAGCGCTTAGCACACTCCTACTGAAACTCCCAGAAGGGGAACTCCTCATAGGTGGAGACTTCAACTCCACCGTAGATGACACGCTTGACCGCAAGCCCCTAGAGACCAACGCCGCACGACCTCTAGGTTCACTGATTTCCTCGAGGCGCTAGGCCTCATGGATGTTTGGCGTTTCCGATACCCTTTAGAACAACAATACACTTTCCATTCTGGAGCACATAATAGCCTCTCTAGAATAGATTACATACTTACGCTGGCAGATAGTCTAGGGAAGCTAGAGGAGGCAGCTCACTTGCCTAGAGGCATCTCAGATCACTCCCCGGTGCTGGTTAAATATGTGCATCGCGCTGTAGCCCAGCGGCGAATTTTCCCACTATATCCGGGATTTTTAAAAAACCTCAAGATCTGGAAAGGACTAGCTAAAACCACACAACAGTATTTCAGAGAAAACGAACACTCGGTTGCCTCCCCGGCAATCCTCTGGGAAGCATATAAGACGGTCCTTCGTGGCCAGGCCATCTCCTTAATTGCGGGCCATAAAAAAGAAAAACAGAAGCAAGTAGAAGCTCTAGAACAAGAAGTGAGCCAAGCAGAAACGGCACATGCTCTAAATCCCACGGCAGACACTGCTCATGGTCTCAACTTGAAAAAGCAGGGCTATAGAGAGTACTTGTGGGAAGACGCCAAAACCAGACATTTAGCCACACAATATAAAATATATGAGGTCAGGGATAAAGCGGGAAGCTTCTGGCCTGGCTAGACAAACGAGAACGAGCTAGTCGGTGGGTGGCTCAGCTACAACTAGACGATGGAGCCCTCATAACAGACCCGCAGAGGATAGTAAATGTACTAGCGAAGCACTATGAAAAAATCTACACCCTAGCGACCACAACCACGATCGAGGAGGCACAGGCATTCCTCAAAGATATCTGTATGCCCACACTCACACCGGAAGACACCCAGGCCCTTGAGATCGACCTCACAGCAGATGAATTAGCATTAGCCATAGGTGCCATACAACCAGGGAAAGCTCTAGGGCCTAACGGCATACCCATTGAGCTTTACAAGAAAACAGCAACTACACTTACACCACATTTACTAAACATGTTCCTAGCTAGCCTGGAAACGGGAGAACTCCCCAGGGACCAGCGAAGGGCGACGATAGTAGCTATACACAAACCCGGAAAGCCTCCCCAGGACTGCGCATCATATCGGCCCATATCACTGCTTAACACGGAGGCCAAAATACTGGCTAAAACACTGCCGACCAGATTGACACCCCATCTCACCAAATTAGTACATCCGGATCAATCCGGATTCATGCCAGGAAGGAACACAGCGCTCAATCTGCGACGCCTAAACAGTGTAATGACCCGTATACCCACAATCCAAGAATCAGCCGTAATCCTCTCGCTAGACGCGCATATGGCTTTTGATATGGTTGAGTGGCCCTTCCTGTTTGCCGTCCTTAAGCATATGGGCTTTGGCCCCAAATTCTGCGCCTGGGTCCAGCTACTCTATACCAAACCCTTAGCTCAGGTAGTAGTAAACGGTAGAATCTCGGCCGACTTTCCCCTTGGGCGCGGAACGCGTCAAGGTTGCCCCCTATCACCGCTCCTATTCGCCCTAATACTGGAGCCGCTGGCAGCCTGGATAAGGAGAGACCCAGTCATTCGTGGACTCCTATGGGCGGAGGAATGGGAAGACCGTATATCTCTATATGCGGATGATATACCACTGTACATGGCATCCCCCAGGCGCTCCATCAATAGGCTCCTAGACATTTGTGAAGTATATGGCAAGTTCTCTGGATATACTATTAACTGGACTAAATCGATCCTATATGTCTTATATGGTCCCCCACCGCAACTACCGAAGGGATGTAGTCTACAAATCGCAGAGGGGTGTTTTAAGTACTTGGGAATTTACATCACACCATTACCAGGGGAATTTACCGGAAAAAAACTCCTAGCACCTCTGAAAAGGCGCCGCCAAGACACAAAACATTGGCGGTCATTGCCACTGACGCTGCTCGGAAGAGACACTCTTTTCAAGATGATGGCGCTCCCCAGATTCCTCTATGCCCTTCAAAATACCCCGTTTCCGGTTCCCCTAACCTACTTCAAGGCAATTGAGGCAGAAGTAAGTAGCCTGCTCTGGGAAGGAAAACTGGCCCGCATAGCCATGAACAAACTGGTAAAGAGATGGTATGACGGCGGCATTGCCCTTCCTAATGTACAAATGTACCACTGGGCCTCACAATTAACGGTACTCAATCAGTGGCTTCACGCCTCCCAAACAGAACCGGCGTTCCGCTCAGACAGACATAGCCTGGGTGAGGGCGGAGTAATGAGAGCACTTTATAATAAAACGCGTAAAACACCACTAATAGGACCAACTGCGCACACAGTTCAAATTTGGCACATGGCACTCAAAAAGCTAGGATGGGATGGAGTCATAACACAACTGACTCCGCTTTGGGAAACTCAAAGGTTGGGCAGACTCAGTACTAGTAAAGGCTTTAAACAATGGGATTCCATCGGACTTTCAACAGTAGGAGATCTTTGGAGAAAAGGAGAGGTTGTTACCTTTGCTCAACTCCAAGATCAGTATGAGATGGCGCCTACAGAAATATTTAGATACACTCAGATTACACATGCACTTAAGAAAGCCATTCCAGCAGGCACTATACTTCCCAAGGCCTCCCCACTAGAAGACAGGCTCCTAACAGAATATATGGACAAGAAGGCCATTTCCCTAACCTACGGTAAGATCATTAATAACCAGCCGGATCCCACAAAATCTCTCCAAGATAGATGGCAGACGGAGGTGGGGGACCTAGACGAGACAGATTGGCAAGAGGCACTCGCATCTCCGCGAGAAGTGGCGATATCCTCAAAATTAAGATTAGTACAGTTGAAGATACTTCATCATATCTACTACACAAGAGTCACCCTGCATAAGATAGGGAAGGCCGATAACCAATTCTGTTTGAGACAATGCGGGGCACTAGGTACCTTCTATCATACTCTGTGGGAATGCCCAGTGATACAGACCTACTGGGAAACAATTATGCATGCAATTACACAAGTTGGCGGAGTAACCGTCACACCGGAACCCAAGAGATGTCTCAAATATATGGGAACAAAGCAAACACAAGGAGATGATGGACGGAGAGCTGAAACTTTTCAGACACTCACCCCCAGTCACAGATCTGGGTTGAATCCATCATTGTTCTTTAGCTCACTTCGCCACCCCAGTTCAGACACAGCTGTATGCAAATCAGTCTTGACCCTGTGTCTCATGGGAACAGTCCAGCCCGAACTGCCAAGCCATGTCTTCCCTGGACCGGAAACAAGCATCCTGGGACTGGTTTCGGGCTAACAGCCCTCATCAGCCAGGCTAGCTTGAATCCAGTGGCAAAGTGAGCAAGGGACCCACGTCTGGGCATACCCTGCCAACTTATGGGAGCCAACAGACCTCAACCACGCGGCTCAAGACTGGGCAACGTTGGGTATGATGTTTGCCAAACGCAACATAGCCAAACACTGGGGGGCACAAACCTCACCGACGTACCGAGAGTGGTGTGCAGATATGGACGGAGCTATGGTGGCAGAGAGGGCTGTATATATACACCGAGGGTGCCCTAAAAAGTGGGAACGGATATGGGGCAAATGGAACACCTATAGAGGGAACATCTGTACTCCACCTCTGAGCGAACCAGAATCAGACTCTAGCTGATCCAAAGGATGTAGAACTATGTCACCCCAATTAACGTAATATCCCTGAAGCAACTGTGTACCTTTAATGGAAAACTCAAATGTAATGTGAAGCGTAATTTCTATAACAATAGTGTACTCTGTAACCGTATTATTGCAAGTTTTAACCTGTAATCAATAAAAAGAATTAAAAAAAAAAAAAAGTGACTCGAGGTACCGCTCTCTCCGGATGTGCGCTGGCTGACGCGGAAAAAGAAAGAACTGAAGTCAGCGCGCAGGGGCGGCGTCTAAGTAGATACCGCGACTTCATTCCAGCGACCACAACACCGACGACGAACGCGGAGTCAACCGACGCCACCTACCGACGCGCAGGGGTACTGCTGAAAAACAATTCTCCGGATCCAGTCTGACGCCTGGGGCTAATTCTAAGGTGAGGAATCCATAAGTAATAGTCTCTTTCAGATAGAGAACTTGCAGGATCTCCACTCCATGACCCAGGACAAACACTCACAGCTCATGGACCTGACAGACAAGATATGGGTTTTTGAAGGCAGAAGTGAGGACTCCGAAGGACGTTCTCAGAGAAACAACTTCAGAGTGGTCAGTCTCTCGGAAGGTGCTGTGGGACAAAACACAGCCAACTTCCTCGTACATTGGATCACGCCAAACTGAGTCTCACTCCTTTCTTCTCAGTCAAAAGAACACACTGTGTTCCAGCCAGGTGTCCTCCACCAGGTGAGCACCATTGACTTCTAGTAGCCAGACTGCTTGACTACACAGACAGGTACAAGACTCTCTAGGCTGCGTGCATGCTTAGAGGCATTGAGTAACAAAATCACCAGGTGTTGCACTTGCTGGACTACACTCTGGCCAGCATCAACAGGCCTCCTTCCTGGGTGTAAAGAGGAAACTCAGGGACATGGGCATCAAATACTCCCCACTATTCCCAGCAAAACTCAAAATCATGAGACCAAAAAGCCCTCTTTTTCATTGAACCGCAGGCTGCTGTGGCACTTCCTCCCAGGCAGATGAACAACACACAAGAGCGCCTTGGCATCTGGTCCACCACCAACGACGAGGCAGTTGACTGGGATTGCGTGCCTCGTTGCTGACGCCAACTGTGCCATCACCAGAACAGGTCCGCGAAAGCAGACAATCAGTCCTGGGCATTGCAGCTGCTCTTTGTGACTCTACCCCCGACTTCCAATCCCTAACATCACTTCCTCTGATGACGTGGATGCTTCTTCCACCGTAGGACCTCTTCATATCGCTGTATCCCAGCCACTGGTGACTCCCCAGAATATGGATGATCTTTTGTAACATTCTGACATTGTCCCTGGGGCTGTGACTGGTTGTTGCCATGGTTTCCCCCTCGGAGCAGGGCTCGCATCAGGAGAGGATCTAATGTCAACTGCGGTGCCGCAATCCCGCCACCTGAGTGCTGATTCCCATGCACCCTGGTTCTTGTTGTCCTCCCCGCTCCATATATCTCATGCCTGGGATGCGCCCTGAGCCACTCACACCAGTCCTACAGAGTCGGGTCCTCATGTTTGCCAACTTGGCCAAGTGTCACAGGTACACCCCACCTTCGTGTTACCCACGATGTTGATACACTGGTTTCGGTGGCCGCCGTTTGCTCGGTGCCCGGTTTGCTTTTCTCCCCTTTTACCCCATTTCCCATGGCTGAACATACTCCAATTGTGCTGCACCCTACTTTTAACAAAACTTGCACAAAACAGGGTTCCACAAGTCTCTTTCTGCTAGGAGTGGGCATCTCCCCCATGACTCCTTTGCCCCCCCACGTGTAGTCTAGTCTACCCTAGTCTAAAAATGTTATATAGCACATGGCTACCCAAAGGTCTCCAAGCACTAAAACAGACATCACAGGCTATCAGTTCACTGTGGGGAAAGATTAGTACCTAAACAGCCAGGTCTTTAAGGCTATGCAGAAAAGAAGCTCGCGCTCCAATAGGCGTAACTCTAGAGGCAGGGTGTTCCAGAGTTTATGTGCCAAAAAATACATTGAATGGCCACCCCATCGGGATTTGCAGATCTTGGGTACGTTTAATAGATATGCAGAGGAGGATCTAAGAGATCTCAAAGGCTAATATAGGGAGGCTAGAGATCTTAGCAATATAGGGCCTTTTTTGTTAAGAGCCCTGTGCATGATGCATTAGGTCTTGAACTGCACTCTTCGTTCCACCAGAAGCCAGTGGAATTCTATCAGAGCACTTGTGGCAGACTGAGGTCTCTGAATATTCATCAGAAGCCGGGCCACGGCGTTCTGCATGATCTGCAGCCTTCTGACCACATAACGGGGCGAGCCAATGGACAAGGCATTCATGAGGGCCTGAACAATCAGTCTTCTAGATGTAAAAGGGAGAAGATTGAGGACCTTCCCTCGTGTAACACATTACACACTAATATCATGGAACATTCAGGTAATGTACACTGCTGGCTGGCGTTACAAGATCCATTCCTTCCTCAAGCACAAGGGCACTCATTTGGTGTTTCTCCCAGAGATGCATATCACAGGCCCGGAGATTCCACGACTCCTGAGAAGATGGCGAGGGCAAATGTTCTCTACAGTTTACTATACATATGCTTTGGGGGTGGGGCGTTGATTTGGGTCCGCCCGGAATTCTCTTCATGGCTTGGATCACTGTTAATAACCTAGATGGCAGATTTGCTCTAGCAGAGGGCTCCCTAGATGGAATTTAGTTGGTACTGGATAGTATCTATGCCTCCTTGGACTACCTGGGCTGCTCTATCTCTGATCACAGCCCCTTCACGACATCTTTGGCTTGGGGTAAACCTTTTTCCCCATCTGGTGGTTACAAGGGGAAGTGCTTGAAGATCTTCAATTTGTTATTCCCTGGCATCGCATATTCAAGACTACTTTGAAATCAATGAAAGTTCTATACATCCAAGACGACGGAGTGAAATGCCCTCAAGGTGAATGTGTGCAGTCACTGTATCAGTGAAGTGTAGTCAGCTTGGAATGTTGTTGAAGATGACCCCGCTAAAGCTGAGGAACCTTCTAGCCGTAATGAGTGGCAGATTGTCTCAGACCCCACCTTACGAGAGGTGCTCTTTGTTGCCCAAGCCCATAAGGACTACTTAACACAGAGGCTCAGGTGTCTTGATCATACTGCATACACTACTTGCATACAGACGGGAGGCGATAAGATCAGCAGACTTCTTGTCTGGCAATCTACTCGAGACAGAGCTCAAACCCCCATCACAATGCTTTGAGACCCGGCAGGCTTACAAGCCCATACGCAACGGGAAATCCTATTGGGGTTTCATGAATTTTATTGTCGCTTGTATGCCACAGAAGATGAGCCACCAGCAGCACAAATAGCCGGATTTCTTAAGGACCTCCCCCTTCCACGTGTTGCCTTGGACACTAGGGATGAACTTGACATCCTGATCACGTCACAAATAGCAAGGCCTCCATCAGGGACCTTCTGGCAGGTATGATGCCCAGAACAGATGTCCTCCCGCTTGACTCTGCGACATGGGCCCTAAGCTCGTGGAATTGTACAAGGTGGTGCTAGAATCTGGATCACTCTCGTACTCCCTTAGAAGGCGCTCCTGGTCTCTATTCTTAAACTGGGTTAAACGACGATCCGACCTCCTATAGACTGATCGCCATCCTGAATTCCAATTACAAGATCCTTAAGAAAGTGGGAATTTTGCCTATTCTCCCCCAACTGATCCACTCAGATCAGAATGGATTTATTACCCACAGGAGTACATCCTTGAACCACAGGTGTCAATATGGGCTCCTTGAGGGGTGCCCCTCTGTTCTTGGCACCGGCCTGCACCCCTTAGTTTAGAGCACATAAAGGCATTTGAAACCCTTCAGTGGGTCTATCTCTGAGTTCGCAAGCGATTTGCATTTGGTCCCCATACCATCCGGTTTATTAAAGCGTTATACACTCAGCATATGGCGTGAGTCCAAATTGGAGGGCTTATCTCCTCCTCTTTCCTGATTGGTAGGGGCACTAGACCAGATTGTCCCCTGTCACCCTTGCTTTTCACGTTAGCCATTAAGCCATTTGCTGCAAGTCTTTGAGCTGGAGGATCGACATGGGGAATCCCTCTCCTTGACAAGACTCACTTAAGGCCTGATTTATTTTTATACTGGCGGCCCGTTTCTCCATCAAGGAGACAGAAAAATTACTCTGTTGCTTTGACTGAGATACCGACCGCCAAATTGAGAAATGATCGCCAAGCAGGCGGTCATTTCTTAAAGCATTCCAGGAACCATCATCACAGCACTTTCTGTCAATGGTTTTGGAAGATTGGTGGAGTGCTCCGTCAACACATTGGAGCCCTGCACCAAACTGACTTATTTTTTATTTTCAAAAAGAAAATGCCGAAGCGGGATTTTCTTTTTGAAAATATAAAAAGAGCTCTGGTGAGGGGAGCATTTAGCAGTTTTCACTGCCTCTTACCGCGGTGCCAGGGATTTCCTGGCGATGACGGGAAATTAAACTGACCTCTAATTCCGCCATCTAAATCAGGTGGACGGAATTAGAGGTCTGTCTCTGACGGCCTTACTGCACAGGGCTGTCAGAGTCAGATGGGTTTAATCATGGCAGAGATGTGGAGTAGTCTCTTCCGTGATTAAACCAAAGGTCTGCCCGCATACAAAATTTGGTAGGTGGACCACAGTTTTGGCAGTAAGCATACTCCATCACCGTTATACTGCCAAGATTTAAATCAGGCCCTTAGTGTCACTGTACATTGACAAGCTTCTTATCTATATTAGGGATCTCATAGGGCCACTGTTTGTGGGCTCCCAGCATCAGTGTCCATGCCTGCCTACTTCAAGTAGCTCTATCGTTTTATGCCCAAGCTAAGCGCCTTAGTAAGAGAAATCTCCCCTATGCTCTATACATGCCACCTCTTGGTCTCCCCAGTCCCTGGGGAACCTGAAACAAAGGCACAACTTCAACCTCATGACTTTAGGGGACCCTTTTGAGGAGGGCCGCATTCTTTTTTTGATGAACTGTCAAATCAGTTCACCCTCCACAAGGGTCAATTCTTAATCCACTACAGCATACAGTACATGGTCCAGTGAACCTTGGCCATAGTGGACGCTGAGCCAGAGCCACACTTGCTTGTCTATGCTAACTGCACCATGAACCGGATGTAGGCATATTTCCTAGTTTTATAAACCATTCTGCATGCATACTGCTTACTCAGTGATACAGATGCCTCCAACAAGTACAATGCCATAGATTTGCAATTTCATGCTTTTATTTTCTGATTACTGCAGAATTTAAAGTTGAAAATTCAAATAAAGCTCGTTTGACAAAAATACAGTTACTCTAGCTTTATGTTTGCTTCAGATTCGTGTTTCAAGGGGGCAGGTGTAGATGCTGAACCGAAGGCATTTTCATGGCTGTTTGGACAGGGTGCTTTGCACCATGTATTTTAAGATCGAGCACATGACTTTGTTGCGATTTTTAGGCTAAGAACAATTTTTTTTCATCTTCTTTCATTCGGAGTCATGCAGCTCGGTATTTAAGAACTGCCATTAAGCCCTCATACACAAGGTCCAGTTTTTAGAAATCCTAGCTGCAGAAGGGGAAGTGGGCACGCATGCAACCTCTCTTTGTTTCTGATGCAAAGTGAGAATAGTGACAGATAAACTTACTCAAACTCAACACGTGAAACTTTAAACCACTGGGATTTAAGCCTAAACAAAACACCTTCATACGCAATACAGTACACAGCTTTAGGCACAGGCCTGTCTGTACAACACTTTAATAGCATTTCATTCATTCATTCAAAAAGATTGTTTATTTAGACCTTTGGTCTTTAAACATGAACAAACATAGCAATCTTCGATTTAAAAACCAGCTCGAGTTAAAAACTTTATAATACCTGTATAAAACTTCAAATACAATAAAAAATCTTCTAAGAAAAAATATATTCTAACAATTATTTAAATTCCAAGTATCATTAATAAAAACTGGTGTATATTTAATCAAATCCATAATAGTGATAAAACATCCACTCTACACATTTTTAAAACTTTTTTAACTTCAAGCATAAACTTCCCTATTGCACATGCTACAACTAATGAGTGCATTTCAGTTAACAGGTCTACTGCCTGTGCACGATTCCTAACCTCATATTTTAGGAAGGTTGGTCGTAGCCACAGTTTTCATGCATCAAAAACATTTAGACAATCTATTAAGATGTGCAAATATTGCATTTTGTCCCTATGTTACAGGTGCACTTCCCTTCAAGGCCGATCGTGGCCCTCTTAATCCTATCATTCTCATAACATGGATTAATCCCAATCCTTATTTTTAATAGTGCTCTCCTTAACCAACGATTGGGAAGAATATCCATATATGGGAATTGTTGGCCGTTTTGCCAAGATTTCATCATAAAACATACAGATCTTTTCCCTTCCAAGTATTGCCCATCCAGGTCCCATGATATTTCTTTCCCTAATGTCCTAAATTCCTTTTTACTTATGGTTGGATGAAAGTTCTGCTGGCATACGTCAGCCCTCAATTCCCTACACACCGTAGCAACCGTCTCTCTGACCCCCTTTGCCCACTTCATTTCACTCTGTAGGATCTCACACTTACACCAAAAGGAAACTTTTGCTCCTCTTCACGGCCCAGGCGTTGCCAGAATCTTATTAGTGCCATGTTTGCCATTTTCTCCCATGAGACCATCGCGGTTTCTAATATTATTGCCTGGATCATGAAGGATCTGGGTACGGACAGTAATTTTTTACGCATTTCACTTCTTCATCATCCCACTTTCTCTTACCACTTAGGAATAGCAGTTCAGCGCCATATAAGAACTGAGGAGGTACCATGGCCGTGTAAGCTTTCAGGACTGGTTTATCCGTAATTTCTCCATAGATGTTATTACATTTTCTCAGGCCACTAACCGAGGACAGGGCCCGAATTCTTAGTGCATCCAGGTGTACTTTCTACTTCATAGATTTCTCAAACCAGATTCCTAGGTATTTGTACTCCTTAACTTTCTCCAGTTTTATGGAGCCCAGGACCCAGTTGAAAATCTTCCTCTTTTTCCTGAAGCAGAGAATCTTTGTTTTTTCCAAGTTTACTGTTAATTTCTTACAACTACAGTAGTCACCAAACACTTTGAGCTTTCTTTGCAGACCTATCTCTGTTTGGTCCACAATCACCAAGTCGTCTGCATAAAGTAAGCATGCACATTAATAACAACAACAAAAAATTAGGGGGGAACTTTCATATATGTTTTCTCAAAATAAGATTACGTTGGTTGACAGATACCAACAAAATTTGGAATAGCAGGACAGAAAAAAAACTAGCACAATCACGTCATTTGATCTTTACACATCATTAAAATATGATGGCATAATGTAGAAATAATACACTACATTAGCAGAGGGATATTCGATTTTAAGGATTATAAATGAAAGACTGCAACGAGTGCTTAATTTGTGCAAGTGGTTACATTTAATGGGCATTGGCACTCATTTAGGAGGAATAGGACTTGTATTTTATCAACAGAATTTAAGCAAGAAATAGAAGGAAGAAAAAGGAAATAGAAGAACAAAAAAGGAGGAAGGAGAGAAAGAGAAGAAAACATTGGAAAAGTTGGAAAGCAGGATAAAAAAGAACCTGCAAGAGTGACTTAAGAAGACAGAAAGTGTAGGGTGGTAGAAGAGAAGTCTTGAGGTGGAATCAAAACAAGGCAGCCTTGGTATTCTGCAACCCCAACACTCAGCAGCACTGGTGGCGAGCTCCTAAGAAAAGCCTTGGGTCCCAGCATTGATATATTTTTTCATTTACTTACTTTTTTTTTACAATTTCAGCACAGACTGAAACATGCGCTCTTTCTCTCACCTCCAATTCCACAGAAATAAACCAACAGCAAATTTACAGGTGTAGTGCTGCAGCCATTTATAAATGAGTAGTAATATCAATGTTTTTATTTTTTATCGAAACTCTTAATCTGCACAGCTCCGAGCTTAAACAGTAATAAACAGACAATAGCTTTCTTTGGCAGCTTCAGAACCGAAAGTTTCAAAAGATCTTCTTTTGTCTGTTTCATTTTTTTTTTTTTTATGTGAAGCAAGAAAGAAGGCATTTTGTTTTGTGTTTAATGTTCAATTAAATCATTTTTAACACGGATTGACTACCCCGTCAGCAGTCAATCGATAAGTCAAAAAACACATACCAGCAATAAGCATAAATGAAAAAAATAGAACAAACCAGGCCAGATGTGCCCATTGTAAATATTTAAGAGGCACACCTTTGGGTTGTGCGATTTCACGATTACGATCTCAGTGATGCTGGAAAGTGGGCACGGGCGGTTTCTGGAATAAAGGTAATGTGGGATGGGAATGTCTCCTGAGTCACAGCCGTGCTTCTAAATTCCACTTAGCTTTCCGGCTCACCTAATGGAGCAGGGACTGTTCATATAATGGCCGCCATCAGCCACGCGTGACGTATCTGCTTCTCCGCCGCGCGCTCTTGACTGCGTGACTCTGGGCTTCAGAGCTTGATGACCTGCCTCCTTCTCACTTCATTCTTCTGCACCATTTCCATGGAGACTATGGCTTCATACAGTGGGACAGGTTCATCCAACTGAGGCCTAATAGAGACAGAAAGAGATCAGTCGGTGTGGACAGAGAAGTGAACGAACAGCCCCTTCCCTGGTGATGCACATTTCTTGTATTCTACTAATTTATCTTTTCTGCAGAATAAAAAGTAAAGCTTCCGAAATGTGCTGGGAAGAAACACAATCATATTCTTTTGCCGGTGAATATCACTGGATTCTGTCATTGAGTTTGCAGCCTCACAAATGCACTAAATAAGTAACTATCAAGCAGTTCAGCTAAGATAGACCTCTTACAGTTAAATAACGCTGAGGTGTTCTGCATAACTGGTATGCAAAGAAGCCCATGTGGCAGCCTTCACGATTTCTTCTTGAGATGTTTGTGCGGCCCTAGTAGATGGAGTCTTACGGCCTCAGATACTCAATAATTTCCAACCTTGTTTCGACTGACGTGACAGATTGTGCACACAAACATTATCACTTATTTATCACTGTGCAGTCGCTGATATTCTGAATCACTTTGTAAATCAGGGCACTAATATGTTAAACTATAGTCAAACTATGTTGGAAAAAACTGAAATTGGACAGTCATGGTCAAAAATAGTATCGTAACAAAACATAACAAAAAGAAGCGTGGTTTTGGGATGAGATGGCCAATGTCAGATGTTTTTAGTGTTTACAATATAACTTAACCATAAAATGTTTGAGCACATTTTGCCAGTGACTGCATATATTGCTATAAGAAAACAACATCTGTACTAGCAGAGCCACACAGTGCTGGAGAAAGGCTTCCTACATGGTACCCATTTTTTCAAGTTGACCAGAATGCTCCTCTACATGTTCTAATATTGTGTTTCTCCGCCAATAAAGAATCAAGCTTCAAGGACATAAAAAGAATAGGTCAGGAGGTTCTAGGTGCACCATTAAGATAAAAAAACAAAGGCAACAACAGAAAGGCTTAGAAGTTTGCAACAGCGTAGCATGACTGACTTTCCAGTTTTACCTAAATATTCCAGATGACAGCTTATCCATCACATCTTTCAGGATATCTGAAGTGCAAATTAAGGAATGGATGCACGGTACTGGATTATAAAGTTAAATATTTAGAAAGCGTGCAGTTAAGAGTGCCATGTATCTGGAATTGAATGCAAACATATCACTAATCTTAATCTGAGAGAAGCACAGCGGCAATGCTTGTTACAGGTAGAAATCTAGTATCATGTTAGCATAACAAAGGGTTGGAGGGTTCTGGAGTCTGGACAGAGTAGCACCAGGCGAATTCTGAGGAGTTAGAGATTGTTTTACCACAGTAGCGTCACAGGAATACCCATTTGCCAGCTTGTCTTCATGAGAAGAAAGTGAGTCTGAGAGGTAACTTGAAGCCACCATCTTCGCTGCTCCAACCCATAAAGAAGGAAACTGACTCTCGCAGAGCAGGACCCATGTTGTTCATCCAGGCCAAGGGCGCACCCGTCCGCCGCCCAATAGAGTGTTGGCTGGGCCCTGTCTCATAGCTTGAGCCTCCTGCACTTGACTTGCATTGGGTTCTTTTTTTTCTATTTTGTGTACCGTGGGTATGAAAAAAGCTCCTTGCAAGCAGCATCAGGAAGATCCGGATAAGAAGCGTCAACCCTGCATGCTGACCGAAAGATTTCTTGACAGCATAATGGGAGCCATTAATAAAAACAAAGCATGCTGTGCAAACTATTAGCAGTCGACCGGGTAGCTCTGTTGATAGTTGTGATAGTACTGTTGAAGACATGACTGAGCCCAAATTAGCAGAGACTAATTTTCTTGTGAAAGCTGAAGTGCTTAAGGTCCCTGTTGAGCCTCAGGTTGCCTTGCCTTTTAATCCGGTTGTAGGTCATATTCAAACGTATAACCCTGTACTTAACTCTTGGGTATGACTGCTGCCCAAAGAAAATGAGTTCACGTTCCCAGCAGAGGTCTCCCCAAATGAGTGTTATGGGGCGTCATGGGAGTAAATCTGCAGGGATACACTACATGTACCTAGCCTCGGACAGATCAGGGGAACTCGGGGGTTGTAAACAGCAATATGGGAAGGAGGTGTTGGGGGATGGGGGGTGGAATGGCTTTGAGCGAATGTGTTGGTGACTTGTGTTGGACTAGAATGCGGCGCGCCAGGCCTGAGTAGGGCAAATGAGGGGGAAGATGCTTCACGCTTGTGGGGAGAAGACTCGAGGGTGCATTGTGTAGCTGTCGTCCCAGCGGGCGGGGTTTGCGCTGGAGGAGTAGCAACTGAGCTCCCTGTGAGGGGCCGGGGATCTCTGGGGGTGCGTCTTCACCCTCGCCTAGTTGCTGAAAACTCAGGAAAAGACTGGCCCATTGTTAGGAAATAGGTCGAACCTCCTCATTACGGAGCGTGTACTCCTCTGCTGCACCCCATTTACACAGGGCCACCCTCCAGGCCTCTATCAGCGGGGATACATGTGAGCGCCAGTGCTTTCTCCGCTTAAAAATGCCCAGCGATCATGCCTCCCGGGAGGCTATGTCCGGGAGCCCGGTGACCTCCCGGAGTGCGTCATGCACAGTGCGCCAATAATCCTGAAGGGCCGGGCACGACCACAGCATGTGCATGAGCATGGCATCTACAGTGCGGAAGCGGGGGCATTCGAACTGTGTGCCTGGGAAGTGTCAGGGTAGCTGCCCAGGTGTGAGGTATGCCCTATGTAGTATGAAGTACTGTATATTCTTGAAACATGCATTGCAGGTTCCCACTCCTTCTCATGGAGGGCACGCCCAAATTCTTCCTCCCATTTGTGGGGAAGGAGGGAGGTAGCTGTCAAGCCGCGTATGGCCTTGTACAGCCACGTGATTAGGTGGCATCCTGGTCCCATGGTCAGAATGGCCGGCAGGACCAGGCGTGTCACAGGTTCCCCTCCAGAAAGGTCCCACGGGGCCCCCCATTTGTGGAGAAGTTATCAGTGAAGTAGGAACTGTCCTGGCAGGAGACCTCTTTCCTCAGCTAGTTGGGAAAAAGGTAGAGGGTCCCGCTACACGAAAAGGTCTCCAACCACGAGGAGGGAGTGCGCAGTTCAGACCCATAGGTCTTTCGCAGTGTAGTAATCTCGCCCGCGGGCAAGCTGACCAAGGGCAGGTCGGGGGAGTAGAGAGGAACCGTCCGAAAGAGGCGATGGATCCTGGACATGCATGCAGGTAGGCGTGGGGTGGGAGCCGGGCAAGAGTAGGCGCCTGAGAGCAGGAATGAGCAAGAGGCCCATTAGCAGTAAGCAGCAGGGTAAGCAGCAGGGAATCATTAAATCTTTAATCTCACCTCAAAGCACTTGCACTTTTTTCGCCGGTCCCCGGTCCGCCACGGCCTTCCGGCCGATTGTTGCGGAGGGACGTGGCTCCTCCCCTCAGCCACCTCATTTCCGGGGGCTGAACTTGTATTTAGAGGCAAGCTGAGATCGCACGTACAGCGGTAAGCAGCAGGGAATCATTTTAGAAGTGTGTACTCGTACTCCTGATAACTTGTTTTAACTACTTAATTTTTAACTACTCTAACCCAGCGCCACAATTGTTCAGGGCATCTGATTTTTTAAATCTTTAATCTCACCTCAAAGCACTTGCACTTTTTTCGCCGGTCCCCGGTCCGCCAGGACATGGCTCCTCCCCTCAGCCGCCTCATTTCCGGGGGCTGAACTTGTATTTAGAGGCATGCTGACCCGGACGCGCAGCGGGTGCGCCAAATGCAAGCCCGTCTGCGCCCATCCGCGTCCGGATGGGGCCAGGGGCCAGAACCCCTGCATCTCACCCCCCAATAAAGCATTATTACAATGCGGAAGAGCTGCTCCAACTAAAGGGACCAACTATTGATAATTGCCTTCCCACTATCGACCCCTATAGTAGCCTCATTAGGTGTTCACATTGCTCTTTTAAACTGTCAATACCCCCACATACCAACGCTACCCTCCCTAAATCTTATCAAATGTTCCTCCTAAACTGCAGGTCGCTGCCTAAGCATGCAGCAGAAATCTCTATTCTTCTGGAAGAGGAAGGGCCAGAGGTGCTGTTCCTAACAGAAACCTGGCTCACTTCAGGATCTGACCCCGATCTTGTTCAAGCTCTCCCTCTGGGCTACAATATCCAGAGGTTAGATCGGACCTCCAGTAAGGGTGGCGGGATCGCTATTATTTTTAAAAATCACCTGACCTGTCGTACTGCCGGAAGCCCTATACCAGATTGTGAAAACCTTGCATTTTCTATTAGTTTTTCACCCACGCTTACCCTGCCGGGGATTTTAATCTACCGGCCCCCTGGATCCGTGGGACAATTTTGTAAATCTCTACCTGATATAGCCGCTAATTTGGCCAGTACCTCCGCTAACTTTACACTATTGGGAGATTTTAATCTCCACTTTGACAACCCCTCTCAGCTGTCCGCAGCAGAGATAACAAATGACCTTGAAGGCTACCAGTTTCTTCAAAAAGTTGCCTACCCAACACACACGAAAGGACACCTACTAGATCCCATTTTTTCTAATCTGGAGGACTTAGTAGGAGGGATGCCCATCCCAGTACCATGGTCTGACCATCTCCTCATTCCATTCATTTGGTCCCCCAATGCTGCCACGCCTCCCATTAATGTGATTATAATAAGGTCTCGTCCCTGGTCCAAACTCTCGATAGACCAATGGATTTCAGAATTAGAAAAATCCAAGCCAGTCCCTGATCCAGATGCGATAATTGCCAATGAAAATTTCAACACATGGATAGAAGGTTCGTTAGACCAAGTTCTCCCTATAAAATCTACTCCGATGAAAACTGGAATCAATAAAAGGGCATGGTATTCTCCAAAGCTCCGGGCATTGAAGCAAACTTGCAAAAAACTAGAAAGAACCCGGAGGAAGGACTTTTCCCCTAATAAGAAACTAGAATATAGGGAAGCCATTAAACTGTATAAGACAGAAATTAAATCTGCTCAAACGGCCTATTACAAAGAAAAAATATGCTCTGCTGGGAACTCCGCACGCGAGATTTTTCGCATAGCAAAGATCCTGCTCAGAGTCCCCCCGCCCCATGTGACCTCGGACACTTCAGGCTCACGCTGTAATAAATTAGCAGACTTCTTCTTCAATAAAATACAAGACATTTACACTTCTTTTCCATTGATGGACAGCCAATCTTGGGATCCCAGTCCCCCCAGTTTAGATTCCCATCTGGAGGCAATGCCCCTGTTGAATCCTGAGGCGCTTGAAAGCATCTCTTCAAAGGTAAAGAGTGGCTCGTCCAGAGACCCAGCACCTCTTCATATCCTGAAACAAGCTGCCACAACCATCACCCCCATTATACTTGAACTGATCAATGCCTCACTTGCCACTGGAGTGGTCCCTCCTCCTTGGAAGAAAGCGATGGTGAAGGCACTCCTGAAGAAGCCTAACCTTGACCCTGATTCCCTGGGAAACTATCGCCCCATCTCACTTCTCCCAGGGATCAGCAAAATAGCTGAAAAATATGTTAATTCTGTGCTGTCTGCTTTCTTAGAGACCCACAACCTCCTCCATCCGTCACAGACTGGCTTTCGACCACTCCAAGGAACTGAAACGGCTCTATCTGTAGTCGAAGAGTCTAGAAAAATCTTGGACGCTGGAGGCACCACTGTCATCATCCTCCTAGACCTCAGTGCCGCCTTCGACACGGTCAACCATACAAGATTGGGGGTGACCGGGGTCGCGTTGACATGGCTGCAGTCCTTCTTGGATGATAGACTCTTCCAGGTCTTTGACGCTGAGGTGACCTCAAAACAGATGCCCCTCCACTGCGGAGTGCCTCAGGGATCATCCCCGAGTCCCACTCTATTTAACATTTACCTGAGTCCTCTAGCGGAGATCGTACTGCCTTTTGGGGTACACATAGTGACATATGCAGACGATACACAACTTGTGGTGGGACTCAACCAAGCAGACAATTCCTCCCCAGCCTCTCTCCCTGCCTGAAAGAGGTAGCTAAATGGATGAATAACTCCTTCTTGAAATTGAATGGAGAAAAAACTGAGATGCTGATTCTGGGGAACCCGTCTCTATTTGATCCCAATATAATGTGGCCGGCCGACCTGGGCCCCGTTCCGGCCCCCAAGACCCAGATAAAAAAGCCTGGGTGTCTGGCTGGATCGTGATCTCACCTTCAAGGTCCAGGCACATAATGTGGCAGCCTCATGCTATGGCATCTTAAAGATGCTCCGCAAAGTCCTCCCCTCCCAGGCAAGGAAGCTCATGGTTCAGGCACTCATTCTATCACGTCTGGACTATGGTAATGCCCTTTATCTTGGGGCCCCGTGCACTACCCTCGCTAAACTCCAGACAGCACAAAATTGGGCAGCCAGAATCCTTCTGGATATCCCGAAATGCCAATCGGCAAAACCCGCCCTGAAATCTCTCCACTGGCTACCCATCAGGGAGAGTGTTTATTTCAAGGCCATGTGCATTGTACATAAGTCCTTAGCCGGAAAGGGCCCTTCTATTAATGGTTCAGTTGTTCGGCCCTACCGTGCTAACAGACGCCTCGGCTCGGACGATCTACATCTTGCTGTAGTCCCTAGGATTCGGAAAGCTAGAAGCGGGGGTCGTCTGTTCTCATACAATGCCGCCAAACTCTGGAATACCCTCCCTCTTCATCTGCGTAAGGAACCCAATCACCTTGCCTTTCGTAAGTCGTTAAAAACCTGGCTCTTCCCCTAATTTGGTTGGTTCTCTGCTGCATGCCGCTATCAGCGCTGGGATGCCCTCGGGTAGCCATGCGCTTAATAAATGTATTTTTCATTTCATTTCATTTTTCATTTCTGCAGAGGCTTGAAGGTAGCGGCCAGCTGTCCAACGAGACAACCACTACAGCTGCGCGCCAAGTAGTGCACCTCAAAGGATGGTGCTCCGAGGCCCCCCTGATCAGCCGGCAGTTGCAGTTTGGATAAAGCCACTTGACAGCGGCCAGACTGCCAGATCAGGGAGACGAGGAGGGAATCCAGCTCCTTAAAAAAGCAGCGGGGTGGGGACCACTGGGAGGCTCTTGAAGGGATTAAGGAGGCATGGGAGAGCCATAATTTTCACCAGGGCTACCCTACCTATTCGGGCCAAAGGCAGGGTGCCCCAGAAATGGATCTGGGTTCTGATGCTCGCCAGCGTCCTAAGGAGATCCCCCTCCTACAGGTCGTTAGCAGAGTGATATTGGTGTATTCCCAGGCAGCGTGGGGCCCGGCTCTCCCAGCGAAGACGTGTGGTCCCCAGGAATACCTCTTGCAGAACCTGCTCTGGGTAAAGCGGGTATTTGACGGATTTCTCCCAAATGACCCGTAGCCCTGCCACTGAGGCAAACTCCGTCAGGGTGTCCCGAAATGGTGGAAGATCAGTTGCGACATCTCGCACATAGAAGGGCAGATCCTCGGCATATAGAGATATTGCGTGAGTCCTGTCTGCTAGTGGGATGCCCTAATCCTGGCCTTCCCCAGAAAGACGTATGATGAGCGACTCCATGGCAAACGTGAACAATAAGGGGGATAGCGGACACCTCTGCCGCGTCACCCAATGGACCAAGTAGGGGATGAGTTGAGGCAGCCCAGGCGTACACGGGAGACTGGACCGGAATATAACAGTTTTGTGTAGCCAGGAGCCTAGGCCCTATTCCCAGGTGGGCCAGTACAGCAAATAGATAGCCCCAGGATAGGGTAACAAACGCCTTCTCCAAATCTAGAATAAGGCATGCCGCCCAGGGGAATTTCCCACGCACCTGGTCTTCTATATGAAAAAGGTGGCGAAGATTCTGTGAAGTGCTATGACCCGGGACAAACCCGTTCTGGTCCGAGTGCACCAGTCTCGGAAGGATCTGGGTGTACCGGGTGGCCAGCGCCTTGCCCAGGATCTTGTAGTCGGCTCCAAGTATGGCAATGGGCGTGTACGAGGCAAGTCGTGTGGGGTCTTTATCGGGCTTCGGGATGGAAACCAGGAGGGACTCCCGCAGGGAGTGAGGGAGTACCCCCCTTCTACTGCTGCACCGTACATGGTAGCCAGTTTTGGAGACAGGAGGGCCAAGAACGTGTAATAGTACTCCAGTGGCAGCCCATCCAGGCCAGGAGATTTACTGTGGGCCAGGTCACAAATCGATTGCTTCATGTCCGCGGATGTAATGGTGGCATCCAAATCTACCTTTGTGGAGGAGGGGACTCGGGGGAGCACAACGCAAAACAGAGAGCAGTCGGGGCAAGCCTCACTCGAATCTGATACAACACCGAGTAATAGTCACGGAAGTCCTGCAGGATGCCTTCTTGTGAACAGAGTACAACACCCTGTTCCAATATAATTTCGGTAATGGGTGGGAGGTTCCGTGTCTTGTTGAGCGAGCCACACCAGCAGCCAGCTGGGCGGATTCCCCACCCGGTGCATCCTAGCCACATAGGCGGAGCAATTGTAGCAACGCAGGTTTTCTAGTAGGGCCGCGTGAGATAGCCTAGCATTTGCTAGCTGAAAAGTGAGGGCGGGGTCTGTGCCGGCCGCCTTGCTAAGGTCTGCCAGTGCAACCTCAGCACTCCTGATGTCCCTCTCAAGGGTCCTGCGGACCCCGGCAATCTAGTGGGTGCAAGCCCGCCAAACGACCACTTTAAAGGCATCCCATTCCAGCTTTCTGATGGACGCTGTGTTGTTATTTTCGGCGAAGTTGTGTTTGATGCAGTCTTCTTGTTCCCTCCGGAACACCTGATCTTCGAGGCAGTCTCGCAGTAGCCTCCAAGCCGGCGTAGGGGGGGCACCCACAGGAGATTCATGATGTGCGCATCGTGGTCGGAAACTAGCCTGCCCAGATAATCTGCGTGCTGCAGTAGGGGGACCAGCAACTGAGAGTAGAGAAAATGGTCCAGACGTACCAACAGGCCGTGTGGGGCTGAGTGGAAGGAGTAGAGCCAGGAAGTAGGGTGATGTGTGCGCCACATGTCTGCCAGGGACCAGTGCTGCATCCAATCTCGAAAGCACTCCGATTGCACATGCAGAGGAGATCTGGGCAGCGGGGGGCGGGAACGATCAAGATTAGTGTCTAGAACGCAATTAAAGTCCCCTCCTAGGGTCCACAGTAGTTTTGTATAATGCGCGAGGGTGGCTGAAAGTGTGTCCCAAAAAGAACCTTGCTCAGTGTTCGGAGCGTAAGTACTCCCCAGGAGTATAGATCGGCCATCCAGTCTACCCTCCAAGAGGGTATAGCGCCCCTCCTTATCTATCTCTCTATTAATCTCCTGAAAGGGGACTCCATGGCGGAGCCATACCAAAGCACCCGCGCATAAGCTGAGTATGTCGTGGCGCAGAATAGGCCCCCTCCAACGCCAACGCAGGCGGTCAACCTCCTTCGCTGTCTAGTGTCTCTCCTGAAGAAAAATTAACTGCGCCTTCCACCACTTGATATAGCAGTAAACTGCATAGCGCTTTCTAGCAGTGTCCATGCCCCGGATGTTGAGGTAAGATATCGAACTTCAGGTTGGGGCCAGGAGTTAACTGGAGTGGTGAGCGCCTGCCGGGAGAAATATCTGAAGCACAGCCGTTCCGTTCATACCTTGGGTGACATGCAGTGTCACCCCCCTTGTGTAGCGGGGAAATAAGGGAGAAGAGAGTGGGAGAAAACTTCTGTAACTGGGTAGGGATAGAGTCCCAATACTATAAGCCCATCGCAAATGGCGATTTGCCCAAACCAAGTATCTACTATGTTCTCTAGAGTATCGTGGAGGAAGAAGAAAAAAAGTAGGTGACTACTTCTGTTCTTGTAGAGCAATTGAGAGCCCCTCAAAGTCCAATATAATGTTGTTGGCGATACGTAGATCGTCGAACCACAAGAGGGCAGCTGGCACCAGCAGTATAAAAAGGATACTGGATGAAGGGTGAACGTGTGAAATCACCAGTCCAGGTATGTAGGGGGGTTCGGGTACGGGGGTTCGACCCCTAGATGCCCTCCGGCAGACACAGGAATCAATCAATCAATCAATCATAACATTTGTAAAGCGCACTACTCACCCGTGAGGGTCTCAAGGCGCTGAGGGGAGGGGTGCTGCTACTGCTCGAATAGCCAGGTCTTGAGTAGCCTCCTGAAGGTGAGTAGGTCCTGGGTCTGCCGTAGGAGGATGGGGAGGATGTTCCAGGTTTTGGCGGCGAGGTGGGAGAGCGATCTGCCGCCGGTGTTCGCTCTTCGGATGCGGGGGACGGTGGCGAGGGCGAGGTCGGCGGAGCGGAGCTGGCGGTTCGGGGTGTAGAAGGGGAGCCGTCTGTTGAGGTATGTCGGACCGGTGTTGTGGAGTGCTTTGTGTGCGTGTGTGAGGAGCTTGAAGGTGATCCTCTTGTTGACGGGCAGCCAATGCAGGTCTTTTAGGTGGGGTGTGATGTGGTTGTGGCGAGGGATGTCGAGGATCAGGCGTGCGGAGGCGTTCTGTATGCGTTGTAGTCGTTTCAGGAGTTTGGCTGAGGCTCCTGCGTAGAGGGCGTTACCGTAGTCTAGCCTGCTGCTGACGAGGGCCTGGGTGATTGAACTTCTTGTTTCGGTGGGAATCCACCTGTAGATCTTGCGGAGCATGCAGAGGGTGTTGAAGCAGGAGGACGAGACGGCGTTGACTTGCTTGGTCATGGAGAGTGTTGAGTCGAGGATGAACCCTAGGTTGCGTGCGTGGTCGGTGGGTGTTGGTTCTGCTCCCAGTGCGGTCGGCCACCAGGAGTCGTCCCACGCCGAGGGAGTGGAGCCGAGGATGAGGACTTCCGTCTTGTCTGAGTTCAGCTTTAGGCAGCTGATCTTCATCCACTCGGCGACGGCTTTCATTCCTTCGTGAAGGTTGGTTTTGGTGGTGAGGGGGTCCTTGGTGAGGGAGAGGATCAGCTGGGTGTCGTCGGCGTAGGAGATGATGTTGAGGTTGTGCAGTCGGGCGACGTGAGCGAGTGGTGTCATGTAGATGTTGAACAATGTCGGGCTGAGGGATGATCCTTGGGGTACGCCGCAAATGATCTCGGTGGCTTCAGATTGGAAAGGGGGGAGGCGGACGCTCTGGGTTCTGCCGGAGAGGAAGGAGGTGGTCCAGTCCAGTGCTTTGTCTCGGATCCCAGCGTTGTGGAGGTGTGTGCGTAGGGTGCGGTGGCAAACAGTGTCGAATGTTGCTTCTCCCGGAGCAGCCCTCTAGATCCTCCGCCCTGTCCTCTAACTGTGCAACCCGGGCGTGAAGGTCAGCAATGCCAGAGCGGTTCTCCTTAGCGAGAGGCTGCAGAGTTGCAAGGGCCTTCTCCTCGCCCGTGACCCAGTCGGTCAACTTGCGTTGGTCATCTCGGAGGAGCGAGAAGTCAGTCGCAAGGGACTCGAAACTGGCCTCCATTGTGATGCAGAAGTGCTCAATGGCCGCTAGGACCCTGTCCAGCTTCTCCAACGTGGTGAAGGATGGACTGCCTTCTTACTGCAGAGTTTCAGTGGCTTCAGTCCATGGGCCAGACGGAGCCAGCGGGCGGGCCTCATGAGGCCAATCGCAATCTCCCAATCTCTCCGCCGTTGACCAGATCTGCGTTAAGGCTCCAACAGGACCAGGGACCAAGGGCGTACAAATGAGACAAGGGTCGCCCCAGGAGACCATCCTAGCAGTAAGACACAGTCTGTCGCGGGCTCCTAGTGCCCTTGGCGGGGGGAGGGACGTTCGCTTGGATGTGCGTAGCCCAGGGGAGAGGGCTGTCCCTTCTGGGTGGTAGAATGCTATGGCTTTTGCAATGTGTCCTGGGGAGCCCAGGTCCAGCGGACTCACCATGCGATGGGGGGAGGGAGGGTTGGGGGAGGAAGGCTAGCGGTATTACCTCGGGTGGGGTCTTACGCCCAGGCCGGTCTCCTTCTGCAGCTCAGTTTCAGGGGAGGAGTACTGCGCCTCGATTGTGGTGCCGGTACGCCATTCAGGGCAGGTGGTTGGCGGGCACTCCCCCCCTCAGTCCCTCCATCAGCTCAGCAGGTTCAGGCGAGTTGGCAGCTGGAGGGAGGGGAGGGGAGCGTCGCGGAGTCCAACGGGATGCTGATGCTGAGCTTTTTCTTAGCCAATGCCTTCTGGAAGGTGGTGATATTCTCAATTGGCAAAATACTGTGGGCAGATTTAACTGTAGAGGGAGGTGAGTAAATAACCCATTAGGAATCTGATGATTGGTCCCTGTTACGTGCCACATGATGCTAGACAGAGTGAGTTCTACACTTTGATGAAGCTTAAATACTCAAATTTCTTCTTGGTTTCTCCTCAGGAGAAGGCAGTTTCCTTTAAAGAGGTTCGTGCTTTTCCGAGATTGGTAGTATTGGGGATGTTGCCAGTGTTTTTAAGTGTTTGGTTCTTAGGGCGTGAATATTTACAGTGTGTGGCTACTAACCTGTATAAATTCTACACATTAGTTAGAAATGTATGAAGAATATTTTTATTTCATTTAGCACTCATGTCTAATGAATAGACATATTTACCATGTAAGATCGCACATAAACAATAAAGGATATGAAGATATTTTCCTTGCTGTCCACTCAATAAATTCCAAACTTCATCGTTAAGAAATGAGATGGTGGCTCCTTTGAGGAATAACAAATGGCTGTCTGGAGGGTCAATCTTTAAAAGTAAAACAAGTCTATATTACATTACTTTTTGGCAATAGATACATGTATATTACATCAGGTGTCTGTTTCCACCGTTCGTGTCACTTGCCTTTATTTGAACACATAGAAACTTGGCATGACGGTGTACCACTCCTGTATACATCAAGGTTTGGGAAAAATCCCCCCAAAACTGGCACTGATGGATCAGAATGGCTACCAGGGACGGCTCCTCCGTTGGAGCGGAGAAGCGTCACCCCACTTACACTATCCCTAAAGCCCCAGAGATGAAAATTAAAATGGTAACTCACTACCATTTTATTTTTCATCCCCTGTCCCAAACAGAACGTCAGGACAGGGGTTGGGCCGCTGCTGAGTGACAGCAGCAGGGAGGGCTGTCAAAACACTGTTTAAAGTGCGCATGTCTTTTTGGCCAGCCGGCTGTCTTGCGACGGGCAGCCACACATGCACACTTTAAACATCTCTAACCCAACAGTCTTAAGACAACTGGGTCAGAGTAAGTGCGGGGCTCCAAAGTGCTTTGGAGCATCGAGTGAGACCGCTCTTTTCAATCAGGGCACTGCTCTCATGCTTCATGAGAGCAGCGTCAGGATTGGTCAAGGAAGCTTCCTGGTGGCCGGGCTGCTGTCGCAGAAAGAAGACGTCCAGTGCGGAGAACATCGGGTTTATCTTCAGGCAAGTTTTTTTAAATATATATTGTTCTCTTCCAGGCGATACTCATCAAAGTCATAAGCACTGAATTATCTCCGCCCACGCGCGGGAACCCGGAGCATATATAAAAATACATATATATGTGTATGTAGTAGAAAAAGAGTACATAGTACGAAATAAACACACACATACATGTATAACATAAAAAATATGCAGCCCCAAACATATCCAATAGGCTAAGAAGCCAGAATTACATCTATTTCTCTAGTATGAAAATAACATATAAACATATAATGTAAGAGAAGGACATGTACAGTAAGAGCATTCCGCAATAAACCTTTTATTTTCATCAAAGAAAACAGTTAATGCCAGGCAATTAGCCCAAAGAAGGCTGCATAAATAAATAACATCCCTGTACAGAAAAGGAAACTGGCACCTCGCCTTTAAGGCCTCAGAGAACCTGAGCACTTTGCCTTTAAGGCCTCAAGGAGAACCCTGCTCCCATCATGCACCACAGGTGACAGTTAGGTCAGTTCTTTTTTCCGGCTCCTTCTGTGAGGAACCTGGAGCTTGAGCTTAACTGATTTTGACTTTTTCCAGTCAGAATTTATATTCTAACTATTTTTTTCAATATTTCTTTTTACTGGTTGTAATTACCAGTCTTTTTCTGACTAATTGGTCATTCTTTTTAGTCAGATATGCCACCTTTATTTGACATAACCATGACTGTGCCTCAGGTGACTACATCCGTTATATTTGAAACTTTGCACCATCGAGCTTCGGCAAAGCCCCTTCTACCTTTGGTGCCAGGATTGTTAGAGCCTGCGATGAAGACTTTTTGACACCTGCCACAGTGGGCTCGGGTCCCGCAAGAATTTCAAAAAGTATAAGGCCCCAGACCAGGATCCTTTGTTTCTGCGGTCTGACCCCCCACCGGATTCTCTTATAGTCGCCGCTGCCAGGAAAGCACATTCCAATACCTCTATGTCATCTGCTCCTCCAGAGAAGGACAGCAAAAACATGGATTCTTTGGGACGACGAATGTGCAATACGTCAGGATCCGTTATGAGAGTGGCTAGTGCAGCCGCTCTACTGGGACGATATGACCGGTCTTTATGGGACTCTCTAACAAGATTCACAGACAAATTACCCAAAGAAGATCAAAAGGATTTTCTAGAGATTGTGCAGGAAGGTGGTCTGGTTGCTAACCAGATCATTAGTACAGCGGCCGACTCTGCAGATTTGTCAGCTCACGGATACGCACATGGCATTTGTTCGCGAAGATCAGCCTGGCTTCGACTCACGGGTCTCAAGCCCGATGCTCAAAGAAAGATAGTCAATCTGCCCTTTAACGGATCATCGTTGTTTGGTTCACATGCGGACGACGAAATGGCAAAAATGAAAACTGAGTTGGATACTCTCAAGGCTGTAGGCCTCGAAAAGAAGAAGGAATTTCGTCGTCGCTTTCGTCCCTATGACAAACGCTCTTTTCAACAGCGAGGTCAATCATCTAACTGGTCATCGCAGAACCAAGGTCAGACGCAACAAAGGTCCCAGTTCCAACAACGTAGACCGGGACGTGGCAGAGGTGGAAACAAACAGCAGTCAACAGCACCAAAGCAGCCACAAAAACAATGAGGTGTGTCTTCCTCCAAAGCTGTTGTCCACTCCGGTGGGAGGAAGTGTTTCATTACATCTGGAGGAGTGGAAACGTATAACAAAAGACAAATGGGTCATCAACATTGTTCAGAATGGCTATCTTCTCAAGTTCATAACTCCTCCTCCATCTATACCTCCGAGAGGCATTCCTCACCGCGACCAACGATTGTTACAAAGGGAGGTAAATACCTTATTGAAGAAAGGAGCTATAGAAAAAGTCCCCGCTCCTCAAAGAAATCAAGGAGTCTACTCTTGTTATTTCCTTGTGCAAAAAGAGGCCCCACCACAGAATACAGACCTATTCTGGACTTGAGACTGTTGAACAAATACATTCGCAGAGAGAAATTTCGAATGTTGGCACTCCATCAAATTTTCCCACAGCTTCACCAAGGGGATTGGATGTGCTCCATCGACTTACAGGACGCATACTTCCACGTACCAATCTCAAAGAAACATCGCAAATTTCTACGCTTTCGAGTGTATTTTCAACATTACCAGTACTCAGTTCTCCCGTTCGGGCTCAAATCAGCTCCCGAACATTCTCCAAATGTATGGCTGTGGTGGCCGCTTTTCTCCGCAAGCAGAAAATATTCATATATCCTTACCTGGACGACTGGCTCCTGAAGAGCTCATCTCCAACTCTGCTGCAGGATCATCTCACGTGCTGCCTTCAGCTTCTCCACAACTTGGGCCTTCACGTCAATTTCAAGAAATCCATACTAAATCCAACGCAAAAGATCCATTACCTAGTCTCCTTCCTGGACACCGAAAAAGCAAGCGTGTGTCTTTCGGAGGAGAGGTTGTCATCAATCCAAGGAAAATGCCTGACCCTTCTTCACACGCATCTACCGACAGTTCGACAGGTGTCATCACTACTGGGATCGATGGCGTCGTGCATCTTTATAGTACCAAACGCACGATTACACATGCGTCCACTACAACAATGTTTGTAGGACCAGTGGATGCAAGTATCAGGGCGCTGGGAGGATCATGTAATTCTCCATCAATCAGCCAAAGACTCCATCCGGTGGTGGATGAAGCGATCGCACCTGATGAAGGGAATCCCTTTCCACCAGGACCCTCCAACCCAGACTTTAGTCACGGTCGCTTCTCTCCAGGGTTGGGGTGCTCATATGGGCCCTCTGCAAGTACAAGGTCTATGGTCCGACTCCGAAAAGAGCTACCACATCAACCTGCTAGAGCTGAGAGCCGTACATCTAGCTCTCAAGTCCCTGGTTCCGTCGTTCAAGTCTCGCTCCATTCTGATCCAGACAATACAACGACGATGTATTATTTGAACAAACAGGGAGGTACCCAATCAAGAACACTCTCCATAGAGTCTCAAACCATATGGAACTGGCTTCTAGCGAGAGACCTGTCAATAGTAGCCATTCATCTACCGGGCTCTCTCAACTCCCAGGCGGACTTCCTCAGCAGAGACTTCGTCGAAGCCCACGATTGGGTTCTCAACAACGAAGTCGCTCACAGCATCTTTCGAGAATGGGGAACGCCAGACATCGACCTGTTTGCTGACGCGGTAAACGCAAAATGCCCCGTCTTCGCATCCAGGTTTCCCCAACAAGGATCTCAAGGGAATGCCCTTTTGATCGAATGGTCTCAGAGCTTACTGTACGTTTTTCCACTGATTCCATTGATACCAGTTGTAATCAACAAGCTGTACAGGACCACCTCCAGGATGATCCTAATAGCCCCGGAGTGGCCTCGCCAGTGGTGGTTTCCGGACCTCCTTCAACTACGGAAGTGCCACACAAGAGGTTGCAATGCCGCCCGGATCTCCTATCCAAACAGGCAGGGAGAGTATTCCACCCAAAAATGTCCTCCCTCCGGTTGACAGCATGGCTCCTGAAGTCATACAATATGGACACCTACAATTGAATCCAGACTGTATGGCTATTCTCAAAGAAGCGAAAAGACCTTCCACGAGGAAATCATATGCCTTCAAGTGGAAGCGGTTCTTCCTATGGTGTGTGGACAATGGACATGATCCCATCCGGGGTCAGGAACAGGTGATTTTACCCTATTTGCTGCATTTGGCTAGATCTGGTCTTCAGTTCTCTTCTATCAAAGTCCACCTTGCAGCAATCACAGCCTATAGGAAGTCCCCCCACCAGACTTTGTTTAGAATTCCGGTGGTAAAGGATTTTCTTGAGGGCTTAAAAAAGGTTTACCCACCATTCAGGTCTCCCTCTCCTCCATGGGAGCTTAACATTGTGTTAACTAAGTTGATGGGGTCTCCTTTCGAGCCTATTCATAAAGCTTCCTTACAGCATTTAACATGGAAAGCCGCGTTCCTGGTGGCCATTACATCTGCTCGCAGGGTCAGTGAGATCCAGGCTCTTTGCTGTAAGGAACCTTATACTGTGTTTCACGCTAACAGAGTAGTTCTCAGAACACATCCTAGCTTTTTACCTAAAGTAGTCTCGGACTTCCATATTAACCAGACTATCACTTTACCTACTTTTTTTCCGAATCCTTCGAATCCTCCGGAAAGATCTCTTCACTCCCTAGATCTCAAGAGGGTTCTGAAGTTTTATTTGGACAGAACAAAGACACTGAGGAACTCGGAACGTTTGTTTATTAACTATGGTCCTGTTAACACAGGTTCTGCAGCTTCCAAGAGATCCATTTCTAGATGGATAGTTTCTTGTATTCTACTGTCATACCAATTGGCCAACAAATCCCTTCCGGGTAAGCCTAAGGCCCATTCCACTAGGGGAAAGCTTCTACCACGGCTCTCCTGAGGAATGTCCCCATGGCAGAGATTTGTAAAGCAGCTACATGGCGATCAGTTCATACCTTTACTCGCCACTACTGTTTAGATGCTGACACGCAGGCAGATGCCCAGGTTGGGCAAGCCTCGCTGAGAAACTTGTTTGCAAATACTGTTTAATATATGTACGTCAATTTAGTTCTCTGTTTTTGCTCGTCCGCATGGAAGTGGGTATGGGCTTGCTACTCTATTCAGTGCTTATGACTATTGATGAGTATCCCCTGGAAGAGAAGGATAAGTTACTTACCTGTAATCCTAGTTCTCTTCCAGGGGTATACTCATCAAAGTCATAAGCAACCCTCCCGCCTCCCCGGACGAGCATTAACAGTTTACTCGGTATTCTTGCATCTTTGATGCAGGTTCCTACAGGTTTCTTATACCGTACAAAAGAACTGACCTAACTGTCACCTGTGGTGCAGGATGGGAGCAGGGTTCTCCTGGAGGCCTTAAAGGCAAAGTGCTCAGGTTCTCTGAGGCCTTAAAGGCGAGGTGCCAGTTTCCTTTTCTGTACAGGGATGTTATTTATTTATGCAGCCTTCTTTGGGCTAATTGCCTGGCATTAACTGTTTTCTTTGATGAAAATAAAAGGTTTTTTGCGGAATGCTCTTACTGTACATGTCCTTCTCTTACATTATATGTTATTTTCATACTAGAGAAATACATGTAATTCTGGCTTCTTAGCCTATTGGATATGTTTGGGGCTGCATATTTTTTATGTTATACATGTATATGTGTGTGTTTATTTCGTACTATGTACTCTTTTTCTACTACATACACATATATATGTATTTTTATATATGCTCCGGGTTCCCGTGCGTGGGCGGAGATAATTCAGTGCTTATGACTTTGATGAGTATACCCCTGGAAGAGAACTAGGATTACAGGTAAGTAACTTATCCTTTTTGCGCGCCCCTACATCCCCATAGATGCCAGTCGCCACTGATGGCTACAGCCTGTTATCCTGCCCCCATCCTCCAGGCTGAACAAGGATTGGTAGTGGGGACGAAGAGGCTCTTGACACTTCTTTCCATGTGTACACAAGGTAATAGGGATTAATGGCACATGGAAGTATACAAAAAAAGTCATGGGTAGAATGCTTGAATTAATCTCAGTCACTGGTAATTACTCGGTCCTAATCCCAGTCTATTGTTATTTTGCATACCGTACCATTTTAGTTTGCACACAGCTATATGCAAACCAGTCTTGACCCCGCTCCAATAGGAACTGTCAAGCCCTAACTGCCTGGCCAGGTGCTCCCTAAACCAGAACACAAGCAACACAAGACCGGTTTCACACTAATTAGGGCTCATCAGTCAGGTATAGCTAGGATCCAGTGGCACAGTGTGCACAGGACCCACATCTGGGTATACCCGACCCACTTTGGACGTTGCACTCGTATACAGTTTAGGCTGGACTGTTCCTATTAGAGCAGGGTCAAGACTGATTAGCATACTGCTGGGTTCAAACGTAGGTGGCCTAGAGTGCAAAATAACAATGAAATAGGATGATGACCCAAGTAATTACCGGTCGCTGAGATTAATTAAAGCATTGCATCCATCACTTTCTTGTACTCAACAGTTTATTTAAAGGCATGCAATCACCTAATCTTTCAGTGTCAGCTATGGAAAATTGTGCCTTTGCTACTAGTCTTCCTGAACAAAAATCAGAAGCTAAACTACACAACGATTCATGAATTAAGCACCACGAACATATAATAATTCACTTTTTCAAAATATTGGTGATTCTTTACCAAGCTGCCAAAAGCACAGAGACCAGAGTAAATTTTATTGCTAGTAAAACTTGTGCTCCGTTTTCTAAAGAAGCCGTAAAACAAGAATTATAGTGAAGGCTTATTTTAGCTCAAGGATCCAGCAATATGTTGAGTCCCACCAATCTCCAAAATGAAAAAAATATGTGTATAAGAGCAGCTTCACACTAGTCACGTTTCCTACTTCTGACATCACCTGAAGATTTTCCATTGTAGTCACCCAGTGGCCTCCTATCGCAAGGAGTGTGATAATGTCATGCTTGTGAGGCAGCAGCAGCGCTAGATCAGGACCATCTCCCTTCTGAAATAACCTGACTATAATGAAAATAAGAGAACACATCAGACATTGACCCTTTAAATAAAATAACAGCTTTAGTGCTTTTTCCCTGCCCCCAGTTCTTTCAGAAACTGGGAAATCTTAACCATGTGCTCCATTATTTTTAGTAACAAAGCCATTCCAGTGGCTGGGAATGATTTTTGTTGGGTAATCTTCAAACTCTATGTCTATCTTGTGAACTCTGAAATCACTAGGCAAGCATCCATGAACATTCACGGGCTCAAGATGCTTTCATGCCATCAGGATGAAGGAACGGGTAAAGGAAATAATGGCTGCTGCATCAGTGCTGCCATGAATGCCTACTTCAATTACCTATTCAGGCAGGAAGCCCTGCCATCACATCTTCATCCCACATTCTAGAGAGGATCATTCCAACTTGGCCTACCTCAGTTTGCCTCATTTCTATTTGGTAGTTAGGTTACATTTTTGTTATGTTTCCATTTGTTACACACTTGTGATCTTCCATTCACAATTAAGTAAGTCTTCAACAAAAAGCGGGGAAATGATGGGTAGCAACCAGCAGGCTCTATTTTGCTACTGGAGTAAAGTTAACAAATGCTCAGGCATGACGGGTGAAACCATCTCGGTACAGTCACGATGGAAATAGAGGAATTTTAACTGATTACAGCCACCACTGTGGATAATTGTTCTTTGGCCACAATAACAGACAGTAGGCATCGTTCTAAGGATCTTATAAAAAACTTGAAACTAACCTGACTTCTAAACAAGTGAAAATCCCAATAGCCTGCATCATACCTTTTTCTAAGCATCAAAACACAGCTTTTCAAGGTTTGGCCTCTTCATAATAGGTTAATAACTAACGAAAAAGCATCATAATGGCAAACAGGCAATGTTGCTCTTTCTGATACTGCCGCTGGATTAATTGACTTTTCACGTGCCCTGGAAAATCTACCGTTTCTGTATTAAGACCTGGAATTCACTGACTGAGTAAGCAAGCTAGCAGAATGATGTTTGTGCAGGGATTTGAAATCAGCTTCGTACATTAATACTGCACAGGAAACAATGAATTTGACCAATAAAAGTGCTCATCGCATGTTAAAAACGAAAATAGAGAGTTATAATGCAAGGTAGAAAGTACGAACAAATCACCTGTGGCATCGGTATAGCTATGAGGAAGTGTTCCATCATAGGCATTGATTACATAAGCTGTGTAGTTATTGGTTAGTTCAACATTCTTTGTATTGTCCATAAAATACAAGCAAGGATGTCACTGCACTGTGAGTTGTTCTGAATTGGAATGCTCTTTGTGTTTACTGTTAAATGAACCTGACAGTTGGAGCCTTTTGCAGCTACTCTTGATGTTCCGGTTTCTTCAATAAACATTTCTCTTGGATATCTACATGCCGTTCTTGCTCATGATTATCACTTCCACTCTACTTTTTACTATGGCATATGTGACAACATATCTGAAGACAATCAACACTAGCACATTTAATTTAATTGTAATAACCGGTATATACAATCAAAAACACAAACCCTGCTGAATGGGTCTCATGTAAGACATAAGCGTGCCAGTATACATAACAAAAGTGGAAAATATTTATAATTTCAAACGTATTATTTTTACATTAACTAAGTGAAGAAAGACTTTCAGGTTTGTATTTAGAATTAAATTATAATCGCTTTGAACACCTTTTTAACAGCTAATTTTGGTAGCAACAACAAACCTCCAGCATCAAGAACAATATCCACTCCCAAACATCCGGTTTCCTCCAAGCAACTTCCTGCGATGTCACCTTTTCCACTGGACACATCTATCACCCGAGCTGTTTGCACAGAGAGAATAGTTATATCGCGCTTCCAAAAGGAGTGTCAGACTGAAAGCAGAAAAAACCTGAATTTCTAAAAAATGGTGCAAGATAATCTACAAAAGATTTGAAAGAATATACTTCGTACTTTAAATTTGAGCACTTAGAGTCAGACATGAAAAAGTAACTCAGAACACCACAATCCCAGATCTGTCTTGTTTACATCAAACCTGTACCAAATGGAAATCCATAAAAAATGCAGATCTTTTTTCTCTTATATTCTCAGATCTTTCCTTTGAGTACCACAGATCTTAAAAGTTACCACATTCTGCTACACAAGAAATGTTATAACATTGGAATGCTGAGAGCTGCAAGATTATCCAGTAACCGGCTGCGAATAACTGCTTTGAAGAAAACCAAAATGAGGTACATTAAGATCAAGCAATGGCAAAGCCAATAGGTCGTGGCCTTTCTTTTTTTGCAAACACATGCAATAGGCATTAAAAGTTTAAAACTAATAGTAATTAAAAATGTTGCCCTCTTAAGGTAGCTCGAATATGTTTGCAAAAATAAAATAAATGACTCATCGTAAAGATAAATAATTAAAAAAATATATGAAATGAAAGCAGATATGAAAACAGAGATTGCCCTACTAGCCCTGGGACTCAAGTGGACTTCTTTTTAGGTACATGTGCACAAGCAACATGCTATCACTTACAGTGAAGTGAGTCTGTGGCTGAATGGGGCTTATTGATCCCTTGCCCCAAGAAGGACGCAGTGGTGGATGGAAGCTAAATGTGAATGACATTTGTACAGACCAATGAATGAAGAGTGCTTCTTACCAAAACCCCTTGTACATTTATACAGCTAAATCTGTCTCTTGACCATACCTAAAATGTTTCTTTTAAATCACAACATTCACTGCATTGCTGGTTGTGAATGAGACCCACACCTCAGCCTGATTAGGCGCAGATATAATTTTCATTACACTGACATAATTCCATGTAAAGTTCCTAATTTCGCTTTACAGAAAATGAGTGAAATTTTTGCCACTTTGCACAAGGCAAAATTTTGCATGATTTTTTGTCTGTGTGGCACTACTTCAAGCAGAAAACGTCTTGATGAGAGATGTTTTGGCTAAAATCAGTCTCCTGCAGTATCTTGACTAACTTTTCTATGATGAAGTACACCCTCACCAGGAAACATCATGCAACATATTGGCCCAAGGCTTTTTTAAGCACCTCTCGTAATTTTATTAACCTTTCCTGAAATATAGGGGGGAAACAAATCACACAGTTTACACTCAGCTCAGAAACTGACCTCCATTAGAGTACATAAAGGTGTTTCAGGAAGAATTCCTAAGAGTAGAGTGTGTATCTCACACTAATATATGGTGAAGTTGGTTCCCTTGCAAATGTTTTACTTTAAAAATGTTTTAAGGTTTCACAGCAAATGCTTACCAGAGACCAAAGAACATCTGGTCTCAAGTTGCACAGCTTTTTCCAAAAACTGAGCTGCTCTCTTTGGGTTGAGGGAAAACAGCATCATTAGAATGCGATTGATAGAAGACAACACAATTCCACTTACCTATCCCATCAATAATTGCTTTTCAGTATACCATTTCTATAGGTATCTATGGTAAATATTTCGAAGGCAAAAACAGTGTCCCATTTGACCCTTGTTGATCAAAATAGGTCAATTTCTCAGCCATACTTCAACTCCTCAGTGAAACATTTCTGCTTATTCCTGTTTAAGTAATAATCAATGCCTTTGTAAGTTTGTGATTAAATGATGGCAATTGAATTTCCTTTGGCTTATCATCCAAGGATTATAACTTATTTACATCAAAGACGTACATGTCTTCTTGAAAATAAAAAAAGAGGCCTAGTAGCCTGGGACTGATGGCACAGTAACGGCTACCAGCCCAGAAATGCATAAAGTACAAGACAAGTTTCACAAATCACGACCTTCTTTTCTGATGGACAAATTTACTGCAGACCGCTATGTTCATAAATTCACTCCTTGGACTTTGCCAATCTTTTAATTTAGACTTACAAGAAAATGCGTCATGGAGGCAGAGCATTTTCGAAGCTTACAGGACAATTCATGGGGGAGAGGAGTTGGTCTAACGGCTAGGGCGTTCGACCTCGGACCTGGGGAACTGGGTTCGAGTCTCGGTAATGACACTGAACATCCTGTGATTCTGGGCAAATCACTTAATCTCCCCGTGCCTAACAAAAATGAATGTGTGTCCTCATGTAACGTAACTGGTGCTATGTAAAGCGCTCTGATACCCGGTTGCGGGTCAAGTTCGCGCTATATAAATCTCTGGAAAAAAAAAAAAAATTCATGAACAATATGTTGATTGACCTGAAAAAGCAACCAGAACATTTGAACTAACCTGGAATTTTCTACCTTCTCGCTGAAAACTCTGTAGAACCGTAGAGTATACGGTATGCCCCATAACCCCAAAAGCGAATACATAAAAGCTCATGAAACAACTGAATCAATCTTTTCAACACAAAACTGATATGCTTAGTCTCGCAGCATGACTGATCAAATCACTGATAAAGAGATAAAAGGAGTGTGTCTTAGTGAACCACTTCCAAATGACTGTCGTGATAGTGGGCATTTAAGGAGGGTGATATGCCTAAATTAAATGGTACTTAAAATGTTCATTCATTTGAATGCCATATTTTGCTTGAAGTAAATTATAGTAAGAAGACCACTGTTCTTTAGATAGCTGAATACAACAAATATCTTTTTTTTTTTGTAAAGATTAATTGCCATTACTTTGTAGAACTCATTTCAATCTGGCTTTCACTAGGTCCGGAAGAAATTTAAATTACGCCAGCGTAGTTCATGTAATTTCATGTTGTGCTTGTTATGCAAAATTCCCAATTTACACCACCTCGCATAATTACACTGTTGTTCACAGCAAAATTATAGAGTAGGAGTGCAGGAACAAGGTGAACAACCTGAACACGAGCATCTGTTGTTCGAAGAAATTATGTTTTGTTTTGCTATTGTTTAGGACGAAATAACGACCTCACTTCAAAAATTGACCCAAGATGCATTTTGTGCTAAAATATAGCACTTGTGATGGATTAGCATTTCGCATAATTATGTATAATTTCATGCAATTTACTGGAAATTTTGTTTAATTGAGTGAAAAAAAATTACACAAATTTCACGCAGCCCTAATGATTTTCAGTTAAATTCCCTAAATGTAACTTTATGTCACGTGCTTAACATGAAAATTTGCCATGAATCGAGCCCCCGAAAAGCAGTGTTGAAAACCTTGCTTTAAACATTATGTAGCGTACACTATAACTTAGAATAATTAGGCAACGTATTTAACACATTAAAGCAGAACATAGAGGTGCTTGGAAGACTATTGTTTTGTGAGCAATCATACGTTCTAAACAAATATTAAACATAATAACTGTGGGGCTGTATGCATATATAAATAGGCAAGACAGAAAGGAAATCTAGAAAGTTTACTTACTCACTAAAGGTTGCTTAATGCCTTTTGAAAGTGAAAGAAAAGGAGAAGAAAACGAGTCAAACTAAATCATTGTATATAAATACCACTCTTATTGTTCCAAACAAAATCAGTGGTACAGTAACTGAATGCACTGCTAACAGACAGTGTTAGTAAACGCCCAAGTATTTGCCTGACTTGTCAATGCTCATTGTTAGCAAACTACAGAACAGCCTTCGTTATCACAATTTTACTTCAACACGTTATTGAATAAAAACTTGCTCTGAACAAGCCATTTTTCCTAAAATCGGAGGCCACGAATTACAAAGCCATTTACGCACCGTACAGAGGTGCGCAAAAGGCTATATTTACAAATGCAATTTTACAAAATGTAAATGGATTAAGTCACTCATACAACAGGGCTAGCATGGTGTAAGTTTATGTGTAAAAAAATTTACACACAGAAAGCTTGTTGGTGTTTGAGTGGGAACACACGTGATGGTATGTGAACACACACAAGCTAAGGTTTTAGGGCATTCGTAAATATTTGCAGGTAGCTCCACAACCCCAATAAAATTATAAATGTACTCCTGCTTAGGGCAACATTAAGAGCTTATTTGGTGTGGGAAAGTGGAGGGACCATTTTCACAAATGTGGAGGCCCTGAGGAAATGGGCTTCCCCACGTGAAAAAATATATTCCCTAAAGAGAAACAGCAAAAACGTGAATCTTTGTTGTAAATTGTTTAATCAAGCTTAGCATGCCCAAGAGCAGACCACAGTATGCATTAAGTAATCCGCACATTTACAGTAAGTAGGGGTGCAGAATTCCTCATGCATCCCCTATTTCATCAAAATGTATTGATGAGAATCACACAAATCAGTCTCTAAACAGCCTTTGAAAGGGATAGAGGGCCTGGGATTTAACCGGGATGCTCTATGCAGAAAGGCCTGCTTTCAAAACAGTCACTTCGAAAGAAGGGGCAATGGGAGGTTTAGAGCAGTGGTTTTGAACCTTTGAATTCTATGGACCCCGCCCTCCCAATTTTTACAATTCGAACATCAAAACAATACACAAAAATACCGAAATGAGTATACATCAGACAAATACACAAATTGTGAAACATTTTATTCAAATGACAAATAAAAATATGAACAAGTCTAAATCTTACCTGGAAGGTTGGAGATTTTTTAAATTTAGCTTTATTTCGAAAAGACATAGCGGTGTTAGTCTCTGGTATTTATATATATATATCAAACATGTATATATATATACTTCTTTACCTAGCGTGTGCTTCTTTCTGTCAGTGGTGTTTCAATTGATGCCACCAATCCATGCTAATTTACATTTGCTGTACTTGTGCTGCTCTCACGAATCAAGATAAGGAGATCAACCTAAAGTTTAACTTCCAATTTCAAATATAAACAGATGCGGACCCCCCGAGTGCGTGTCCCTGACCCCAGGTAAACAGCCACTGGTTTAGGGCCTTAGCATGTAGGCCAGTCAGGGGCAGCGAGGCACTTACCATTTTATTGATAAATAAGAAGGTGGGGCTGGAATGAGCGGATACATCACCAAACAGGTCCGAAGTGAAGGTAGTATCCCTTAACGTTAAAGAGCTGAATGCCCAGGTAAAAAGAGGCTCGCTTTGAAAATACTTAAACACTCCTCAACCAGACATTGTATGTTTCCAAGAAACACATTTACAAAAAAGCAAATCAGCACATTATGAAACATAAAATATATTCAAATGCGTTAAACTCCTTCTCAGGGTCTAAACATAATGGAGTGGCAATCTATACACAACAGGGCCTCCAATTTATAATAAAAGGAGGATAAAAAAGAGGGTCCAGGAGGGTAGATATTTGTTCCTTAAAAACTTGTGATATGACTGCACAATCACTTTTGCCACAGTATACACCACAAATTCAGCACAAGACACTTTTCAAAGGGAATTCAGTTTTCAAAGAGAGTTAAGTTTGCGAAAAGAGATATTAATAATGCATGAGACAACAATTTGGTCTGGGTCCCACCGAAGGACAGATCGAATAAAGGAGAGAGAAGCCTTTTCTAAAAAATACAAAATGAATTTATGGGAGATACCTGGAGTCAGCTACATATAAATGATGAGGAGTTCACATAATGGTCTTGTGTGCACCATACCTATTCACATATTGATTACAAACTAATGTGAAATGCATTAGCCTCAGAAACAACAAGAGCTGATATAGGGACGATATGGGTCTTGGATCATGAACCCATTCAACTAGAATCTTTTGCACTAGAATAGACCAATAATGACAATATACCGGCGCTTTGTGTGTTGCTCTCACAAAATATGTCCTATGTCAAGGGACAATATACTTTTTCAATATCTGATAATGCTTTTTAACACCTCCTTTGTTCCATTAGCGTCTATGTGTCTGTGCTGTAAATAAATCTAATTGTTAACATTTCTTCTTGCTCCATAAGCATTTTTATGATTTCCAAAGTTTCAGCTTAAGTATGTAATCCAGTTGTCAACAATGTGGGCACTGTGAAATACGCTTATTCCAAATGTCAATTATTTACCCCACTACGGATATTATACCATTCCAAAATGCTAACACATGTTTTGCATACGGCTTGTAAGCACCATAACCTCTCTAACAGCATTGATGGCAGACAATGCCAGCTAGGCTTTTCCTCGTCTCAAATCAGGGTCTCTGGTCACTCTTTCCTAGTAGCATTCTTACTTAGTAATCATCATTAGTTACACATCAATCGCCGCTGCCTACTACATCAAACGTCCTCCTACTTTTACTTGTTGTCCCATCCATTTAAATTTAGATCTACTTTTTATATAATGATAAATCAGTTTCTCTATGGTTTTTACGTGTAACACTCATTAACATTTTTGTATGGGCAGTGCAGAGCTATATGGAAAATAAAATAAAGATAAATTATTCAAGTTCTGGCTCCTGAAGTCACTTTGTTCATTTGCACTTTCATTAATTCGTAGATATCTTCAAATATGGCTCCTGAGGCCGAACAAAAAAGTAAATTCAACAAAATCAGTCAATAAAGGAAGCCTCCAGGTGCTAGTTCTCCAACACTATACAATAAAATAACCTGTAATATGAAATCCAGGAAACAACCCTACAATGCATTTGAAAGAAATTGTTTGTTCTGTAACCGATTCTTCCTTATGGACATCCATTTGGCTTGTGCACCTCTCATCTAGAAACATGGCCTAGAAAAGGCAGATAGGAATAGCCGTAGACCCATAACTCACTTTCCCCAGTCTCCTACATGATGGAGAGGCTTCTGGCCAGAGGCTCTCCAATTTCCTTGAATTCCGAGCTCTTAGTCTAATCCTAGGCTGCACACCTCGGAGTTATTCCTGCTGGCAGCTCTATCTAAGCTATATGACTCTTATGAGCTGTCAATTATTAACTTTAAAATGAATGACATGTTAGCTATTTTTTGTCTTGCTACTATTTGGTATCCATTTTCATTTTTAATATATATATTTTTTCATTTTATTTTCTTATAATTCACAATCAAACATTCAATAAAGATAACAGTCCAGTTATTGTAGGTGGCATTTTTGGGGTGGTTCATCAGGGCTTAATATATTAGTTCCCTTTCCATAAACATGGTCCTATATTCTAGATAAGTCTAGTCATTACCGGTAACCTCTTTTCAATTTCATTCAAATATCACAATACCTGGGCCATCAGCTGCTGGATACCCCAACATGTACCTTATTGTGCTTAGAATATCTTTCCATAATAAGTCTTAGTTTAAAGCAGGACAACCTTTTTCTTACAGTAAGGGTCATATCTACCGGAAATCATCACTTTCAGTTTGGTGGACGCTTAATACCAATCAATCATGATTTGTGTTTGCCTTCTCTATGCTCTACACATATGAAATGCTTTGGTTAAGCTCCCGAGACACGGAATCAAGCTCCCTCCGGTAGGGGAAGTGCTGATTCTCAAATGTGATTCTGGAGAAACATATCCTTAATGAAAACTCATTTGGAGTAACTATATCAATTAACCTGTTTCTTCGATATTCCCACAGTAAGTGCATACCTAGGATTTGGAATTCATACCGAGGAGTGCCTTTCATGACGTAAAAATCCCTTGCAGTGTTTTTCCTCTTTTTTTCGGTTTTACCTGAGGAAAAACGTCTTTCTCCTCCCCGTCTACTCTCTCATTGTCCGCTCATTACTCTCTTCATTCCTACTCCTCTTCTCTCCCAACTAAGGATTAGAGATTGACGGAGTTGAGTACCGCCACAAATAGACACCAAACTCCCAGCTGCCCTGCCTCATTTAGAAGTGGGGATAGGGATAGTACCAGGTTTTTTGTGGCAAAGCCTCAAATAGCTCCACTGTCAGAAGCCTCTCCCTGGTCCACCACAGGGATGTTGATTAATGTACATTGAAAGGCCTGCCCTTCCTACGGAGGTCCTCCTGACGCACTGTTTCCCTGTTCAGACTGCCAGGCAAAGCCTGGTGGTCCTGAACAGGAAATGGTCCAAATAACTCCCTCCCCACACTCCTCTACAAAGGCGGAGGGAGAAAACTACCAAAGCAACAGGGCCATATGTTGCGCTGGTACTTTTCGTCAACCTCTTCTCCACCGCACATTTCAAGTTTGACTGCATTATTTTTCTTATAATTCATTAACACATTAACAATTTACTTAAGTGCATCTGTTATGTTTACATTTTTGTAGTGTGATTTGGATTTGTGTCTGCAAAATTTGTAGTTACATGAATTTATTTTGCATTATTTTATTTTTACATTTGTACAATGTGATGTATACGGGTGTGCAATGTCTACGTTTATGGGACATTTTCTACATTATTCTTTAATTTCTAATATTTTTCATAGTTTTACAATTCAACATATATGGGTGACTGCAATGTTTAAAGTTGTAGGATCATATTTACTTATGTATTTATTTCCTTAGTGCTGGCAGTGCCTACATTGCCTCTCTTGATTTCTGTAGGAGACCCTTCCTTTACCTGTAAGAGGCCATGTGAGATGTGTGACTTACACTAAGGCTTGACTGGAGTAGATCCGAGTCTATTTGGGCTGGGTTACTACAGGAGTATATGTGGGTATACCTTTATTGAGTCAACTAACTCACTTAGATCCCGTCTCTGCCCCCTCCTTAATTTTCACTTTCCTCATCCCACTTTGTAGGAGATAATCCCAATTTTCCAGCCAACCCCACATTAACATGCAAAATACAGAGCAGGGCTTATGGAGTTCTATGCACTTGTGGGGGAGAACTCTGCACAGGAGGTACAAGAACATGTTGGCACAGATCTACGCCCGTATCTATGAGTTGCATTTATGACCACGTGAAATAGCATTAGAAGGATACCACTTCACACACTCAAATGCCTTTTGTGAATTGGGCCTTTAACCTTTGATGTAAGTCATCAGTACTTATGACATCCGCTGCTTACTCCTATGTCTCAGCACACCTTCCTTCAGAACCCTTGCGTATCACTCCAAGCATGAGAAGGGGACCCGACCACTTTTGATCAATGTGAAGTATTTCTTTAAAAAGTGTTTGCTTTTCTAGACTGCAGTCTTTCCTTTGTCCTGTTGGGGATTAGACATTAACACTGCTTAGGACATATAAGGCCTGATCGTCCCAATCCATTACGGTGTACATACAATTCCTTTTCATGCTACCCCTCAACAGGAGGCTGGAATTTTTGAGACATCAGTCTGGTCTACACAGGTTCGTAAACCTCTTCATGTGACAAAGACTTTTTGGACATTTTCACCTGACTGGAGAAGATTACATCAAAGCCTCCTCTTACTGAATGGGGGACAATCAAATAAGAGGTACTGGGAGAAGTGGACACAGCAAACATCTCAACGTTTAGAGTGTTGGACAATGTAATTATGTATCTTTTGTCACACAGTCCCAATATTTTTAAGATTTTTGTTTATTACATTTTCACAATAATAACTATAACAACTGTGACACAATGTGTACAACCACTTACCAATTACAGAGCTGTTGAGGGTACATTAGGCTTTGTTATATCAAAATATCCACTGGTCATATTAGTATTGTCTCACATTTACACAAACCAGTGGGAAATCCATGGTTCCCAAATTTTGTGTTTGTGCGGACAACCCTGTGTCAGATATTTTAATGTTTTTCATGATGCACAATGGTCCATAACCTGGAACCATTCTTTTAGTGGCGGAATTTTGGGGGGGAATTACAATGTTTGTCTATGTCACACTTCGCTAGTAAGAATCCCAGCCAACTGTCCTGGTTCTCCTCTGGAAGCCTTTGTCTTTCATTATTCCCAAAGCTGTAATTTAGAGGACAGTGTAATGTGAATATGTAAAACCCCACTCTGGGTTAATGCTGTCTGGACCAATGTTTCAGAATCACTGGACAAGACTATATTTAAAGGAAGATATTTACTTTCTCAGCCCTGCATCTGAAGTAGAGAGGAGGCGGCACTCGGTAGAGAAAAAGGTCTTGCTTCATTAACCTCAGTGCCTCCATAAAAACAGGGCAAGTTCTTTTATTTGATGGAGAATGGAGAAGTATTTTTATTAAAATGCAACAGTTTGTTTGTGCAACACTATTGTAGAGCCGCCTGCTCCCCACATCGGGCTCTAACCTTCTGTTGCGGAATGAAATGAAAGCCTGTAACTAAAAAAAAACACCCCTTGTCGCATTCAAAAAAGACTGCTGAGCAAGTTCATATTAACCTCATTCTTTTGCTGTATGTCTATACTGCAGCTAGAGTCTGACTCTTGGCTCTCCATGTCATGATGTATGGTCACAGAAACTCTTAATTTGCTCTCTTTACTTTAAGTCTGGTGCTAAAATGTTAGTTTTTAGACTTATGCCGTGAGAGAAAGTTATTTTTTAACTCTTAATTTCCAAATTAAGGGCCTGATTTAGATTTTGGCGGAATGGATTACTCCGTCACAACGGTGACGCATATCCAATCCGCCGAAACATAAATCCCATAGGACATAATGGAATTTATATTTCAGCAGACGAGATATCCGTCACCGTTGTGACGGAGTAACTCGCCTGCCAAAATCTAAATCAGGCCCTTAGTCTTTAATCAGTGTAAGACAGGATGGTGTGATGGCAATATCCTTTTCAGTTATATGAACCAGGCTTAGCATTTTTTAAAAAGAAATATTGTATGCTGTGCAAAAATGCGCAGTCGCCTTACGTCCCGGGAACACTATGGTCCATCCAATGGGTCCGGTAACAAGAGTTATTGGACTCTCCTCAGAATTTTAAGTTAGGCGGAACACCACTGATAAGTGGCTTTCTACCCAAACATCTCACCTGCTTCAAGGAGTGCAAAGCCTCCAGGTGGAATTCTGGGAAAAAGAAGTGGAAATCGTTACAGTAACTCAGATTTCTACATCTTATGCCTTAAAAACTCCTAATTCTCTATATTGCATTGCCCATAAATTTCCAGGACCCTGTAACAGTATAGCTGGGGTGGGGAAAGAACAGGAATGACAATGAGCCACACGTAATGAGGGCTAAGTGAGTAACTTCAACTTTGGCCTCACCACACACAAATTAATTCACTGTCTTTGTCTGCTGTCTTTTGTAAATTACATTTGCAAATGTACAATAGACAGTTAAATGAAGGTTTCTCGGGGTTAGCAACCATACTTTAACTTACCAACAGTAGGCCTAAGCTTTTCTAAGTACTGCTTATCTTCTACGCTGTAAGCTGTAGAAATCACTTTGGCTCCTCTGCTGTGGGCCAACTGAATGGCAATTGTACCAAGTGGCTGTAGACAAAGATACAGAAACGTATTATAGAGGCATATACCGATATGTTTATGCAGAAAATATTTTTACATTCTCTGAACTATTATGGGTAAGAGGGGAACAGAGCAAGCATTATTTAGAATTATAGTTAGCATAGCATTGACTGTCACAAATTATACCTTAGACCAATATTTGTTTTGTCAAGTACAAGCTGTGTGTAGTGCTAGAAGCACGCCAACTTGGCGCTGCACAAGAAAAATTGACTGAAAGCAGTTGGGGGTGGGTTTAGATCCCTGGGCAGTGGCTACAGGAGCCGCCTCGCCCTGAACCTACAGCACTCTCTATCGCAGGTTCAGGGGAAGCACTGAACTGTACATCAGGCTGAAAAACAGTTTGAATATCAAAGTATTTTTTGACTAGGTACTGTGTTCAGGACATCACATCAAGGGACTCAACACTCAGAGGTATGTTTGGAAAGTTCACAGAAAAAATGTGAATACTTCTCTAGAAACAGCGCTGACTGGATTCTGGAAGCAAATCACGTTTCTCCGTTACCTGAAGAAATCATAATTTTTTTTCCAGCTGTGTAGTTTTGTTTCCTAGCAGCAGTAAGGTTGTGAGAGAAAGAAGTGACAAGAGGTCTCTCATCTCTGCCGGAGCCAAAGAGAACAGGCAAGGAGTGAGGAGAAGTGGCTGCTCCCACCAGGAAAGCGGAAAGGCATCCCAAACAGACACGAACATCAGCCTGACCGCCAAACACAACTGTCCAGATTTGTATTTTGGAAAACAAAAAGGGGGTAGCAGGGAAGAGGGTTCTCATGCTGATGATAGAGTCTGACATGAGTGGGTCAGACACCACTTGTGTAAGGACCAGTGCTCTATGGGGACGGGCCGCCTGGTGTGCTGAGGTATTTTACAGAAAATGTGTTTTTAAACACACTGGACGAGTTTGTCTTCTCTAAGGAGCTGGTGATCCAAGTCCACATAGGAAATTTTAAGAATCAAAACTAATCTTCATCATTAGTTACTCGAACAATTACATGATCACTTAAGCATATCGCATGATTATCATAAGCTTTTGAATTATGGAGCATCTCTGAAAAAAACATCTGTTCAAAAGTATTTTTTAAATATATGAAAAAAGAGAAACACCTATTTATTAACGTTGGGAGATTTCAAAACACCTTTAAAATGACAAGTCATATTTACAGAATGATCTCCTGGTAAATGCAAAGTAATAAATGAGTCCAGCAAAAGCATGACGAGCAGCCAATATCATATTTTTAGGAATGCCATCAGAGTTTGGAAAAAAAACCTAAAAATAAAGATGGAAGCTTTCTGGACCAAGCTTGCAATCCTTGATGCAGACAGCACCGAGGCTGTCCTAAAGAATGCTATCAGAACACAAATCCTGCAGACAAAAGACCTATGGGTGGATTGATTGATTGGCCTATGGATTGCATTGATTGCAGTGCACAGCAAAGTTTGGTACAAGTCATACTGTAATTTGTCACTGCCAAGAGGGATATCACTTTGAAGGACCGCATAATTTGGTTGTGAATTATCTCTGTGGAAAGCATGGGTGAAAGAAGTGAGATGAAGTATATAGGTAAGCTCTAGCTGGTGTGGAAAAGTAAGTGGCCTCCATTGCCCCAACTGGCAGTCTGTACTTGTTGTCAACGTGGCACATACAGCTCATAACTCTATGTCTGGCAATCACAATGTCAGGTGCTCACCAGTGGGGGCTCTCGTCGGCAGGAGCCTCCGCTATTGGTCGTTTTCCTAGTAAGTTTGCAAGTATTTTCCTGGCCATCCCTAAGCACATAAAACCTGCCACTTTTCATCGCTCGGTATTAAAGCAGCTTCAACTATACATACGTGGTGGTGAAGGCAAACACTACCCATGTTTATCCCAGCAGCAGTCTTTTTTCTCGACAACTTAAGATGGATTTCTTAAGTAATCCCCTGTTTGCCAGAGTGTTATCTGCTGTTGAAGGAATTACTCCCTACCATGGTGTACAGTAATCCTACCATTACAAGTACTCTTGAGTCTGAGATTAGATATGAAAAGAGCAAGGACTGGTCAGTTATATTTTGTCAGTCAGTCTGCTGTGGTTTAGAAGAGCTGTCGTTTGTACCTAACAAACCCACCTGAATGTACTCGGGTTATGACCCACCCACTACATAGTAGTAATCCAAACAGACAAACAGCGTAATATAAGTAATGAGATTATTATGGGTACCTGCCTACATGAGTGTGTGCCATCTTATTTTGCCTGATGAGCGCATGTTCTTATGAATCTTGTATGCTTCAATAAAAAAATGAAATCAAGAAATGGGGAGGAGGATGCACTTATGAGTGGATGAATTCCTCAAAAACCTCAGTCTATTTGAGTTATGTGATGCAGCAACGCTGACGATGAAGTAAACCATGCTCAATGAAATGCGTGAATGTGTTCTCACCGTCTCCAGAGAGAATAGCCACACTTTAATTATTGCTTCTGGGGCCATTAATGAATACACTCCGCTGTCTGTAGACCATCACATCAATAATGCAGCCTTTTATTGTATTACAGTCCATTAGAACACTTACTCTGAAGCATTAAAATAACTGCTCCATTTGCCTTAAAGAAGTATGAGAAAAAACATGAATCGTGTCATATTTCCAGGGCACTTGATATGGAGGAGGCAAACCACTAAAAATAATTCTTCCCTTCCTTGCAGGATTCCCAGATCGATTTTTATTACCTATTTAGTCAAGGAACACTGACAGCGGCACATAGTAATTTAAAATATAGATCCCATAAAATGCAGAATGACAGAACAAGTACAAAACGAAATATATACTTATTGTTCCCAGACTGTAGGAAGCTGGCTCTGTATATACTATACCAAAGTGAGGTATAGTGTGCACAGAGTCCAGTGGATCCCCAAAGGTAGGCAGAGGTAAAGTTAGATAGCACCTCACTCTCTATTTGTGGTAGTGTGGTCGAGCAGTAAGGCAGAATCAGAGGACAGTGTTAAGCATTTGTTGTATACACTCAGTCAGCAAATGAATTCACACACTCAAAGACTGAACTTCAGACCAATTGTTTTTGTATCAAAAATATTCTTTTAGTTATTTTATTTCCTAGAACCAAGCAAGCCTGGCACTGGTAAGTGATAAGTACTTTGCAGTAAATATACAGATTGTAACACAGTTTGGATTGCAATTGTAAATGTACTTTGATTTGATTACAGTAGTGTTACTGATAATGCAATGCTTTTCAGAATACAGTACATATACTTTGAATGGGATTTTCAGTAAGATTACAGGTAAGTTACTTTTGGATTACTTTTCTTACTCAGAGTAGTATACCTGGATACTACTCTGGGACATTTCCTGTAAACAGGTAAGTAAAATCGTTTTTGTTAAACAGTACAATTTTATAGAATTTCTTTAGGTTTTCAAACGCCACACTTAGAAACTTTTCACAGAAAAACAGTCAATGTTATCCTATGGAGGAAAATAGTGTTATCGGTTTTGAGGTAAGTATTTGGTAGTGGGAGTTAAGGTTCTGGGGGTAGACTCAGGGGTCCCCCAGGGTCGAGGATGCACTCTTGTTACACCCTCAGCGGCACTAGGGCGGTCGGGTGCAGTGTGCTGAGGCCCAATGTTATCCAATGGGGGATAGGGGGCCTCCGGTTGGTGGCTGCTGACGAGCAGGCCACAAGGTTGTGGGAGCCAAGCTCCTGGTGTTAGGCTCAGGGCAAAAGGGGATCCTGTTTAGCACAAAAAGTGCACCCGCAGCGGCGCAGGGGCGGCTGAATGCAGGGTGCTGTTTTGGCGTCGGGTGCCCTGTTGTTTTCAATGGGAATTTTCGGTTTTGGTTTTCAGCTGCAGGCTCGGACCAGGAAGACTTCCGGGAGGAACCAACAGCTAGGCAGGTAAGTTGGAGGGCTCGGGGACGTAGGTGCACCTCGGGTTCTCTTCTCCAGGGCGCAGGGCGGCTGGATGCAGGGGTGTCTTTTGAGGTCGGATTTCACCTTACCGGGCCACTCGCGGTTGGGGGGGGGTCTCCTTGCAGAGGCTGCAGGCGAAGTCGGGGAGTCCTGGAGGGGTCAACCCACGGTGGACTCGGACTCTGGAGTGCTGGGGGACCTCGCTGGGACTGGTGGGCCACTCGAACTCAGGGCGTAGGCGACGGGCGCAGTGGTGGTTCCAGGCTTCGGGTTTCTTTTTCCTCAGCAGGCTCGGAGTCTTTCTTCTGAACAGAGCTGCTGTTCACAGGAGATCCGGTATTTGTTGAAGCCAGTCAGTCCTCCCAAGGGTTCTGGAGGTCGCTGGCTGCACGACAATACGATTTTTGGCGCAGAATCTCTGGAAACTGCAGAGGTGAAGGTAGGGCTGGGGCCAAGTCAGTGGTTCTCTGCAGTCTCCTCTGCTGGGCGTCTTCTTTAGTCTTTTTTCTTCTTAGGTTGCGGGAATCTGCTTTCGTGGTTCAGGGCTGCCCCTAAATGCTGTATTTAGGGGCGTTTTAAGGGTCTCGAGGTCAGTAGCCAATGGGCTACTGACTTTAGAGTGACTACACCCTTGGTGTGCTCACCCCACGTGGGGGAGTGAGCACAATCCCTAATCCTGATTGGGGAGTGCCTGCCATCTGCAAGATGACGGGCACTGAAGAGTGGGCTTCACCTCGCCTCCCCCACCTGAGGGGTGGAGTTGGCAGAGGTGGGCACACCTTCTGGGCTGGCTAGTTTTTCCCGCCTGTCTTCCCGTCGAAAAGGAGGGGAGACAGGAAGGGGGACTGCTCCTGATAGCTGGAGAGGCTGGGGGTCGCATTACAAAGGCTGCCAGGCCTTTGAAGCTCCCCTGCCACAGATGGCTCTTCCTGGCCTGGGGGAGGTGTGTACACCACCGCCCAGGAAAGGCTTCGTTTCTGGGCTCAGGGAGCGAAGGCTCCCACCCTAGGGGTCCAGAAACATGTCTCGTGGTGGCAGGCTGGTGTGTACCAGTCAGGGAACCCACCAGAGGCTGGTCGTTTTTCAGGGGGCATCTCTAAGATGCCCTCTGTGTGCATTTTTCATTAAATCCCACACTGGCATCAGTGTGGGTTTAATGTGCTGAGAAGTTTGATACCAAACTTCTCAGTTTTCAGTGTAGCCATTATGGTGCTGTGGAGTTCGTAATGACAAGCTCCCAGCACCATATACTCTTAATGGCAGCACTGCACTTACAATGTCTAAGAATGGACTTAGACACTGTAGGGGTACAGGGCTCATGCACCTGTACCCTCACCACTGGCATAGGGCACCCAGCTAGAGGGGTGACTGATCTATGCCAGGGCAGTGGGTTGTAGGCATGGCACACAGGGATGTGTGCCATGTCGACTCTTCACTTTGTTCTGCACCAAAACACGCAGCCTGCAAAGGCAGTGTGTGTGTGTAAAGGTACAGGGCCTCTAATGGTGGCACAATAAGTGCTGCAGCCCTTAGAGGTCTTCCCTGGTCACAGTGCCCTGGGTACCTGTGGTACCATTTACCAGGGGCTGACCTGTGGCCAGAGATGCCAATTGGGTTAGTTTTGGGGAAAGAACACAGGCCCTGGGAACCTGATTGCCAGGGACCCAGTGCACATCAAGTAAAAGTGCATCCGTAGTCTGGCAAAAAGTGGGGTGGTTACTGCAACAGAAACCCACTTTCCTACACAGACACATTTGGTGTTACAGACTTCCTGGGGCCACAGAGTGAAGGGGGAGTCAAGGGCCACATCTGAGACACTCAGCTGTACCCGATCAAGAATTAGGGTAAAGTCAAATGACTTATTGCAAACCTTTTCCCCATAACTTAACAGAGGTGCAATGTCCTTTGTTTCATGGTTGACTCCTGCTTAGTTTCCAATACATATTTGAGTCACTTCCCCTGTGTGTCTGGGCGGATGCACAGATGAGAAACCCCGCCTGTGGGAGGTGCAGAGCAGTCCCTGAGGATAAGCACGCCCAGCCACAACATCATGCTTTCACACACCACGCCTGATAGCAATCCAGCTTATGATTTTCATCCGTTCAGTGTGTTTGAGGTTGATACCATAATCAAGATACATTCAAGTGTCCGTAAATGTCACACGGGTTACTACAGACCTGCGGCACCTTTGCAGGAGGATAGTCTTTTCAGGTGTATTTCTGACAAACTGTGTATCTGTGGGGTGTGGGAAGTTTGACACTACTTGGAAGTAAGAAGGTGGAGTATTTATTACCATCTTAGCCTTGTAAGAACCATATAGGGTTACTCTATCAAAATGGCCCAAATTTCACTGCCACCCTTCTAGCACAAATGCAAACGTCCAAGAAAAGCTTTTTACATGAGTGAAAACTTAGGGTGTATCAATGTGCTTAAAACTATACTCATTTACAACTGCAGAACAGGTTTCCTAATTAGGGGAAACGCATTCCAAAGGCTCTCCAAGACATTTCATCACAAGAATTGAAAAAATAAATAAATTGCGAAACAGATATTCAGCATATATTAACAAGTGATAAATGTTGGTTTAAGGAATAATACTGAATGCTTTACCTTGCACGATGAGACAGGAAAGGTTCCTCATGACATCCTTGGTAGGTATATACTTTCTGGATGCACTGTGTGTAGAATCCTACCTACTTGAAAGCATAGGCGGTTCCTGTGGAAGGAAGCTTTGCTTTGTTTATCATCAGCTTGCATTCTGGAGGCAGATCTAATTAACCATACTACAAGACTTCAAGTTGCCAATGTCAAATTGTCATGGTAAACCTTGAGTGTAGATCCTGTTTGCATAGCAGCCAGCAAAATGGTTGGTAGACAACTGATTAAGTCCGGGAAACACTACTGGTGAAACCAAATTTTGAATTTCCGAAACGCCTGGAAATATGCTAAATTGAAGAAAAAACGAAATATATCAGTAACTAAGGAATTAAAAGTGCATTCTTGTAATGTTATGTGTATTTTATAGCGCCCGATCACAGGTGAGGGTATCCTGGCGCTTTTGCAGGTGCGTGAGGCTAGCCTTGCGGGGACTTACTCGAAAAGCCAGGTCTTCAGCTTCTTGAAGAATTCAAGAAGAGAAGGAGGTTCTAATGTGGTGTGGGAGGTCAATGGATGCTTTAGAAGCAATGTATGAGAAGGCTCGACCTTTTGACCGGCTTTTGTGTATACACGGGACATGTGCTATTGAGTGTCTGGCTGAGCAGAGGTGCCTGGGGGGGTTGGTGGAAATGTCTGCGTCTGTACAGGTAGGCTGGGTCTGTGTTGTGTAGTGCTTTCTACATGTGGGTGAGACGCTAAGACGGAGCACCCTTGTGTCTCGGAAGCCAGTGAAGTTCCCTCAGGAGAGTTGTGATGCGAGCTCGGTGTTGGGAGATTGTGGAAAAGTCTGGCAGCTGTGTTTTGGAGTGTCTGTAGTCTTTTGGTGAGTCACTTGGTGATTCTTGCAGAGAGGGTGTTCCAATAGTCCAGTCTGCTGGTGATAAGTTCTTGGGTGACGGTCTTTCCTCAGATTCCCCAGATCCAGCTACCAGTAACCAAAGCCCGGTAATCTTTTGTTTTAAGATATAGCAAACAAACTGAATTATAGCAATCCCTAAGACACAAACGTCAGGTCCAAAAAATCTCTGTTTAACAACTACCAGTGTACGTTCAACAGCACCTTTCTGATGGGGTTTGCTTTGGTGTTTTATCTCGAGGTAGATGTGACCAGAGATAGGGCTTACTTCAGAGCCCACTGGGGGTGGGGGAGGGAGAGAGAGTGAGAGTGAGAGTGAGAGAGAGAGAGAGAGAGAGAGAGAGAGAGAGAGAGAGAGAACACAATCTTGTTCCCCATTGCTTTCGGTTGCTTAACAAAAGTGACAAGAGCGGTATCACTGACCGAGGTACACTGCATGAAGGAGAACAGAGACTGTCCTAACGTCATCATCCCTTGGGAAAGCTCCTTTCCAATCTTCCAGCTGTTTCTTCATTTTCCAAACACTATTTAGGACTCTGGTCAGGAAAGAAACGTGTTTTGTTTTTCTGAAGGCTGGAAAGAAGTCTTCCCAAGGGCTTTTGATGATAGCCAGTTATAAATCAATTAAGAGCTTGAGACTCAGTTTTCATTCTGATGGTCTCATGCGCTAAACAATAGGTTTCCTGAAAAAGAAAAGCCCAGATCTTGTTGTTGTACCTGTTGGAAAAACACGGTCCACTCTTACACCTTTTAGGAAGTCTGCACCATTCTATTAAGCAAACAAGCTAAGTGTAAGATTGTTATGCAAAGCAGCAGCATGCCCGCCTCACAATTACCATCCAATGCTGACCCCACTACTAATTGCATGATTTTTATACATTTTCTACAAACGTTGTTTCAAATGAGAGTGCACATGACAGAAAATGAATTGGAGATCAGCATGTGCACAGTCTTTTCATCAGAAGAACAAAAAAAGACATTGGAGTTGAGCTACTCATTTACGAATCTCTGCTTGGAGGTGCCAGACATGAGAATGAGGGTGAACCCGTCAGAAGCAAGAGAATCGAGCACAGCGGTGTATAACATGAGAGCAATGCAAAAACAAGATGGTGGTTTAATGGCTCAATATGGTGTTAGATATTAAAGTGTTTTTTAAAAGTAACATTTTATTTCTCATACTTCAAATCACAATCCAGTATGTCTCAGATATTAACAATAGCAAATAAATACTCAATACATTGCACTGCTCGCTAATATTTCAGAAAAATCCACTGACCTGATTATGTGGTTGTATACTACATGACCCTCAGCAAACATCTACGTATCAAATTGCTTCAATTCCAGGGGAAACTGTTATAAGAAACCACCCATTGTAGAGCAGAGAGGTCTATCATGACAGCAAAATAGTGTTCGGACTAGCAGCCCTCCAACTAAAGCACTTGTCTGACAGGCAGTCTTGGCCGATGATTCATTTTCCTGGCTTTTATTCCAATGATCCAGATAATGTGGACTAACAAGATAATTCTCTTTCAGCCACAGGTGCAATAACTAAATCCACCCGTGAATACGTCTTCAAAAACTGCAGAACTTCTAGAGGAGTTTGGGATTTCTTTTCTGGCGTTTGTTGAAAAGATCATGTAAATGCTGGAGCCAAGAAAACCTATATTACAGACTTCAAAAAGCTAGCACTAAGAAGGTTACCTACTGTAAAGGCCATCATTTTCACTAAAAAAGGTATCAGTATTAAATGCATGCTTTCACAGATAATTCATGTGGACAAGTCTTTCTGAAACTCTTTAGAACATGCCTGGTGGCGCGTGGCCATCACCTCCCTGGATCCATCCACCAGTGGCTGATGAATGTGCCAGGAGGCGACACGGAAAACAAAAAAACAGACACAGCAACCTGCCACACACATTTGTTTGTCGATCTACCTTTCACTACAAAGCAGTCTTAGTTTGAGGCAAAGTACGAGCCTACAAGTTTACTTAAAATGTTTAAATCTGACTTTTTATGTATGCGCTTATATGTTGGTCCTATACATACATTAACTGAAAAAAACAAAGGTTGAAGTGACGTTATAGTTAGGAATTGTACTAATATCTTACTTTATATAAATTCACTGAAAAAAACAAAAGGTTAAAGGGGCGTTATAGTTAGGTAAAAATAGTCAGCTAAAACATACTGTTTTAAACAAACAAAACCACAGAAATTCACCAGTTCTAGTTACCTCAAGTAACTGTAATTTGTGCCCTAAAATGACCATAACTCACGCCCCTGCCATGCACAGTGCTGTTATCAATTATGTGATTTCACATGTCATTTGGGATGAAATTAATAAAGTCATTGAACATTTCATGAGTGATGTAATATGCGAGGGTAGAAGCAGTGCATGTCTTCCATAGCTATCCAAGGACTGGGTCATGTGACCGCAGTACTCTGTTTAAATAAAGCATTCTGTTTCTTGACGACTGCCAATGTGAACAAGGCAGGTATGCCGAAACGCGTCATAGCGGAAATTTCGCAATAAATAGAAGAATGAAATAGCAATGATTCCCATGTCTGATCTGTATGGAGTTCAGAATTGGTTCGAATATATATATATATATTTTTTTTTTTTACTGTGGCCCGGTGTGAACCCTGCCAGTGATGGGCTTGTGTGGCAGGAGAGAAAGTGGTTGGCCCTCATCATGGCTGAGTACAGGTACATGCGATACCAAAGGGGATGATGGACGGAGCGCTAGAGCAAATCAAACACTCACCCCCAGTCAACTGATCTGGGTTTAATCCATCATCATTCTTTAGCTCACTCCACCACCCCAGTTCTGACATGGATATATGCAAATCAGTCTGACCCTGTGCCTCATGGGAACAGTCCAGCCCGAACTGCCAAGCCATGTCTTCCCTGGACCGGAAACAAGCATCCTGGGACCGGTTTCGGGTTCAAAACCCTCATCAGCCAGGCTATCTTGAATCCAGTGGCAAAGTGAGCAAGGGACCCACGTCTGGGCATACCCTGCCAACTTAGGGCGAACAAAGCGATACCAAAGGGGATGATGGACGGAGCGCTAGAGCAAATCAAACACTCACCCCCAGTCAACTGATCTGGGTTTAATCCATCATCATTCTTTAGCTCACTCCGCCACCCCAGTTCAGACATGGCCATATGCAAATCAGTCTGACCCTGTGCCTCATGGGAACAGTCCAGGCCGAACTGCCAAGCCATGTCTTCCCTGGACCGGAAACAAGCATCCTGGGACCGGTTTCGGGTTCAAAACCCTCATCAGCCAGGCTATCTTGAATCCAGTGGCAAAGTGAGCAAGGGACCCACGTCTGGGCATACCCTGCCAACTTAGGGCGAACAAAGCGATACCAAAGGGGATGATGGACGGAGCGCTAGAGCAAATCAAACACTCACCCCCAGTCAACTGATCTGGGTTTAATCCATCATCATTCTTTAGCTCACTCCACCTCCCCAGTTCAGACATGGCCATATGCAAATCAGTCTGACCCTACAGACACATGACCAGGAAGCGGGAGCCTACCCTGCTTACGCCTTTCACGTCATTCTGCACATGGTGCATGCAGAAATTCTGGCTGAGATTTCAAGAGGAACCTTCCCTGCCACATCATGCAAGTCTTCAGCATCGTTCCTTAAACGAACATTTGTCAACTGTTATTATGCTTTGAATATCTGCTTCCCATTGTTTATTTTTGCCAGAAGCTCGGACAAGGTGCTGTGGTATACATAGCAGAAGTCAACGAGGCCTTGCACACAAAGCCCAACCTGGGAATGCAAGGTAAGCTGAGTGGGGGAGAGACTTACCCGAGGATTGCACAAGAGTGAGTGGGTTGAGCTTGATGTCTCCTGGTGAAAGAGCAGGTGTCACTGCACTGGACCCATAATAGCTCCTCAAAAGAACCAAACTGAAAAATACAGAGTGCGATACTCACTAGGTCATGAACGCAATAACAAAAAGGTCAGTTGGTGACCGGAGCACTTTCTAAAGCAGTAAGAGGGAGAGCCCACTGAGGCATGAGCGGCATTGGTCAGCACTTAAAGATTGCCTTTCCCTCAAGGCCAACAGCACTGCCCACTCCGGCATCAACCCAGCATGACAGACGTATTTAGCTAAGCACAACAAGATCACTGCTTCAGTGGTATTGACGCCGCTACCTGACCAGGGAGACTTCAGCTGTCTATTGCGCTGTAGGGGTTCAGCATTGTGAAATAAGATATTGAGACTTCAGAGTACTTACTTCAGGCAGAAGGAGAGACCCGAAATTACTCATCTAGTGTCATACAGCTACAATGCTGCAGTAAGAGCTCACTGATTTGAGCTACAGTGAGTATGGCATCAGTCACAAATAGGAGGGATCTGTCAGTCAAAAACATGCTAACCATCAAATCAACAAAGAAAAAAAATGCTGGAACATGACACCACACAATCAACTACCTGAATGATCTATCTCAGAACTGGAATGGGTTGATATAACTCAAGACTTCCTACAGTTGTTCCTTAAAGAAATCCAGGAGGAAGTAGGAATGAAACTATCACATATCAAGAGCTGTTTTAAGGACCTAAAAAGTGGTCTAGCCTCAGTGGCAGTCCGAGCAGTCAACGAAAGATCTGAGGAGCAGCACCAAAAATGGGCGGTCATAAAATTACTACAGGAACAAACAGAAAACTGTTGTTCAAACAAGAGTATCTAGAAAATATATTGTAGATAAATAACATCCACATACGGTTGATCCTGCTGAGAGAAAAGAGTCCAGATACATACACCTCCATGGGGTGCACCCATGCTTCATTATCTTCATATGGAAAGAAAAAAACCGTTTGCTAGGTCCATCAAAGATGCTTAAAATATTGGAGGATTGAAAGATGTTGATAAAACCAATAAGGAGGCAAACTTTCAGAACAAAGGACTGGGACAGCCACAACCGAGTTCGCGAAAGGTGAAACCCTGTCAAGGAAGAAAAAGTCATCACCACAAACTATAGCAGTGGCCAAGGCTCGGCACTGCCTAAAGGAAGTTGGCAGCATCAGTGACTCACCTTAAAATGGTGTTGCCCCTTTACATATTCAAGATCAAATTTGAGCCCTTGATGGCAACAATAAACTGGGAAGGAACAGCCTTTTTCCTAAACATATGAGAGGGTTGAAGACCTACATCATTTTGGTACAACAAAACAGACTGAGCCGGGGAAGACACGTCATCAGCAATATGTAGCATGCAGAAATGTAAAATTAGAGAACAGGATTAAAGCCTTCAAAATGTTAAAGCGGCTTGCAGAAAAGAATTCTGGGTGTAGAAATCGAAGGAGAATTAAAAGGCCATGGAAGGGAGAAAGAGTAAGATAAATGTTGTTCTTGGCTAGATCCCCTGAAAGTACAGATTAGATAATGCAAGACTTAATTCAGGGAAATTATATTACTCTGCATAGAGGTCGCATTCACTTGTTTCCAACCTAAGGCTCGAGACATAAGGCAAAATGAGCCATCCTGGAAGTACAAAAAGAACAGTATATATTGGAGATTTCAGCAACCTGTGGCCATTCTGCAAAACTCATGGTGATGCACCAGAGGATGAGATTTATATACAGCCAGGAAGAGACAATCAGGACATTTCATACAAAGGCTGAAATACAAGTACTTCTGTGTAAGTCGGGTTGGTACGTTATGGGTGGGCGAGGGGAGGAGTTGTTGTTGTTATGGGCTCAAGTTGGTCTTGTGATATTCAATAAGGAGATGCAGGAAAAGTGATTCCTCTAGGCCTTCTTATCTTTGTCTTTCTGCTCTTCTCTTTCCCCTCACACCAGTCTTTACAGGCGAGTCAGAATAATAGTTTTTGAAAGCATATTGACTTGTTCAGAAAGAAAACCAAACGTAATCTTGGCGATTCGCAAATCTGGGTCACTGTGTTTCTGAGTTGGCTGTGATTAAGTTAAAATATATATATATATATATAAACAAGTATTGGTAAAGCCAATAGGTCTTGCCTATGGCTTTGCTAGTGTTTTTAGCCATTTCGTACAGCAGCTTGGCTGCTGTGCAGCAAGGTTGAAGGTTAAAAAAAAGCACTACGACGTGGTAAATACTGGGCACGTCAGAACACTTTTTTTTAACTTTCAACATTGTTAAAAAAAACATTGACAAAGCCAAATAGCTCTCATGCATGCGAGAGAGCTATTTGGCTTTGTCAGTGTTTTTATGTGGGGGCAGGAGGGGCAAGCAACACGGGGTGGGAGGGTTAGAGGGGTAAGCAACAATGTGGGACAGGGTGGGAGGGACAGGCAACAATGCGTCAGGGTGCCACAGCTTAAGTAAAAATAAAAAAAATAAAAAATATACAGTTAGAAAAAAGATGCTATGACTCGGCCAGCACTTCCACATCATAACCCTTTTGTTAGGTCTCGCCTGAGCCAGCGCATGCGCTGCTCTGGCGAGACTTTTAGTAAGTGGACTTTAAAAAGCTCACCACACGCTTTTGCTTGTGGCCTAAAGCTTGCGGTTACGCGCACAGTTACGCGCAGAGGCGCCATCTGGCTTTCCTCTCTCGTCATGGCTCATTAAGCGCATTGCTCGCCACTCGCCAGACGTGCCTCCTTTTTTTTTTTTTTTTACTTTTAGCGCGAGGCGCGCGCACGCACGACTCGCGTGCTTGTTTTACTTTGCCCGTGGTATAGGGTGTAGTTGCCGCGTGGAAGCCATCCGCCGTCTGGTTTGTGTGGGGACGGCATTAAGAGAACAACTGGCTTTGCGCTTGTCTCGCTCTGGAGCATTGGAGAATTTGTAGCACGGACATCATCTTGGGCAGGCGCTGTAGCGAACAGCCCTCGGCGACTTTAACAATAAAAATACAATCATTAACATTTATATATCACTACCGACAGGCGGCATAGAATTTAAAATTTTATAAATGCATATTTTTAGTGTAGTGTGCACTTACTGAAATGGGTAACGTATGTGAATGTAAAGGGAAGTCTATGTATCTTCCAAACAAGCAGCTGTGCAGCTCCCCCTAGTGGTGCAATGCGGCTCACGACACTTGACCTGAAGCAATTTACAGAGCAGCCCAGTTACAACAGAGGGCAGAGCTCTGCGGATATCTTATTCCCGGATTTTATTAATTTTTGCAGAAAGTTTTCATTATGTTAAAGGGCTAATGAGACCATTACTCTCTTGTGTGGCTTGTTCGTGAATATCAGCTCAGAGAGCCGCCAGTCGCCCTTCACTGTTGACAGGATTTGAAACATGAGACATCTTGTACTGTAGCAGAACAGAGACACGCAGGTAAAAATACCAGCGCTATCGTAAACACTATTGTTGTTCTCATTTTGTGTAACAAAATAGTTCTCACGAAGAAATATGTAATAGTCTTGTGCACATAGTATTTTTGGTTTGAGACTGCTGGGGCTGTTACATTTTCTTTGCATTGCGTTTGTGGACGTGAAGCTGTCCTCAGCAATTTCAAGCTGTGAGAAAGCAAATATTCTGGACTAGTACACAGGCACTGTGCATGGGCAGTCACAGAGTACATTTGACATGTGCAGTCGTTCTTCGTCGCACGTCATCACTCTCGCTGTCAAACTCCTATCCGCGCCTCTCATAGTTTTGCCCCCTCCCTCGCTAGCCACAACAGAGATCCTTTCACCGCCACCCCCAACTCTCCCATTCTCTCGCTTCACTTCCATCTTTCCAGTTTCCCTAGTCTCTTCTCCATCTCGAACTCTCTCACCATTCCACCCTATCGCTCCAAGAATGCACCCCACCTTACTACCAGTAATGCGCGCTTGCCTGCTTTCTGTATTTAAAGAAGTCGCACGCTCTACAAAAGATATCCTATACTTTCCAGTGGAAAAGCTTGAAGAGCAGCGGAAGAGCTTGTGTGGGGTATAGGAGGAGCCCTGCCGTTGCCAGGTGCTTTGTAAATACACTAACAATCTATGCGAATTAAAACAAGCATTGGCATAGCCAATAGGTCTCGCCTTTGGGACCTTATAAGTATTTAGTTATGCAGCACAATATCCTTCCTGCAACAGCATTAACTGTTGCATGGCTAAACACTTATAAGGTCCCAAAGGCGAGACCTATTGGCTATGGCAATGCTTGTTTTGTTATGGGAGCGGTCCAACACAGACAGCTGGAGGAGAGTAGAGGGGCAACAAACACGAGGGACATACGGAGGAGGGCAGAGGAGCCTAGGATCACATCAGATAGCCGGAGAAGTGCTGAATGGAGCATCAAGACAACAGAGAGTGGGAGGGGGAAGCAACAAGAGGGAGGGCAGAGGAGCCTAGGATCACATCAGATAGCCGGAGAAGTGCTGAATGGAGCATCAAGACAACAGAGAGTGGGAGGGGGAAGCAACAAGAGGGACAGCAGAAGGAGGGCAGTCTACTATTTGCATTTGGTACAGTCTAACAGTAATGCTGATAAGGCAGTAGATCCTAGGTTAGTGGTCTATTGGATTGTTCAACCAATTAATATGATAGAAAAGATTTTCTCCACAAAGAAGAGACAATTGCAGGGATACATCACACAATACAAGGGTTTATATTAAAGATTATGATGTAGAATGGCAAGTCAATGGCATTTTTCATGTCCCCAGCATAAGACTAAAAGCCCATAACACATGATCATCTGCACATCTAAATGCGCATGTTCACTGTACACTAGGCAGTATAAATGATCAGCAGTCTTTGTTGAAAAGTCCTTTTGGTCAAACTAAACTTGAATTCATACTTTCACTAATGAACTCCACAGTAAATAACAATCACATTCATGGTGCTTGTAGATAGCTACAATGAACTGCCATACCAGGCAGAGAGCACTTATAAATCTGAGGTTTATTCGCCAAAGAGGTAATAATAATATTAAATAATTCCAATTTGTAAAGCACGAACATATCACCCCCTTAAGGGTTTCAAGGCGCTGGGGCCTTTGGGGAGATTATGTGAGCTATTGCCCAGAGTCACATGGTGCGAGAGCTGAGCTGCAACCGGCGAACAAAGCGTGATCCCCGTGCTCCAGAGTAAGCTGCTCTGGCCGCTGTGCCACACCTCTCCCAGTACTTGTGTAGGCAGGTCATGCAGCAGTAACTGCGCAAAAAAGAAAGAGGAAGAAATGCCAAGTATGAGGAAGTAGTCTCTGTTCCACAATAATCAGGGGAAAAAGGACTTCTAAAGGTGCACAGTCATGCAAGGGAGGAGGGTTTGTCTTTGTATTAATGGTTATTGTTACATTTCTGGAGCAGAAAGCAAACGTGGGCAGTGTGACGGTTTATTAACTCATTCAGAAGTTGCCCTAGAGCCACCAGACGCAGCTTTAAAAACACAGATGGATCTACTGACTACAGAGGGAGAGGGAGGTATGTAAGGAGGCAGAGTGGGATGGGAGGAGACAGCCTGCAAACACATGCACTCTGGAGAGGTTGCCCAAAAAGAAAGAAGTAGCCCCGCCATGAAAGCACGAGCAGTGGAAGGGCAATCTCCTGGAAAGGAAGCAATGCTTGGGCCAAGCTCCATGGGAGCGAAAAAAACACAAAGGGGAAGTGAAGCCAGAATGCGCTAACCAGAGAAAAGCAAGAAAATGAAAGTGACGATGAAGCCAGCCAATGATAAGTAATTGGGAGGCTCTAAGCCGCTTGTAACCTAATACAAATGTCTTGCATGTGACAGCACATGTGCTGTGTCAGGCAAGACCTAAAAACTGATTATGTCCTATACAAAGAGGTACTAAGTAAGACCAGGCTCTTTGCTGTTTCATTTTTGCAATAACTTTAAAACGTCTAGCTCTAGGAATGTAGTATAGAAGAGATATAGTTGGGGTTTTTACAGGCTCTGGGGAACACAAGAATTAATTCCCCTTTGCAGACATTACTTTACCTTTTCCCAAATATACTGGAGAGCGATAATTTCTCTATAAAGTCCTGCATTTGATTTTATTTTTACAAATTAATTCTGAAGTCAGAACGCAACTGTAATAACAAATTAAAATGCATAGGCACTCGTAATATATGCATGAGTGCATGGGTGAGCGACAAAGTACATGCATGATAAGTGATTTAGTACCTAAACTCATCAATCAATGAACAAGCACCTTCAGTTATATGCCAAACCGAATGCACTGCCCACTGTTTGTTTACAATGGTGCCCAGAATGTAACAAACACAAACGGAGTGCAAAATATGTATGAAGGTTATACTGATACCGAAAGTGTGTGGGAAGGGTAGGTTGGTGCCCAGAGTGTGTCTAAAGGGTATTCTGAATAAGAAAGAGAGAAATGCGCATGCTTATTGTTCCACATAGTAATACCAGATCGCACTGCATCAAATATTCACTTTGACTCTGGCGTAGGGGCCTTCTCAAGTGCTATGCTGTGAGTATGGAACTCTCCCACTCAAATCGCCGGCTGTTCTAGAAGTAGAAAACTCATTCTTTCCTCTTCATCTTTCTCAAATTGCTTTATTTCGCATTCCTATGCTGTATTAAAATGGAATTTGGTTTTATCTACATTAATTTTTAAAGTATAATATTAGCCGAGTGACCCGTGTCCAGTGAAAAAGTCTTCCAGTAGCAACTATTGATGAACCACAGGCCTCTTGATTGCTCGCTGCACCTGGGGAGAGTCGAGAACCCTCTCCTAAACCATTGAGAAGAAGACATTTGTAATACAAGCAAAGGCGTGGAGTCCGGGGCACAGCGGCCTGCGGAGACACCAGCTTGGATGGCTGTGCTGCCTCCGTCCATCCGGGGCACCCAGAGCAATGAGCAGTGATACAGGAAGACCTGCTTCCGGGAATACAAGTGGATCCCTGCACCACCAACAGCAGCCGCTGGTAAGAGATCACAATGCTCCCGCAATGGCACCCGAGGTCCCTGCCGATGCCACCGACCGGCCTACGCGTGACATGGGTATATGTGGTCCACAACCCAGATGCTGTGTCCCTAGAAGGACCATAGACACGGGGTGGCAACCTTTATCAGGGCAGTTTGGACCAGTGGCAGGGGCACGACCCCAACCCGGGGCACCTATGCTGCATAACAACCATCAGGACCCCCACTGGTAATGTTGAGGACATTCCGGCCCACAAGGCCGCTAAAGAGATGCAACCCAACGGTGCTGCCACGATCCCACGGAGAGGCCCCAGATGTTTCATCCCCTTGGACGCTGAGGGGGTCTCTGCTGGGACGGCCAGGTCTGGGGTGAGTACTGGCCCTGAATTTTAGCTGCAAAAGCACAGAGGCAGTATCCTGGGAGGGCCCCCAGTAAGACTGAATTCCCAACCTGGCTCAAACAGCACCCGCACATTGAATCTAAGAACCTTTGAACCCTCTGGAGCCTTCCCCTACACCTATTGCCACATGGTCATCACCAAATGATACCACCCCCTACCGCATGACCATCGGAGAAACCACTGGGGGTAATGAAGACAGCGACAAGGGATTTTATTTATTTACTTGAGTTTTATATAGCGCTGGCTAGACCCGGAGGTATCAGAGCGCTTTACATGAGGACAAATGAGTTACAAGTTACAAATAACATCAGTTACAAGGTTACAAAATACAATGACATATAAAAAACAATGTTACACGGTAGGGGGGGGGGAAAGGAGACAGCGGAGAGACAAGGAAAACAATGTCTAATGTCGGGCTGGGTAGGTGACGGCCGAGGGGGTGAACCAAAGCCGATCTCCTCTATAGCTGTCTAGGCAGCTCCACCGGGCATCAGTCATATTGCTCAGTCTCCGCGGTCAGGTTAATAATCACGGTTCCTTGGAAGGTTTGGAGTTTAAACCCGGGAGGATGGAGAGAAGTGAACTGCAGACCGATCAAACTCCTGGTTATCCCCCAGGGACGACCAGGGCTGGCTTGTCCAGCGATCTCGCCTCCCCACTGTCGTATCTGGAGAGTTTTTGTGTGATTGTGAGAGGAGTAGCAGTGCACTGCAGCAAGTGTGGCCACGAATCATTTGCATCAGCCACACTGTGGCGGCAGGGTTAAGACGGAGTGGCCAATTTCCGCGCAGTGCATCCGCCATTTTATAGACAGGCATCGTGGACTCAGACCTCCCCCGGCGCCATGTGACCGTCACCCAGTAACGCGCAGTGCATCCACCGAAGTAACCCCCAGTGTCCACGCAGCTCCGGCACATAGTGAAGGGTGTTTAGAGTTTACTGCCGTGGATGCTGTCCTTAACATCATCTCGTCATGGTCCAATGATACCGCGCTATTATTACGGGTGAGGGGATCTCGTGGTGGAAGGATATTTGATTTTGTGCTCTAAGTTCGTTCCGGCTCCAACACCCATAACACACAGAGAACATTGTGGCAAGGTTAAAACGCAAGGGTGGTGGCCATCTTGAGGTCAGGCAGAGTGATTAAAGAACTCTCGGTACAGATGGTATGACAATAAATTGCGGATCACGCCACTGAAGGACTAAACTCAACTTAACTTTGAGTTCTGTGAGGCGAGGAGAACTGTTTCCTCGGCATGTGACCAGGGAGATCACGAGTGACATAAACCTCTTGGTTGCAGCCGTTGTAAAGTCAGGCAACACGGTGATCCAGCTTGGAGCTCCAATATACACTATCCCAAACCTGGTGTCCGCGAGCCAAGGCTCATTGAGTTGCCCCCTCTTAGTGACTGCTGCTTTTATAGTTCCCTCTCCATCAGATAACTCGTTGAGGGCCGCTCGGATTCACTGGGGTAAAGCCGCCATCTTAAGGTCAGGCGTCATCATTCCTGATGTACTGGTGATATGGCTAGTCTCTTAAGTCCTCATACATACATCACATTGCACTTGATGGGGGCGAGCCGAAGAGACACTAATCCAGCGACGGCAGCACACACTCAAACTGCCACTGGACACTACCACAAATTAAACACAGGAGAATGCCCGGCTCGGGCATGCGCCGGGACCCCTGGGGAGACCCCCTTGACCACATCCGCCGCCAAAGGAGAGCGCAGGAGCCACGCCCCGCTCTTGACCAGTCGGGCACATTCCCACTCTCCGCCTCCACACATGGTAGGGTGGAGAACATCAAAACTGGGGAACTGCCCACTTGTGAGGCCCTTAACTATGGGAGAGCCCTTGGCCAACAACACAGCCTCCGAGCGGCCCCGCAGGGACACTCCCATCAAAGACATGTTGTTCCCAGAGAACGCAAAACCGGATAAACAGCAACCTGAGCAGAGTCCATCCACTGTTGATAATCCCCCACTCCCTGCAAGTAATGCTATCTCTGAAAGCTTCCTGCAATCGTTCCTTAAAGAAATCAAAGACAAAATTAGATTGATCAGCGCTGACATCAAAGACTATCTGAGGGAGATCCAAAACGATGTAACAGACCTGGGTAACAGGGTCTGGTACCTGGAGCAAACAATGGATAAGCAGGTGGAAAAGGTCCACGACATAGGACAGGGCCTGACCGTACTGGAAGACCGCTACCTGGAGTTGCAGTGAAACAGGAAGACCTGGAAAATCGATCTTGTCACAATAACATTAGAATCCTAGGCCTCCCGAGAGTTGCAGATGGACCCGACATCCAAACGTATATTTAACGCCTGCTTCACCACATGGCCAATTGCCCAGATGACCCCCTGATTTAGCTGAACAGTTCCCACAAAAAAAATCCGGCAAGCTGACGGAGGGAGACCCCGACAGACACACTCATGTGGGTATACTTTTATGAAGAAAAGGAAGAAATTATGTCTATTTTTCGCGCCCCACCCTCTGTTCTCTTTGAGGGTCCTAAATTAACCCTCTATAATGACTTAGTGGCAACCACACTGCAACAGCGGCTAACTCTGAAACCGATCACCAGCCACCTCCACGCACACAATGTCCCATACCAATGGCATCATCAATTTTGACTTATTTTCACGTAGGAAGGCCAAAAACATATAGTACGCTCAGAGTCAGATGCCTGCCGAGTAGTGGGTCTCCCGATGAGGACCCATCAGCTGCGATGAACCCCCGATCAACGTGACCCGTACCACTCTCGCTAAATGGACCCTAGTCAAGCAACATAGGAAACCCGCCTCGCCGCCACTTGGAGAGAGTGAAATAGCTAAAAGGGCGGCCCATGGAGAAGCTGAGAAATGAGGATTAAAAACATAGCATCGACGGGTATCGCCGGAAACCAAACTCGCGCAGACGGCATAGAGGGTCCAGAAGAGCTAACATGGTGAACCCCAGGCCAGAGATGGAGATCATGAACTAGGGAAGGACGGAATGCATACCGACCAACTCACCCGTACTAAAATGAACACAGAGAGTTATGTCACTGTGGACTGTTTTGCCTTTCTTTGGCTGCTTACCAGTTAGTTTATTGGGGGCTTGTTTAGGGACAGGACAGTTGGTAAGGGGGCCACATCACGGAATACACGCAGACCACTACACTCCACCATGCTTAGGGATGGTGCATAGCCTCACCTAACTAGACAGTTATGGTTAAATTAGTCACTCTTAGCGTCAACCACCTGAGACATATGGAAGCTGACACCTGTCTTCTCCAAGAAATGCACCTTTTGGCAAAAGGCCCAGCCCGGATGTGCACTAGATTCTTCCCATATCAATATTTTGCCTCCACTACCGTGAAGAAAGATGGATTGGCCATTCTATGTAGCAAGTCGCTCACAGGCGAGATCCTATAAGTCCACCCGGATAAATTGGGCCGATCCTCATGCATTGTGATACGAATGAGCCTTCAGACTTTAACTATTCTGAATATATACCTCCCCAATGCCCAACAGGAAGCATTCATAAAGAAAACTATCTCTGTCACTCCAGCAAGCAAAAGGATACCTAATAGTGGGATGGGATCTTAATTTGGTATTGGACAATGTGAAAGACAGAACTCCATCCTACCATGACAGATCAGGTGCGGCGAAAGTTGGGTTTAGAGACATGGGTTTGAGAGATGGACGGAGAACCGTTCATGATGGGGACAGATGCTACACCTTTTATTTAATGGCCCATAAATCATATGCACGCCTAGATCACTTCTTCCTGGGAGACAGTTTGAGAAGCGCTGTTACTTTCTCAGACATAGGACACATAACATTATCCGACCATGCTCCGGTCACTCTCACCATCTCCAGTCCATCGGGATATTATAGACATTCCACCTGGAGATTGAACAATTCTCTGCTACATGACAGTCACAATAAAAGAAATCAAGGCCGAACTAGAGAATGTTTTACACAGTAACAACTCATCAACCACTTCGCTGGCCAAGCTGTGAGATTCCCTTAAGGCCGATCTGAGAGGGATATTTATCTCCATAGCCGCACAACACAAAAGACTGCGTCTCGAAGAACGCTGAGAAACAGAGAAGGCACTAGGACAAGCGGAGTGCACCCACAAAGACGCTCCTTCAAATAAGAACTGGCGCAAGGTCACCACGCTTAAAACACAACTGAACGCCTTGGACTCTGATAAAGCTGAATATGCTCTGAATTGAACTAAACAAACTTGTTACTCCCAGGCCAACAAGGCAGGCAGTCTCCTGGAGGCGCAACTAAGGGCCAAAACCAGCGAAGGTAGGGTTAAAGAGATAAAATGCCCAAACACATCAATTGCACAAGATGACCCAGCCATAGTGGAAGCCTTCAGAGAATTCTATCAAACTCTTTAAACCAGGGACTCTCTAACTCCAAAGACAGTCACCCGGTATCTGGATACCCGCTTACAGTACTCTTCTCTTTGCCACGACCGTGGCAAAGTCCTTTAGACGAGCCAATCCTGGAAGATGAAGTTATAGCAGCTGTTAGAAAAGGGATTTCTGGTTGGCTAGGGCATGCGCCTAAGCCAGGCAGAAACTACCACTGTAGTCAGGGCAAGGGAGTTACACACTGAAGATAACCCCTTCTCACCCCCTTGGTAGCTTGGCACGAGCAGTCAGGCTTATCCCAGAGGCAATGTGTAAAGCGTTTGCGCAACACACACACAGCAGCAACACACTAGGCACACCACAAAAGAGACTCCACACAAGGTTCTATAAAAAATACCCTTTGTATTATCCAAAACACATTAGAATCATAATCACACAATATACACGGTGCCAACTGGCACTAGGCAATATTCACAGGGGATTATATACATGACAGGGCCAACCGGGCCACTGTCAGAACCATCACACAGCACAAGTAGCAAATGTAAAACACCACCAGTAACTACTGGCACAATAATGACCTCAGCATTATATCACCTTAGCATTAGGCATAGAACACATTCTGCATAAACATCAGAAGCATAAACACATTATGCATAAGCACTATAGCATAACATTAGGCATCACATTATAGGCATGACACCTTATGCATTGGGCCTCACATTAGGGCCTGGCGCCCTACCAACATAAAACTGACCCCAGGCCAACTGGACTTTCTAGGGGCCCAATGCCCTTTGTCCAGAATGTCAGGGCTTGTACTGGGGCCTTCCACTGGCCCTTTTGCTGCCAATGCAGCCAAAACCACGGTGCGCAATGCGCTGGGGGCGTGGGGTGCTTCTCACCCCTTCCTTACTATGGAAACAAAATGCCCCCGTGTTGCAGCTGCCCGCTCTCTCTCGCGGTGCAGCTGGAAATTAGGCCTAGCACCACTGTGCCTGGGATGCCCCTCCGTCTCGGGGCTCCTCTCTCTGAAAATGCCCCCTTTAGCAAATGAGGCCTCCAACAAGCACGGGCACCACGGTGCCAACTCGAGCCCCACTCACCGGGCTCCCCGGGGACTCTTTTGGTGCCGCTCTCGGCACTACGAGAAAACAAAGAAAAGGCTCACGGGCAGCCCCACTCACCGGGGCTCTTAGCAGACACCTCCGGTCTCCTTCGGCAGGCACCGACAATGTGCCTCGACCGGCCCCGTCTCCGTTGCTCACCAGCACACAGCAGGACTCTGGCAGGGAGCCCGCGAGGCTCCGGTTCCCTCCTGGACTCCTCAACACTGCGGGGTAGGCTCCCGCCCACGGTCAGGCTTCCGCCGCCTGTCTTCCTCTTCGTGGCCACGCCCCGAGTCAGGCAAGTCCTGCCTGACTTCCAGTTTTGCCGCTCTCGGTGGCGGCTTCACTTCGGGAGACACCACAACGTGGGGTAGGCTCCCGCTTGGGTTTTGAGGCACACAAAATGCGGGGTGGGCACCCGCTCCACAAATAACGGCACCAGCATGCGGGGTGGGCTCCCGCTAAAACGGAGGCATCCACAGCGGGGTAGGGTCCCGCTTTCCAAAGCACAAAACAGCGGGGTGGGCTCCCGCTTTCATTAGCAGCAGCAGTGCGGGGTGGGCTCCCGCTCTGCTGCAGAAACACCCACCATGCGGGGTAGGCTCCCGCCGTCCACCAGTAGCACGGGGAATCCCTACGCCGGGGATTCCCTCTGAAGCGATGTGCAGCTCAGCGCTGCGAAGCCCCAGCACTCCCTGTCCTGGGGATAAGAAAGGTAGCGCTCCTGAGGCGCTAAGTCCAAAATGCAGAGGGGCGGAGCTGGGCACAGGCAGGCCAGCACGTAGGGACCCCCAGGAAGCTGCAGCTGGGTCCCACAGCGGTTCCTCCTTGCCCAGCAGTCCCTCGGCCTCCCAAAACAGGTACAAGTAAGCACACCTTACATGGGGTCATGGGGTCAATATTTATACAGCATTCTGTCTTTGTTGTGCCCTGGCACAGGGCTTGGGGGAACCAGCCTCAACTGGTTCTGGGGGTTTTTGGAGCACTCTGTTTACAGGGCTCCTCTCCCCCTTTGTCAGGTGGGTGCTCAGTCATCAGACCACCACAGGGGGGCGGAGCCAGCATTCACCCAGGCAGGCACAGACCTATTCAGGGTCAGGGGACTACTCCTCCCACTACTCCAAATGCAGATCCCCTATTCATCCTAGCGCTGACTCACCCTGCCCTCCCTGGAGCCACACACACCTCACCAGCCCCTGTCACTCCAAAGCCAGACATGCAATCCACATCAGGCAGGCAGACACATAGCACACAGAAATGCCAACTTCTAAAATTGGCATTTCTAAAATAGTGATAATAAATCTGGGCACACCATTGCGCAGCATTTATTATTACTATTCCAACCATACCAAACTTGACCACGCTGCTCTTCTCATATCAGGAATTACCACTGAAACACTTATCAGGGAATCCCCAATGCATTCCTATGGGAGGGCAGCCTCACAGCAGTGAGAAACCAAAACTGATTGTCACTACCAGGACATGTCACACACTTAAGGTACATGTCCTACCTTCTACCTACAATGCACCCTGCCCATAGGGCTAGCTAGGGCCTACCTTAGGGGTGACTGACATGCAGGAAAAGGGGGGTCACAGACGTGGCACACACTTTAGGTGTCACGTCACAGCGGCAGTAACACTGCGCGCACAGGCCCTGCAATGGCAGAGGCCTGAGACAGGTTTGAAAGGCTACTTTGGTGGGTGGTGCAATCAGCGCTTATAACCAAGCACCCTGCCTTCAGGATTGAAAGGCCTACTTTAGGGGTGACTTATAGGTTTTAAGAGCAGTGAACTCAAATATAAGGAAACTTTATCTGTTGTGAGTGGTGCTAGCACCAGCTCACACAGGCTGCAATGGCAGGCCTGTAGTCACAGGTTGAGTGGTCTCTCATGGGTGGCATCATTCATGCTGCAGCCCATGGGAGACCCCTGGTGTATCTATGCCCTGGGTACCTTAATACCACATGCTAGGGACTTAGAAGGGTACACCGGTAGCCAATTAGGAAGGTACATAAGTACTTACCATAGTCCAATTTAGGGAGAGAGCACAGTGACTGGGGTCCTGATTAGCAGGATCCCAGTCAGACTAGTCAGAAAAACAGAATGAGACCAGCAAAAGGTGGGGGTGACCAAGAAAGCAGATCCTACTTTCCTACAAGCCCTTTTAGCCACCTTTTACAGCTTTCTCATAGACTCCCCCAATTACAAAAAGACACCAGGACAGAGACGTTGGGAGAAGGAACTGGGCTATGACCTCACACAGAAAGACTGGGACAAAATATTTGATAGAGGGAGTTGTTCTGCCACAGACGTGAGCTGGCAGGAAACCCAGTACAAACTTCTGACATACTGGTATAAAACGCCGGAAAAGGTCACGTAGTGGAACCCGACAAATTCTGTCAATTTTGGAGAGAATGTGGAGCCCCATGAACCCTGTTACACCTGCTGTGGCAATGCCCCAAGCTCCGCAACTACTGGGAGGAGGTACTCAAGGAGATCGATTAGACACGCACATCCCACGAGACCCAGCATTTATTCTTCTATGCAAACCATACCCACGCCAATGATCCCCAAAACAGGTTGCCATAACTTTAGTCACAGCCTTTTAGAGCATACCGAGACTATGGGGAATGACCACTGTACCCCACTGTTCGTGACTGGGCAACCTGCCTCCGTGAAACGTTGGCGATGGAAACATTTATGATGGCGGCCCAGTGCTTCAACGCTTCATATGAAATCACCTGGGACCCCTTCATACACATACTATCACAAGACGTCCGAGAATTGACACGCCGCAAATATCTAAAAGTGGTGCAACTCGTCTCGAGAGAGCGGTCACGCTTTAGCTCAATACATGAATAACACAATCCTTTTCAGCTAGAAACATTAATGTACCGGCCTATTACACCTAGACACAAGAGGTCCATTAAAGACATAACAGACACTTGATGTGTAGAGGGAGGGGGCAGAGGGGAGTTTCAGGGTAATAGTTTGTTACATGGTCTTGCGCAATGGCTACTTTCACACCAACTCACCTCGCCGGCTGTCAGCATGTAGGCAATGGTATGTGTTCAGACAAAAAATTCAATAAAAACAGTTAAACCAAAATGGGAAACTCCAGCCATACTTAAAGATACTTAAAAATGGCCCAAAAGTGAATCTTACTCCTGCTCTGGCTTAACATTCACAGGCCACGCATCTCCTAAGTCAGGCCATAGCCTACAGTAACTTTTCTGACTATCATAGGAGGGCGGCAGTAACTAAAAATATTTATTGACTGCAGGCCTAGGGGGCACTGGTGCAGTGACCCAGTTATTAGTCAGAAAACCAGGTACACAAAAAGACAGCACCATTAAGCAATCAGGTGTGTTAAGGCTGGTAAGGAAAACAAATCTTTCCTAATTTAAAGCAACATTACACAAATGCTTCAGAGTACCCTCACTGTTACAATTCTGCTACAAATACCTGAACAATTTAACACAGTTAGTAACAGCATTATACATATCATTTGTGACCAATAAGCATACCAGGACCCTCACTTGACTTTTAGAGCTGAAGTAAACATAATTTGGTGATACCCTTCTGCAACAAATCTGATTTAGAAATGGAATAAATTTATCAAAACTGTGGTGATCGGCAGATAGTGGGGAATGTAGAATTTGGGAGGCGGATGATGTCAGAGTAGGAAAGCTGAGAGGGAGCTGGGAGGCAAAGGAGCTGGAGGGCGATGGGAACTCCACTGGAGATGCTTATGTGTTCAAATTAAGTTAAAGAAGATCCCAGAAGAGTGAGTTGTGATCGTTACACTGGTGACGAGAACTTCTGTGCGGGGGACAGAAACCTGACCGCTCCAACCCTGGAAAACTAATGATTACTAACGTGGAACAAAGACAGTTGTGAAACTCATAAGGCAAGTGAGCGAGTACTCCTAATATTAATGGAAGAGGGTACAGGAGTACACTGTCTTTTTTTTTTTTTTTTACTATTTATTGCCATTTTCACTATTTTTGCCTATTAGTATGAGCGGCATACACCATTGCGGGCAGAGCGAAGTCATGGAATGCGCTTGTGCGCATACAGCTGCTATTGCATGATAAGAGTGTGTGTGAACACAGCGCAAGCATTGACTTCATGGAGCGAAATGTGGCACTGAAATACATATTCACGAGTACGCGAAACCGCCCTGACAGACAGTAGAGTGCGATGTGTGTGAAGCCCTCATAATTGATACCACTCACTAACTGATGTCAATGCGAGAGACCAACGTTGGAAGGGAATCAGAATATCGGAGCAATTAAAGGCAATCTTCTGCCGAGACACGTGCATAAAATGTCAGCACATTTCAATGATAAATTAATCCAAAGACTTATGTTGTTCCCAATCCTCATTTCAGTGTGTCTGGGCTGGACTGATCGAACCTGCACAGGAAGGACTTTCTGCTTAAAGGAAAGAGATAAGCAAGCAGGGCACTAGATATATAAAAAGGCCATTAGACTTCCTAACCTGCCTATCAACAATGAAAAATACATATTGGAACTGTTGTGCAGTTACAGTTCAATGATTCAAGTGTTATTTTAGATTTTCATGGTAATTTATGGTGTTAATTTATTATATTTAATGTTTATTTTATATTTATATTTAAGTTTGTTATATTAACTTCCTTTTCAGGAAAATGGTGGATCAAAGTATGGCATCACCTTCACCCTTCTTATCGACACCGGGAGAGCCCCCGATACCGTGGAAGCAATGGAAAACAGTATTTCTAACATACATGTTAGCTATTGGAGGTAACCGATATGGACCCCTTAGACGTCAAGCGATTCTTCTTCATTATTTGGGGATTGAAGTGAAAAGAATTTATAAAGATCTACCAGAAGTTTCTTTAGGCATGGGTGATGGTCAACCTAGTAATGTTTTTGACATGTACATACAGATGTTGACGTACATCCAGTTTACCCCTAAAACTAATTTTGTTCTAGAACATCACAAGTCTTTTTCAAGAGTACAAAGAGTAGATGAGGACATTGCATCATATGTGGGAGCATTTAGAGGGTTAGCATTGTCTCGCCTAGCTAACAGATCAGATTTTGAGATGCAATAATAGTAAGAAGATAAAGAAAAGACTCCTCATCAAAGATCCTAATTTTGAAGAAGCTATACAAGTAGCCAAAGGCATGGAACACACAGCACTGTGGATAAAAGAAATGGATAACACAAGGAGTGATAAAAAGGAAGGTGTAAATAATGAGATTTGAAGCATTCAAGAAGTAAAGCAAAGTAATGAAAGGAGTAGTAATGCAAGGAAAAAGTTAGAAGTGCCGAAACTTAGACTGGAGAGTGATGTGAGACAAAGAAGTACCAGTTGGAGAGATGTGAAGTGTTTCTGGTGTGGTGCCCTGGTCACATTGCATCCAGCACCACGTGTGCGGCTAGGAATGTGATATGCAGAAGCTGTGGTAGGAGGGGCACTTCGCAAAAGTGTGCAGGACCAAAGTGAAGGGAGAGATAGTCAGACAATTCAAGCAATTAATCAACAAGTCCAAGACTGTTGCGAAAGCATTCAAGAGATAGTTTTAACGGTCAATGAGGAATTGGGAGGTTCTGGAGAGAATGTTGGCCCAAAGAATGGAATTAAGTCTGAAATACGAAATGTCAAATTAGAGAGTACCGACAAATTGGAGAAGCCACATTGTCAGATATCTCTGAACAGTATGTCCATTAAGGTGTTGGTGGATTCAGGGAGTTTGTTCACCCTCAGGAATTCTAAGAATGAAGTAATGGCGATCAAATTTAAAGGGAAAGCAGTCTATGGAAGAGTATATATTATAGATTATGGGTCAGACTTATTAGGATGGCGTCATCAGACAATATTTAGGAAGAACGATAAATCCAAATGCAAAGGAACCAGTGATGCTGGCAGAAAGGGATGTAATGTAAGAAGTGAATGAGGAAGTTCAGCACAGTCTAATAGGAAGGTATTCTAAGATAGTTTCAGAGGAGTTGGGACTAATAAAGTGATTTTTTCACAAAATAATATAGAAAAATGGAGCGAATCCAGTGGTTCACAAAACACGGAATGTTCCGAACATGATGAGGGAGCCTTTAACACAGGAATTGGTTAAACTTCTAAAACAACAAATTATCAAAACTATTGAAGCCTCTGAATGGCTTGCACCAACTGTGTTAGCACCAAAGCAGAGAGGAAAGATCCACCTATGCATGAATCTTCTTGATCTTAATAAGAACATTTGGGTAGATAGGCAGCCGCTTCCCAATATATCTAAAATGCTGACTGTGAAGGGTAAGGGAGTTGTGTTTAGCGTTTTGGTTATGTCGGTTTCATATCATCAAGTTAATTTACATTGGCAATAGAGACATCTAACATTGTTTGTCACTCCGTTAGGGGCCTTCCGCTATTGGGGGCCTTCTGCTATAGAAGGATGCCATTTGGGCTTGCTTCAGCTTCAGGGGTGTTTCAAAGCATAATGGGAAAAAAATTGGAAACATGGAGCAAGTATTATGTTTCCAGGATTATATACTCATTGTGGGAAGGAGTGCAGCTGAACATGATCAATTATTCGAAGAAGTTATGAGGAGACTGGAAAACCATGGGCTGACGATAAAGAAAGAGAAATGTCAAATAAGAAAGAGTGAAGTAACCTATTTAGGGCTTATCATAAGTGGGGAAGGAATTAAACCAAACAACAGTATTGCGCTGACAATCGAAGGAGCATCAAGATCAAGTACCAAAGAAAAATTGAAATCATTCCTCGGACTGGCAGAATACTGTTCGAAGTTTGTGAGGAATTTAACTGAGGTGTTGGAACCTTTGAGGAAATTAATGAAAAAAGGAGTAGAGTTTGAGTGGGGAAAAGACTGAGTTTGCATTCGAGAATGTGAAGAAGTGCATTGTTAAAACCCCCACACTGGGGAATTTTGATATGACACGAATAACGTATATTACAACGGATGCTAGTAATGTTGGCATAGGTGCAGTACTAACGCAGGTCAAGGACAACATAGAGTATGTGGTGGGTTTTGCATCCAGGAGACTGCAGGGGGCAGAAACTTCACATTCTGTGATTGAGAGGGAAGCACTGGCCTGTTGTTGGCGTATTAACCATTTTAGATTCTATGTGTGGGGTATACCTTTCAAAGTGAAGACTGATCACAAACTGCTGACTAATATTTTCAAAGGGGGAAGAGGCCTGGAAGGGAATGTTACACCGCAAATTTCGAGATGATTGTTATCAATGATTGTATATCATTTTGAAGTGGAGTTTGTGAGAGGAAGTAAAAATGTGGTGGCAGATTATTTGTCAAGGATGCCGGTAGGGGTAGAAGAAGTTGTGGATGAAGTGTGTATTAGGAAAGGAGGTGTTGCGGATGGACAAGTAGCGACAAAAATGAAAGAGTGGAATGCTGCAAAGGCGAGTGACTTAGTAAGGAGGGATGTCGAGGCGAGAGTTGTGTGTGGCCGTAAGGTGGAAAGTGAGATTAGCACAGATGTGCAGAAGTATTTTATAATAAAAGATGAATTAAGCATATTTGATGGGAAATTAAATAGGATAAATCAGTTGGTTCTCCAAGCGGTATTCGAATGCACATTATTGAGACTGCACATGAAGAGCATCTTGGATGTGGGGTGATGAAAAGGAAGGTGAGACAGTCGTACTGGTGGCCTGGAATGGATAAGGATATTGAGGAAAAGGTGAAAAATTGTGTTGCATGTGGCAACAGTGACAGACTAAAATTGTGAGACAACCCCTGTTAGAGACCACGGAGTTCCCAGAGAAACCATGGGAAAAGATGGCCATCGATTTCCTGGGACCTGTGTCAAGATTGGGGCTAAGGAATAGGTACATCTTAATATTGGCAAATTATCATACAAAGCGGTTTGTGGTAAAAACAATGGTGCAAGTGGATACGGAAGGGGTCACTGAGTTCTTCGACAAGGTTTTCATGGATGAAGGTTTTCCAAAAACTACTGTATCGGAACATGGGGTGCAATTTGTATCCAGAGAAACAACTAGTTAATTTTCTAGGATGTGAATAGTTCATGAGAAAGTTGCTCTTTTCTGTCCACAAGCCAATGGTTTAGTGGAAAGGATAAACCGGTTGGTGATGAAAAACATTCAGTTATCTTTGGCCAATTGTCTTCCATGGAGGAAGGAGTTAAGGAGAATGATTTAAGATGCATAGAATGGCTCCCCATTTAATTACAGGTATATCACCATTTGTGTCCTTAAAAGGAAGGGAGCCTGGAGTAAAGGAATGCCCCATGTGGTTGAAAGGAAAGGGGAGTGTGAGAGTGAATCATGAAGAGATGGAAGTGAGAAGCAAGCAATTGCAAGAGAAGAATGTACAGTTTTACAACAAGAGGAAAGGAGTGAAGAAGTGTTTTGTATAAAGTAGAGATTAAGTTGTGGTGAGAAAAGGTGGTTTTGTCTGCAAATGAGACAGCAAATTCTCTAGTCCATGAAGAGTAAAGGAAGTCAAACGAAGTGTGGCAATTCTGGATGATGGTACTACATGGAGTATGGAAGATGTCTGTAAGGTTAGAGGGTAGGCAAAGTTATGTATTTTGTTGAAACATGATGCAATGTATGGTGACACTGTACAGTGATAAGTTTTAGTGAACATTTGTGATTGTTTGCAAATCTAAAGATTAGGCAGTACGGTATATCCTAGATTCTGGTTACTTGTTCATAGAAGATATAGGAATGTTATATCACAAAACCTTTAGGTAATATAAGTGGGGGAGAAGTGTGGTGATCAGTAGATAGTGGGGAATGCAGAATGTGGGAGGCGGATGATGTCAGAGTAGGAATGTTGAGAGGGAGCTGGGAGGCAAAGGAGCTGGAGGCGATGGGAGCCCGCTGGATATGCTTGTGTGGTCAAATAAAGTTAAAGAAGATGCAAGAAGAGTGAACTGTGATCTTTACAAAAACCTATCCAGGGGAGTTTCATTATATCAAGGGAACAGGATATCCGACATTTTCAACTTCAAGGAACACATCTCCCCTTTGCCAAAAAATTAATTTTACTTGAATTATTCTAGTACATGGAGTCTGGGATTTTAATCCTACTCAGGATCTGTATATGGTTAGCTAAACTGTGACCATATGTCCAACACAATGATCAATTTGTTAGAGCAACTTTTTAAATTTTATTATACAATTTCTCATTTAAAAATTTTTTTTTTTTTTGCATGTTTAATACATGAAATTGTTAAAATCCAAATGTTACGCATGTAAATGAAAACAACTAATTTCATTCACTCCTACTAACAGGAGAAAACACAATTTAAGAACCATCTTTTATGTGTTATTACAAGAGAAGCGCATGTCTTCACAATCACTAAAAATGGTCATTATTACACATTCTTGTCTGGTCTATTCCTAGTCTACTACAGTAGCAAGAAAGACCAACTTTAAGGTCAGATGCAAAAACTGAGCACTTGAAGAAGAAAGTCTTAAAATTAGAGCTGCAGTTGGAGATGTTGGAGCAACAGCTAAAGCCACTGCAGCGGGCTAGGGAGACAGAATCTAGATACGAGATCTCCGTGCAAAAAATTGGATTCATAAATGTCCAAAAGCGGGTCAGGACAGTTGTGTACACCTCTGGTCAGTGAAACAACTGGGTATGTTTAGAAGTCTCAAAAGGAAACCTTTCATAGGAGTGGCTGTTGGAGCAAAAGCAGGATTAAGAGGTGAAAAAGGAACAAAACATTCCGATACAGGAAGAGTGAAGAAAAAGTAAAGTATATACTTTGGTACCTCGAAAATTCTAACATACAGGAATGTAAGTTAAGGGATCGACTACATCATTTCAGGACTTGTCACATAAGAAGCATTTTCCTTCTTGCAACCCGAGAGTCACCCATCAGGACAAGAAAAACACCTTTTTCCTAGAAATTTGGGAAACCAGAAACTGACAAAGCTGTACTGGAAACCTGCTGAAACTCAAAATACTGATTACTAACACTGTGATGGAAATGCTTGAACGTGCACTTCCACACCACTGGGAGCACCTCCAGAGAATACATCATTTGTAGTTCAGGTATGTGACAACAAGAGAAGGTCAACCATATTTCACTGAGTCCAACAAAAAGTAAGTAAAAGGTTTTGGTAGCTGAGGACCTGAAATTTCACGGCCGTCACGAACACTTGGTCATCAAACTTGTGAAATTTATTTTTAAAAGGTACACTGTACCGTCATCATATGAGGATTCTTTTGACAGCTAATATTTCACTGGGTTTGGACTGTATTGGGTTTGATTTACAACTCCTGGTACATTCATAAATAACATACAGGGTCATAATATGACAAATCTCATACCATTCTACCAGTATCATGCAAAACTTGATTTCTTGTGAAGCTGTTGTTTAAAGGGAACCCTCTAACATCATAAGAGCTAAAATAATAAAACAACTGATCCCAACGACGTCAGGATACTAAAAGAGCTAGACTTTAAAAAAGGACTCCATGATGAATCAATGTACATTTTTCAAATCATTTGATCGGAATAACCAGTTTGAATTTGGTTGGAGATGTCCCAGTTTTTTCTTTTAAATGTGGGATACACCTGCCACTCTCAAATAGTTTAGAATCACCCTCAGCCTTTATGATCCCTCCCCTTTCACCTTTTGTTGTCTTTTATATGTTTTCAAACTACTTCGCTGTCCAACTACTTTTCTCCAATTATTTTTTCAGATCATTTGTTTGAAAGGTTTTTTCTTTAATACCAAATAATTAAAACACTCGGTAATATCTCGCAAGATCATCCATTGGAAGGGGGGGAAGATATTCTGCAGCATACTATACTACACAAAACTGTGTGCCAAAGAAGTGTAAAAGTGGAGGAATATGCAAAATGCTTGTTTTAAATCCAAAGTTATTACAGTGTTTTAATACTCACACTAGCTCCATCCATTACCAATACAGCTTTTTCAGGAGTGATATGGGAAAGGTAATGTAGGGCTGTAAATGCACGCAATCCATCACGAATGGTCCCAGCAGCCTCATGCCACAATACTTTCTCTGGTTTCTGAACTTTAAAAAAAAAAGAGAAAGAAAGAAACAAAATTCAAAATGCTGGTAAAATTGTATAAGATGGATCATTAATATTTTTTTTTTAAATCCTGACACATTTGTGTAGCCTGCAATTAACTTTCATTATAAAGATCAGTCATGTTACATAGTAAAATAATGCCACTATATATATTTACATTACACTTGGAGAGTTAAAACATATTTAGTTATTTCACTGTGTTGAAGCACTCATGTACCAGTCATCTTTCCAAATGTTTGCACGTACCTTCTGCAAGCATGTTTGGAATAATCCCAGGGGCTGTTTCGGTGCTGTGGTTCTGTTATATTCCATATGGGTACCCCATATAGGCGCAGGTAACATTGCGACCTTTCACCTATATTCTTCCCTACATTACATACATAACGGTTCTTAGGGACTGACCTTTTACCTAGATACGACACTCCATTCAGAACGCGGGTTTTTCCCTAGTTCGAATCTCATACATTATGCATGAGGCTTCTTGGAAGCACAGCAGGACTAACATCTCCTGTATAATATCTCTGTATAAAGTTCAGGCCCGACGTCATCCTTTAGGCCGACACAGTAACACAGCCAGGTAGGACCCCTGGGGAGACCTATGGGTATATATACACCACATCTTGCGTAGAAGGACAGAGGAGACCGAGACGTCCCGGCTGACACACTGACCAGAGATGCTGAGGTTCCTGCATGTAGACGCTCCAGCTCGCAGTGGTCTAACATCCCTCGCGGGGTGTCCTACTCGAGACCAGGACGGGGTCCCATATTCTCTCATTCTCAGGTAATGGGGTTGACTAGATCCTAGAGGGATTCTTGGCATAACACCTACACAGATGCTAGGTACATTTAGGTACATCTAGTTAGGGAGGCATCGTAGGAGTACGCACTTTTTATCATGTGTTTTATATACTTGTATGTATTCATGATTATTACAAGATGGTAGAACTGTACCATCCCTTTACTTTCGTAGTACTTCTAATCATAGATCTCTGCTACTGTCTAATGGTTGTTGCAGCTCATTTATTCTACACTAGAATAACAACTGTTCAATAAACTCTTATTTAAAACGCCCAGCCTGTTTATTCTGTGTATCTCTCTGAGACAAACTAAGTGAGCACGAGTGACTGAGCGAAAGGTAGTATATTGTTTCCACGATTCTGAGGGATCAGGGTTATCATGTTCTGAGGTTGCCAAGAACTATTCTCTCCCCGATAAGAGGAGATTCTAGTGGCACTGTGAGCTAGCTGATACAGACAGGCTAACATACCCGGTGGAGGTGCACGGAATCAGTCTGCCACCAATCCCACAGTTTATGTTATCCAAACGCGCAGATCCTGTATAGGCTATATAGGAACTACACGACATGGCGCCGCCAACGTTGGTTGGGTACTTATTTAACAGTAGAATCTGAGTAGTTCTGTCGTGCTATTCTCAGAGACCCCTACTCAAAAAACCAGAGACGTCTGGAGTGGGTGGGCACAAACTCCGCCACAGCTGAGTAGGCGAAAAAATCCTATTTATTGGCTGTTGGTTAATCAAGCTTGAAGGACACATTGTTCCTAATTTGTGCATAACACCTTATCTTAGTTCCCTTGGAAAGCTCTTCTTTACTAAAAAAATGACTGAGGAAAGAGATAACGTAGTACAAGATCTACACCTCTCAGCCGGAGAAGAAGATGCAGACGCAATACACATTCCACCAAATGTTAGAAATACAGTCACCCTGAAACTGCTAGAGCATGGTTTAACACCTAGGGGTGGCATAGTAGTATTCGTGATTGAGGCGCACGAATCATACAGAACAGAGGTATTTTATTCGTGGGTTACATTCCCAGCAGCAAATGCAAGAACACAAACATTTCACTTCTACACAGAAGGTGATGCACCAGCGGAATATTGTCCGTATGAGGATATTGAGGTTCCGCTCACGTACCAGGAACATTTATACTGGTTTAAAGGCGCCCTACCCCACATAAGAAGAAGAGTGAGACTCAGCCCGCTCGGAAGAGAAGGGGCAACATGGCCAATATTAGCGGCCTACACACCACATCCTGACATTGAAACAATGCCACCAGGAGACTTACTCACACAACACAAAGAATTGATAAAATTAATAGAAACTTGACGCAATTCGTCATGAGGACACTTACAGTCCAACCAGCAATAGTTGCAATAAATGGAACTCAAACTCAGAGTACAGCAACTAAAATCACACCACAAACATTACACGTGGTGATGGGTAAAATGCCCACAAAACGTGAACAAATGCCATTCTGGGTAGCTCAGAAAAAAACACAGCTAGAGGCAGTATTCCCGAATACTACCCCGTATGAAAAACACAGAATGCTAACAATCTGCTTGCCCATGGGGATAACACCACAAATAGATTATTGTACCACTTGGGGTACAGTCTTTGCTGCCATTTATACCAGAACTCATGGTATCCCGTCATTAGCAGTGGTACCAGACATATTGAGACAAATACAAATCGAGTACGGAGCAGAGCCTGCTCTGAACTTAGGGATGAAGTTACTAGGTAACTATGCCCAGGTATCAGCCATAAAATTAGCTAATATTAAATGGGAAGCAGCTTCAGTGGCTATCCGCCAACGCCTAAGGGAGTTCAGTCCTTTAGAACAGGAACACGAACTACCGAAAATAATTGAAACTGCATATGCAGAATTAGGCAGAGACAGTTTGGGTGGGAAAGCTTTAAAACCACAACTGATGGGCAGTCCTGAAAAGGACACTTCCAAGCAGACACCTGCTTCAACAAAAAAGAAGTGGGACAATAAGAAACAACAAAACTTTAAAGGAAACAGATCTCAATCCAGAGGTAGATCTCCTACACAGGAGCCCTCCGAAAAGAGGTATAACCTTAGTAATAGGGATAATATTAGGAAACCTGACAGGTATCAGGATACTGATACACATTCCTCTCGTTCCTTTCAGGGTTCATCGAAAAACTCAGAGAGGGAAGGACAGACAAGAAGAGCGTACAAAGTCCAGAGACAAGCGGCACGCTCAAGAGAACACTTCTAAAAAAGAAGAGAAGCAAAAGCCACAGTTCAAAAAGAAGAAGGTTGCAGGTCTAAAGACCACACATGCCCAGAATTCTGAGGACTCGACTACTGAACGGGGAATGGGCTCTGACAATGCTAGACAGTACGGCAGAAGTAACAATAGCTCGCCAGAACCTGATGGAATTTCAGGTGACAGCGGACTTGAATGATTATATCATGGTAGAAACACCTGATACTAGGGTAAGTGTCCCACATAAGTTATACGAAATAACACTCCAAATGGAGGGGGACAAATGTAGGACAGTTAAAGGTCTCATTGGGAATACCTATCGTTTGGCTATGATATTTTGTTAGCTGAACAAGATTGGCCACCAGCATTCGTCATGGATTGCCCTAAAGGAGAAACAGTGATTTTACCGGCATTCTCAGACCATATTCCCAGGCACCTAAAACACACATATGCGCAGGAGTGGGCAGTAGCCCAAGCCCCAGCATTATACAAAAACCATGTAAGATGGGATGAGGATTCAACCCACCACATAATTCCTTTAAAAAAATACTTCAACTGCACAGAGTCAGTATCCAATAAAGCAAGAAGCTAAAAAACAGGTCAGGGAGATCTTAGATCAACTTGAATACCAAGGGGTGATCGAGAATTGCATCTCATCAATGAATAATCCTTTGTTTCCGGTCATGAAACCTGACAATTCATATCGTTTAGTTTTAGATTATAGACATTTAAACACTTGCACTAAGACATTTGCAGTCCAAAATGCACTCAGTGCCGCATTAATGAATAACATTGTGCAAAAAATATATAAAACAACACTTGATATCTTAAATGGATTTTTCTGCCAAAATATAGCACCTGAAAGCAGCTATTTAACAGCATTCTCAGCGCTAGGGTCCCAGCGTCAATTTTGTCGACTCCCCCAGGGGTATAAGAACATCCCGGGGTTGTTTTCGGCCAGAGTAACTGAGTTACTTCAAATTTGGATGAAGAGGCATTGTCCTATGTGGATGATATTTATCTAACGGACGATGAACTAGAGGAGCACTTGAACAGAGTGAATACCATCATTTTGGGATTTGCATCAGAGGGCTACAAATTCAACTTTAAAAAATCAAAAATTGCCCACTTCAGTTTTTAGGATATGAACTTTCAAGTGAAGGGAAAAGCCTGGCAGCCAATTTGTTTGAAAAATGCGTGCTCCAACCTCCAAAACCATTGAAAAATTTACAATCAATCCTCGGATTCCTAAATTTTGGTAGAACATACATTTTGAATTACGCAGAAAGAGTAAAACCTTTCTATGATTTAATAAAACCTGACTTTTCAGTTAGACAATGGACACAGGAACACACAGATATCCTTCGTTCCTTACAAGCTGACATGATAGCTTCCAAACACTTACAGACATGCGTAAGCGTACGCAACCTGGTGATCCGTATAGTTGCGGGTCAATTTGGGTACACCTTTGTAACATATAATGAAGGTGAAACGGTACCAATTGCATACAAGTCACATTTGTACACAAATGCTGAGATGCGTTTTGCTTCTACAGAAAAGATTCTAACAGCAGTACAAACTGCTGTAGTAAGAAAAAGAGCACTGGCACAGGGGAAACGAATAATAGTAGTGACTCCGGTTCCAGCCTTAGAGGCTGCGACAAAGGCGAGCGTTCCTAACGCTAAAGCCTTACATCCAAGATGGATACAATGGGCTAATTCTCTCACTGCAACAGATGTAGAATACAGGTACGACCAGAATTTAAAGACACAAGCATTTCTGCAATACGAACAAGAATATCCTCTACCAAACGAAATAATGCCTCTAGATCAGTATGAATATATAATTTACACTGACGGATCTGCTCAACCGGCCATAGGAAATAAGCAACAATATAGCGCTGCATGCGCAATCGTTAAAGGTCGCATGCGGGATGGAAAGTTCCACCCAAGTTGCACAAAAACGCAATCTCTAGGAGACTGCACAGCACAGCTGGCAGAGTTAAAAGTCTTGATACTGGCACTAGTAAATACAGATCGAGAATTCCCCACACTAATTGTGTGCGATTCATTTTACTGTGTTCAGTCATATAATGAATATTTGCAGCACTGGGTTCAAAACGGGTTCAAAGATGCAAAAGGTGGCACAATTAAGCATAAAATGCTATGGGAACAGGTAGTGGAGTTGAAAACCGAACTACTGAGAGCTCACGTGATACATACACTGAGTCATCAGCGTGATGGCGTTCACGTTGAAGAGAATTAATTGGCTGATGAAGCCGCAAAGGGGGCTGTACGCACGGCTTCCGTAGCTGCAATCACTCGTTCAAAAACGAGGATAGACGGTGAGATTATGGTGGCTGTCATTGCTTCACGCAAAAACAGCAAAGCAGTACCAAAAAGGTTTCCACTCAAGTACTCCTACAAGTTAGATGCCAATAACATTCCATTTGCTCAGATTCCTGGTGTGGGGGATAGAGTAATTCCAAACATGGATCGTAAGTTAGGTTTAATTCTAGCAGCACACGAAGGGATAGGTTCTGCACATGCAGGAGTTACGGCGACTGTTTCTTTATTGAAACAACGCTATTGGTGGCTCGGGTTAACAAAGCAGACTAAAGACTATGGGCCAAATGTATCAAGCTAAATTGTGTTCGCAAACGCTGAAATCCGCAGAATTTCAGCGTTTGCGATCGCAATTTAGCTGTGTGCTATGTAGTAAGGCAAATACCTACTCGCAAAATAAGGAATCGCAAAAATTGCGATTCCCTATTTTGCGCAAGCATTTAGAGAATCGCAATTTGCGATTCCCTAAATGCTATGCTAGTAGGCATTGCAAATCGCGATATTGCCTTAAGGAATCGCAAATTACCACCAACTTCAGGTTGGTGGTAAATTGCGATTTCCTTTAAAAATGCAATTTTATGCATTTTTCAAAGTGCCATGTATGCCCTTTGGGCATGTATGTGCGCGCACACATGCACATTTCAGGGGTGCAACAGGGTGTCGTTTAGGAACCCTTGCAACCTTGAAATTGCGTGCGCTATTCCCATTCATTCCTATGGGCCTCTTGGCCCATAGGAATAGAATGGGAAGCCATTCCTTAGTTGCGACTCGCAATTTGCGAGTCGCAAATAAGGAATGCGTAGGAATCACAAAATATTAGCAGATTCCTACCTACATAGCAGTTTGCGAGTCCTTAATAGCGATTCGCAAAAAATCGCTATTAAGGACTCGCAAACTTGTAGTTTGATACATGTGCCCCTTTGTGTTGAAATGCGACATCTGCCAGCAGATGAAAGGTTCCACCGTAACACGTCCAGCACAGACACCTTTATTAATATCAGACAAACCACTAGCGTGTGTTTACTTGGACCACTGCGGACCCTTACAAAGAGATGGGGCTTACAGGTATATCATGGTTGCAGTGGATTCCTGCTCAAGATTCCTATGGGTGTGGCCCCAATGCTCGGCTGACGCTCGAACTGTTATAAAAGATTTGCGAGTCTTTATAGGGACATACGCAATTGGCACATTACATTCTGACCAGGGCCCTGCGTTTAGCTCTCGGGCTTACAAGGAGGCCATGCGAGGATTGGGTGTAGCATTGCGGTACTCCTCTCCGTACCATCCCGAGGGAAATTCGGTCGTGGAGAGGAAAAACCGAGACTTAAAGCAGTCTTTAACAGCTAGAGTATTAGGCCCGGGTGAGAGTTGGGTAAAACATCTGTATGGAGTACAGCGAGCATTGAATAACATGCCAAGAAGTTCTCTAGGGGGGGTCACTCCATATGAGGTCCTATTTGGGACAAGAATGTGGGTACCTGATCTTGATTGTGAAGGCGCAGTGGCGGATGAAAAGCCTTTTGACATCCATGATCGTTTGGCTGTGTTACAGGATCTAAATTAATCCAGGACACAACAAAGTAATGTCCATATGAAGCAGACCGCCACTGGGGAAGTCAAATCAGTCACGGCAAGACCTGTCTGGATCCCAAAAGTCGGGGATCTGGTCAGAGAGAAAATAGCGGACAAGAAAGAATTTGGGCCATCATACAGAAAGCCTGTACAGGTCCTAGCAGTTGAAGGAACAAGAACTGTACTTCTACCGCCTCTTGCCGGAAAAAAGGAGAAAAGATTTGTTTCAATCAACCTAATCAAACCACACTATGTGGCCGATACTGAGTAGTAGGCCACGTGGACTCCAAAGTAGCAGACGCCCTCCTCTCGCTACAATTCAAGAAGTTCAAACGGAAAGACTCATCACGTTCGAAGAGTCTCCTGCACGGAATGATGGACTATGCAACAATGCTATGGAACTCGTTCCCCTTGAACCTGAAGTTCAAATTCAGAATCAAAATGAAAGACAAATTTCAATTCGACCAAATACAGATGTCTACATCAACATGCTTCGACAAGAGCAAACTACGATTTCCACAAATCCTGATGCAATACCAACAATTGATCGAACTGCTTCTGGCTACTTCATAAACTTTGATTCGTTTTCTTTGGATCCAAGTGAACCTGAAACGATGCCAGCCCAACAATCACGCAAGCAGCAAGTTAAAGACTTTCTGAACTTTCTTAAAAAGACTTACCTGGTATCACCTTGGGTAGAACTATGGGTAATTACCGGGATACTTTTCTTTCTTTTCTGGTTAGGCTTAGTAATAGTTTTTAGCATGCTTGTTAATGGAAAATACCTTCGACAAAGCTCTGCCGCCCAAAAGGTGAATTTAATTTTAAAACCACACCAATCATCTCATTGAGAACAAAGAGACTTGTCATCAGTGAACATTACAGCAGTTCCTATACCTGATGGTATAGTTTGGGACAAGGTTGATTTCGATATATTTGGTCCGACCGAACTTTTAAGAATTCCACAGTTATTCAAAATATCGTTGAGTGATATCATTACCTCAAGTACATTTTCCGATGATTGGGATTTTGAAACTGTAAATAACATGTTGTCTGATTTGGAAAAATCCGCCGCATTTTCTAATATTGAAACATTGGAAAGCACATCAGATTTCGAAACAATGTATTGTTATCAACACTATGGTCATCATTTTCTGCATAAATCTGCTAATCCTAGAAATGTGTTCACATACCACCAGTGGGAACATTGTCCAACACCACCGAAAGACAGTTCAAAAACATTTACACAAACGTTTCCATATTTTTCAGGGTTTAATATGTCTGACCCAGCCTCATATTATTATAAGGTTGCACCAACATCAAACAAATTTACTCTGCTTCCTTTATTGCCCAGTTGTCTGAACAAGGTTTCAACTTATGGAAAGACACCATAGACTTAAAATCAGTCTGGGGTACTAGAGAATGGCAAGTTCAGGGTACGGAAGCTTTATTTAGAGCATGCCTTATCCCACAACAGATCATGTTTTTGAACGAGACAGTGCAACAGACGTCTTGCCTTGGACTAGCCAAGAACAAAGACTTGAACACACCTCGGCTGCCATCACCATCACACACCGAGGGTAACATAACATCACAGAAAGAGATTACATTGAATGACATTATACAATACAACAGATCAGACCCCGATTGGAAGAAATGGTTGATTTGGCCCACAGACACCAATAGTTGTCAGGCGAGATTCATGGGTAAAACCGAAGGGTTCGCTATCCATAGGCCAGATCCACGTTATGTACAGAGAGAACATCCAGGGGTAGTGACATCCTACAGTGTTGGGAAGTTGTGCCTTGATTGGCTAAAAACCTCAACACTCACAAAGGTGAAACAACACTTATCCTTACTGTCACAGGATGTGGATCTCAGGGATTTTTTACTAGGTCCCAGGAAACAACGTCAGAAATGTTTAATTTATGGTGTCTACAATGAAATATGGAAAATATCCCAACAAGAGGCTGCAGAGAGATTACGTGAAATAGACCATATAAATCTAGAAAAATCTCTAGCAGTGGTAGACAACGGGTTAACTACATTGACCTCCAGGATATATTCCTTAGGCAACATTGTATCTTCTGCGATAGACACACTAGAACAGGATTTGGCCATATTACAACACGGGTAATCTCAATTACGTTCTATTATGTTGTTAAGCTGGACGCTGCAATCTTTGCGTGCAGGCTATGTGCCTTGGCGTTATAGTAACAGCACGTCTCTGTTCTCTGAATACAATCTAACAGATAAACAGATAGAAATGGAACAAAGGGGAGCAAAATATAGAATGCTGCGTATCGAAAAACTGGATAGATTAGCATTTACAGTGGCAGAACTACCGTCCACAGAATGGCTAATCCATGGCCACATAACTCTACTGGTCACTACAATTCGGTTTCAGTATTGCCTTGAACAAAAGCAGGCAGGCAGATATGAAGAAATGGGTAAGAAATACACTAAGGAATCATTGGTATTACCATACAGATTTCGATGCCGGAGTGGGGATCGAGAAGTGTTTCTAAGCGGTACAAACTGTGAGAACGCTTTAAGTGGATCACTCATATGCCAGGATATAATGCTGCACGGGGCTTGTAATGGTTCTGTAGCAAACTTGTCCTGCCATTTGAGGGGTGCCCCAGCTGCAGTGATTACTCCAGCATTCAGGCTACTTTCAAATGGGAGTTACTTGATGCTGAACAGTCAAGGCTGCTGCGGAATGCTCCCGGGCATTGCATATCTGGTAACCGTGAGCTACAGGGTTACATGTTGTATGCAAGTATTGTTTCCACCGACACATACAGTCAGGGAGGCGCCGTTATGGCCTTCACTGAATGTTTCTTTAATAAGGTTTGATACTCTAAGCAGAATGAAAGCCATGCTTTTACAGAAGTCTGTGCCCTTAACATCCGCTCGAGAGACTTTTGATCTCCAGATCGCAAGGTCTTCGGCAGAGATACAGGCGCTTATCCATACAAACTGCCCTTTCCATTTCGCAGAAATGGTAAATCGTATCTTTAACATGTCTTATACGACAGGCATAGTCCACCTATTTAAGAACATAGGTTCTGGACGTCTGGGCACCTTTCAGACGGTACTTGGAGTTATACCAAACTTCATACACTCCGTATTCAGAAGCATCTTTGGAGGACTTCCGCTCATCCTGTTTCTAATAGCAGGTTTCCTGATTGTTTTCCATCTGCTACGCAATGGACGTCCCAGTCACCAAGGAGATGGAAAAAGCACTCCTGGAGCATAAATACCATTACCTGTCCTCCGATGCCTGTTTTGCGGAGAAGAATGCGTGTTAGATCTTTGTTTGACACTCCCATCATGTGCGCAAACGGACGTGAATGCTTTACTGGACCCGATAACGGCCCATGTTCTGCAGTGTCCTCAGCGCATTCCGATGTTGATGGCGGTATTCTTTGAGCCCCCACAGGTAGAAATAGCACCTGTTGGTATGGACACCGGCTCCTCCTCCGACACCCATGCTTTGGACGGCGCACAGGCTGCCCCAGCACCGGCTGCGGACAGTGTGGAACATCATCTGTGCTCAATTGACGTACTCTGCGGGGTGCTACAGGGGTCGTCTACTGCGGAAGCAAGCAACGAAAATGTTGCGTCTACCAGCCAGGACACAAACATTTGATTCATTTGGCTCGTCGTGTACTGGAAGAAATTCGCCCTTTTTTAAACAAGCTCAAATTTGGAACTCAAAAACAAAATTATCATTCCTTTTATTTATTGGGCATACATGGCTTTCTAATGCTTATAGTGATTCGGACTATAACTACGGACACTTTAGAGCTTGTAATTTTTTTTTTAAACATTTGTAAGTTTTTTATAATTTTTTTTTACAAGTTTTAAACATTTTAGCGAAACAAATGTTTTTTATAAACTTTGTGCGTGCCAATATCTAATTAGGCTAGTAGTACGGTAATAAGTTACATATGTCGTCCAGTCGGAAGAGGAGTGGGTGTTATATTCCATATAGGTACCCCATATAGGCGCAGGTAACAGTGCAACCTTTCACCTATATTCTTCCCTACATTACATACATAACGGTTCTTAGGGACTGACCTTTTACCTAGATACGACACTGCATTCAGAACGCTGGTTTTTCCCTAGTTCGAATTTCATACATTATGCATGAGGCTTCTTGGAAGCACAGCGGGACTTACATCTCCTGTATAATATCTCTGTTTAAAGTTCAGGCCCAACGTCATCCTTTAGGCCGACACAGTAACACAGCATGGTAGGACCCCTGGGGAGACCTATGGGTATATATACATCACATCTTGCTTTGAAGGACAGAGGAGACCGAGACTTCCCGGCTGACACACTGACCAGAGACGATGAGGTTCCTGCATGCAGACGCTCCAGCTCACAGTGATCTAACATCCCTCGCGGGGTGTCCTACGCGAGACCAGGACGGGGTCCCATATTCTCTCATTCTCAGGTAATGGGGTTGACTAGATCCTAAAGGGATTCTTGGCATAACACCTACACAGATGCTAGGTACATTTAGGTACATCTAGTTAGGGAGGCATCGTAGGAGTACGCACTTTTTATCATGTGTTTTATATACTTGTATGTATTCATGATTATTACAAGATGGTAGAACTGTACCATCCCTTTACTTTCGTAGTACTTCTAATCATATATCTCTGCTACTGTCTAATGGTTGTTGCAGCTTATCTATTCTACACTAGAATAACAACTGTTCAATAAACTCTTATTGAAAACGCCCAGCATGTTTATTCTGTGTATCTCTCTGAGACAAACTAAGTGAGCACGAGTGACTGAGCAAAAAGTAGTATATTGTTTCCACCATTCTGAGGGATCAGGGTTGTCATGTTCCGAGGTTGCCAAGAACTATTCTCTCCCTGATAAGAGGAGATTCTAGTGGCAGTGTGAGCTAGCTGATACAGACAGGCTAACATACCCGGTGGGGGTGCATGGAATCAGTCTGCCACCAATCCCACAGTTTATGTTATCCAAATGCGCAGATCCTGTATAGGTTATATAGGAACTACACGACAGTTCTTTCTGAATCCTGAGTGAGTGTTTTCTAGAAGATGTTAAAGTTCGAGGTGGGTTGTGAGTTGCTTGTTGATGGCATTTTCAATCACTTTGGCTGGCTAGGGGAGCAGAGAGATAGGTCAGAAGTTGCTCAGTTGATTTGGATCGGTTGTGGGCTTCTTGAGGGCATTGATTTCTTCCTGTTTCCATTAATCCCGGAAAGTGGCGGACTTGATGGTGTTGATGATGTGGGTCAGGGTGGTGCTGATTGGTGATGTTCCCAGGTTGTAGTACCGGTGAGGGCATGCGTCCATTGGTCCCCTGAGTGGATGGTCTGTATGACTACTGCTGTGGTGTTTCTGGTGGGTTGTCCATTCAGACAGTTGGCCATCTTGGTTGGTGGTGGGTAGGTTAGCAATGAGTTCTCTGGGGTTAGGGTGGTGTGCGAAGTTGCTATAGATATTTGTAATTTTGCTGTGAAAAAAGTTGGATAGGCTGTCGCAGGGTTGTTTGGAGGCAGCAATGTTTCTGACAGTGACTGAAGGTGACAGTGGCTGACGGCAAAGCGAAATCCTTGACGATCAAGAAGATCTCCTTGCAGCTGTTAGAGCTTCGATGCGGTCCACTAGTGCTTTTACCTTGGTGTCTCTTATTTGGTGATAGCGTCTGAGTGCAGCCTTGTAGGTAGATGTATTGGTGGGGTCGTGGCTGGCTCTCCATTTCCTTTCTAACTGTTTACAGTGCTGTTTGGTGTCTCAGAGGTCTTCTGTGTACCAGCTAGCCTGCTTGTTTGATCTATGATACTTGTTGGGTTTGATGGGTGCGAGGGAGTCCGCGTAGTTCTTGATCCAGTAGTTGATGTCCTTGTCAAGGTCGTCTGTGAGGCTAGGTTGATCTGTGCTGAGGGCACTGAGACAGTCTGCTTTTCTGATTTTGCCCCAGCTGCAGCTTGGAGTGCTGAACCTGGTAAGCATGTTGACTTGAGGTGTGTTGATTTGGAAGTGGATGATGGGGTGGTCAGTTCATGTGAGCAATGAGGTGGAATTGTACTTGATGTTTTTTTTTTTTAAACAGATTTTATTGGGTTTTAAGCAGGTACACAATAATGAATTACTGGTAACAATTGCAATTGGTGCAGAGCAAGGGAAATGAGTAAACACAGAAGTAAATCAGAAAAAGGGGGAGGAGGAGGATTGGGCTAGGTTCACCCTCCTGTGTGATCAGAATACATCAAAAAGAATCCGTAGGTGACGGATCAAAAGAACCTAGCCAAGAAACAAGGGCGGGTTCACCAATTGGGGTGAAGGCCACCTCTACTGGTAGAAAAGAAAAATTTATTTTCTTGTGTCCCCTCACTCACCCAGGGTTGCCCCTAGGTGACATGCTTCATCATTGGGGCCATCCCAAACATCTACTGATTGAGGCGTGCTGCGACTTGCGGATTTACGTAGGAGCACTTACCTTGTGAGGCTATGTGTCGTGCAGTGTAGGGGAGTGGTGTAAGTGATGTTTTAAAAAATTACCTAACTAGTGAGCTATTGTTTTATTCCTGCTCCTAGTTGGTAGGGATAAAAGGGGGTTAATAAAAGGGAAATGTAACTGTTATGTAATTATAATCCCTTGTATTATGTCAACATGTTTCAAGGTATCCCTAAACCTTTTCTTCAGGACAACAAAGGGACCAGCCCTTTGTGTACCACTCCGTGCCGGACCTATAATAAAGGGAAGTGAAAAATTATTAATGCCTATTGTGTGAGCATTGGGAAAAATATATACATACGGTTGCTTCTGAACACGTAGTAATTATTTTTGGCAAAAGTGCGCCTCATGGTCTGTCTGGGTGGAGGGGCCTGTAGAAACCTGTGCTCAGCAACCCTCCGTCAATACGACCTATTCAGTCCCAAGGCAGACCGCATCTGCGGTATAGGTCGTATTGACGGAGGGTTGCTGAGCACAGGTTTCTACAGGCCCCTCCACCCAGACAGACCATGAGGCGCACTTTTGCCAAAAAATAATTACTACGTGTTCAGAAGCAACCGTATGTATATATTTTTCCCAATGCTCACACAATAGGTGTGCATTAATAATTTTTCACTTCCCTTTATTATAGGTCCGGCACGGAGTGGTACACAAAGGGCTGGTCACTTTGTTGTCCTGAAGAAAAGGTTTAGGGGATACCTTGAAACATGTTGACATAATACAAGGGATTATAATTACATAACAGTTACATTTCCCTTTATTAACCCCTTTTTATCCCTACCAACTAGGAGCAGGAATAAAACAATAGCTCACTAGTTAGGTAATTTTTAAAACATCACTTACACCACTCCCCTACACTGCACGACACATAGCCTCACAAGGTAAGTGCTCCTACGTAAATCCGCAAGTCGCAGCACGCCCCAATCAGTAGATGTTTGGGATGGCCCCAATGATGAAGCATGTCACCTAGGGGCAACCCTGGGTGAGTGAGGGACACAAGAAAATAAATTTTCTTTTCTACCAGTAGAGGTGGCCTTCACCCCAATTGGTGAACCCGCCCTTGTTTCTTGGCTAGGTTCTTTTGATCCGTCACCTACGGATTCTTTTTGATGTATTCTAAACACAGAAGTAAACACCTTTAGTCGCAGTTGCTCATTACCGCTAGTTGTGGGATAGGATAAGAAAATTAAAACATTACAATGATCCAATGCCCAATCTCGACAACCCCTTACATGGTAATGGCATAAAGAGGTGGAATTGTACTTGATACCTTCACTTGTGGTGAAGATGAGGTTCAGTGTGTTGATTCTGAGACGAGCTAGGCAAATTTAATTTGTGTATATATATATATATATATATATCTATATATATATATCTAGATATATATATATATATATATATATATATATAGATATATATATATATATATATATATATTTCAGAACGGACTCCACACCATTCGCAGCAGGGATCCCACAGCACTGGAGAAAAGACGATCTGCAGGTAATTTTTAACCAAAAAGTGCATTTGTTCAGTACACCATTAGTGCAAGCGTGGACGGTCAACGCGTTTCGGCTCCTGCCTTCAACTGGACCATAGAGTCCCGCCATCCAGAACATCTATTTAAAGTGACATTGTGCATTACGATCCCTTGTTTGTTTCTGTTTTAAAATGTGCTAGACTGCTAACCCTCATTGGATTTACTTTAGTGTCAATGGCACTTGGTAGCTGCCATTTTTTACTCACATTTCTATCTGTGAAGTACTAATATTCTGCAATACAGTTCGGAGGCAAAGTTTTCACAAGCACAGTGTTATTCTTGTTACATTAGGGATTGTTTTAAAGGAGAGAAGACATTTCCTATATCTTCCTCATCAATGTGCAAAAATATGCAAAATTTCATATGAATACCCAATGCTGAAGGAGAATGGATAAGAAAGTTTTTTTATTTCTTAAAAAAACAAGAAAAAGAGAAGGGAAAGGAGGGAGAAGGGGGGGGGGAAATATATATATATATATATAAATATATGTGAAAAACAACAAGGTCGGTGATAGTGGGTAGGAACGCACTGCTTGCATGTAACAGCTCCATTACCCCATAGCGTCTTGGTAGTTGTAGTTCAGTTTTCACACAAAGTCCATCATGTTATTTTTCAACTAATGCCGACTTTCGCAATCGTATCTCTAGACACCAGTGTTTCCGGATTCCTCCCTCATCAGTAGAGAATATTTACTGGTTGCTGGACATGCTGCCAATTTTCTTAGGTATAATCCCACTCATAGCGTGCATGCGTTCCAAAGCTCGCCAGCTTACGGGCAGCTCACGAGAGCCTTTTATCAGTGAAAGTGGGTAGGAACACACTGCCTGCATGTAACAGCGCCATTACCCCATAGCATCTTGGTAGTTGTAGTACAGTTTTCTTATTCCTGGGCATCCACCCCAGGAGGCAAAGGCCCAGGTGTGAGTTCATGTCTCTGCCCGCTTGGTCCGATACGCGACTCACTATTTCTGTCCAGGTCCTCAGAATATCTGGGCACTCCCACACCATAAGGACGCTTCAGGTTTATCGCACACAGGGCACACTGCGCACGAGCCCGGGAACATGCCCCTGATACGCCTACGGAATTAGATATGTTTGACTTAGGTAGTGAAACTGCAGGAGCTTGAATCTAGAGCTATGAGAGATTTGTTAGGTGTATCTTTTGGTGACAGACATCTATTTATCTGATATGTCAGTCTGAAAGCACTGGGCCCATTTGGACCATACATATTTGGTCTTGCCAGCTGCTCTTACACAACAATGTACAAAACTGCCACGGCTCTGCGCCCTCCCCCATGCGTCAGTAGGGAGTGCAGTACTACGCTCATCGGTGGCTCTACTTGGCCACAGGTGGCCAGTGCATATATCACTGTACTGTGAGCCATGAAATTACCCAGTCCAAGCCCATAATTATCAATAATTTGCGCAAACGTGCACACTTTGCCTTGGTCATAAAGGCCTCTTACATACACAATGCCAGCTCTGGTCCATGAGTGTGTATCAAACGAGGTGGCAAGGTCTTTTGTACACAGACCTCTCATAGCAGGAGTGACACAGAGTACGGATTGGGGCTGCATCAGACGCACATGTATTTGGCCCAGCAGTTCTTGTGACCATGTAGACTCTTGGTAGCCACAACTCAGGTGACCTGATAGTGAAAAACCACTCTACGAATCTGTCATGCCCAACTGCTCGCTCATTTTACGTCCTGGGCTGGCAGAAGTGTGTAGCCAACGCATTGGCCACTTCAGTTGTGCTGCTGTGTAATACTTACTATTCATAGTTGGGTGCCCCCAGTCTTCCTTCTACAAGTAGAAGCTGTGTCTTATGGAGTGCTACTCTCTTGCACTTTCCCCCTCCAATAAGATCAGACAGCTGCATATGCAATTCTGTGAAGAAGGAGCGCATCAGGAAGAAGGAGCGCATCAGCAGGACTGGCAGCGCAGAGAACAGATTCAACAGCCATGGAAGGGTAAGCATTTTGGCAATGACTATCTGGCCCACAGGCGAGGGGGTCAGCGAGCATTAGAGAGGCAAAGACTGTTTGGAAGTTGCCAGTATCCTACCCAGGTTGTATTTCATCAAGTCATCATTATCATGATAAACGTAAACTCCAAGGTATTTAAACGTATCAGCCGCCCACGTCAGACCATGGCCTTGTCGCGTGATAACGGTTTCTTACAAGGAAAAAGACTGGACTTGGTCCAGTTCATTTTAAATCCCGATTGTTCCCAAGAGCTGTCTAGCACTGCCATGGAGGGCCAGCAGCGAGTCGCTGGGCTTGCTCAAAAACACTAGTGGGTCATCCACGTATAGCGATATCAAATGTTATTCGCCTTTGTGGGGGATACCCCACACCAGAGCTCTTTGTTGCAACATGCATACCAGAGGCTCCATGGCCAAGGCAAAAAGGATGGGAGACAAAGGACAGCCCTGTTGCATGCCACGCACTAGTTCAGATTCTGCCGATATGACCTGCCCAACATGCACCTGGCCAGAGGTTTCGAGTACAGCAACCACAACCATCGAAATACACCGAGCCAATCCCATAATCTCCAACATCAAGTCAAGGTAGGGTCAACTGAGCGTATTAAACGCTTTCTCGATGTTGAAGGACGCCACAAATTTATTCCCACCCAGCGTTCCTACCAGGTCCATCATAGTGAACAATGTATGCACAGTGAGAAAGGTGCTCCATGTGAGGATGAACCCGTTTTGGACTGCATCAATTAGTGCCGTCAGCAAGGGTAGCAGCCTATTCGCCAGGACGCGACTCAAGATCCTATCATCTTGATTGTGGCGGGTCAGAGGATGGTCGGAGCGTAAGTCCAATGGGTCCCTCCCCTTCTTAGGGAGCATCACAATCAGGGCCTTCCTCATAGATCTGGGGAGTTCTCCTTTGCCAAAGGGGCAAAGGTCCCCGGAGCATAGCCAGAAGTCTGGCCAGGAATGAAGCTGGTGCACCAAAGAGTAATAGGAATATTGCCTTTTAGCATTAACTTTCCATTGTAAAGGTGTTTTTTGGTTTACTAATACCTTAGAACTTTTTTAACAAACATGCCTGAAATTGACCATAGAGTTAGTGCATTCTATGCATGTCAAGTTTAATGCAGATCTGCACAGGAAGGAAAAAGGTAAAAGTAAAGGTCAGAAAAGTTGAGTTCCCCTTGCAAAGTCCTACAGGAATTTTTATTCCATTACAATAAAAACTGCTAAACAGTATAACACCAAACTTGTCATGAAACTAGAACTTTCCTAAGAATAGGGTCTTGTTTTGGCTTGGTATAAATTTGCTCAGTTTCCTTAAAGATATTTGCGATTTTAAAATGTGGTGGTAGGCTTCAAATGTTTAATCTATTGTATATCTTGACCGATAATTTCTGTGGATCGAGATCTGTGAAGGATTTACAGATCCGAAATGTGAAAAATATACTTATCTGATTGGATGAGAAATCGTTTCTGCCTATTCGTACAGAGGCCAGAAACCCCTTCGCATAGTCCACAGCAAGGTTCTGTACCCAGAGCATGCAGCGCACGGCCAACGGCTTTGTGCAGTTGGTTTGGGTTGTGGACAGACACCGAGCTTGGTGTTGCCAACCACTGCTGCACATAGGTGAAGGCTTATGCATGGAGGGTTTCTTGTAAGGTGGGTTGGAAGAAGGACCTGGCTGTAAGGCTGTGTGCTGCAGGGTTCAACTGTTGGGGATGTTGGATGCAGGGTCAGGCCACAGGTTAGATTCTGAGATCAACTCCTTCTGCACACAGCCTTTCGCTGTGTGCAAGGGAGTTGACTACAAAGGAGGTTTGGTACAGGTCAGGCCAACCCTTGCTACTAATGCAAAGGTCATGAGTAGCGAAGGTTGATTGCACAGAATTTAAGTGCAGGGCCTAACTGCAGAACATGCCCTGTAGCCAAGTCCTGCTGTGATGTCATTAATTAAAACAAAAACAAGAGCGACCCATATGTCCTTGCGAACTGGGTATAGCTAAGCAGCCAAAATAAAGTTGTTCACAAGGAACTAATTACATCAAAAAGATACAATTTCAGCAAGGAGTTTAGTTTCTTGCGCGATTTAAACGTAAATTGGTATGCAACAGAATAAGTAAGTGTATCATTTAGGTAATATCATTTCTTTGATTATAGGGAACGTATATAAATCAGGAGCGAACAGCCCACAAACAAAATACTTCTGCTACACCCACCTCAGCCGAAGTGGGCGTATTTTATTTGCAATAACAATCTGATAGAAGTAGAAAAATAGACTTATGCTGTGTATTCACACTATATACAATTTCATTATGAAACGTGACTTATGTGACCCCTGTGAAGTGACCATAACCAAAACTGTGAGGTAGCTGCAGTGACAATAATACAAGAAGCGATTGGTTATTGGAATGAAAAGGGAAGACCTTAGGATATGAGATTCAATCATTCATTCTAGAAAATATTTCTAGTATTCATGGACTCTCCCTTTCGTAGTCGACGACGTTTCGACCCTCTCGTGTTACGGGGTCTCTTCAGGACGGGGATTCTGGGGACTGGAAGAAGGACATGTGATTAGAGTGAATAAAACTGAAAAGTGAGGGCTGCAAAGTGGGATAGCTGAAAAATGCTTACCCTAGGCACTCAAAGGAATGCCGGAGGTGTAAGTGGATTTAATCGTCCTATAATGATTCGGTAAGGATACCAGTTGTAGCCGCAGTGGCTAAAAAAATCCTAATAGAACAGGGGTGAGCACATTATTATACACCAAAACCAGATTGGTGTAATGTATGTCAACAATGTGAGTTTAAAAAAGGATTAACAATGGCAAATGCTTACCCTGGAATTGGATTAGCAGGACGCTTCTCGGATTCAAACGGGAAGGGCAGTAAGAGAGCATCCTTGATAAGTGGATGTAGGAGAATACAGTGTAACTGCCGTGTTTACCGACAATTCCTATTTGAAATAATGACCGCATTAGGTAAAGCCAAGATGGTCGAGTCAAAGTTATACACGAGTGGGGAAGTGCATCCCGTACTCACCAAGACGAAATCCAGGATATTGACGTGAACGGTGTCACGGATAACAATCAGATCGGGCAGTGGTTAAACCAATTAGCCAACTGTGGAAGCAGTCGATGCGGGTCTGCAAAGACAGCAAGGATTATTTGTAGAACCGATGGGATACGGTTTGGTCCATACTGGTGGGAATAGGGAGAATCTTACCTAAATCCCACAGAGCGCGGTCCGTCTGTAGTCTGACCGATGCTTACAATGAGCGCGGAGTGACCGGCATCCTTAATACCGGCGGAGAAGGTGTGCATGTGCATAGGATCAGAGAATGAACGTCGCGTGCGCATCCGTGCTCCAAGCCACCATTACTAAGTGGTGAACATTTCAAAGGAAAATCACATCTGCAGCCGGATGGCAGCGGCCATTGAGAAGTGGAAAGCGGATTACATAGTAATACCAGTATAAAGCTTAGTATAAGACTACGGCGAAGCATAGTGCGCCGTGACAATGTAATTTTGCGTGCCTTTAGCAGAGAAAGTATACTATTAATCGGGTTAGGCAGGTAAGGGGGAAGGTCAGAATAAAGTAAGAATAGTCATTTACTACAATTAATCACAATTGGTCAACATTATTTAAACATACACGTATAATGTGCCTTGTTAAACGTAATGGCTCCCAAGGCAAGGATTAAAACATATTGACAATTATTCATAAGAGGGAGACATCATTATCCAATTTAGTTATTCAATTGTACCACTATGATATGAATTATGGCACATATATTTTTATATAAAGGAAAAACACAATCAGATTCCTGAGGACCATTAAGGCACGCAGACAAGGATGCTCATTAGATGGTACAGTTTCACAGTAATACAATAGTCACATAAATATTTGATCACAGTGTATAAAACTAAAACCTCATGAAGGAGGCAGCCATCTAAGCGCTCATTATATGGTGCGTGATTACTGACCGCAATTAATCACACGATTATTAAAGCTCAGTGTGTGTACGCCTAGACCAGCATTTAAGACTTAAGGCCTCATGACATAAGTCACGTTTCAATATGAAATTGTATATAGTGTGAATACACAGCATAAGTCTATTTTTCTACTTCTGGGCTGTTCTCTCCTGATTTATATACGTTCCCTATAATCAAAGAAAATGATATTACCTAAATGATACACTTACTTATTCTATTGCATACTAATTTACGTTTAAATCGTGCAAGAAACTAAACTCCTTGCTCAAATTGTATCTTTTTGATGTAATGAGTTCCTTGTGAACAACTATGATGTCATTAGTAGAGATTTCATCAGTGATATAATCAATAAGGTCATTTCAGATGTCCTAAGTGATGTGTGAGGTTATTAACAGCACATATGTTAATATCTTATGAACAAAATAATCCACAACTTATTCCTAACTAATTTTTTTCATTGAAACATGGGTGTATATACACAGGGAGGTGGCCACAAGACTCTGAGCATGGAGTCTGCAGGCCTTTGGCTTTCATCTAATTACATATTCTGCGGCCGGTGTGGGACAAAGGTATTTACCTGCGCCTCAATCACAGCACAAAAAAGGTACAGTAAAGCAGTCTGGGATGTGCCTTAGGTCTGAATGCTGAAAAGTGAATTTTAAGAGATCTGTTTGCTAATGTGGAAAATAATTCTAGCATACATTACCTGAAATAACTGAAGACATGCAGGTTTATTGTGTACAAAATATTAATAAATGCACCCAGCCTTTTCCCCTATGAAAAACTATGAAAATGACTTCAAGTACAATAATGCACTGGCACGGATGCTGTAGGACGATAATGTACTGGATATAATACAAGAAAGAAATTCTACTGCAGCCCATTCACTCTCAATGCCTTGCACCTGAAGCGCCTGCTCTGATGGCCAACAGTCACTTCTACTGGAGAAGCTGAAACCAGCAAAAATGTAAGAAGAGGGGACTACATTTAAAAATGTATAAGGCTCTAAAATTCAACATCTCACAGGAGCGTATATTATATATATATATATCAAATTCTTGAATCCGCCCTGTCGTCCCCCTGGCGACGGTATCGTAGAGCACAAACTCCTCTCGCCTTGCAAAATAATTTATTCACCGATTTCGGTCAACAAGTCACCTTGCTCACATCATATATATATAAATATATATATATATATATATATCATTTTAAGCTAAAAAAACACAGAAATTCACCAGTTATAGTTAACTAAAATAACTATAATTTTAACACTTTCTATGCAAAGTGAGGTGATTAATGCTTACATCAGTAATGTTATCAAAGATTATGTCATGACTGATGCAATATATGAGGTCATAGTCAGTGCATGGCAAGTGCATGGATTATGACCTCGCATTGGGTTAGGCGCAGGCCCTCCTCCTGACTATACCTACACAAAGTGATCTATATATGTATATATATATCATGCAAAAAATGACAGAATATAGCCCGACGCCTATCGGAGAACTCATCTCCTTATTCAGGTCTCAAAACCACTAATCGTGTTTAAATCAAACACTGCGCTTGCTTTCTTCAGAGCATAAACAGTGAAAACATACTGACACATGGAGTCTAGGTGAAGCAATACATTTCGGCCATTTTCAAACTGCTCCTTAATGCCGGTTACATCTTTAACCACGATCATAAAGCAGGTTAAAAACCTGTCGAGAAGCAATTTTATAGTTTATAAGCATTGCTAAGACCAGCTTTATTGGGAGAAGGGCAATAATTTTGAAAATGTCATTATAACGATTTACAACAAGAACACAAAAAATTACGAATTATGAATGCGATATACACCATGAAAACAGACTCAATGGTGGTATTTGAGTGGAAAACAGTAGTTCGGCCATATATAATTTTGCTACTGGTTAAATCACCACACACCTTCTATTATAACCTGCACAATCTAGCTCAACATTGTTAAATACATATTGTGTGTCCTTGTTTAAACAAAAACATTTTCATAATTAAATCATGATGTCCCAACGTTACTGCTTATACAGTTATATTCGGGAAACCATCCCGCAGTAATGTCCTGATTACTTATCGGTAATCTTCATTACTCTTCGTCCTACTCGTCATCGGCCCAGTCATAAAACATGAGGTTATATTCACGGACAGGAAACAAAACAGGAAATGCTTGCTAACTCCACCCACCCTCCTGCCAGGGACTATAATACTATTAAATCAACAAAGAGAGGGGGGACGGGGAGCCAATTAGAAAGGAAAGGTCCAGTACCGTAGCTCCCAAAGACTAACGTGGTAATCACTCAGGGGTAACTGTTCCTATGAAAAAAGAAAAGACGCGACCTGTTCTGGTAGCTTAAATCAAAGTGTCAAAGGTGTCCTGTTCTGTTATGATGAAGGTTGGATATCCATGAAGGTGGGGGAATTCCTCCATTTGGAAAAAGTGCCCTCACACACCCTTGCGGGTGTCATGCTTCATCATCGGGCGTTTGCTCCTCGTGGGGGTGGCGCTGCTGTCCCCCACGGGCCCCACAAGAGGGCTCTTTAGCGGAGATCTTTTTAAGGAGAGACGCCGCAGTTGTGCATGCGGGTATGTGGGCCTAAGACGAGAGTGCGTGAGATAAAATTGCCTAACCGGTACCTGGCAATAGACTTTTATTCGTGGGTCCGGGAGGCAAAGTAAAAACAACGATGAGGGATAAGGAGAACCTCTTTTAAACAAATTACGTAGAGGAGTGAGTATTGTCCTGCTGCTCTCTTATCCGTGAGTGATAGTGAGATTGGGTCTAGGTCGACATGTTTCGCGCTTACTTTGGCCCCTAATGGATCCCAGTGCGCTTCTTCAGGACCGTGATGTGAATTAAGAATTATATTAAAAATAGGAATTAGACGGCGGCACTCTATATTCCTATGGTACCTAAAGTGAGGTGTGGGCGTCGGTGCGCCTATTGGAACATCAGAGTTGTGTTCCTTAATCCAACCCCTCTATTAAGATGGAGTGGCTCCCTCGGCAGACCCTGTGGACAAGAAGGAGTATTCGTTTACTCGTTTCTTCGAAAACCCATTCCGTTCAGAGATCCGCCGGTGATACTATAGCCAGAGCAAAGCACTACAAGCACAAGAAAGGCCTGACACAGGGAGGGTGGGTGGGAAAGATGACTGGTTGAGGAGGAGTAGGCCTAAGAGTAATGAGGATTACCGGTAAGTAATCAAGACATTACCTCTACGTCCCTCGTCCTCGGCCCAGTCATAAAGCATGAGGCATACCAAAGCAGGCCCCACCAACGGGAAGGGCTTTGGCACACCGGCAGAAAAAATAGAAAAGACACAGGATAGAAGCGCACCACAGTGAACTTTAATGGCAAGAAACGGTCACCCAGAGCGCAATCCAACCTGTAATGTCGCACAATGGTAGACTCAGAAGCCTAAGTCCCAGCACAACAGATTTCATCCAAAGCCACCCTATGAAAGGCGGCCCAGGAAGCCGAGACCCCCCAAGTGGAATGGGACTGGACACCTGAAGGACACGGCAAACCAGAGCCCTGAAAAGCCAAAGAAATCGTGGACTTGACCCAACGACCCAGGGTCAACTGAGAGGCAGCTTTCCCATGGACCGCCAGACCAAAAGTCACAAACAGACTGTCAGAAGCACGAAAGGCAACAGTCTGTCCACATACACGCTTCACATCCAGAGAGTGCAACAAGTGTTCCTCAGGAGAAGAAGGTGAAGGGTGGAAAGAAGGCAACACCAACTCCTGAGACATATGAAACTTAGAACAAATTTTTGGAGGAAAACCAGGATCCAAACGCAAAATCACAGCATCCTCCACAAACTTCAAAAAAGGGGGAGAACAATGCAAAGTAGAAAGTACCCCCAACCTCCAAGCCGAAGTGATGCCCATCAGGAAAGCCTCCTTAAAAGACAAGAACTTGACATCAACAGTCAACAAAGGCTCAAAAGTAGAGGACTGAAGAGCATGCAGGACCAAAGAAAGATCCCAGGTAGGCACCGAAGAACGGACAACAGGGGAGGAGAGAGAAAAGCTCCGGAACAACCGGGGCACCAACAGACTGTCTGCAGAGGACAAAGAAGTTCGATCCCAGAAAGCCCAGACAGCTTCCCACTGGCCATTCAGGGTAGACAGAGCAAAACTCTTATGGAACCCGTCCAAAAAGAACTGCAGAATCTCAGAGACACAACAAGAAGTAGAGGACAGACCACGAACAGAACACCAGCTGTCGAAGGAAGACCAATGCTTAGAACAAGAAGGCAAAGTGGACTTCCTACGTGAACCATGCATCACAGAAATAATGTGGTCAGACAAACCACCACCCACCTAGCGACAGCGGCTCAACCTCCAGACCACTAAGGTGAGTGGGACCAGCAGGGGAGGAGAGGAAAGCCTCAGAGGAGAAGAATGCTGCAGCAAGATCCAAGAAGGACCCACTGCCAGACTCAACAACAGTGGGAACAAAGACCTTTGGGGCCAGTGATGTAACACAGCCACCACATGCGCCCCCACCCTCTGGACCTTCTGCAGGAATAAGAGGATAAGGAGGGAAGGCATACAGCAACAAAGGAGTCCACGTGAGGGACAAGGCCTCCACACCCCACGCTCCCCGTTCCGGAATCCGGGAACAAAAGAGAGGCAGGAGAGCATCTGTCTTGGAAGCAAACATGTCCAACTTGGGGGCCCGAACCTCCAGCAAACAAAGCGGAACACTCTGGGAGATAGACACAGCGTCAGAGAGGACGGAAACCTGAGACTCAGGGCATCCGCCACCACAATGTCCGTGCCCCGGATGTGTTGAGCTGAAATGGCCTGGAGATGCTGCCCTGCCCAAATCGCTATGACACAGGCCACAAGATCCAAAGAATGACTGAGTACTGCCCTGATGATTCACGTAAGCCACAGCCACAGTGTTGTCGGACCACACCAGGACACTGCAACTCAACTACGGAGCCTGGAAGTACCAAAGGGCCCTCTCCACAGCCGACAGCTCCTTCCAGTTGGAAAAGCGCCTGGACTCTGACACCAGCCCATGAGCCTGCACGGCCCACTGACCCAGAGTCGCACCCGATCCCCGTGCACTGGCATCCGTCGTCTGAACCACTGGAGGGGCGGGATGCAACCCCATGCCCCGCGAGAGGTTGGACGCGTCCATCCACCACTGCAGGCTGCACACCACATCCGGCTGGACTGGCATCATCAAGAACAAATCTCGAACAGGAAAACAAACAAAGAGATGAAGATGCTACAGCAAGGGAAGAAGATACAACCTGGCCCACGGCACCGTGAACACAGAGGCCACCATGTGCCCCTGCACCTCAATCCAATGAAGCAGAGGGTCCGAAGGACGAGACAACAGAGCCCCCAACAAAGACTGCAGACGCTGGATCCGGGAGGGAGGTAGGAACAAAATGCCCAGAACGGAGTTGAAGTCCGCCCCTATAAAAGACCTGGTGGCAGGTTGAAGATGGCACTTTGGAAAATTGAGGAGGAAGCCGTGACTCTTGAGCGTGCGTATGGTCAAAGACAGATGTCCAGACATCACCAGGGCAGAGCGGGCCTGCAGCAGCCAGTTGTCCAAGTATGGAAACACAGAGACCCCCTGGAGTTGCAGGTGAGCCACCAGGGGAGCGACCACCTTGGTAAGGACCTTGGGCGAGGAACGAAGCCCGAAAGGGAGGACACAAAACTGCCAATGACGAGCCTGCAGGGAGAACCGCAGAAACCTCTGGAACCCCAACGCCGAAGGTACATGCAGATACGCATCCTGAAGATCCAAGGTAGACATTACACAGCCGGCTTGAATCAATGGGATCACAGGTTGCAAGGTCTCCATCTTGAAGGGGATTTTCCAGACAAATATGTTCAGAGGCCTGAGGTTGATCACAATCCAGAAACCCCCCGTAACCTCCGGGACCAGAAAAACGAACGAAAAAGAGCCCTGCCTCATTCAGACAATGGAACAGGGACGATCGCCTTCTTCAGGAACAGCAGTTGAACCCTTCCAACAGAGCCCTCCGACGGGTAACATCCTCCGGAACCGGAGTACGAATTGTGCCAGGCTCTGGGGGCAGGGGGGCTTCTGGATCCTGAAGTTACCCCTCTGCTGGCGAGAAGGCTGACAAAAAGACTTTGCAGAGGAAAAGAAAGCCTCCCTGTGCCGCTGTTGCCTCCGAAAGGAAAAAGAATGCTTCCGCTCCTTAAATACCTTATGCAACTTCTTCTCAAGAGCTTTACTAAAATGCTGATGACCAGTAAATGGCAGTCTCAAAGCCATGGAACGCTGAGCAGCATCCGTGTTCCAACCCTTCAGCAGTAAATTACGCCTGGCCACAATGGAAGCACCACAGGATAAAGCAGAAGCTCTAAAAGAGTCAAACACAATGTCAGAAAGAAACTCAGCCTGACGTTCCATGGACTCCGACAAGTCGGGACACTGCCCACTGTCCTGGATAGTAGAGAACAAAGTTTTGAAGTCCGACAACAAAGACTGCACCACATAAGCACCATACACCCCTGAACTAATGACAAGATGCGACCCCGCACAAGCCTTCTTCAGAGAGTAATCAACCTTCTTATGCACACCATCCTTGAGGATATTATCCTCAGCCATGGATGGACGCCCCACCAGACTGGCCACAATAGAGTCCACATGAACCACTCCGGAATAGTATCCTCCATGTCTCTAAAAAGGGTACAGCTTACACATGAAGCAAGGCATCATGATGCGATTGGGGTCCTTCCATTCCTTCAATAGAACGTCCATCACAAATGGATGAATGGGCAAGGTTTGGGTAGGCAGCTTCCAAAATTGGGGCAAAATCAAGTCCTTTGATGTGCTGGCGACCTCCGCGTCTGGGAAACCCATATTGTCACACACATGGGAAAGAAGATTTGAAAACATATTCTTAGATATATATTTCCCCTTAAGGTCCCCAGCACCCAAGGAGGTCTCATCAGAAGAATCAATCCGAACTGGAAATGTCTGAGTAGAGTTTGTGACCCCCTCCAGTGCGAACACCAGCCGGCTTCTTAACGTTCTTCATAGTAGGCAAGGTTTCAAAATGAACTGCCTCAGCCGGTCGTCATCACCCCCTTTACTCTTATTCAAGAGAGGGGCTGAATCATGACTCCCCCAGAGGAGGAGGAAGAAGAAAGTGTAGAGCAATGTCTGTGCTTAGAAAAATGCTTCCCCATACTGCAGTACAGACAAATGACAGCAGAACCACCCTGTAGAGCAGTAATAAATACAAGGGAACCAGAACCAGAGAAAACTGATTCTAACCAGGCACTCCCGCGCGCGTATAGCTAATAGCAATAAAAACAGCTGAAAACGCCGCCGGAGTACCAACAGAATGCAGGGGCGGAGATAACACATCCATTCCCAGGCTCCCAAACAGCCCGCTCACACGCTGGCTTCAAACCAAGCAGCCGCCGCAGAGCACGTACAACCGGCAGACATCACAGGGAGAGGCTCCAGGCAGAAAGAACGCTGCCTCCGGCATCGAACATCGAGGGGAAACTAGAGACTCACCCCTTCAGACCACACTTGCCCCGGCATTGGCAAACCTTGACCAACTGCACAGCACACCAAGGCGGGTCAAGCAGCAACTGGGAATCCGCAATGTGGCCAATTCCCGGCACTGCGGAGCTGCAAAGGCAAAGACCCCAGCCGGAGCCGAGAAAGAGGCGGGCCAGGCAGCGGCAATAGGCAAAGTGGCCCCAACCAGCGTCCGTGAAAAAATGGCAGCAAGAAGGAAAATGCTGACTGGGAGACCAACGAAGCCCAGCAAGCAGGGCTCCCGGCAGCTATAGTATTATAGGCCCTGGCAGGAGGGTGGGTGGAGTTAGCAAGCATTTCCTGTTTTGTTTCCTGTCAGTGAATATTACCTCATGTTTTATGACTGGGTCGAGAACGAGGGATGTAGAGGCAATGTCTTAATGCGAACACCTCCACCCTTGAGAGGTAAATGGCCTATTGTATTGAAAATATATCCTGATCTTACACTCAAAGGTCAGGGCTCGGAAAAACACCCCTGTGATACGGTACATGGACTGTTCATTACAATTACATGAATACGGCAGCAGATGAATCCCAAACGTTTTAAACTGGGGGAACTACAAACATGTGAACGCGATCGTGTCCCAGTGCCTTCTTGTAATCAGGCATACCAAGGGATAGGGGTGGCATGAACTTTACAAAAACCAACCTAAACAGTACCCATGTCAAGCAAAACAAATTGAGCTTACAATCAAGCTCCAGTGGGCAAATAAAAGGGCAAGCCAACCCGCAGAAATACACAAAACGGGTTCCCACTTGTGAGACAAAGGATGCATTAGCTTAGGATATATTTTCAATACAATAGGCCATCGACTTGGCAAGTAAAGTGCTCATTCCGGAACAGCTCGTGCTACTTGAAGGTCAAAAGTTCAAATTCCAACAGGGCCAATTCAACCATTCGTCTTCTGAAAGGCTGAGAAATTGAGTACAGTTAAATTAAGTAATAGTAACACGTTAATAATAGCACTTTAAAAAGACAGTACTATAAGAAAATCAAATTGTTGTAACAACAGACATCCCCACCAAAGTGAGGCCCATTTATGTCATGATTCAAACACAGCTCATCCTTACTCAAAGGAAGCAAAAGCTACCAATAAGTTTTTCTGATGTCTTTGGAACAGTAGAATATAAGTCAACACCCAGTATCCTAAATGATGTTCCCTTTACTTCCAATTTTCCAAACTATAGTTATTATTTGGTATAGTGACCAATAATCATAACGCAACTGTTTCAAAGCACTAGTGTATGAAAATCTTACCAAAATACTGCTCGTGAGCAACAATTGTTTCATAGAGTCCAGACTCCTTCGAATCCAGTGGCAAAATTCCTACAAAACAAAACAGAAACAGCTTGTGAAATGCAAATAAAAACACAATAGGAATATCCTTTTGACAATAATTTGTACTAACCTATTTTTTTGTAAAGCTGTTTATTGGACAAATAAGAAGCACATATAATCAGTATGATTAAAAAAGAACCCTTTGAATTATAAGCACCCCTCAAGATGTATATACAGGAGAGAGAAGTCCAAAATTAAAAGATATCCACTAGAATATATTCCATCGTACCTAGGTCATATGGAAGAGAAAAGAAAAATCATAAAAGCTGAATAAACAATAAAAAGGAGATCAAGCAATGGAGCTTTCAGCCTGATTCGTATTGTCCATGGTGGGTGAGCTGTATGAAGCTGGTCTGCTGTGGAGGTTCTCTGAACTGAGGTTGGTTCTTAATATACATAGGCATGATGGGGGTTGCTCATTTGACCTAGCGGATGGACTCGCAGGTAGCTGACAATCATGTGATACTGCAGGCAATCCTATGTCAAGAGGCTGCGACGAAAGCAGTAACAAACAAGTTACTTACCTTCGGTAATGATGTATCTGTAAGAGACATATGTTAGTTATAGATTCCTTACCTTAGAATTACCCCCAAGCGTCAGACTGGATCCGGAGATTTTTCTCTAGCAGTACCCCTGCGCGTCGGTACGTGGCGTCGGGCGACTCCACGTCCGCTGTTGGCATCGTGGTCGCTGGAATGACGCCGTGGTGTCTACTTAGACGCCGCCCCTGCGTGCTGACGTCAGTTCTGACACGACTTTCCACGCCAGAAGCGCAGAGCCATGCAAGACACTGACCACTGTTGCACATAACTAGGGCCCTGGAAGGGAGTCCCTATCCTTAGAAGTCAGTTTGCAGAACAGGGAGGATGGGTGGGGCGGTAAGGAATCTATAACTAACATATGTCTCTTACAGATACATCGTTACCGAAGGTAAATAACTTGTTCATCTGAAAGAGACTGTTAGTTATAGATTCCTTATCTTAGAATAGATACCCCAGCAATTCTAACCCCGGAGGCGGGTCTGCAAACTAAGTTCACATCAGAAAGTCCTGGAGAACAGTACGGCCAAAATAGCCGTCCCTCCGGACTTGGCTGTCTAGGCAATAATGTTTAGTGAACGTGTGCAGTGATGCCCGACAGATGTCAAGGAGTGGGACTCCACGTCCCAAGGCAGTAGTAGCTGCCGTAGCCCTGGTGGAGTGGGCACACAGTCCCACTGGAACTTCCTCTTTCGCTAAGGAGTAGCAGATTTTAATGCAGAGGACAACCCGTCGAGAGACGGTGTGTGTTTTTGTAGGGCCCGACCTTTCTTGGCGCCCACATAGCCAACAAAGAGTTGATCGTCCACCCGGAAATCTTTCATGCGGTCTAGATAGAAAGACGGCGCACGTTTCGGGTCCAGACGGTGGAGTCTCTCGTCCTCCTTGGAAGGGTGCGGAGGCGGGAAGAAGGTGGGCAAAGTCATTGTCTGTCGTCTGTGGAAAGAGGTAACCACTTTGGGAAGAAAAGAGGGCCCTTGTGCGAAGGACTACTTTGTCCGGATGAACAGCAAGAAAAGGAGGTTTTGAGGACAGAGCTTGAAGCTCACTCACTCTACGAGCAGAGGTGATGGCGACAAGGAAGGCAGTCTTCAAAGTAAGGAGTCTGATAGGGCAGTTATGTAGAGGATCGAAGGGAGCGCACATAAGGAACATCAAGACAAGATTCAAGTCCCACTGGGGCATTATGAAAGGAGAAGGAGGAAAGAGTTGAGTAATGCCCTTTAGAAATCTATTTACAATAGGGGACTTGAAATGAGAAGGCTGATCATGAAGGTGAAGAAAGGCAGAGATGGCCGAAACGTAGCCTTTAAGAGTGCCCAGGGCAGAGCCCTGCTGGGCTAAAGAGAGGATGAACAAGAGTACCTCCGAAAGGCGGGCAGAAAGGGGATCCCCAGCCTTCGCTGTGCACCATGCCACAAACTTTTTCCATCTACAGGCGTTTTCAGACTTGGTTGAGGGACGCCTGGCTGCTATTATTACATTACAGACTTCGGGCGGAAGGTCAAAAGTTGTCAACTGCCGCCGCTCAATCTCCACGCAAGAAGGTGGGGACTGGAGAGGTTCGGGTGGAGGACCGTCCCCTGCTGCTGCGACAGAAGATCCTCCCGAAGAGGCAGTCTGATCGGAGGATCGATGACCATGCTCAAGAGCTCGGAGTACCAGACTCTTCGTGCCCAGTCCGGAGCCACAAGAATGACTTGGGCCCGGTCGCGCTTGATCTACTTCAGCACTTAGGCCAGAAGTGGTACCGGCGGAAAGGCGTATAGGAGGCCTAAGCTCCACTCGAGATGAAAAGCGTTGCTGAGCGAGTGCCGCCTTGGAAATTCCAATGCGCAGAACTGCTGACATTACACGTTCTCTTCGGTGGGGAACAGATCTAACCAAGGCTCTCCCCACTGCTGAAAGAGACCTTGCACCACCTCCGAGTAAAGACGCCATTCGTGATCCATCATGCACCGACAGCTGAGCTCGTTCGCCCTGGCGTTCAGCGAACCTGCAGGTTTTGAACCACCAAGGACATGCCCTGATGTTCCAGCCATGTCCAAAGGCGAAGAGCCTCTTGACATAGGGTCCACGACCCCACCCCGTCCTGTTTGTTGCAGTACCACATGGCGGTGGTGTTGTCTGTGAACACCTGCACTACTCTTCCTTTGATAGAAGGAAGGAATGCCTTCAGTGCCAGACGAATCGACCGGAGCTCCAAAAGGTTGAAGTGGAGGCCGGACTCCGCCGGAGACCAGAGTACTCTGATCTCCGCCTCCCCCAGGTGACCGCCCCATCCCAGGAGTGACGCATTGGTCACCACTGTCAGCTCTGGTTAGGGAAGGGAGAGGGATCTGCTGCTGACCCAATCTTGGTTCGTTAACAACCACTGCAATTGACATGCAGTCCTCTCCGAGATCTGGACAATGTCGGAAAGATTGCCCCAATGCTGTGCCCACTGGAACTTCAGGTCCCACTGCAGAGCCCTCATATGCCAGCTGGCATGATCCACCAGCAGGATGCAGGAGGCCATGAGGCCCAGCAGCCTCAGGGTCATTCTCACCGAAATCCGGGATAGAGGTTGAAACATCGGTATCAGCCTGAATATCTCGGACTCACTGTTCAGGAGGATAAACCTGAAACTGCGCCGTATCCAGAACCGCTCCGATGAAAAGGAGCGACTGAGAGGGAGTTAGGTGTGACTTTGGCACATTGATAGTGAACCCCAGCGAAAGTAGGAGGTCCGCCGTAGTCTGGAGGTGGGAGACGACAGCCTGGGGCGAGCCAGTCTTCAACAGCCAGTCGTCGAGATAGGGGAAGACTGGAACCCCTGATCTGTGCAGATGAGCTGCGACCACCGCCATCACTTTCGTGAACACCCGAGGGGCGCTGGTAAGGCCAAAAGGGAGCACGGTGAACTGAAAATGCTCGTGGCCTACTGTGCGTCCTGCAAGTCCAACGCTACAAGTCAGTCTCTAGGTCGAGGGCAGACAGGACCTGAGCCAACTTGAGCATCTTGAACTTCTCCTTCCGGAGGAAGCGATTGAGGGCCCTAAGGTCTAAGATAGGACGCAGGCCTTTGTCCTTCTTGGGTACCAAGAAGTAGTGGGAGTAGCAACCACGACCTACTTCTGGCACAGGGACCCTTTCTTTAGCTCGCTTGCACAAGAGAGCTGCAACTTCCTGGAGGAGAAGGGCCAAATGATCCTCCGACATGTGATGGAAGGATGGTGGCATGGAGGGAGGGGTTGTCTCCAAGGGGAGGGAGTAACCCCTTCAGACTATCTGCAAAACCCACCTGGCCGACGTGATGGTGTGCCAGTGGGGGAGGTGATGGCGAATCCTGCCGCCCACTGGCCTCTGGTGGCCCTGAAAGGTCAGACTAGGAGGGTTTGTAGGCTGCTGCAGTGGGGTTATGGGTGGACTTGCCTGCCCGCTGGCCCCCAGACCCGCGTCTCTGCGTCCCGCGGCCACGCACAGGCTGGGCAGCTTGCATGAACCGATGGCTAGACTGGGTCGAACGTGATGGGGCACCCCTTCCGTAGCCACGAAAGGGGCGAAAAGCAGACTGTGTGAGGCGAGAGGTCGCCGCGAGGCCCAAGGGTCTGGCCGTAGCCCTAGAATCCTTAAAGCGATTGAGCGCTGAGTCTGCCTTATCACCGAAAAGACGACGGCCATCAAAGGGCATGTCCAGTAAGGCAGTGGCGGCTGGTGACATTTGAAAGTGGTGCAGCGTAAATGTTGGGCATGATTTTTATATAGCAAGCGATGTGAACAAGTTTAATGGACAAACCTGGGGTCCAGGGGAGCCCCTCTCATGAGAAAGAAATGAACAAAAGATTGGCAAATGGTGCATTTTAAAGCAAATGAATGTCGCGATAAAGCAAGGCTTATTAAGCAGTGGGAACGTACAGTCTTGAAATATTAAACACATTAAAAACTGCCCCACACCTTCTTGCATTAATTTGTTTAACAGTTACTGTAATGTGTAAATTGTTCTGCATGACAACTTTAGCCCTTTAAAATGTATGCTTGCCCAGTGTCTTGCAGTGTATGCAGCATTAACTTTGAAAAAATATGCTCTAACCAGACTTCAAGAAGCACCCACAGATGCTAGCTGTAACCAGTCATATAGAAATATGTGCACACAGGTCTTTAAGTGAGATGAAAAAAGGGGGTGCTCTCTATAAAGGAACATGCCAAATACATTTCTGTGATTCCCATAGTGTGCCATCAGACCGGGATTTTGGTTTCTCTCCGAGATGTAATTTTATCCAGATAAATGGCACAGCAACTGACATACGCCTAAAGCCTGTCAGTATGATTGGCTTTGTCACTGGGTGTTAGCTGTTTAAGATAAATGAGTAACAACGATTTCTTATAAATAATTAACATTGGAAATGTTTAAATTCTGAAATAGTGAGTCTGTGAATTAAATAGCATTGAGGCCTGTGGAAGGAATTTTGGCCTTTAATTATGTGTGCTTTATGATAGATATGTATCCTCTTTTTCTCTGCATATCTTGTCCATCTGCACATCTACAACCCCCTCTCTTTCCTCTTCAGCATCCTCTTTTCACTCTTCCCCAAATGCCCTTCCTCGCATCTCTGTCACTTCACCACCCCCAACATGCACTGCACTCCCTCAAATTTAAGCACTTTAATTTCTCTTACTTTTGCCTAGCAAATATTTTGACATCAGTGTACCCCCTTCACACACATATCCACAGAATTTCAGTTGCAAATGGAATACACAAACATTGCTCTGTGTGCTCTGCAGAGAGGCCTGTAGGAGAGTAGGATCTGCTTCACATGGGTACCCCCACTTTTTGCTGATGCTTCACTGTTTTTCGACATTAGTCTGGCTGGGGCCCTGCTAATCAGAACCCCAGCCTAGCTGCTTCCTCTCTAAAATGGTTTCCATGTGCCTTAGGCACATCACTGATTGGGATCTGGAGTGCCCTTATAAGTCCCTAGTATATGGTATACTATGTACCAAGGGCATAGGTACCTCAGAGGCCTGCCAGGGGCTGCAGCATGTATTATGCCACCCCTGGAAGGCCATCCAAACTGACACCACAGGTCTGCTACTGCAGCCTGGGTAAGGTGGTGCATGCACCCCTTACTGTGATATAGGTTACATATATCACGAAATACATACACACATATAAACCTATAAGTCACTCCTAAGGCAGGCCTTATCAATCCTAAAGGCAGAGTGCATGGTTCCTATGTGAGAGGGTGCCCCTGCATGAGCAGGGCCCCTCTGCAGCGTTCGGAGACCATCTCTGATGCTGTTTGTAGTGCAGCCTGACCATATACTCTTAAGCGCATTATATCCTCGTGGTAAAATGCTAACTTTGGAATGGCTGCACCTAAACATGTCGTGTTTGGTGTCAAACATCTTGGAATACTACCCCCCGCCAATCCTGGCGGCGGGGGTAGCATTCCACCCTTCTAGAGGGAAAGACATGTTAACTCTGACGAGTCCGGTAACTTCTTTCCAGAGCCCTGGCATCACAAAATGGATGCTGCTGCCACAGACACGAGTCTGGCCTCCTGCTGCTGGACGAAACTCCGGCAGGGGAGGCCTGGACAATAGGTTTCCTGTCCCAGGAGGTGTGACCACCTCCCCAGACAGGACAATGTGTATTGGGGCTGGGCGGGAGCACCATCTGTGTGCTTTGAAGTCCTGCACTGGGGGCACATTTGGTGTCCCTGTGTATACCCCAGTTCAAACCGGATCAGGGCTTGCAGCCCCTGCTTTGGCGCGAACTGGACAAAGGGAAAGGGGTGTAGCCACCCCTCTGCCCTGACCCACCCATAGGTGGGGCCACAGAGTAGTCCAACCCCTATTTTTAGAATAAAGGTAGGAACCCAGTCCTTAGGACTTTAGATTATACCTGGACGAAACTCTGACACTGAATCCTGGACCTTCGACGCTCTACGACAAGATTAGAGGACTGAAGAATCTCCCTTGGGGTCAAGGAGTGACTCCCCTGCTTGGCAGGCACCAAAGAAGCATCTGTCCGGTTCGCATTTCTGAAGCTCCCGTCGGACGCCGAAGTCATCGCATCACCAGAGGTGGATTCTCAGACTTCCCCGAGGCTACCCTGAGTCCCCAGCAAAGCTGAGGCCCGTGGCTATCGTGGGTGACTTGAGACCGTGACCCCTGGACACCGAGCACATTTGCAAGTGCACCATCTTCTGGGTCTCCCAAGAAGTCGTGCTTTGGGCTCCGAGTAGCCCTAGCCTCCAGCACCACCTGCACCGAAGATCACTGGCCCCCACTCCACGAGTGTCCTGTAAGCCAGCTCCACGTGCGGCGTCACGAGGCTCCTTCGCGGTCGCTAGCCCGTTGGCTAGTAGCCCTTAACGAAGGCCAATCTTTTCCTAACTTGGCATCCTGGTTGCTCCAGGCCTGCCCTCACTTACCCTCGCTGGGTGAGTTCCACAGACCTTGCTGGTCTGCACCATCGACGATCTACATCTTAATCGAGACTTGCCGTTGCCAAGGCTTGTTGGGTCCAATCCGGTCGCCGACGCCTCAGCACTCGACAGACATCGTGTACCAGCCCGAATCCTGCTCCTGGTCGCCGACAACGCCTCCCGGACCTCGTGGCCGAAGAGTCAAGACGACCGTCAACGCACCTGAAGCACTCGACATCGGTGGGCATCTGTCCATCGCCTTCCTGGTCACTGGCTAGTGACCCAGACTCTGTCCCCTCTGCTTTCAGGTTCACCAGAACTCCGATCCACTCTTGGATCCACCCGGACACTTTTCTCTTGGCCGCCAGCAGCACTTTGCAGCAGATCGCCATTCGAATCGACGACGAAACCCGACCCCGAAAGGCACCTATGCACCCGGCTTCCCTGGGTGAGGTAACACGAGTACTCCGGTGCTCCCGTGGGTAGAGACTCTTCAAAGTCCTAGATCTCAAAGGGTTTTGTCCTAGTCCTCTTTTAAGTGTCCCTTTCCTCTATTTTCCCGATCCCGACTTTCTCCATAGAAGTTAACGGCGTATCGCGGTTGTGTATTTACACTGCACGCGTCTCCCGTGGGTCCCCTGTGTCACTACCTTGGGTGGTTCCTTGTGGTCCAAGCACTTCTAGAGGCTCTAGGCCTAGTGTCTAGTTCAGTCGTGGTTCGCATACCACTTTATTGGTATATGGTTTGGTACGCCCCTAGGGCCCAAACGTGTATTTGTGCTATTACTGTGATTTAAGATCTTATAACTTATGTACTTCGAACTCTAGCCTCATAAAGAGACTAGAGGGGTGTGTTTAGCAATAAATACATATATTTTGAATATATACCTGGTGTGGTGCTCTTTCATTTGGTCACTCAAGAGATTATAGACTGGTAAAACAAGCTGCTTTACATTCCTTCAAGACTTAGCCTGAAGGCTGCTCTCCATAGCTACCACTAGGATAGCTTTCAATAAGGTTGTCTTTAACCTATCTACCATAAGAGTCGATTTGCCCTGGTGCAAGGTGTCCACTTTAATTAGTGAACAGCATATACCAGGCCAACTTCTCACATTGGTGTGCAGCGTGTGGGATTCCAGCTTGCTATTGTTTTACCAGATAATCTCAATTGAATTGATCAACTGAAAACCACTAAAGGTACCTAAGGTACATATAATTTAAGCTTAGAATAACAGTAAGTTCTACTGAACTTAGAGTTGTTTGTTAAGGGATAGCACAACCCTTTCTACAACTCAAGAGAGTTTAGTAGGCCACACTAGAGTAGGTAGTGCATACACCACACCACACTAGTAATGTCTTTAAGGGCAGGATCCAAAGAATCCTTGCAGGAAGCCATTGAGCTTCCACCCTCCAAGTATGATACACTCCCATTCTTGGAATTGAGAGCTTTATGCAACTTGAGAAAAATAAGGACAGGCCAAAGCCCCACCACCCAACACCTCAAGGAGTTGTTGGTGGCTTATGACCTTAGTAAGCCTGTAGGGACTGAAGGGGTAGGAGCTGAGGGTGGGGCAGAAGAAGAGGAGGAGGCCAGGGGTACCAATACCCCCAGCCCCCTCTGAAACTGGCCAGGAGGGTGACAATGACCCTGACCTGGAAAACCAAATCCCTCCTGTGGATGATGATCAGGATGATCAAAATGATGCCCTCTTTGTCCCCCAGGAAGGATTAAGAGTGTGCCCAGAAGGTCTAGGTCTCCTTCTCAGGAGTCTAACCACTCTGGCACCTCTATAGGGAGCTCTGTCTCATCTCATAGGAGAGAATCCTCTCATGAGAGAAGAAAGAGGCTAGTCCAGTATGAGGAAACTCAGCTGGAACTCAGAAAAAAGCAATTAGCTTTAGATAGAGAATCCCTAGATCTCCTTAGAGAGAGAAGAAAGTTGGGACTAGAGTCCCATGGTGGCAGCCATGTCCCTAGAGATAGGGAAAGGTCCTATGACCATAGGAACCTGAGCAAGATTGTCCCTCCCTACCAGAGTGGGGATGATATCCACAAATGGATAACTGCTTTAGAAAGGGCCTGTAAAGTACAGAAGGTCCCTCAGGAGCAGTGGGCAGCAATCTTGTGGCTCTCCTTTGCTGACAAAGGTAGAGATAAGCTCCTCACTGTTAGAGAGGAGGATGCTGACAATTACAAGGTCTTGAAGAGTGCTCTTATTGATGGGTTTGGCCTAACCACTGAACAGTACAGGTTGAAGTTCAGAGACACCCAAAAAGCACAGACTCAAGACTGGGTAGACTATGTGGATTGTTCTGCCAAGGCTCTGGAAGGCTGGTTGATGGGCAGTAAGGTGTGTGACTTCTCAGGATTGTATAATCTGATAATGAGGGAGCAGATTCTTAATAACTGTCAAAATCAGCTGTTGCATCAATACCTGGTAGACTCCGATCTGATCTCTCCCCAAGAATTGGGAAAGAAGGCAGACAAATGGGTCAGGACCAGGGTGAAGCAGAAGGTACAGAACCAAGGTGGGGAAACCAAGAAGCAAGATGCTAAGAACTCTGACAAGGGTGGGGAGAAGGGTAAAGATCAAAAGTCTTCATCAGGCCCCAAAAATCTTCTTCTGGTGGGGATTCCCAGTCTACCAAGGGTAAAGGCCAAAGAAAACCATGGTGCAAGGTCTGTAAGCAAAAGACCCACTGGACCAGTGATTGCACCAAGTCCAAAGACTCCAGTCCAGCACCCACCAATGCCCCTAAGGCACCTGTTCCCCCTAGTACAGTTGGTGGAAGTGCTCCAGCAAAGGGTTTAGTAGGGTTCACCCTGGGAACTGAGTTGGGCTCTGACTTAGTCAGGGAACTGACTCAGGCTGTGTTAGTCTGTGATGGAGGCATGGATGTGACCTCCACTGTGAGTCCCAGTAATCTGGGCAAGTACAGACAACAGCCTTTAATTAATGGACGTGAGGCTTTGGCATTTAGGGACACAGGGGCAAGTGTCACAATGGTGACACAAGACCTTGTGCTGCCTGGGCAAGTTATGCTTGGTGAGATGTACCAAGTGACCAATGCTAGCAATGTCAGAACAGACCATACTCTGGCAGTTGTTAACTTCTCCTGGGGAGGGGTAACTGGCCTTAAGAAGGTTGTGGTAAGTGCAAACCTACCAGTCGAATGCTTGCTTGGCAATGACTTAGAGACTTCTGCTTGGGCAGAAGTGGAGCTCAGGACCCATGCAGAAATGCTGGGGATCCCTGCAGATGTGTTTGCTGTGACCAGGTCACAAGCCAAAATGTCTAGCACTGAACAGGCCTTGGATTCTGGAAGAATGGACCAAGTGCCTTCCAAGAGGAGGAGTAGTAGGGTTAAGGCAGTGCCTTCCCCCTTGGCTCAGGAGGAAGATCAGTCCCTTGAGGGGATGATCTCAGCCCTGAAGAAGGAACTGTCCCAGAGGAACTTGAACCTGACCAGGTTGAGTTCTTGGGGACAGGGGGACCTTCTAGGGCAGATCTGAGCCAGGAGCAGCAGAGCTGCCCCTCCCTTGAACCCCTCAGACAGCAAGCTGCTGCTGAGGCTGCTGGGAAAGCTAGTGGTCCCCATACAGTGTATTGGGATGATGGACTCCTGTACTCAGAGAGTAGAGACCCCAAGCCTGGTGCTACCAGGAGGTTGGTAATACCTTTGAAGTTCAGGGGCTTCCTATTGACCCTAGCCCATGATATTCCCTTAGCAGGTCACCTGGGCCAGAACAAGACTTGGGACAGAATTGTCCCTCACTTTCACTGGCCCCACATGTCTGAAGACAGTAAGGAGTTTTGTCGCTCCTGTGTAACCTGCCAAGCCAGTGGCAAAGCAGGTGGCACTACAAAGGCCCCCTGATACCACTACCTGTGGTGGGGGTGCCCTTTGAAAGGGTAGGGATTGACATTGTTGGTCCCATGGATCCCCAAACAGCCTCTGGGCACAGGTTTATCCTGGTGGTAGTGGATCATGCCACCAGGTACCCAGAAGCTATTCCCCTCAGGACCACTACAGCACCTGTGGTGGCAAGGGCCCTCCTGGGAATCTTCTCAAGAGTGGGCTTTCCTAAGGAGGTAGTATCAGACAGGGGTGCTAACTTCATGTCTGGGTACTTGAAAGCAATGTGGAAGGAGTGTGGAGTGACTTATAAGTTCACCACACCCTATCACCCACAATGCAATGGTTTAGTTGAGAGATTCAACAAAACCTTGAAGGGCATGATTAAAGGGCTCCCAGAAAAGCTTAGGCGTAGATGGGACATACTCTTGCCCTGCCTTTTATTCGCATATAGGGAGGTGCCTCAGAAGGGGTTGGTTACAGCCCTTTTGAACTTCTGTTTGGCCACCCTGTGAGGGGTCCATTGTGCTTGGTGAAGGAAGGATGGGAGTTACCTCTCAAGCCCCCAAAGCAAGATATAGTGGACTATGTACTTGGTCTCCGCTCCAGGATGGCTGAGTACATGAAAAAGGCAACCAAAAACCTTGAGGCTAGCCAGGAACTTCAGAAGGCCTGGCATGACCAAAGGCTGTTCTGACTGTTTACCAGCCAGGACAGAAGGTGTGGGTGTTGGAGCCAGTGGCCCCAGCAGCTCTCCAAGACAAATGGAGTGGACCCCACACTATTGTTGAGCAGAAGGGTGAGGTCACTTATTTAGTAGACCTAGGAACACCCAGGAGTCCCCACAGGGTTCTCCATGTCAACAGGTTAAAACCATATGTGGACAGGGCAGACATGGGCTTGCTCATGGCTACTGATGAAGGGCAGGAGGAAGAGAGTGACCCACTCCCTGACCTGCTCTCACAGAACCCTGACGATGGGTCAGTTGATGGTGTAGCCTTGGCAGGCAGCCTCACTACCCAGCAACAAACTGATTGCAGGCAAGTCCTCAATCAGTTTCGACATATATTTTCACTGACACCCAGTCAGACCACCTGGTGCACTCATGAAGTGGACACTGGGGACAGTCTGCCTATTAAAAACAAGATTTATAGGCAACCTGACCATGTCAGGGACTGTATCAGGACTGAAGTCCAGAAAATGTTGGAATTGGGAGTAATTGAGCCCTCAGATAGCCCTTGGGCTAGTCCAGTAGTCCTAGTACCGAAACCTCACACCAGTGGTGGAAAAAGAGAGATGAGGTTTTGTGTAGACTACAGGGGTCTCAATGCAGTCACTAGGACTGATGCCCATCCAATACCCAGGGCAGATGAGCTCATAGATACTTTGGCCTCTGCCAAATATCTCAGCACATTTGACCTAACAGCTGGCTACTGGCAGATCAGACTAGCTGATACTGCAAAGCCCAAGACAGCATTCTCAACCCCTAGTGGGCATTATCAATTTGTGGTAATGCCCTTTGGTCTGAAGAATGCACCTGCCACTTTCCAGAGGTTGGTGAACACAGTTCTCACAGGACTGGAAGCCTATAGTGCAGCTTATCTAGATGATATTGCTGTCTTTAGCTCCACCTGGGAGGATCACCTGGTCCACCTCAGGAATGTTTTACAGGCCCTGCAAAAGGCAGGCCTGACTATCAAGGCCACTAAGTGCCAGATAGGGCAGAGTCAGGTTGTGTACCTGGGCCACCTTGTGGGTGGAGGCCAGGTTCAACCTTTGCAGAGCAAGATCCAGACCATCATGGACTGGACTGCTCCCACTACCCAGACTCAGGTGAGAGCCTTCTTAGGCCTGACTGGGTACTATAGGAGATTTGTCAAGGGGTATGGATCAATAGTGACACCCTTGAATGACTTAACTTCTAAGAAAATGCCCAAAAAGGTTCAGTGGACAGTTAGCTGTCAAAAGGCATTTGATGACCTCAAGCAGGCCATGTGCACTGCTCCAATTCTGCAGAGTCCTGATTACTCCAAGAAGTTCATTGTTCAAACAGATGCATCTGAATTGGGGGTAGGGGCTGTACTGTCACAATTGAATGAAGAAGGTCAGGATCAGCCAGTAGCTTTTATTAGCAGAAGGCTGACCCCTAGAGAGAAACGTTGGTCAGCCATAGAGAGGAGGCCTTTGCTGTGGTCTGGGCTCTGAAGAAGTTGAGGCCATACTTGTTTGGTACACACTTCCTGGTTCAGACAGACCATAAGCCCCTCTTATGGCTAAAACAAATGAAGGGTGAAAACCCCAAACTGCTTAGGTGGTCCATTTCCCTACAGGGGATGGACTTTACAGTGGAACATAGGCCTGGGAGTAACCATGCGAATGCAGATGGACTCTCTAGGTATTTCCACTTAGAACATGAAGACTTAACTGGGCAAGGTTAGTTTAATGTCCCTACGTTTGGGGGGTTGTGTAGGAGAGTAGGATCTGCTTCACATGGGTACCCCCACTTTTTGCTGATGCTTCACTGTTTTTCGACATTAGTCTGGCTGGGGCCCTGCTAATCAGAACCCCAGCCTAGCTGCTTCCTCTCTAAAATGGTTTCCATGTGCCTTAGGCACATCACTGATTGGGATCTGGAGTGCCCTTATAAGTCCCTAGTATATGGTATACTATGTACCAAGGGCATAGGTACCTCAGAGGCCTGCCAGGGGCTGCAGCATGTATTATGCCACCCCTGGAAGGCCATCCAAACTGACACCACAGGTCTGCTACTGCAGCCTGGGTAAGGTGGTGCATGCACCCCTTACTGTGATATAGGTTACATATATCACGAAATACATACACACATATAAACCTATAAGTCACTCCTAAGGCAGGCCTTATCAATCCTAAAGGCAGAGTGCATGGTTCCTATGTGAGAGGGTGCCCCTGCATGAGCAGGGCCCCTCTGCAGCGTTCGGAGACCATCTCTGATGCTGTTTGTAGTGCAGCCTGACCATATACTCTTAAGCGCATTATATCCTCGCGGTAAAATGCTAACTTTGGAATGGCTGCACCTAAACATGTCGTGTTTGGTGTCAAACATCTTGGAATACTACCCCCCGCCAATCCTGGCGGCGGGGGTAGCATTCCACCCTTCTAGAGGGAAAGACATGTTAACTCTGATGAGTCCGGTAACTTCTTTCCAGAGCCCTGGCATCACAAAATGGATGCTGCTGCCACAGACACGAGTCTGGCCTCCTGCTGCTGGACGAAACTCCGGCAGGGGAGGCCTGGACAATAGGTTTCCTGTCCCAGGGAGGTGTGACCACCTCCCCAGACAGGACAATGTGTATTGGGGCTGGGCGGGAGCACCATCTGTGTGCTTTGAAGTCCTGCACTGGGGGCACATTTGGTGTCCCTAGTGCATACCCCAGTTCAAACCGGATCAGGGGCTTGCAGCCCCTGCTTTGGCGCGAACTGGACAAAGGAAAGGGGTGTAGCCACCCCTCTGCCCTGACCCACCCATAGGTGGGGCCACAGAGTAGTCCAACCCCTATTTTTAGAATAAAGGTAGGAACCCAGTCCTTAGGACTTTAGATTATACCTGGACGAAACTCTGACACTGAATCCTGGACCTTCAACGCTCTACGACAAGATTAGAGGACTGAAGAATCTCCCTTGGGGTCAAGGAGTGACTCCCTGCTTGGCAGGCACCAAAGAAGCATCTGTCCGGTTCGCATTTCTGAAGCTCCCGTCGGACGCCGAAGTCATCGCATCACCAGAGGTGGATTCTCAGACTTCCCCGAGGCTACCCTGAGTCCCCAGCAAAGCTGAGGCCCGTGGCTATCGTGGGTGACTTGAGACCGTGACCCCTGGACACCGAGCACATTTGCAAGTGCACCATCTTCTGGGTCTCCCAAGAAGTCGTGCTTTGGGCTCCGAGTAGCCCTAGCCTCCAGCACCACCTGCACCGAAGATCACTGGCCCCCACTCCACGAGTGTCCTGTAAGCCAGCTCCACGTGCGGCGTCACGAGGCTCCTTCGCGGTCGCTAGCCCGTTGGCTAGTAGCCCTTAACGAAGGCCAATCTTTTCCTAACTTGGAATCCTGGTTGCTCCAGGCCTGCCCTCACTTACCCTCGCTGGGTGAGTTCCACAGACCTTGCTGGTCTGCACCATCGACGATCTACATCTTAATCGAGACTTGCCGTTGCCAAGGCTTGTTGGGTCCAATCCGGTCGCCGACGCCTCAGCACTCGACAGACATCGTGTACCAGCCCGAATCCTGCTCCTGGTCGCCGACAACGCCTCCCGGACCTCGTGGCCGAAGAGTCAAGACGACCGTCAACGCACCTGAAGCACTCGACATCGGTGGGCATCTGTCCATCGCCTTCCTGGTCACTGGCTAGTGACCCAGACTCTGTCCCCTCTGCTTTCAGGTTCACCAGAACTCCGATCCACTCTTGGATCCACCCGGACACTTTTCTCTTGGCCGCCAGCAGCACTTTGCAGCAGATCGCCATTCGAATCGACGACGAAACCCGACCCCGAAAGGCACCTATGCACCCGGCTTCCCTGGGTGAGGTAACACGAGTACTCCGGTGCTCCCGTGGGTAGAGACTCTTCAAAGTCCTAGATCTCAAAGGGTTTTGTCCTAGTCCTCTTTTAAGTGTCCCTTTCCTCTACTTTCCCGATCCCGACTTTCTCCATAGAAGTTAACGGCGTATCGCGGTTGTGTATTTACACTGCACGCGTCTCCCGTGGGTCCCCTGTGTCACTACCTTGGGTGGTTCCTTGTGGTCCAAGCACTTCTAGAGGCTCTAGGCCTAGTGTCTAGTTCAGTCGTGGTTCGCATACCACTTTATTGGTATATGGTTTGGTACGCCCCTAGGGCCCAAACGTGTATTTGTGCTATTACTGTGATTTAAGATCTTATAACTTATGTATTTCGAACTCTAGCCTCATAAAGAGACTAGAGGGGTGTGTTTAGCAATAAATACATATATTTTGAATATATACCTGGTGTGGTGCTCTTTCATTTGGTCACTCAAGAGATTATAGACTGGTAAAACAAGCTGCTTTACATTCCTTCAAGACTTAGCCTGAAGGCTGCTCTCCATAGCTACCACTAGGATAGCTTTCAATAAGGTTGTCTTTAACCTATCTACCATAAGAGTCGATTTGCCCTGGTGCAAGGTGTCCACTTTAATTAGTGAACAGCATATACCAGGCCAACTTCTCACAAGGCCAACCCACTGACAGGCACTTTGTTTGGCTTCTGTTTTAGTTCTCAATCAATGCCCCTCATAAACACCTGGCATGGCTCAAGCTTCAAAGTATGCACAGAAAAAAATACAGATAAACAACAACATTATAAAATAGCTAACTCATGGGGAATGCAAGATTAAGTAAAGCATGTAAAATAAGAGAGGAACTAAATCGATGAAATGCATTCCCTCGATGTTTTTAACATTCATTGTTTGCAAGTCAATCTATGTTTTTGGCATCAGTGTTAACTTAGGGGCATGTACACAGGGCCAGTTTTAATGCCATACATCAGAGAACTGGCCACTGTAAGCATGTTACACAGTAAGCACATATCTCTGGCTTTGGGCCCGACTCTGATATTTGGATCCATTTCGCAAGGGAACAAGAGCAAACCCTGCTCCTTATTTGGATCCATTTCACAAGGGAGCAAATGCCACAGCTCCACTTCTAAAGGAGCGAGCAATGTGCAGTGAGGGCCTGGGATGTCACAGTGGGGGAGGTTAGAGTGATGAGGGGTCTCGGCACAATATACAGAACACAGCATTAGCTTGCGATCACTTACCATTACCGAGAACAAGGCACCGGATCAGAAGTGCTTGCATCCACTCTCACGTATGACGAAAGGGTGGGACCTATGCCTTTGAATGACGGACGTCTGAAATCACGCAGGGATGAAGTCTCCTACGCCCGAAACCGTGACGCTTATTGCATCACTGGCCTACAGTGTGCATACAACCAGAGACCCCAATGGCAATGAAGGGCTTTAAAACAGAAAGCCCTGCGTTGTGTGTCACGTTAAGAAAATTGATTTACTACCTGTCTTCCGTCTCCTGCTTCAGAGCGAGGCAGGGCAGACAGCCTGAAACAGGTAGCCCAGACTTAAATACATCAATTTATTTAGAGATATGATCTTATCTCTAAATAAATCGATCTATTTTATATTTTTTAATGTAAATGTGTACGAATTTTCAGAGGGGCGCAGCCCCACAGCCCTAATGGGGAAACCGCCCCTGCAGTAAGGTGGATTGGACATCCCCAGAAAAACCAGACGTCCTCAACCAGGCGCAGCGCCTCAGGGCTACTGACGTGGAAACTATTCTGCCCAGTGAGTCGGCGGTATCCAGCCCACATCTGATTGTGAATTTGGCTGCGTCTCTACCCTCTGCCAATTCGCGGGTGAGAACGGCCCGGGCCTCCTCCGAGCACTGTGGCAGCACTTGCGCAACCGTATCCCACACTGTATGGGTATAACGGCCCAAGAGGCATGCAGTATTCACAGACCGCAGCGATAAGCTGGAGGAAGAAAACATCTTCTTCCCAAGATGGTCCAGCTTCTTGGACTCCCTATCTGGGGGAGTAGTTGGGAATGCACCACTAGAGGACGAGGCTTGGACCACCAAGCTCTCCGGGGTCGGATGTTGGGAGAGGAAAAGTGGGTCGCCCGGGGCCGGGCTGTGGCGTCGGGCAATCCTCTGTCCACAGGGGCCCCTGTGCTGGGCTTGGACCAAGTGCCCAGAAGGACATCCGTGAGGGATTTTTGAAGGGCAGAAGGGGTTCAGAAGAAGCTGCCGCCGGCTGAAGCACCTCTGTCAGGAGGTTAGTCCTGACTGCCACTGTAGGAAGCTCTAGGCCCAAGGCCTCAGCCGCCCTATGCAAAACCTCTGCATATGACGCTCCCTCCTCCGTAGCCACAGGAGGGGGAGAAAGCATGCCACGGTCTGGGGAGGATCCAGATCACTGGCGTCACCCAGGTCCTCTCGCCAGTCCGGCTCGTCAAGTTGATCAGCTAAAGGGTCCACAGACCCCTTCCAGTCTTCACCCTCCTCTGGCTGCCAGTCAGGCCTAAAAGGAACACCAGGGATGAACAGTGGCACAAAAGTGCTTTCCGGCACCGGTGTCGACGTCGGCCGATGTCAGTCCGTGAGGCTGGGATCGGTGGCGCCTGTGGCGTCGTCGGGATCGGCGCCGGGGAAGGTACCATGAGGTCGACCAGCGTCGATCCGGATCCAGGCCTGGATCCTCGAGGGCCCTCCGGCGCCGGAGCCGCCAGCATCGAAATCCCAGGGCACTCAACCGAGTCTGCAGGGCCCGAAGGCACGCCGGCAGAGTCAGGCTGCTCAAAGATGCCGTGAAGTGCCTCGTAGAAAGCTCGAAGCTGGGCAGGGGACGCTCCGGCACCGGGAAAAGGAGGGAAGCGTGGAGCCGTCCCAGGAGCAGGCTCCGAAGACGGACCTGGAGAGCGACGACGCTCCGGGTCCCGCGTCGCGTTGGCCGACAGACGGCGAGAAGGTGAAAAGCGACGCTGCTTCATTGCCTTCTTCTTGTGCTTCGACTTACCCGAAGATCTCGAAGACTTGAAAGACGAATGATGGTGATGGCTCCGCGATCGGTCCCGAGACCTTCCTCACGACCGGGACCTCGAACGACGCGGAGCCGACTGCCGGGCCTCCAACAGCTTTCAGGACCGCTCCCGCAAAGACTTCGGATTCATGTACTAGCAGTCGGAGCACGACTTCGGATCGTGGTCGCGCTCCAGTCACTAGAGGCGCACGAGGTGGGGGTCTGTAACCGACATCAAGCGGGTACAGGCCTCGCACGGCTTAAACCCGGTCTGTCGATGGGACATCCCTCGTACATCAGGAGTCGGTAAGACTCAAAAAAGAATTTGACAAAAGTCGAGAAGAACTCCGGATCTGCGCAAGGCTGGCGTGGAAAAAGAAAGAACTGACGTCAGCGCACAGGGGCGGCGTCTAAGTAGACACCGCAAAGTCATTCCGGCGACCACGATGCCAATGACGGACGCCCTGGGGGACTACTAGAGAAAAATCTCCGGATCCAGTCTGACACCTGGGGGTAATTCTAAAGTAAGGAATCTATAGCTAACAGTCTCTTTCAAATATCCTTCTACCAGGCTTTATCTGTGCTATAGACATCCAAAATGGACAACCTATGGACAGATATACTTTGGAAATGGGGAAGGGGCTTGACTGACAACATGTGGGATATGATTCTATCTTACCCAATAAGGTATCTCACACTTCAACGGACTGTATCTACCCAACCCCGGTGAGACTACACTTTCTTGATCGATCTACACAAAGTTTACCCAGGTACTGATTAGACAGCTTTTTAGATATCATAATGCTTTGCCCAGTAATCCATTCACTTGGATTGGAGGCCTGGAGGCTTGTCTGCTTGGCCTATACAAAACAATGATCTAAATGCCGATTTCTGAATTGGGTCAAGTCATACTTGTCGGGTAGATATCAAGCAATCTACCTTCCGTTCAGAGTTTAAGGAAATTGCACATGGGGTACCCCAAGGATCAGCCTTGAGCCCTATTCTTTTTAATGTTTATCTACGCCCACTGCATGCTCAGATTAAATCATTTGGGATGTTGTTTATAAATTATGCAGGAGACACCCAGTTAATACTGTCCCTAGACAATAACAGCACGACCCAGATAGACAGGTTACACTCCTGCCTAACGGGGGTGGCAAATTTGCTCAAGAGGAATACTTTAAAATTTACTGGAAGCAAAACTGAGTTTCTGTGCTGCTCTACTTCCAAACTGCTATATTCTCTCCCAAATAACTTTTGGCTCTGAACAACTACTGAGGATCTTATAACAGCCCAGTCAGTCCGAAACTTAGGGGTGTATATTAAACAGAAACTATCTATGGAAACCCACATTAACAAAAAGGCGGCTACTTGCCAAGGACTGATGAGAAATTTAAGAAAAATTGTTCCACTATTACCACAGCCAGCGAGAAAACTGGTAGTGCAATGTATAGTTCTAAGCAGAATCGACTATTGCAATGCACTTCTGCTTGGAGCCCCAGATTATTTACTTAAAAGGCTACACAGAATACAAGTGATGGCTGCCAAACTGGCACTGAACAAATCAAAATTTGATTCTGCTTCAAGTACCTTGAGGGAGCTTCACTGGCTACCAGTCAGAGAAATAAGTATCTTATTAGCCATGTGTGTGGTTCATAAAGCTGTGAATGGAACAGGGCCGATTCTACTACTTAGAGACACAGACACACACACACACACACACACACTGTAGTATAGTTGTTTAGTTGATATATAGTGCAGTATAGTTATTAAATAATATGAATGCTTTCTGTAGTAACTCCACAACAATCCAAGATTGGGTTTCCAGTTTCTTTAGTCAGTATAAAATCCTGTCACCTCCAGCAGATCCATTTCATAACTGCCTTCATGGAATCTTCCACTCTCGCCATTCCATGTTACATCATAAGTAAGATTGAACATTCCTACCCATCTTCCCCCTTATAAAATAATCAACACAACCAGCAATAACAATATTATTAGAAATCACATTCCAACAATTAACATACATTTGAGCAAATATATGCATATCAAAGCATAAAAACAAAAACAATAGTGAAAATTATCAGTGTTATACTCTCGTACTAAATCAACAAATTTATGTTCACATATAAGGCCTGCGGTATCACATTCACATAGTGGTCCCAGACACCTTGCTCAGATTTTCAAAACTCCATTCCTTCCCATCTTCCAACACCACAACATTCCTCCTTACCTCAACTACCCTCTGTGGTTGGGAATATTTACTTTCCCCCTTCCTTACAATCCCTGCTCTTTTCGTCACCACCCAATCACCACTTCACAAACACACTTCCTTCACATTCTTCCTGTCATCATATCTCCACTTATTCACATTTTGTTTCTCTTCCACATTTACTCTCATGGCCTCACGATCAACCCATACCTGTCTTTTCTCGAGTAACCACATTGGTGATTCCTTGGTAGCTGGCTCTCTCCCTTTGAGAGCAATGAATGGAGACACACCTGTCAGAATGAAGCGTAATCCTGAGGCCAAATCATTTTGTCCAATTACTCTTTCCAAGATAAACCATTTGCAATTGACAACTGGATATTTTCCATTATAATTCGATTTACCCTTTCAACTAGGCCATTAGCCTGTGGCCTGAACAGTGCGACTTTCTTATGCACAATGCCCATCTTACACAAAAAATCCTTCATTACTGAAGAAGTAAATTGCCCTCCATTACCCGTTGTCAACACTCTAGGAATCCCCTCCTCCATGAAAGATTCCTTCAAAAATTCCACCATACACTGCATGTTTATGTGCTCCATGCTCATCACGATGAACCACTTACTATGATAATCAACAATCACAGTCAGGAACCTATTCCTTCTTCCTATCCTTTCCACTGGACCTAAAAAATCCATAGCCAAAAGCTCCCACGGTTTCTTGGGAAATATTCTACAATTCAAAGGTGGTTCCCGACATATCTTGCTCTTATCACTGTTGCTACATGCACTACAATCTCTCACTTTCTCCTCGACCTCTCTATCCATTCCAGGCCACCAAAAAAACTGCCTCAATCTTTTTGTTAAACTCCTTCCCAAATGACCTTAATGTACCATGTGAATTAATCTGCCTCTCAAACTTCTTGGAGGAACAATCCGACTACATCTCAATATCTTGAAGCCACTAATACTCAACTCTTCATTAACCACACTGTAAGGTTTCACCCTTTCATTCACTTCAGCTTCTCGAGTCCAACCATCACTTATAAAATGTTTCAACTCATCATACACTTCCTCCTCTACTGCAGCACGTTGCCAGTCCTCTTCAGTTAAGGCAAACTCACCTACATTACAAACTTCAACAACCTTTTTTTCCCATTCTACATCCTCATCTGAACCATCATCAAATTGCATTCGGGATAAGCAATCTGCCATAACATTTTTTTTCCCTCGGACAAAATCCATTACAAAATTGAAATCCATCACAGACAATAACCATTTTGTAATTCTGGGTGTAACTTCGCCTTCCAATCCTTTCCCACATTTAAATCTGTGCAACAGCGGTTTATGGTCAGTACGGACAACGAAAGGTAAACTACACAGATAATACTTAACATGGTTTATTCCCCAACAGCATGCCAATGCCTCCTTCTCAATGGTGGAATAAGACCATTCTGCCCCCTCCAGTCTTCTGTACGCAAATCCAATCACCCTTTCTTGTCCATCTACTCTTTGAGATAGAACTGCTCCTAATCCAACATTACTGGCATCCGTGGTAAGCACTGTCTTGTTGTTCACATTAAAAGAGCTTAAAGATAGTGATTCCACAATAGACTGGTTGATCAGATTGAATAAAATCTCACACTCTTTACCGCTTGGATACAGCTCTAACAATACTTTTCTTAGGTTTAATCCCCATTGCTGAAATTTCATGACCTAGAGAATCCACCTTGTTTCTCTGTAATTGGCACTTCTCCTTTTTGATGGTGCGTCACCGTTGTTCAATTCTTGCCAACACTTCCTTTAATACACTGTCATGCTCATCTTCCGACCCACCTACCACCAAAATATTATCTAGGAAACACAAGACCTTCTCCATACCTTGAAAAATGTTGTGCATTATACGCTGAAAAACAGCAGAGGCAGATGCAAGTCCAAAAGGCATCCTGCAGTATCTGAAAGCACCCAATGGTGTGACGAATGAAGGTAGTGGTCGAGACTCCTCCTGCAGATTCACCTGGGGATACGCTGATAACATATCATGCATGCTAAACCATTTTCCTCCTCCCATCATACTCAACCTTTCAGAGATGTTCGGGAGTGGTTGTCTATCCACCCATATGTTTTTGTTGAGTATGATTGAACAACTGCTGCCTAAACCACGAATTCCTAAACCACGAAGGCTAAACAACGAGCAATGCCAAACAACTACATTTTTAACAACAAGTTCCTAAACCACGAAAAAAAACACCTCGTGACTGGCCAATAGATGGCACTATTGATTTTATTTTCCCTCCTGAAACGTCCTTGTCAAGAGTGGATGTGCTCCTATAAAAATGTATTCATAACCTGCACTCATAGTTCATATTTTGCAATCTGTGTTGCAGCTGTAAAGTGGAATGGATCAGTCAGCCCAGTTTGTGCCGAGTAAGCACACTCTGATATTTATCCTTTACAAATTATAAATGTATTGAAGCATTCTGCGCTTTGCTAATGAGCCGCTGTCCGTCCTGAGGTAGGATAGAACTGCACGCGAGCAGATAACACTTTTACAAACGTATCATTTGTATCCACATAACATACCAGAGCCGCTTTTATCTGTGTGTGGGCGGTTGGGGCAGTTGAATAAATGCACGGTGCAGATATTTATTATTTCACAGGTGCCATTGGTCGGGAAATGGTCTGCTTTCTGATGGTTTCATGGAGGCTGATGGGGCCACATGTTCCACGGTTCACTAGTACAAATCAACCTTAATTTGTGGACCCCTCACTCCCATGGGCACCGGTGCTCCTGCACCTGCTGCGCTAATGGGAGCGGTGCCCCTTCCTCGCCACCATTATATTATACCCACCACTATTTCAGATATGAATGGTTGACTGGGTCCCTCGTTAGCCTTTTTTGCTTATAAATGTAATGTCCACGGGAGGCTTGAAAGTTGTGTTTGGAGACTCTAGGCTGAGTTTTATTTCCCATACATACGTTTTTAAAACTAAAGAGAACAGCAGCCTTAGCCTGTTACATTTGAATTAGTAGCATGGTATGGACAAATTAATTTAATGGCCCCGGCAAATGGGGCCGGGATTAGACAGCAAAGGGGTCTGAAAGCAAAGTTATTTTTTTTTTTTTTTTTTTTACAGACAAAAATGCATTTATCTTTGAAAATTCAGTCAGACAGCAAAGAAAATTTAAAATGCTCGGGATCTTGTAGTATAATTTTTTTAATCATTTTCAGCATAAGCCTTAACAATTCATAAAGTCAAAATATTAATATCATGCTGTTATAAAATCCCAATACATCATATACATTACATCAAATATAATCAATCGTCTACTTCATTTTACGGTAGGAAGGATACAAAGAATAAATAAGACAGTTCACTTCTTAGTTGATCATATATCCAGTAATTAACCAGTAATTAACCAATTACTCCCGTAACCGAATAGAGAAGGGACCTGCAACACCTTAAGAGACTTGTCATTGTAATTACAATAGTGCCATCTATTGGCCAGTCACGAGGTCTTTTTTTTCGTGGTTTAGGGAAGTCGTTGTTCGAGTAAGTCGTAGTTAAGGATGTCGTGGTTAAGGATGTCGTCATTGTTCAGGATTCGTTGTTAGAGTCAGTCGTTTTTAAAACTTCGTTATAAAGGCTGTTTCCCCGCAAATCAATACATAAACGGATCTTACCACCCTCTTTAGGAGCCACTACTGTTGGATACAACCATTTCGATGATTCAATCGGTTCTATGAATCCTACTGCCAATAATTTATCAAGTTTGTTTCTCAAAAGTTCCGTCATCATATGTGGCACTGATCTAACCTGGTGTATGGCTTTTTCCTTTACGATTATCTTATGAGTAAAACCCTTCAATAATCCCAACTTTTCAGAAAAAACATGAGGAAATTTAACAACTATACTTTCCTGTACATCCCTTTCTTCTACTTGTGCAGTAACTGGTTCTATGATCATAACCAGTTCACTTGCATTCGGATCCAACACAATGTTCATGTCCTTATGTCGCCATCCCAAAAGATCTGAGCCCTCTTTGGTTATATACACCTTCCCTCTCACACTGCTGTGTTTGAATACAATATCTATCCATCTCATTACCACACTCTCAATCCTCTTCCCACTATATCCTACTGCCTTCATGTCAGATAGTAATAGCTCAGCATCACTTCACTTGAATTTTTCCACATAAGTATCCATTCCAATTAAAGTGAATAAGCTGCCCGAGTCCACTAAAACTCACACACTCACTTCATTCAAAGTTATATCACAATGCGGTTTCTCCAATTTTCCCTCACTTTCCATTCTTATTTTTCCCTTACTATCCTCACTCAGTGCAACATGCTCTTCATGTACATGATCGACAACCTGGTTGACAACCAGTATGATCTCCTTCACGTCCTCACACACATCTTATACCATCTTAACACTCTGTGACCTACCTTTTGTTCGGCATACCTTAGCTAAATGGCCTCTCCTGCCACAACTCCTACAAATAAAATCTTTAGCATCACATCTGGTGCTTGAACTGATATGCCCAGGACTTCCACACCTATAGCATATGACAGTTTTGCGCTCACCCCTTTCACTCCCTGGAACACTAGCTGCCACATTTGTTTTATGCTTCATCGATTTTAAAGCTGCTTTCGATCGAGTCAACAGAGGCATTTTATGGCATAAATTGAAGCAGTGGGGCCTGCCAGAAAAAATACTAAGACCTATAATGGAATTATATTCGGACACGTGGATGCAAGTGAAAATAGCTGACAGGACGAAGCTCTCCAGAAAAATTTACACGAAGGATGGCCTAAAGCAAGGATGCGTTCTAGCGCCACACCTATTCAATCTATTCATGGCCGATTTGTCACCTAGGCTCGATGAAATCAACTCGCACCCCCCACGATTGGGAACTTGCCAGATTTCACATTTATCTTACGCTGACAATATTGTTTTAGCAAGTCACACCAGTATCGGCCTCCAGAGAGCGATCGACGAGTTGGGCAACTTCGCTAAGAAGAATCAGTTGGAGATTAACGTTACAAAAACTAAAGCTATGATTAGAAGTCGAGCCATCCAAAAAAAAGCATAATTTAAACAGAGTAACGTGAATCTGGAAGTAATTGGTAGCTATAAATATCTGGGGATACATTTGGATAAAAGACTAACTTTTTGAAAACAGATTGAAGCAGCAGAAAAAAAGGGAAATGGCCTAACGTTCGCATTTTGCTCAATAGCAAAAAGTCTAAAAGGTCCCTCTTTCACACCACTACTAGCCATTATGCAAGCAAAACTTCTACCCACTCTTGCATATGGAAGTGAAGTTCTGCACGGAAAAGATGCCATGATGCTGGATAGGCTCCAAACGCGAGCATATAAAAAAGTATTCTCGCTTCCACAGAATGCTTCACCGGCGCAGGTCCGGTTAGAATTTGGGCTACAACAGCAACAGCTGCACAGAAGATACGTCACAATAAAAGCCTGGTACAAAATTTGGTGCAACTGAGAAAACGAGATCAACAATGCACTTTGGAACGAGTTACAAGGTGACCCACATTCTGCCTACTTCAAATATTTTCAAACATCTTTACTGTCTATTAGGATGGTAGACCTTTGGCAGAAAAATCTTCCATTTACCACCTTTCAGCAAATCTTAAAGAAAGAGTCAAAACAACACTCACTACTGGAGGGTAAAGCCATCCTAAGTAAGCAAGCCCACGCATGGATGGTCCTGCAATCCTATATAAAATTGCAACCATCATCATATTTGGGTCAGCCGTTTTCTCCCTATTTAAAGTTCAAGTTTTTAGCAATACGTTTTGGCAAACTGCCATCTAATGCAGATCAGCCAAGTTGGAAATATCAGGGCCCGAAATCATGTAATCTTTGTGGATCACCAATACAGGATTTTATTCCCCTAGTTTGTATCTGCCCAGCTTTAAGTCAGGGTCGCCGGAAATTGCTAAGGGGACCATTCAACGCAAGAGGCATTCGTTCCTGTAGAACTGCAATATTAAAATGTCTCGATCCGGAAGATCCCCAGCTTAGCTGTTGCTTAAGAACATTTTTAACTAACCACGAGGAAGAACTGAATCACGGCTAGTGGCAAAACAACCAGAACTTCCGTCCACTAAGTTACATCAATGCAAAAGTAACAGATAATTTAACCATCATTGAACACATTACCTCATAATGTTAAGAGAACAGCACGATGGCACTTTAGACACTAACTTATGTATTAGTCAAATCTTATCGCATGATTTGTTTATTTGCAAAAGGAGGTTGCGCAAAACTCTGTTATAAGTAATTGCTTTTCTTTTAATCATTTTTAAATGGATTTTAGTGGCACCATGTAGTGCGAGCCAATGTCATATTGTTATGGTTTTAATTAACTAAACAATAAACTTATTCTGATGATGTTTGTCATGATACAGCTGCCACATTTCTAGCACTACCATACATTCCACTACCAGCCAGCTGACATTATTACCAGACACCTTAACCTGCTTGTTCCTCTCCATTTTCTTTACCTCAACCATACTTTCCTCCTTAATCTCCCTGACCTTTTCACTTCCTGCTTCCATTCCCTTCAACCATATAGCAGCATTTTCCATACTTCTTGCTATTTGGATGGTCTCCTCTAAATTTGCATCTTTCGCCAGTAACTTCTCCTTGACTCGTTTGTTATTTGTACATCTCGCAATTTGGTCTCTAATCAAATTGTCAGTGAGCTCCTGGAATTGACACGTAAACGCTAAACCTCTCAATGCAGCCACATAACTCAATATATCTTCATCATCTCTTTGAGTTCGAGAAAAGAATTTATGTTGTTCAAAAACTATATTATCCAGCATAGATAGTGACATATCATACACGTTTGATGACTGGCCATCTCCTACTCCTAATGAATCCTCTGGCAGGTCATCATATATTCTTCTCCCCTCAATTCCTCTTACAGGTCCATACTTATCCCCGCCTATCGCTAACATTTATGTAATAAACATATTTTTCCACCTTTTCCACGGAATTGTAGGTTCTCCAGGCGTGGACAAGAAAGCAGGCGGTGCCATCATAGTCTGTTCAGTCCTTTTGCAACACAATAAACTAAAGAAATTAGCTAAAATAATTAATCAAAACAATAAGTTAACACAATTAACTAATATAATAATCTAAAATAATTAATCAACACAATAAGTTAACACAAGCAACTAATATAATATTCTAAAATAATAACTATATTCAGTTTGTCTTTTTCTGTGTAATTCGTGTTCTTTGTTGATATCCAGTATTTCCACTAGAACAGGAGTCCTTCTTCTATTGTTTCACTGTGGTGAAGGCATCCAGGAAGCACCTCGTTTCGTTTTTTTTCTCTCTTTATCCCAGCTTTATTTGTTTATGATCAGGTTGCCAATGGAGTCGAGGGCGTCTATCAATTAGGTAAGACAGCTGCTTGCTGCGCTCAAACTTAACGCGGCTGCTGAGTGCAGACGCAAAGCGGTAGCTGACAAAGGGAGCGGACGTCTCGACGTGCGACAGCTGAGACACAAAGTGCAGGCGTGACGCGGTAGCTAGCAAAGGGGGTGGAGGGCTCGAAACCGTCGAAAGCTGCAGCTTGGAAACACGTTGCGCCGCCTGCAGAGGCCTCGTTCACGGCAGTATTTTCAAAGGTAATTTCACAATTTTAAAGAGACGCACATCTAATGTCAATGACGTGCATCAAATAGCAATGCTATAGCGATGACGGAAACTTACTTGAGTAGAAAAAAGAAAAAAAAATCAAATACATTCAAAGTCTTTTTTTACGGTACGGAGCTTGGCTGATACGGGGAATTTTAACTTCAGCTCCTTGGGAACAACATCCAACTAAGCGTGTAGGTCTCAACTTCTCTACCACCGCTTCTTCCATCATAAAATATTGTCAATGTAATTTCGATTACTCGCAATGTAATATCACCATTTTCCATGAATGATCACGATTCTCCAGAGGTGGAAGTGTAGGTTGTAGTGGCTGCCCTCAGCACAGCAACTCGTCGCCAAAAACATGTAACTCCACAACAATCCAAGATTGGGTTTCCAGTTTCTTTATTCAATATAAAATCCTGTCACCTCCAGCAGATCCTTTCCTAATTGCCTTCATGGGATCTTCCACTCTCCCCATTCCATGTTACATCATAAGTAAGATTGAACATTCCTACACTTTCCTTCCCCTGGAACAATGAATTGAAAGATACAAATCCTTATACACAGACGAGTGCCTTCTTTCTTTAGGTAGCAAGTCCTTGATCTCCAAAACCTAGGCAGTTGGAAATATTTTGGCACTGTTGTCAGTATTCTACTTTAAATATCAACTAGGATAAATCAGTTCCTTTTCTCATTGGATGGTGGTCCCTGGGCCCTTTCACTGACTACTCCCTTACTGTACAGTGGCGTAACACAGGCCCCCGCATCCCCCGCGGTGCAGGGGGGCCCCGAGCTTCAGGGGGCCCCCTCAGCACAGTAGTCGGGCCTGAGAGCTCCGGATTCAATCCGGAGCGGGGGCCCCTCCATGTACCTTGCAGGGGGGCCCCCTCAACTTTCGTTACGCCAGTGTTACTGTACATATATATTACCTACTGGCATTTGTCAGTAAGTAGGTACAGTTAGGACCATGCTTCCATAGGAAAATCGTTTTTTTGACTTGCCTATATCTTTGGCGCCGGTTGACGGAATTTTCCCCAAAAAGTGTGGCGGTTATTTTTGTTGCAAAGACTAACAACAATGTCTCAACCGGTATTATTGAGAAAAGCAATTATACATGTATGCACAAGACATTACAAGGAGAAGGAGGGAGACTCGTGGTTCGTTGTAAAATGTGCTCATGGCATCATATAATTGAAGTATGACAAAATTGTAAAGGACATACTAAACAGTTGTATCAGCACTGTAGGCAAAGAATGCAAAGGCAACCCAAAAACTTTGTGCACAATTGTGCTCGTGACACACGAAGGTGACGGCACAAGTGACAGAAAACAGCGGAAGGCGCAATGTGAAAAAGTGACTGATATGTACAAGAATATATGGTTCACAATGGATTATTTACATTATCTGGTCATAGTTTCATAGACATTTGGTGTGAGAACCATAGTTGAATTTGCGCCGCGAATTGCGCTGAAATGCCGACTGCGTTTCGATCCTAGTTATTCAGGATCATCTTCAGGACCGGGTAGCCAAGTAAGGGGTGCTGTACAAGGAAGGAAAAGGGGAAAGTTCAGAGAGGGATGGGAACGGGGAAGCGGTGCGCATGGGGGAGCAGAGAGTGTGCTAGGGAGGTGGAATATATGTAGCGGCCTACCTGAAGGAAGCAGGAGGCGAGCGACAGGGGGCAGCATAGCTTGCCCGGGTAAGGAAACAATGGATTCCACGGGGAGGGTCCTGCGGAGAAAAGGAGGGGATGAAAAGAGGCCAAGAAGGTCCTGGAAAGAAAGGACTGAGCGGAGGGACACCCATTGGTGTAGGTTGGAAGGGAACCGGTAAAGGCTTACCGAGGTAGGTACGCGGTAGGGATGAGCGTCACCGTAATTCTCAGGGGACCCGTCAGCGTATGGAGGTCTTGGAGGCGCTCTCAGAGGCCGGAGCCAGTGGGGGCGATCCGGACTGAGGCGAGTCCTAGAGACAAAAGGCACGATGAATGTGCGAGGTGGTGAGAGAAGGGGTCAAGTGGGAAGGAACGCGGAGGAGCGGAACACTTACCCAGGTGTGAGGACAACTATGCTGCGGGGAGTCTCAAAGACGGGGTCGGAGCCCCGATCCACGGTCACACAAGGGGGAGAAGATCACGGTCCGGAGAGTCCGTCCTGTGAATAGGGCGACAAACGCGAGGATTGGAGTGACTGGTAAAGCAAGGTGCGATCGGTCAGAGCTTGCATGAGGTAAAGCGGTGGCTTACAGTAAAGAGCGTGGTGTTTGAAGGAGGAATAAATCCAATGGCAGTTGGAGCGCTCAGATCAGCGCGGAGCCACCACAGACGTGTGCGGCTTGCCGGTGGTTAGGCGAGATGGAAGACCTGGCCGTTAAATTAGACGTAGTGCTTCCGGGGTCCAGCCGGAGCGTGAGCGTCAGAGCGTCATGTCACCAGGTGTCATGGTGCCTGGGGGCGTGGACAGGGTTGTCAAGGTAACGCCCGAATGCCACGTAGAAGCGCGCAGGGGAGGGAGGGTAGGAAGGGGAGTGAGGGGGTGGGGAAGGAAAGGGAGAAAGGATAAAACCAATGTGACATCGTAATTCAGTGATTGTTCGTGTAGTCAAATTTGCGAAAGCTATGTCCAGGGGGAGTACTTAAGGCCGCAATTAAACCGGAGACAAGACCGGAGAATAGGTCCTAATTTTCTGGCACAATAGTAGCAATATCACAGTGACATCGTAATACAATAGTTAAGGTGAGTTGTAACAAAAAGATCGAGTAACCATAAATGCAGGTGCAGTATAATAAAGGATACAAGAAAATACTTGAAATCACAATTAAAACAGGACAGGACCTGGTCATTGGTGCTGTATGTCTAGCACAAAGGTCGCAATGGTTAACGGTGTCGCCAAGGAAGGGGGGGGGAAGGAGAGGGAGATGGAGGAAAAAAAGGGGACAAGGGGAAAACCAGTAGTGGTAACAATTCATCTGGCGGGTTCTGTATATCAGGGGGAGATTCATGTTTATGTGGCACAGAAACAGTCACAGTTGCACAGTACTGTTCCATTCATCAATGGTGTTGAGGCCAAGGTGTACCGAATTGCATCTGGTGATCCATTTGCATTCGCTCCTGTTGAGTAGCAATTGGAGGTTGCCACCTTTGGTTGGCAGTAAAGGTTGATCGATCACCTGCCAAGTCATGTCTAGTTCGCTGTGGTTTTTCTCGATGTAATGGGATACCAGGGGAGCAGTCAATACTTTGCAGTGAATGCGACTCTTGTGTTGAATTATTCTTTGTTTCACCATTTGGGTTGTTTGGCCGATGTAGACAAGATCACAGGGGCATCGGATGGCATAGATTACGTTGTGGGACCGACAGTTGGTGAAGGTTTTGAGTCTGTAGGATTTATTGTTGGCCTTGAATTCTTTGGTGTTGGATGTGAGGCAACACACCACGCAGGTCTGGCATCTGTAGTGTCCAATGATCGGTGGTAGGCCCCATGTGGTAGTGATGGAACTCTGTGGGCTTGGTCTCGTTGGCCATGTAATGGCGTGGACCAAGTGATTGGAAAGGTTGTCACCTCGTTGGTAAGAGAAGAGCGGAGGTTCTTGAAATGCTTCATGTGTTCTCAGTATGGACCAATTTCGTTTGATGATTTTACTGACTTGATTGCTGCAGGGGCTGAACTTAGTGACAAAGGGGATCCTAGTATTGACTCTTCTATCTTGGGGCATCAAGAGCTGGTCTCGGTGGCAGTACCATGCTCTTTTGAGGGCACGGGAGACCAACCGTGGTGGATATCCTCTGAGGATCAGTTTATTGGAGAAGATGTCTGATTCCCGGAAGAAGTCTTTGCACCACTTGCAGTTTCTGCGGATGCGTAAAAACTGGCCAGAGGGAAGTCCATCTCGGAGGCCGCGAGGATGGTAGCTGGAGTAGTGTAGTAAAGTATTCTGTTCCGTTGGTTTCCGGTATAAGGTGGTATCAATTTTTCCATCCTCCGCATGTATGGTGATGTCCAGAAATGGTAGGTCGTTGGCCTTACAGTCAGATGTGAATTTCAAATGAGGTTGTGACTGATTGAGCCATTGAATGAAGGAGTTCAAGGTGTCAATGGAACCCTTCCACAATAGAAGAATGTCATCTATATAACGACGCCAGAGGGAAATCTGGGCTTGGAAGGGATTGTTGGGTGTAAATATATGAGTCTTTTCGAGATTGTACACGAAAAGGATGGCAAAGTTGGGGGCAAAACAAGCCCCCATCGAAACACCTTTGATTTGTAGATAAAATGTATCCCGATATAGGAAGTAGTTGTTTTTCAAGACAATGCGTAGTAAATCCATAATGAAATCCGTAGGGATCCGAGTAGGTCTGGGTCTGGTTTCCAACAATTCCTGGATAACCATGAGGCCCTCCTCATGGAGGATGTTGGTATATAATGACTCTATTTCGAGTCCCACCATGAGTTCGATACTTGTGTCAAAGGGTCTGTCCTCAATGGTATTTATGAGGTCCATACTATCACGTATGAATGTTTCTGTTAGTGGAACGAATTCTTTGATGATGGCGTCGATGTACTTGCCCAATGGTTCTAGGATGGAACCACATCCAGATTCAATCAGACGGCCAGGTGGGTTGGTACTGTCCTTATGTATCTTTGGTAATACATAAATCACCGGTGTCCGAGGATGTTGGTTATTCAGGAATGCGAATTCTTTGGGTGAGATGATGTCCTTTGATCTTGCTTGGCTAGTCACTTTCTGGATTTCAATTTTGAGCTCTGGTAAAGGATCCTTGGTGAGTGGACGGTAGTGGCAGATGTTAGCAAGTTCTCTCTTGATTTCTTGGTCATATTTGTCAATGTCCATGACCACAATAACGCCACCCTTGTCTGCAGGTTTAATGATCAGTTCTGTTTTCTCTTTGAGGTTGAGTAGTGCTCGTTTCTCTGGCCAGGGGAGGTTGTATGGGACATATTTGAACTGTTTTTGAAGATCCGCTACTTCACGTAGGACCAGACGTTCGAAGGAGAGTATCTCTGGGGGCATGGCGGCTGATGGAGGATTGAAGGTGCAGGGTGGGTGAAAAAGGGGTCTGGTGGTGAATGTGGACTGTGGTTTGTCGATAAAGAAATGTCGTAGCCTGATTCGTCGGAAGAACTGCAACAAGTTAGCTTGGAGGTCAAAGAAATTACTACATTCCGTTGGAACAAAACTGAGGCCTCTACTCAGGAGTTTGGTTTCTTCACAGGAGAGGTTGTGACTTGATAGATTGAAGATTGGTATCATTTGTAGGTCTTGATTATTAGTGGAGTCTGCGCTGTTGATGGATGGATCTGGGTAGATGGTGGGGTTATTATTTTTGTTGTGCATGGAAAGTTTCGGGGTGATCCATCAAGCGGGGGCTGAGAAAAAAGGGGAGGTCAAAAAAAGTGTTTTTCCTATGTTAATTTCCATAGGGAATTTTAGACACGACGACAGCCCGAACCGCTAGACGGAATGCCACCATATTTGGCTGAAAAGTAGCTCTTCTTCCAGAAATAACCCTTTTTGTTATTTGGTGTAAATCCGTTCAGTAGTTTTTGAGATATATGTAAAAAAACAAAATTGTATAAATAGGGAAGCAGACCCTCCAAGGATCCTACAGTCCCTGTGCTGAAACCTGATTGGCTCCCAACACTTGAACCAGGAAGTGTTGGCAGCCATCTTGGGACTCAGCTTCAGCCGAGTCCCACAAAAAACGTTTGCAAAAAAGAAAAGCGGGCAGGGTAGGAATACTCTGACCCCCTAACTGTGGTCCTGGGGGTACCCCAGTGACCCCCGACTGGGCCAAAAAGCACATATTTTTAAAATATTTCGAGCGGGAACGCGACAGAGCAGCAAATCTGCTTCAAAATAAAAAAAATTAAAAAACAAGCGCTTTCTCCCACGCTTGTTTACATTATAGCCCCCGGGTGGGACAGATCCCGGAAGCATGCAGGATTTAAAAAAAAGAAGGGGATGCACGGGACCCCTGGGACATAGCTGTTTCACCTAGCAAGAGCAAACACTCCGGTTCCAGCGGGCGAGAGCTGTCAAAGTGCTCCCGCCTGCTGGAAGCATAGGTTTCATCTCTTTCAATGCTTGCAGATATGCAGGCAAGGAAAGAGATTAAACGATTGCTCCTACACAGAGGGAGCTGCCTTTCCAGCAGCTCCCTCCATGCAGCAGCAATGCTGGCTCCCTCAGGAGGCGGGGAGCCAACTGGGACCGCTGGGGCCTTGAGGCTCCCCCCATGGTCCCAGGGAAAAGAGCAGAAAGAGGCAGAATAGAGGTCAGAAACGAGCCTCAAGTAGCAAAATAAAGGTGAGAAACGACCAGAAAGTCAAAATAAAGGTCAGCAATGAGCAGAAAGAGGCCAAATACAGGTGAGAAACGAGTAGAAAGAGGCAAAATAAAGGTGAGAAACGAGCAGAAAGAAGTAGAATAGAGGTCAGAAGGGAAAAGAAAGAGGCAGAATAAAGGTAAGAAACTAGCAGAAAGAGGCAAAATAAAGGTCAAAAACGAGCAGAAAGAGGCTAAATAAAGGTCAAAAACAAGCAGAAAGATGTAAAATAGAGGTCAGAAATGAGCAGCAAGAGGCAGAATAAAGACCAGAAGGGAGCAGAAAGAGGCAGAATGTAGGTCAGAGACCAGCAGCAAAAAGCAGAATAAAGGTCAGAAACAAGCAGAAAGAGGCAAAATAAAGGTCAGGAGCGAGCAGAAAGAGGCAAAATAACGGGCGGAATGAGGCGAAATAGAGGTAAGAAACAAGCAGCAAGAGGCAAAATAGATGTCAGAAATGAGCAGCAAGAGGCAGAATAGAGGTCAGAAACGAGCAGCAAGAGGCAGAATAAAGGTCAGAGGGAGCAGAAAGAGGCGGAAGAAAGGTCAGAAACGAGCAGCAAGAGGCAAAATAAATGTCAGAAATGAGCAGCAAGAGGCAGAATAGAGGTCAGAAACGAGCAGCAAGAGGCAGAATAGAGGTCAGAAACGAGCAGCAAGAGGCAGAATAAAGGTCAGAAACTAGCAAAAAGAGGCGGAATAAAGGTCAGAAACAAGCAGAAAGAGGCTAGATAGAGGTCAGAAACCACAGCAAGTAGCAGAATAAAGGTCAGAAACAAGCAGAAAGACGTAAAATAAAGGTCAGAAACAAGAAGACGCAAAAAAAAGGTCAGGATTGAGCAGAAAGAGGCACAATAACGAGCAGAACAAGCAGAAAGAGGCAAAATAGAGGGCAGGAGTGAGGAGAGAAGAGGCAGAAAAACAAGCAGAAAATGAGTGGAGGAGGCCCAAAGGCAACAGAGGTTAGCAGACTGCAGGCAAGCTGGACAGGAGGACTGTCACAGGGGAGCTGGCACGAGGACCTGCTCCCTTGTGTTCCCCTACTTTTTTTACTGCGCAGCCAATGACAGATCCACTCAAACTCACACACTCACTCACACACCCATTCAGAGACTCACGCACCCACTGACAGACACTCAGACACTCATGCACCCATTCACAGATTCATTCAAGCACTCATTCACCCACTCAGACCCACTGAGAGACTCACACATACACACTTACAGACCCTCTCAGAGACTCACTAACACACCCACTCACACTCATGCATCCACTCACAGACCCACTCAGAGACTCACACACCCACTCAGATCCACTGAGACACCCACGCACCCACTCACAGATCCACTGAGACACCCACGCACCCACTCACAGATCCACTCAGACACTCATCCACCCACTCACAGACACACTCAGACACTCATCCACCCACTCATAGACCCACTAAGACACTTTACCACCCACTCACAGACTTTTTTAGACAATCATGCACTCACACAGACACTCACTGTCAAAGGTTAGTTGTTAGATTTTGGAAATAAATTTTTTAAAAACCTTAGAAATTCACTTAAAAACCAAAGGTTACAGGGACGTTATAGTTAGGTAACAACATTAAAAAACATTAGAAATTCACTTAAAAAACATAGGTTGCAACTAAGTTATAGTTAGGAAATAGAATTAAAAAAATATTACAAATTCACTGGAAAAAACAAAGGTTACAAGGACGTTATAGTTAGGCTCAGATTTCACTCGTACAAAACCAGTGAAATTCAGCAGTTATAGTTAGCAGAGCTAACTATAACTTGCGACCTCGCAATGCACTGCTTATGACCAAACATATTACATCACTCATGAAATGGTCAATGACATCACTAATGACATCTCAAATGACATCACTGATGACATCATCCACAGAAGCACTCACACCTCTATACAACCTCTCATGCACCCTCTCACTCCCACACAACCACTCGCATACCCATTCACAGATCCATACAAGTTTTTATACAATCACTCACTCATCCATAGAGCCACTCACACAGTTACTCATATAACCAGTCACTTACCCATACAGCCACTCACACAGCCACACACTCACCCATACAGCTACTCACACACCCACTTATTCACCCATACAGCCACTCACACCCACTCACTTAACCAAACACCCACTCACTCACCCATACAGCCACTTACACACCCATTCACTCACTCATAAGGTCTCTCAACACAGCCACTCACTCACCCATACAAACACTCACACACCCACACCCACACAACCACTTACATACCCATTCACACATCCATACAAGCACTCTCACATTCACGCACTCTCCCATACAGGCATTCACACAGACACTCACTCTTCATTATAGCCACTCACACACCAACTCACTTAACCAAACACTCACTCACCCATACAATCACTCACACACCAATTCACTCACTCATACAGCTATTCAGACACCCACTCACTCACCCATACTATCACTCACACATCCATTCACCCACCCATATACCCACTCACACTCCCACTCACTAATATAGCCACTCACACAGCCACTCTCAGCCACTCACACAGTTACTCACACATCCACTTATACACCCATACAGCCACTCACACACCCACTCACACACCCATACAGCCACCCACTCACACACGGATACACACAGTCACACAACCACTCACATAATATATGTTAGAAGTAGTATCACTCGTTAGTAGTGCACCTAGTATACTAATCTAACTTTAACACTCATAAACTGTTAGAAAACACTTACACTCACTGGATGATGTCATCAGTGATGTCACCGACCATGTCATGAGTGATGTAATATGTGAGATCATAAGCAGTGCATTGTGGGGGCGTAAGTTATAGAGCTAACTATAACAGGTGAATGTCACTGGTTTTGTACGGGTGATATCTGAACCTAACTATAACGTCCCTGTAACCTTATATATACATAAACCCAAAACGTTATGAATCAAAATGTAAACATGTGCACTCAGGACTTTGCAAAAAATGTATCCATTTATTCTGTACAAAAACACCCGCTCATGCAACATGTTTTGGCCCCACAGATGCATGCATGTTCCTGAGAAACAACATTCTTAATTCAGTAAGTATATGGTCATGGAATGAGGTCTTCCTGAGCAAAACTACAAAAGCAGTGTAGCACGGTCGCCATCTTAGATGTATCAAAACTCATAGATCAACAAGTTTAAACAAGTTAAATACGTACATTGAAACAATAACGGAATAATATAAATATCGTGCTTCACAATGTTTATATTATTCCATGATTGTTTATATTGGCTATATTATTCCATGATTTTCAAAATATTTATTCAACGTGTTTGATCATGACGATCTATGGGTTTTGATACATCTAAGATGGCAACAGTGCTACATTGTGTGGTAATTCTGTTCACAAAGTCCTATATTCTTTAACAACGTGCGTTGTAGGTAGCATATTAATTAGCTGTCATTAGTGGTTCATATGCCCACTTGGGTGGTAATTGGTGCAAGTTGCCGATGTCCCATGATAAACCAGTATTATATATTTTAATGACATATGCATTGATCATGGTTGAACCAATTTTTGACTATACAATTATATATATTGCTAAAGCTTAGTAACAATACTACAGAAAGCACCCTGTTTACATTATTCCAAGATTGTTTATATTACTCTATGATATACAATGGATGTATTTAACTTGTTTAATCATATCGATCTATGAGATTTGACACATCTAAGATGGCAACCGTGCTACACTGCTTTTGTAGTTTTGCCCATGAATTCCTCTTTTCATGACCATATGCTTACTGATTTAAGAATGTTGTTTACCAGGAACATGTATGCGTGATCAAGGCCGTGGGGCCAAAACGCGTTGCAGGAGCTGGTGTTTTTGTCCAGAATTAATGGATACCCTTTGCTCAAAGTCCTGAGTGAACATGTTTACATTTTTATTCATAACATTTTGGATTTCTATGTTTGGTCAGGTGTGCTTCAGTCACCACGCAACATCCCATTTGAAGGGAGCAGCCCTCAGTGGGGGACACAGACACACACACACACACACACTTGGAGATTGTGCTGATTCAGTAAAACCTCATAGTTGAGGATGATGGGAGATTCTGCAGATATAGAGGAACCATCCTAGGAGAATAGCTTATCCCCCGACATAGCTGATGTCTAGATGTACAGAGAGGGAATAAACTTAAATCCGAACACCAAAAGCTAGTCAACATCACACTTCTAGAAATGAAATGTTGCTAGCTATAGTTGTTTCAGTGCATGGGCATTCAGAACATGGCATTTAATACCATTAACCCAGTTACCTCCAACCATATTACACTATAACTATGGTGTTTATTTTTTTCCTGAACAAATATTGTCCTGACATGAACTCCTCCATGTACCCAAGTCTTGCTTATGCTTATAATTATTGTATTATGTTGCTATGCAGAAGTGTACTTCAGGTTCAGTTACAAATGAACAAATTGTCCCAGGCCTAGGACCATTCAGAGGGGTTACCTGTAAAACTATGGGCCCATTTCACAAACAGCATCTTGGAGTATGAAAAGCAGTACTCTAGTAGTACTACCTAACATACTACAAAATGTAATTACAAAACCTACAACCGAGAATCTTCACCTCCACCTCTCCTAACTTTACTGCATGGGGATCTCTGTCCCGGTGGTGGAGATCTCTACATCTGTAGGTATACATTTTATTGGTAAATACGGATGAGGGACCAACTAAGTGGTGGGATAACGGGGACTAATTAATACAAAATGGATGCGATTATGGCAAAATTAAGGAGGGGTTTAGGAAGGAGCATCCAAATGAAAAATTCACACCCATAGGACCACTGCAATCCACACAACACACTTATTATAGATCTATTACTGTCAAAACAGGCTCAAATGTACTCCAGCCCAGGCTTGGATCTAAGTCAAGCAGAGACATGGACAATTACTGGTACTGCAACACACTCCCATAGAAAACAGAGGCAGGGAATTAAACTAACACCCCATAGGAATTAATGTTACATGAATTAATTTAATTTTATGTTTAAATTATAAATATATTATTTTACATTTATTTCTTTATATTTATGTGTTACGGTCAAATAATTGAATTTAATTAAAAAAAATAAATAAAGAAATAAACTTTTTTCCTCAAATTGTCCTATAAGGAGATCTCCGCCTCTGTGGTAGCGATTCCACAACCTGTTGAAAAGTTACTAATAGTAACTCTACAGTTATAACATAGGTTTTAGGAGGTCCATGCCTTTATTTGAGGGTGTGAAGACTCTAAAGTCTAAATCTGCATGGAAATCTCTACTCAGAAAAGAAGAGCAGCAAAAAAGTGGAGCTTTACACCTAAGTGTAGGAGTAGTTCTCGGAGTTAGCCTAGCAAACATAGGTGAATTAGCCTATCAAACATAGGTGAGTTAGCCTGGCAAACATAGGCGAGTTAGACTAGCAAACATAGGTGAGTTAGCCTAGCAAACATAGGTGAGTTAGCCTAGCAAACAGTGGTGAGTTAGCCTAGCAAACATAAGATAGTTAGCCTAGCAAACATAGATGAGTTAGCCTAGCAAACAGATTAATTAGCCTAGCAAACATAAGTGAGTTAGCCTAGCAGACATAGGCGAGTTAGCCTAGCAGACATAGGCGAGTTAGCCTAGCAGACATAGACGAGTTCCCACAAGCCTCTGAGCAAAGGTGGCAAGAGACCACTGTCTATCTCCAACACAATTAGAGAGCATTCAACTCTACCAGGTGGGAATTCGTAATAGGGAGACAGTTGTAAATGACAAATCCTTCTGTGCTGCCAGGAAATGCGGGTCCAGAAGTAATAAGCAGTCTAAGCCCCTTTATCCTTGATATTTTTTATTCAATCTACCTCTGGTATGTAATGTAAGGTGCAATCAATAATAGTAATGAGTACAGTGTTTTAGTACTGTTTAGAAATGTTTTAGTTTGCCTGGCAATACCGTGTAAAAGTGATACATATTTCTATTATTGTGTGCTGAATTAGCAATTTACCTTCTAACTGATAGTTATTTCAATGTATTGCAGTCTAAAACAGCTTTTCATTTGAATTGAATCAAACAAGTGATAGTAATGTTGAGTCGAGTAAGACTGCACCTAAATCACAGCATGACAGATTCATAAAACTCCTGTATTTAATGAAGGCAAATTACTCAAATAAGCCTGCACTAATTTCTGATTATATTTCATATTTTTGAGAAATTCTCAAAGAAATCTACGGTATGCCCAAGAAGTTGTGACTGTCACAGATACCCAGAAGTACTTGCAAGGATAACTATTTACACCCTGAAAACAGATTTGCTCTTTCTTCTACAACTACCTACAAAGGTTCAGTTAATACTACAAACTTCTAAGTTTGTAGGTGTATGCACCATTTACAAGTGAACTCGCCCCAAAACACCTACAGATTTGCTCACGTGAAATTGTGTACATGAAATGCTGCTTATGAAGGCAAATTCACACGCTTGCAGATTTTAAGTATCAAAAAATGAAAATCAGCAGTCATAAGCACTGACATTTGTGAACATATGCAAAACCCAAGTGTACACATACCTGTGTGAGTCATTCCGAGCGAGGTAATATTGTAAGGAACTCTCAGGAAAACTATATAATAGTTGCTCAATCTGAGTCAGTTATCCTGTTACTCTCAAATAGAGAAAGCACCCAGGAGCCAAATTTAGGTATCGTCGGATAGTCACACTTATAACCACTCCCTCAGTTGGCTTGAAAGTGGCGGACTTGGATCTACCTTGGAGACACAAGAGGACACCTCCATGTTCGGCCTTCCACAGGTAGCAGACAGGAATGCACACTATCTGAGCGAACATGAACTAACCAAGAAGGAAAGAGCCCAATACCACATTGTGGGTTAAAGCATGACATGGATTCAAAAAGTGCAGTTGACTGTATGCAAATAAATACCAGAGTTAGCACCCCCTTCTCACAGGGGGCCAACCTAGTAGATCACTTGTGGACTGTTTCCCAGATTACTCCAGGGAGTTCTAGCTCAATACCAGTCTGCAGAAGGTGCCTGGTCTTCCTCTTGCTTTCCTAAGATGAAGAGAATAATGGGATTCGCTACAGGGCCTGGACATTTTTTGTGTTTATACAGTGCTAACCCTGCCACAGGATTGTCCATCCCTCGACTGGTAAGACACCCCCTCCTTCAATCAGAAGGGCATCCTGGCAAACAGAGATAAATTAGCCCTTTCAGCAACAGGTTTTTTTTCCATAGGCTAGTGTGTCTTCAATATTATGCCAAGGCAATCTTTGTATTTCTGGCTTTTGGAAGCCATACCTAGAGTCCAAATACTAAGGTCATGGGGTTAAGTTTTTGGTATACCTTCGTCTGACAGCTACAGCTTTCTAATCTCAAAGCTACTAATTCGTGGCCATGGTTTCTAGTTATTTCTTGAAAGTAAGTAGCTGGAAAAGTATACAAACTTCTGCGACCACTGGACAGTGCTTCTTCGCATACTCCAGATTGCTGAAACCTAGTTAGAGAAAACAATAGAGCTAAAGGATCAGGCAGGAGAATACCCTTTATGCACCTGAGGTCATTAATGCTGCCCAGTGTCACACAATGCCAGTTGACACCCAATGACATAAGTAACACAACCTAGTTCTGTGACAACATCTAAAATATTATAAGGAATGTTATAACCTGTATTATATTTATCTGGTCACTTTCTTTTACTTTCTCCCTCGCTGCTCAGCCAGTGTGAATGTGATGCATGGAATGTTGGTGTGATGGTCTTGAATGGAATGCTTGGGTGCCTGGATGCTTGAGTGTGACAGTTGGAGTATGGGCCGAGCAGCAGGCAGACTGCTCCTTTTGGGGCTGTATCTCTACAACTCAACATCTTGTAACTGAACTTAATAAATGTACTCAAAACTACATCTTGGCTACTGACTTCACCACTACAGATTTTTGGCGACGATTCTTGAAACGAAACTACGATTGTTTATTTAAAAGGACTTACTGGAACAAGAAATCTCTAAAGGAAACGTCCAGAACAAAGATAAAGCCTTCCTTGAAGTACAAGGCGTGCCAGCCCCACCAGTGTCCTTCTTACCGGACAGCCCCAGCCTGCTTGTACTTCATTGGGTTAAAGGATTGGGAATTCCTGCTACTGACAGCATGTGTGATCCGGAGCACTTGTCAGCGAACTGCCCGATCTGGACATGCTTCATCGGTCCATTGTATTTGTTCTAGTGCAGATAACTGGTGTGACCCTGAAAATTTTTATCTCATCTAATGATGTCTGCATCAGTGTGCTCTAGGGTGAGCATGTGTTTACTCACTTCGTCATATTGTGTTGGTCATAGTGGAGCCTGTCTACCTCCAGCCCCCTGGGTTATATTATCGCTGCCGCTGACGCTTGGGACTCTAACTACAATGTGTGTTTCACCTTGCAATCTCCATTCCGTGTTGGGATACTATTTGTCATTTAAACGTTGGTCAAATGACTCTTTTTACTGACAACTTGAGCACGAGATTTGCGGTGAGTCACATGTGTGTCAACAACTGTAATTGTTTTTTTTTTACTTTTCGGAATCACCCTATATGCCGGCAAGTTAAGTGTGATTTTTCCGGTAATGCGATGTTTGTTATTAAATTATTTCTAAGTCTGTTGCAACACCGCTCGGAACAATGGCAGTTTAACCTCTGAAGTGTGTATTCAAACGGAGGCACGAGTCAAGCAATGCACGCGCACTCTTACCTCATCTTGGTGTCGCGCGGAGTCTCTTCATTGACGTTGTGGTTGCTGTGCAGCTTCCCGAGCTGCTTTGGGACATTTTCTAACACAGACGCACCTTTAGCCATCCGGCGCTACGTCATTTGCATGCAGCCATCTTACGGTTGGAGTCATCTAGCAAACTCCGGGGCTACGAAGTGTCCCGCAAGGTCTTACTTGCTTCAACAATCTGCCAACCACGAGTAAATCCAATGAAGCTGAATGAAATTTATAGAAGACGCATGGGGCAGATGTCGGAGTATTTGTGAGTACTTTGAGAAGCTGCGACATGTGGGGCCTACTTCGTTTTCTGGTTTGTTTTTGCCTTGTCCCTAATGTGATGCCATATTGGACACCCATCACTTTCTATCTGTTTTCTGGTAATGCTGGTCCTAACTTCCCACTTCTTCTTTGGAACTTGGTGGTAACTGGAAGCAGAATGGGTTTGTACTACGTTTTTGGCCAGTGAGGACATATGAGGTCGTCCAGCATTACCATTTCTGACCGCAATGATGAGCATTGTGTGTGTGTGTTTCGGGTGAGGAGTCGCTCACCGGAGTCATCCTCTGTTCATCCAAGATTGAAGGGACCTTAATGAAATCACTGACGTGTACAAAATTCACAACTTTTGACATGTTTAACTTATTTACTGCATGTGCCTTGAAGTTTCATATGAGTAATAGTGCACAATCTTTTCCCTTTATTCTTTGGTGTGTGCTACTTTAATGGTTTGGTACGTCAATAGAAGTGGGCACATGTATTTTTGCATTATTATTGCATTGTATTACTTGTATTTGCATACATTCTGCTGCTGTGTTTCTTACACTTATGCTTCATTGTTTCATCCCCTACACATGGGATTACGTATTGGCTCTTTTGGCATTTTTCTTAAGACATTATGTAGTGGGTGTCAGTCCCACTTACAGTTTATGATGGGTACCAGTCCCATGTGTTCTATCTCTCTGTGCACGTTTCTGACCTCAACACAGGGGTTCTAATGGGTACAAGTCCCATGTCTTTTAGTTCTCTGTGCACGTTACTGACCTCCACACAGGGTTCTAGTGGGTACGAGTCCCATGTGTTCTATTTTTCTGTTTACGTTTCTGACCTCCGCACAGGGGTTGTAATGGGTACGAGTCCCATGTATTCAATTCTTTTGTTCACACTCTAACCTCCACATTGGGGTTCTAATGGGTTCCAGTCCCATGTTTTCTATTGCTTATGGGTACAAGTCCCATGTTGTCTGTTGCTCTGTTTACGTTTCTAACCCCACGCTGGGTTCTAATGGGTTTTAGTCCCATGGACGTCTTTTATTTTGTTCACACTGTGGTACATGCCTACATTTGTTTGCTAACGGTGTTTAATTCACTGTCCTTCACGTTTGTTGTTTGGTATATCATTTTCACCGTGTGCCACACTCGTCGTTGTCTGCCCCTAGGCCTTTTTGGCTGTATGGTTAGCAGTCAACGTTCTTTTTCTTTATTTCCCCTAACTATTTTCTTCGGTTGATGTTGGATGTAGATGTTCCATGTTTCTGGTCCATTTATTCACCTGTATTTTGGGGAAAGTCAGTTCGGGTGTCCTTCACCCATTTCTACTGGTTTTTAAATAATTTTTAGGAGGATAATGTGTGGGTGATATATATATAAATTATGTATATTTGTCTATGCATCTCCTCTACATTGTTTATTTTTCTTACATGTACTTCTTGTACATGTCTTGTATATGTCTCTTGTACTTCGGTCTTAACCTTTTATTTCATTTTCTCTTGTACTTACTTTTGCATATCTCCGGTGTATTTTCTTCCATGCTCACGCTTGATTTTTCTTGGTATCTTTGCTATGATCCCTTCATGTTTGGATTCACTTTCTTCTTGTTTTTTCTCTACCTTTCCTTTTTAGGTCTCGCCTACGCAGCATAGGAAAAAGACCTTTAGTAATCGGCACAGCTTTGCGGGCAAAAACGTGCACGCGTTGCATTGCTTCCAATGGCAACGCGTGCACGTCTGGCGATTCCCTTGTGGGAGCGAGCTTTTTCGCCATGTGTTATCAATTATCGCTCCTGGCGCCGCTTGCTCCCACAAGGGAAACGCTTTCACTTTTGCCGACAGTTTTTTTTTTTTACTTGAGGCGTGCACGCTTGTTGTAATAACGCTGTGTCCGGAAAAGTATCAAACTATGGCATGCGTCATCCTGCAAGGCAATAACTTTTTCGCTACAACCAAAAAAGCATTCCGAAAACAAAACGACAAGCTGACTGTGCACAAACATGAGGGGGCATGCTTTGGTAATATACACAAGGCTTGAGATAAGAAAAACACATCAAAACTCAACAATCAGCAACAACAAAAACTCAAGAAGCATCTACTTCTAAAGTACATTTCTTACGAAAGCAACACACATTTGCTAATATTTCGAGGGTATAGGGCTTAGATTTGGCAAAAGCGCCTTTTAAAGCCTTTCAACCCGCTCCACTCGAGTAGACCCCTGTGCCACCCGAGAACAAAAAAAAGAAATAATAAATAAAGTCACTAGATAATTTAGTCGTAAAAAACTAAGCAGGACTGCACATGACGTCTCCGGGAAACGCGCCGTCCCAGTCCCACAAGGAGCAGGTGTTTTGGTTTTAAAGTCGTTCTCGTACATCACGTTAAGCCGTCGCCCAGCTCGAAAGTGCTAGTAGCGTCGCTAACGCACGTTTGCCTTCACCTGGCAGCCAGATCTCGCTTGCTTCCATTTTGGCCGTGGCTGGTGCTTGCCCGGCGCCCACTGAAAATAGCCTCCACAGGCACTGTTCAGGCATAAACCCCCACACGAGAAGCCCCTCTGCCCCCGTACCTGTACTTCCCTCGAGAAGCCCCTCTGCCCCCGTACCTGTACTTCCCTCAAGAAGCCCCTCTGCCCCCGTACCTGTACTTCCCTCAAGAAGCCCCTCTGCCCCCGTACCTGTACTTCCCTCGAGAAGCCCCTCTGTCCCATTACCTGTACTTCCTTCTCGCCCTCAGGTTTCAATCCATGGTTAAACGAGTGGCGCGGCGAGGACAGAGCGCGCGCAGCAAACACACACACAGGCTCACGCGCGCATCTGCACAAGAGAGAGCGCTCTGCGCAGCGGGCTGGTATTTCAAGTCTGCCCAGAGCAGTCTTTGGCAGTGCCCATTCCTTCCGCCACTCAGAAGGTGGAGCTCAGTCCTCGCCGCCCCACAGGCAGCTAGGAGGCAGGGCTCGGCTGCCTGAGTGCCCGGGAGCGCAGGCCGGAGCTCACACGACGTCCTGGAGACCGCGCCATGCCACGGAGAGGCCCATGCACGGCTCCGGACGGCTCCAGCTGGTGCATGGTGTGCTCTTGTGTCTTGACTTCCACGGGAGCCAGTTTATATTTACCAAGGCCAGCGCATTCCTTTGCCTTGCAGCTGCCATGACAACCTGCCCATTAAACAGGCCATGATGAGTCTTTTTTTTCTTTGAGTCCACAAAACGTGACAAGAAAAAATAAACGCATTTCCTCTTAGTCGCCGTACTCTTTCTTCCATGTCTTCAAAGTTTCTTCACAGTTAGAAACTGCCACCTTTCTGAGCGCAAAATTTCGGTTATTTGTACACGGATTGAGATTCTGGAAGGGTCAAGATGTTGCACTTCAGTACGAATGTGAGGAAAAAATCCATTCTTCTATTCGGCAGTTTTTATTTTAATACTAATTTAGGAAGAGCTTAGGTAAATCGTAAGGCATATTTGAAGTATTTTGTTCGTCTATTTGCTATTTTAAGCTTACATTTCACTGTGGTAAAGTACCGGCTTTTGCAGACTTTCACAATTTGTACTACCAGCCATGACAAGAATGACAAGAAAATACCAGCCCAACTGGTAAGATACTGGCCAGGTCACTACCCTATGTGGTGCACTGGTACCATAAGGCACAACAGATTCACTAAATAAATAATAATTGTAGTAATTTTGTATTGGCACTTTTGTCGCAAATAAGTTGCCATTAATGTAGCATTGGGGCGCCTTGTGTTAGTCCAGGGTATGACTTTCCAAATATTTCTAGCCCAGACTGGAGTGTGATTCGGTTTTGAATATACAAATGACAGACAGCAAGAATGTTCTGATGGGGACATGAAAATATGGCAAATCTTGGGGAAAAAGCATGCGTCTCCAATTTAGAAACAGAGCTTTAACTAGTAACATTAAGTTTAAGGCTTCCGAAAGAAATACAGCTCCATTTCCCAGAATTTCGATACTTTAGGCATTTTTGGCACGAAGAACGGAGCATGTGAAAATAGCTTCCATGCCTAGGAAAATAAACAAGCATTGGCATAGCTAATAGGTCTCGCCTTTGGGACCTTATAAGTGTTTAGTTATCCAGCACAATATCCTTGGTGCAACATCAAGTGTTGCATGGCTAAACACTTATAAGGTCCCAAAGGCGAGACCTATTGGCTATGCCAATGCTTGTTTCTATTTCTTGGGGTTCTCCTTGTTTGAACCTCTTTCTTCTGTGTGGTTTCTATTTTTGTTTTGTGGAAGAAGGGAAGGTATGTTATAACCTGTATTATATTTATCTGGTTACTTTCTTTTACTTTCTCCCTCGCTGCTTAGCCAGTGTGAATGTGATGCATGGAATGTTGGTGTGATGGTCTTGAATCGAATGTTTGGGTGCCTTGATGCTTGAGTGTGACAGTTGGAGTATGGGCTGAGCAGCAGGCAGACTACTCCTGGTGGGGCTGTATCTCTACAACTCAACATCTTGTAACTGAACTTAATAAATCTACTCAAAACTACATCTTGGCTACCGACTTCATCACTACAGTATCCATCAGAAAGGTTTTCATCACAGCACCAATGTTGTCATCCGCATCTGGAATTTTAGTATGTAATAGAAGTGGGCCCTTCTGATGTCGCAGTTGAAGCTGACTTTGGAGTACAATCTCAAAGGATTAGGCAACTATTGGAATGTTGACTCTGTTGCCTATCACTCTTGTAAGCTGACAACGTGTTCATCTTTCAAGAAAATACAACCGTCCTGGACTGAAGCTGGATGCAATGATATGGTAAAGTTAAGATTAATCTGAGGTCTGTGAGCTTGGTATTCTGCATGGAGACCTAGACTGTTGTTCTGTTCAGTTGACATAAAGGGGCATTGTTTGGAGGACTATAGCTGTGAACCTGTTGTTAATACTGAAGCTTCACAGGTATTAAGCACCTTTGATTTTGGGCAAACTAATAAACTGATTCTCAGAAGGGGACTGGAAATGATGAATGCTGTTAGGAGCTCCCAGAAATGGACAGCGTCAATCTACATCAGAGAACCCTGGTACCATCCAATAATAATATGTATGAACATTGTTAGTTATGTTTACTCAATTACCCCAGTGATGTTAGAGGCTCGCCGCAAGGGTGTTTCGAAGATGAAGACAACTCCATGGAGACAACTGTTCCTTGTGTAACTGGCAAATGGCAAGCATGTGCTGGGTGTGAGCAAACTGAAAGACAGATGTTCAGGAGTTTACCCCATGCTGCAAGTGGAATAAGGCTGTCTGAAAGGATGTTATTCTTCTTTTAGAGTAAAAGAGCAACTGAGAAAGGACTAAATGTATTGATGTCTTACTCTGTGTGGCAGTTTTATCCTGCTACAAGTACCAGAGATGCGTCATTGTCCAATTCAACTCCCAGGTTCGAGTGAGCCAGGATCAACTCAATGGCTTGGCTTTGCATATCTATTGTGTATCTTCCAGAAAATGTGCATCACTACTATCACTTGTAATAGGCACGTCTTAGTGAGCTCTTTTTCACCTGGGGGTTTTATTGCCATTGGGAGGGTGCACGTTCATATCATATTAGGGAATCAGAGTAGTCCATACATAAGACAGGTATGTCTGACTAAGTGGTCTAGACTAGAGACATTAGTGATAAATGACCCCATGTACAAAAGGTCTCTGCGTATGTTAGATCCAATTTATTGTGAGAAATATGTGACCTATCCTACATAGTTATATACTATCTGCATGCCACTAAGGTAGTGCTGGATGGTATAAAAAATGGGGTCGTGACACAATTAACAAAGAATACAAATTTAAAAAGAATAAGAGAAAGCCTATTTGAAAGAGGAGTATTCAAAGCTCTTCAAAATTCTGTATTGTTGAAGAGAAGTAGCCATAACACACATTCTAGGTACCAGGCCTGGTATCCTATCTACTTATATGAATCACAAGATGCCATAATTCGAGCAGATTTGCTTGAAGGTTTTTAAGGTAACCAATGCAAATAATAATAATAATAATAATAATAATAATAATAAAGACATTTGTAGAGCGCACAGCTACCTCGACTGAGGTGTCCCGGCGCTAAAGCGGATAACAACAGAGCAGAGTCGGCGAAGAGCTAGTCCCTACGCCTGAACAGCCAGGTCTTCAAGGCCTTTCTGAACTCCTGTTCAGAGTGCATCACACGTAGTTGAAGAGGCAAGTCATTCCAACATTTGGAGGTTCCCACCTCAAACATTCTGCCTCCCACCCTTGCTTTAGCAAAGCAGGGGATGGTGAGGTAGCATTTATTGTTGGACCTCAGCGATCTGCCCTGCTGGTAAGGGCGAAGTCTCTTCCTCAGATAGTTAGGGCCTCCGCTCTGGTAGGCCAAGAAAGCGAACGCAAGGGCCTTGAATTCCACTCGCTTGGCCACCGGGAGCCAATGAAGTTGTCTGAGGGGGGGTGAGATATGCTGGCGGAGAGGAACCTTACAGACCAATCTAGCGGTCGCATTTTGCACTCTCTGCAGCCTTCGGATCAAGCCGCTAGGCAGGCCTAGGTAGAGTCCGTTGGCGTAGTCGAAATGCGAGGTGACTAATGCATGCACTACAGTTTTACGGGATTGCTCTGGCAAGAAGTCGATGAATTTTCTAATCGTTTTCATCTTGCCAAAGCAGGCCGCAGATACTTGCTGGACATGGGCAGAAAGGGATAAGCCTTTGTCCCATCTGATTCCAAGGTTCCTGACCGAGTCCTTAGGTACAGGAGCAGTCCCCAGTTCTGCAGGCCACCATAAGGCAGCCGGGGGCGGTACTGCTTGGTTGAAAAACAGAACCTCCGTCTTATCTGCATTAAGCTTTAAAACATTGTTGCTCATCCAGACGGAAATGCTTTTGAGACAGTCTCTGAAGGAGTCAAAGACTGAAGACGACACCTCGCTGAAGGAGAACATCAGTTGGGTGTCATCAGCATATCCCCATATTAGCAATGAGCTCCGCCAGAGGTGCCAGATAGATATTAAAGAGTAGTGGGCTTAGGGCCGATCCCTGAGGCACCCCCCCATCTAAGCGGTTTTGCAGCAGAGGTGAAAGGGTGGAGAAAGACTTGTTGGTCTCGGCCATGTAGGTAAGAAGCGATCCAGTCCAGCGCCGTCCCACAGATGCCAATTTGCTTAAGACGATCAAGCAAGATGGAATGAGACACTGTGTCAAATGCTGCTGACAAGTCGAGGAGTACCAGCATGGTCGCAGAGCCCCCATCCACCGCCCAGCGAATGGAATCAGTCATCTCAATCAGGGCTGATTCAGTGCTGTAGCCAGGGCGAAAGCCGGACTGGGAGTCATGCAGTAGCTCATTGGATTCAGTAAAGGCAGCCAGCTGCTGATGAGCTAATTTCTCTAGGATTTTAGCAGGGGCTGAAAGAAGAGAAATGGGCCTGAAGTTACTGGCGACTTCAGGGTCAGCGTTGGGTTTCTTCAGTATGGGAAGTAGGAACGCATGTTTCCTAGCTGATGGAAAAACCCCAAGCCTTAGTGAGGAGTTCCAGATGGCATTGAGGGGTGGATTAAGCCGCTCTGCCAATAAGCTGTATTGTCTAGCTGGCCAGGGATCACCAGGTGACCCGGATTTGCATTTCTGAAGTTCAGCGAGTGATGCATCAACGGGAATCATAGAGAACTCAGCAAACACCGGCTGGTTCTGGCTATGGCCACGAGAGACGTCCTCCTCACAAGGGTAAGGAGCCGCAGGGAAGGAGGAATAGATCTGAGAGATTTTATCCTCAAAGAAGTTCGAGAGGCTGTTGCACAGCTCCAATGAAGGAACAGCAGGGTGCATAAGAGCCGAGGGGTTAGTGAAGGATTTCACGATTTTAAAAACTTTCCTAGAGGAATTGCTAGCACTGGCAATTCGGTCGGCCAGGGAATCTCTTCTCTTATTAATGAGAAGATTGTGATATTCTTTCAGTGCAGCCCTATAAACCATTTTATCCTCCGTTGCATATGATTTTCGCCACTTACGCTCCAATCTTTTTCAATCGCTTTTTTTTACTCTGTTTTTCTCGGTGAACGAAGGAGCGGAGGGGGTTGCTCTGGAAGAGGTGATGAGCCTCTGTGGTGCAATTTTGTCCAGGGCCTCCACGAACCAATAATTCAAGTTTACAATGCTGTCATCAGGGTTATTTGAAAGGGGGGGCTCGGAGTCCCTAAGAAGAGGGGCTAAAGACTCAGGGGAGACCCTACTCCAGTTCCTCCTTGTTTCCTTAGGGAGCGAGGTGACCCTGGCCTTAACCTTCAGGTGTAACTGGAAATGGACCAGAAAATGGTCCGACCAAATCACCGGGGTGGGAGTGTTCACTATAACCTCCTGCAGGTTGGAACAAATGAGGTCTAGCATATGGCCCGCTTTGTGCGTTGGAGAAGAGACCAGTTGGGTCAGGTTAAAACCAGCAAGCGACGCAATAAAATTCGCACTATGTGAACAAGAGGAATCATCAACATGTAGGTTAAGGTCACCTAGGACCATAAAGTTCGAATAGCGGGTGCTAGCCTGAGAAATATAGTCTGCCAAAATGGGGGAGGTACTATGACAGCAGCCCGGGGGCCTGTATCTAAGGAGCCCCGCAAAGGAGGCAGAGGAGGACAGTTTAATGCAGAAAGGGAGTCCTTCAATACTACCCATCTGACCAAAATTGGCAGTTGACGTCTCCCAGGTATCTTTATGGATAATCACCACACCACCCCCCGGTCTGTTCTCTCTCCTATTAGAACAAACTATGCTATTGCCCTGGGGAATGGCTAAGGCCACTGCCGGGTTGGAGTCTTCGCGCAACCAAGTCTCGGTCAGGAACATGAGGTCCCAGTCATTGTCAACTAGGGATTGGTGTATGTCGAGGGCGTGTTTGGGCAGTGACCTACAATTAATGAGGCAGGCTTTTAAGCCAAAGGGCTTTGAGGACCTTAGCAGGGTCGGACACGACTCCTTAGCCACCCAAGAAGCGCGGCTAGGATTGAGGGTAAAGTTGCAACAGAGGCAGTGAAAAGGCCCATCCATATCTCTAAGTGACACGAGCGCCTGGCCCAGGCAAGTGGAGGGCCTAAGTGCTAGGAACTCATCTCTGTCCCAGCCACGCATGCAGGCAGCATCATTTTGGGCAGCATAACCGTCCCTGGCCGCGGTCCGGACGGGCGCAGACGGGCTTGCCTTTGGCGCGCCGCTGGCGCGTCTGCTGCATGCGTCCGCTGCCCGTTTGCGCTATTAGCCCTGTATATAGGCAGGAGCCTGATTAGATGGGAGACTAGAGCGTCTCCCCTCCAAGATGGCGGCTGTGTAATGGCACACCGGAAGTGAGTAAAAGGTAGGGAGCCCTCCTTACGGTAAAGAAACTCCCTCCACTCAATCAGCAGACTATGTGCTGCGGTGGACCGAGGAGAGAGGCAAAATGCTGCGACTACAAAGGTGAGCGCAATGAACAGTTTAAAAATACCATATATGGTATAAAAGCGCTATAAAAACACACAATGTATTAAAAGCACACTCTGTATAAAAACGCTATAACAACACACTAAGTATTAAAGACACACTCTGTATTCAACACAGGAACAGGGTAAAGGGTAGAGGGAAGTGCAAAAATGCCAGCTGTAGCTCTCGCCGAGCACGCTACCTGATTTGTGTTATGAATGAAATTTCAAAACAGTCATGTCATTTTTCACATTTGTGTATATTGGACTTTGCGGAATGTTTAATGCAACTCAATGTCTCATGTATAAACTCAGAGTAGACTGGTCAAAAAAGCATTCCACAGATTATCCTAGTACCTATTTTAATGTTAATAAGTATCATCATTGTTAGTTGTAATCATCCTCCATAACAAGTGTGGAACACTGCAATTTTTAACATTTGCAACTTACCCACCACCTCGTCGTCTACTTGGAAGAAGGAGACCTTGGATCCCACTATGTACCAAATACACACAAAAAAAATCCAGTGAGCAAGTGGATATTATGTTCAATTCTAACAGAAATCAAGCATAGGCATATTTAAACAAAACGGATAAAAGACTGGCATGTACATCATGAGCTAAATGCAAGTGAGATATATATTCTTGGAAAAATCTTATTTGATTTGGCCTGATGGGCTAGTGATCCATTTCTGACTTGGGATGAGTAGATAGCCTTGTATGCTAGGCTTCTACAAGTGGTGGTTTGGGAGCTTTTGGTTGGCCAGTTGAGTCACTGCTAGTTAATCTTGCACACAAACCAGCTACCCACTCCAAGGAAAGCCAGAAAATACAAGAATATCATCAAGCCAAAGGATGGAAAAATACCTGTGATCATACTTTTCATATCCATTACTGTCAGGCCGAGTTATCAGGAGCATGAAGTTGGAGAGGGCACTGAGCTTTCTCTCAAATGAAGAAAGCTGAATGTCCCTGGTTAACAGAGCTCAAGAGACCAAGACTGCAAAAGAAAGGGAACTTAAGCTCCACATCTGGGTAAACGAGGGTGAGTAGCTAAGACTCAATTTATTTTATTTGAAACTTATATAGCGCGCAGCTACCCCCAAAGGGGGTGTCCCGGCGCTAGGACGGTTGGCAGTTGTAGGAATCACTAAGTGGCTAAGAGTTGGTAAACAGCCAGGTCTTCAAGTTGCGTCGAAAAATAAATTCAGATTCTGTCATACGTAGGGACAGCGGTAAGCTGTTCCAAGTTTGAGCCGTAATTACTGCGAAAGCTCTGCCCCCCATTCTGGAGCGACGAAACCGGGGAGTCCTCAAGAGGCGAAGGTGATTCGATCTAAGTGATCGTTGGACTGAGCATGCTTAAGTCTAGCTCTGAGATAGGCTGGACCCTGACCCTGCATAGCTCTAAACTCCAAGACCAGTGATTTAAACTGAATGCGTCTAGTCACAGGGAGCCAGTGTAATTTCTATAAGTGTGGTGAGATTGAGTGACGATATGGAATGTTATAGATAGATCATTCTTGCTGCCGCATTCTGCACAATCTGTAGGCGTTTAATCAAGTAGGCTGGCGCCCCAGCGTACAGACTGTTCGCGTAGTCCAGGTGTGAAGTGATCAGGGCATGAATAATGGTCCGGCGAGATTCCAGAGGGAGAAAATGGAAAAATTTGCGGATCATGTGTAATTTACCAAAACACGCAGAGGAGACCATGTTGATTTGAGACTTGCAGGACAACTCATTTTCAAATCGGAATCCAAGATTCCTGGCTGAGTCCACCGGGACTGGGGGGGATTCAGCTCAGGTGGCCTCCACAGTAGGGGCAGAGGGTTTTTTTTTTTAAATTAAAAAACAGCACCTCGGTTTTATCTGAGTTGAGCCTGAGAGTGTTGAGTGACATTCAAGTGGAGATGTTACACAGGCAACGTCTAAAGTTAGAAAAGGCAGCATCAGAGTGATCTCTAAAAGAAAACACCAGTTGTGTGTCATCGGCATAGGAGATCACTCTGACCCCACAGGATTCTGGCACAGTGGCCAACGGAGACAGATAGACATTAAAAAAAAGTGGGCTCAGGGCGGAGCCCTGAGGGACTCCACAACTGAGTGGTTTCTTCTCAGATACAAAAGGCTGAAGGGAGACCTGTTGAGTGCGGTCACTTAGAAAGGATCTAATCCAGGACAGAGGGGTGCCCTGAATCCCAAGACTTACAGTCTCTCAAGCAATATAGCATGAGAGACCGTATCGAATGCCGCGGACAGGTCGAGGAGCACTAACATCGCTGCATCGCCAGCGTCCATGCATTCGCGAAAGGGACAAGTATGTGGTGAATATTGGGCAGTACAACAGAAAAGCAAAAAAAAAGAAAGTAAAATGCAACATGGTAATGAGAAATGAGATGGTGATCTCACAATGAGTGCGGTAACCTTGTGGAAATCTGTAACCTCATGTGGAAACCGGTGAACCTCATTTGGAAACCGGTACCACTATACAGAATACACTATACAGAAATGAAACCAGGGTCTCTGGCTAGACAACAATGTTCACAATGTTCTAAACAAAAATGTTCACAAAGTCTAAACACACCTGGAAGTGAAAAACAGAGAACTAATGCATTATAGTAGAGATATGTAAATGAAAGGTTCACAAAAAGCTTCTGTTTACAAAGAGTGACAATTTTAAATTAAATAAAGACAGTAGCAAGAGTACAGAGTGGAGTAGAGTGACAGAGTGGAGTAGCGTGGCGTAGCATTGTGTGGCATGGAGTGGCATTGTGTGGCATGCAGTGGCATTGTGTGGCATGGAGTAGCAAGTGTGGCGTGGAGTGGCGTTCCATTGTATGGCACGGAGTGGAGTGGCATTGTATAGTATGGAAACATGCCCAAGTTGCCATTTAATTGCCCTATAGTGCTTCAAAGCCTGGTCAGGGCTAGCAAGTGCTATATAAATGCAAATATAAATAATACAACACAATAGGTTACCAATGATCTCAACCTACATCTATGTAAACATCGGACGCCTTTGATCTGATGCAGAAGCTTTTTAGTATGTACAACACTCCTGTGAGAACCCATTTGTTTACAAATAAATGTATTTTTGGATTGGGAGGGGCTAGTGGGCGAGAGAGCGACATATATCGTACTGGTTGGGGATAAAGAAGATGGAGCCAGGTAGTGGCAGTGAAGGAAATAGTACCTGAATCATAACGGGATCAACGGACGGACGGACACTAATTGACTTGAATCAATCTGTGCTTGGTCCTTGCTCCACAGAAAGAAAAGGAAGTGACGCTTGGCAAACACTCGACAATTAGGAGGCAGCATAGTGATAATGAAGCCAACTAATGGTAAGCAATGGGTGGGATTCAAGCACTTTTTTGCAAACAATACCCCTCACAAGCGCAGTGCATGCGCTGTGCAGGCAAGACCTCAAAATAATAGGGATAACACAGGCACAAACTGGGTTGGAGACTTTTATTCTTACAATTTAATTGGATTTAGTATTTATAGATTCTAACTTAAGAGATTTATGGTGTGTAGCAAACTGTTTCTGCTCATTTAGTCCACCAGTATTTTTCACTTTTGATTACCCAGCTTTTGGACCTTTACTGTGGGTAAGTCTCACTACCCAAGTCTCACTCACGGTAATTGGACTGAGACTGTTTACTGCCAGTGTCGACCTTTTAAGATAAGCTGCTGTAGCGCACCAAGGGAAAGGGCACAGTACTGGCTACATATGAACATAGGTGTGGACTACCTGTGTGAGATTACCATAGTGCGCAGCCAAGTAATTGCACACAGGTAGCCTGGCGCAGAAGGGACTCTGTAAGGATTGGTAATGACCTATGGTAGGTCTTATAATATTAATGGGCATTCATAGATAGGTCAGTAGGGCTTACTGGAAAATCTGTAGTGCTTTCAACTGAATTATACATAAAGGCTAAATCTGCCCTAATATGCAGTTTCACTCAACTTCGGCATAGACAGTCCAGCAAGGTGTCAAACTGGGGTAAAACATGCCTTCAAATTTGATTTTGCAAATCCCAACACACAAAATTAACTTCTCATGGGACTTGAAGAATTGTCATATTCCTCTGGATCAGCTCATAATCAAATTCCTGGCCTATGTCCGCCCTATTGGGCCAAGTTAATTACTCTGGTCCCCAGAAGAAGGAAGGGTCTCACACACAAAAGGAGCAATTATCAGTGATTGACTCGGTTCTGGGAAAGGAAGGGATGGGAGAAAAATCAGCATTTCATTATTAGCTTGGCAGGCCAACTGAACAAAAAGAGGAAGCCCAGATCTCTGGAGTCAACACAGGAAAGGATCACCTTTGAAGTTTTCGTGGGAAGTAAAGAGGCACTGATGTTAGCAAGGGACGGCGCCGAGGCCCTGAAAGGAGCTCTGTCTGGCGAAAAATGAAAGACGCCATGATGGATTGTCCAAAAATGCTGTACAGGAGGGTGGGGCAGGTGTGAAGGGATGATGTTTCATCCTAGGATTGACCAGGGATTCCTGGCATCTAGAACTTTCCACACCCACTTAACAAACCTTGCATAAGGGAGAGACAGTTGAGAAGACCCTGGATCTGGGAGGCAACGACGGAGGAAAGGATGACCAGCTGGAAAGAGAAATCACCTGATGCTCTGCCAAGATGGGCTAGGACTTTGTAATCAGTTGACCACCAGGACCAGGACTGGTCAGGGCCAGTGGCACTAGGCCCCTTATGCCTCCCAAGGACCAGTTGGGAGAAGCTCTGGACTCCACTGCCCCCTGGGTGCTTCCTAAGCAACGCTGAGGTGAGGAGCTTCCCCGTGTCACGCTGGCGAGATGAAGTTCCAGTAGTCCCTGAATACTGAACATTGCGAGTGTTTGCAAAGGCATAGGAGTCTCTAGCCCTATAACGCCCACGATTTTAACAGATACAAACTAATTTAACATATGGATTCCAGGCCGGCAATATAAAAACAAGATACAGATTTTAATGGCAGAAACCTAGAAAGAACGATTTTAAAATACAAAAAATAATTTTACTAGAGAGAAAAGGAATCTTGAAGCGGGAGAATAATCTCCCGATATCCAACAGATGTGGGTTACTGAGGGCCGATATCATGCCTTACAGTCAGTCATAGAAGATATAATTCGAATGAAATAAGGATTAGTTTTATGGCAACCATACAGTGCCGATAAGAGAGAGATAAAGGTTGTCTTGATAAAGATGGAAAAATAAATTAACCCATCGAAACGCATCAACGCTATTCTTGCATAATCTTTGGAACTAGCTTATCCTGTAGACTAAAGATAATACAGTGTATCCAGGACAAGCGAGAGAAGTGTTCCTCTCAGATGTGCTGTTTGATGACAAAGTGTACTGTCTTTGTGTTTCTCTCTTGTGTTTGTTGTCATAAATGTTTTTGTATATGAATTTTATTGTGTACCCTTGTGAAATGTTTGGGGTTGTTTTATGATATAGTGATTTATGAGATGTTTTAAAATTAATAAAATATGATTTTATTCTGAATATATTAATGTTGTTTATGTAACTACTTGGATCTACCATATGGGTTGTAGTAGTTGTGGTGAATTGGTGCAGTGTATGGGTGACATGAGATAAAACACTTTCTTGTGTACAAGCCAGTTTTGCACTCAGTAATTTCATTGTATCCTTGGCCAAGGGATTATTTTCTCTACCTTACAGTAGTACCCTATTCCCCTGGTTTTGAAGGGGTCCCTCTCGTTTTTTCTTATGCTTTCAAAGACTGCCATGGGGACTGGGAGTACAGGCATGAGGGTGTTCTGCCGGCTGGTAGAGGAGGGGATGTGAAAGATGCCCCCAAAAGCAGGAGAGGGCCACCAGGAGCCAGGCAGAGGAGAAGGCTGGCGCAGGGAGCCAAAAGACCCAGCGTTCCACAAAGTGCATTGTGTAATATGGTCCAATATCATAATCGAGGGTTTCTGGTGACATTATAAACCACAAGGCCAAAAACGGAGTGGTTTGTAAACGTCACCAGAACCCTGCGATGGCAATATAGAACATATTATACAGGGTTCCATACCCGTTCTGTACTTTTTATATTGTCTATTTTGTGGCTGTTAGCTTGAAAAACCTATTTTCTTTCAAATGAAACTAACAACGGACACGTTATAGGAATATTTATGCTTTGTTTACTTTTCTTGAATAAATGGCTAATAAAACAATGGGAAATGGTGAAGGTCCGTGGATTTAGGCAATTTTCTGGTTGCAGCATTGACTGTATAAATATAGTTTTAATGCATTTGACAAAATTTACAAACTTTTTAGATTTCACCAAAAATGTTGTTTCTTCCTGAAATGGATAAACATAATGCTGAAAGAAAATGAGCTGCATAATTTCCATTTTTGCCACATAATGTAGATAACCTTCTTGCATAATTTGGTTCTCCATGCCACACTCTCCTAGTACGCCTGATAATGTTAAAGATCATTGTCTTTGAGAGAATGACTTTTGTATTTCACAGGTAACCATGAAATATTTCTCATATTTCACCATTTGCACACCACCTCATTTTGTGCAATAACAAGCACCAAAACATGTCATATACATTGGTATTAGAGCAAAACCCTGCAGTGCCCTAAATTGAATGAAAAAATTCCCTTGAGCAAAAGGGAGGCAATGACATAAATGTGTCAAAGTTAGACAGACTGAGGGAGTTTGTGCTTGAATAGGCATTCTATAATGCACAATAATTACTTCCTCCAATGCATTTTTCTTGCACACAATTTGACAGAATTTGTCCAGAGAAAAAAAGTCCAGGTTCACACCTTGTACCGAGAGGCGGATAAGGATATACAGTATTGCTTTAAATATCCCCCCACCACCATTCCAAGGTGAGGAACTTCGAATGATATGCAAATACCGCACTATGCAAATACCTCAGCTCATGGTATTGCTATTTACCAGGTGTGGCAGTAATATAGGTCCCGAGTATTCACTAGTGCAACAATCCTTTTTTTGTAAACAGAGATGCTAGTACGATTTGCCCAAATGCTGCATTTTAAAAGTTGCTATAACTACTCCTATGAACTGGCTTTATCATTTTTAATGGTTGTAAATTTGCTACACATATGTTGCTGACTTTCCCCGGTTCGCACCTCAGTTTGTTGCAGAGGGTTGGTGATAGTAATTTTTTGATCGCCATTTTGTATGTATCATATTTTAGGGACCATTTTGACTGGTTAGCACGCTAGTGGCCAGTGGGTCTTTTTCTTCTTACCTCCACGCCTATAAAATGTAGGAACAGGCGAAGACGCACTGCAGCCACGCCACTGGCGTGCCACAGCCAAGCCAGTCTGCACCTGGATAGCGCTTGGGGCCAGGAACTCTGCTCATTTTGCAGCACACCCCATCTCTTAGTCAGCGGATTAATTCCTCTCTTTCAAAAGCCTGCTCTATACGCAATGCTTACATACCATCAGCCTATAGAGGGAGGCTACATATTGTCTGCACTGTTTGTTTTAGTTTAAGCCTCACCCCCAGCGTAAGGAGGACACAGTTACCATCTCTACTAGTGTGGAGGTAAACTCGGTAAGCAAAGACAATAATTGCTTCTGCTTTTATAGTTGGAATTGTCCTTCACTATCCAAATATAAGTGGGATATTTTTACCCTACTTGATAATCTGCACCCGATGCCTTGTTTTTTTTACAGAGATGTGGCTTTACAAGCAGGCCAGCAGTGATGTGGTGCCCTCATTGCCGGAGGGCTACCACATTGTTAGGCGGGACCAAATAGGCAAATTGAGTGGTGGCATAGCAATAGTTTAGAGATCTCATTTTTTCTGCGAATGTAAGGAGCTTTCCATCGCCAAATGTGAAGGGCTGGTTTTACTGTCTAAAGGTCTCTCCCATTTCTTCTGAGGCACATTCCTTTGCCGCCCTCCAGGTCACAATTCTCAATTTGCACAGGATCATGTAGCGTAGATTACACCTAAGTAATGAAGGCCGCAAACTTCACAATAGTGGGAGACATTCACTTTGATAACATACATTGTCACAAAGCTGGTCACATCTTGAACTCTATTTTTTAAAATCTAAAAACATTAGAGGAGGACACCCCTCTTCCACTTAGCTGGTCGGATCATTTTGCTATTCCTGCAAAGCTGTTGAACCAGACACCCTCTCCCCGTGTTTCAACCCCACCCTTCATGTCTCGACCTTGGTCTAAACTAAATACCTGTTGTTGCATAATCTTCTAGAGCAAGGTCGGATGAAGCTCCCCAACAGGGTGGAGGAGGCGGATCTGGATTTAAAAGAGCCTGGCTACTGGATGCCCTTGACTGTCTTATTCTTTTAAGGGAAAGGCCTCTCTAACGTCACAAACATTCGGTACCCTGAATGCCAGCCTCCTGCCTCTCAAAAAACAGTGTAAGAAGCTTGAACAGGCATGGAGAGAAGGCTATTAAATATGCAGTAAGATAATCTATACATAGGCTATTCGGAAATATCCTTAAAGGCTGGAGATTTTAGGTCCTGGACAAACCCTATTTTTCTGAGACATTTACGACTAAGTGTCCCCTTGGGTCGTCTCTAAGCCCGACTCTTTTTAATATCTATGTTCGTCCTTTGGCAGACCTGGTAGAGTCTTCCAGTTTCATTCTATTCCCGTACGCAGATAACACTCAATTAGTATTCTCCCGGTCCTCAGAATATGGAGGTTCTGCAGTACGCCTTAGGCCTTGCATCCTAGCGGTCTCCAAATGGATGGGGATGAATTGTCTGCAGCGTAAGTGAAGAAAAACGGAGGTGATCATTGTGGGCAACCAGTCGACACTCTAGTTTCCGGTGTGGTAGCATGATGAGCTTGGCTCTCTTCCCTCGCCTAAACCTGCAGTAAAGTACCATGGGATCTGGCTCGATGATGAACAAACGATGGACCTCCAGATCAAAGAACTGGTTGCATGTTGCTCTGGCCTACTCCGCAGTCTGAAAAAGTTCTTGTGGGCATTATCAGACCATACGCAAAAGACCATAGTTCAAGCATCTATCATCTCCCCCCTGTACTATGGCAATGTGCTTGATCTAGGGGTTTCACAGTCCTCCCTTAAATGACTTCAGACGATAAAAAACTTTGCAGTGCAGTTGCTACGCCACATACCTAAATATCATTCAGTGTTTGCTCACTTGCCCTTGCTCCACTGGCTTCCTGGGAAAAAAGAATTAAGTTCATGGTATTATGCATTGCCTACAGGGCCTTCTCAGGCTCCCGGCCTAGGTTAATCAGAGTCCTGATTCGGCCATTAGAGCCGACTAAGGCTCTGCAGTCAGCAACTTCCAAATTAGCAATACAATCCAGGTTCAGGAGAGGCAGAGCTGGAAGGTGCTCATTCAGCTATCTGAACATTCTTCTGCTTCAGTTCCAGTTTAGTCCCAGCGAAGCATTATTCAGGAAAAATCTCAAAACATGGCTTTTTTAAGTCAGCATCATTGTGTTTATTTGTACTGTATCAGTGCTGAGAAGCCCTGGTTGTGTCGCTACGTGCTTTATAAAAAATAATCTAAAACTAAACTACAGTCATAGAAATGTGTCACCTTGTATGCATCGACACACCCACTGTAATCATTTGACAAGGGGCAATGTGGTCCTTTGGGAGGAGTCAGCTAAAAAGAATAAAGCACCCTTGTGGCCAGTGACAAGATCAACTAGACCTCATTAGAACATAATCTCATTCACTATTTACATTCTTGGTTAAGGACAAGTCGACTACTTGAACGCCAACCACCACAAATTAACCCCCATTTACTTTTTAAGGAAAGTCCTCAAGTCTATGGACTGGCTCGTGGATGGCCCATTGTCAATGGTTTGTATTGGAATCAATGTCCACCTACGTTTTATTTCCGTTAGTTCTCACCTTAGCATTCTATATGCATGAATACATGAATGTGATAGAACACAGAGAAAGATAACCTTAGGAGGAGTACTATGTAATGGTTAAACTGGATTTATTTTTATTTATTTATTAGTACTACTTTCCCATACTCGAGCCACACTAAACGGAAAGCATTGTATCAAGCTCCAATTCCTGACACAAACTTACGTTTTTGGACAAAAATTGCTAACTTTACGCCTGGAATCTTCTACTACTGCACCACTACTGCTGAAATATCATTCACAAATGTCAGAAAAAGCATCAGCAGTAAATCCCACATAAAGAAGAGGAAGTGGTCAGTACTTAGACTTATACGTTTGTGAATGCCCACAAACCTATACCTTTGAGGGCATTCACAAACTAAAACCAAATCCTTTCCAATCATGGAAATGGTCTGAGACTTACTCTTCTTCCAGGATGGGAAAGGCTCACCATCGGTTTTAATGGGGGTGCAATGAAAGGTCTTTTACCATGCAGAAAAATATTTTCCTGGTGGAGAAAAGGAGAAATATATATGCTTCCGCACATTTGGCTGTCCTTTACACTGAGGGGAATTGTACACTGTGTACAACTGTGCATAAGTTGGCCTTCAAAAACTCACATAGTAGGTGCAACAGTAATCTGGAAAACCAGTGTATGGCATGGCTTTCAAGGAGTACTCTTACACCTATTTTGTGAACTGCAATAAGATGCAGAAGTAGTTTAGGGAGGAGTTGTAGAATTCTGCATGTCCTTTTACAATTGTTTATGTGAATTGGGCCCAAAATGTTTTGTTGTGCAAAACAAGTTCTATCAAGAAATCAGCAGTATTCCCATGGAACCCACTTTTTCTCCCTTCAATATTCATTGGATGATGGGAAAGTGATCCACCTCATGCCCCCTCAACCAATTTTGCAAGAATTTATTGACAGAACTGTATTGTGAAATAGATACATTTCTACTATTGGCCAGAACATCTTGTAGTCTTTAATGACTGGATATTCAAGGAAAGGGAAGACCTGGCATACCAACTGCATACTGACTGGAACACAATTTGCATACTACAGGCCCCCTACACTATCTATACCAATCTAAGGTTCCCCCCTCATTTCCACACAGTTACGACATCGACGCTCGTTGCATGGCATAGTGACCTGCAGGAAATTGGCTAGCATCTCAGACTAACGTGAGACCTGCCTCTGGCTTGGAAACGGGCTCCTCTCTGCCCACAGAGCACACGAATTCAAGGGCTGGGATAACATTGGGATCTCCCAAATTAGGAGACATATGGAAGGGATACCATATGAAATCCTTTGAAGACCTACAGACAGAATATCACATGCAAAAATCACAATTCTTCTAGCACCTTTTCAGCTAGTGGCCCACCTAACTGCATACTGGGGGAGCAACTTTCGAAGAAAATGTGGTTACACCAGCTTAAGGTCTCTATACCTGTGAAGCTAACCACTAAAAACACTTTGCTTTTGGAGTTGGATGATGTGATAAATGTACTGTATCAAACGCCCATCCCATCCCATGCACCGGAGGGCAAGAAGGATGTCTTTCTTGCTTGTTAAGCTGCTAGAAGATTTACAGCCCCTGGGGTACCGCCTCGGGAGATCATAGCCCATGTCCTTAACTATAAGGATAGAGATAGTATGGGACAAAAGGTTGATACACCAGACTCCCTTGTGGCAAGGTCGGTGTCTAAGTCACACCGCCCAACTGGCAGGTTCCGGAAACTGGGATAAAATAGGAATTTCCAAATTGGGGAATGTCTGGGTGGGTCAAACATGAAATCCTTTCAAGAGCTGCAATAAGACTTTCACCTGGCACGCACTGAATTTCACAAATAGTTACAACTTCATCATGCAGTAGCTAGTCACCGCACTGTACTCACAGATGTACCTGAATTCAGCCCTATGGAGGCCAAGTTACTTGACGGGCAGGCTGGGCAAGGGTGGGATATCTCAGATCTACTATTCTCTTATCTGCAATGCCCCCACTGCTCTTTAACACCTACAACACAAATGGGAAAGCTCAGATCAGGCTAATTCAGCTTCAACTACACATGACTTACTTCACTCCACAAAGTCTCTGGCATGTGGGTATACTTACTGAACCCAAATGTGCCCAATGTCACTGCATGCTAGCAGATATCTTTCACATGGTATGGCAATGCCCTAACATTGCCATGTATTGGGGCAGGATAGCCAGAACCCTCACACGAAACCTGGATGGCTCAGTGGAGCTATCGCCCAAACTGGCCTTGTGGGGGCTTCTGGAGAATCTCGGAGGTAGTAGAGGGGACAGGGCATTGGTGGGCATGATGACGAAGGTTCTAAAAGACATTGCATGCAAATGTAAATCTCGCACCCCACCTACACCAGCAGAGTGGCGTGCAGCAATGGGCTGGTATGCCAAGCAAGAGGAACCTATTTATGTGGCGCAACGCTGTCCCAAGAAGTTTCATAAGATTTGGGGTAAATGGTGGGAGTATTATGGACTGCTAAATTAACTGAGGACTGTGGTCTATACAGTGGATGGAGACCTGGATACTTGCTGGAGTGGGGGATGTTCAATGGATGCTATGTTGCATGATTTTGTTTTGCATTTAAATCAATAAAATGTGTTAATTAAAAAGAAAAAAGACACCTCTTGTGTTTCTTTAACCCTTGCCACCAGTTTCCCCCAACTGAGAGAGTGGGCTCTAAGATACTTTCACTCAAAGCCACTTGAATCTCCAAGGGATGAGTCTTGGGAATTAGCATAGAAATTCCCGAAAACGTATATTTTAACTCTCAAACCTCACAAAATATAACTCTTACTTGGATTTCTCAAATTTTCAATTTCTGACCTATGGGTAAAAGGTCATTTGAAACGAATACGGGAGGCATGGCCACGCAAGATGGCAGACAGGACGCATGCTCGAGGAGCTCCTCTAGGGTCCCGTGCGTATCCTGCTTAATCCTTCAAAATCCTGCTCACAACTTGCTGCTCCCTGGCAGGGATTCATCGGGGAATCCTGCTCTTTCTCTTGTGAACTGTGTGGGACAGCAGCTCGGCGCTGAGGGCTGACTTAACTGGGACCAGCAGTGGCGCAGGGCCTGGAGGAGATGAGGCTGTGGTGAGGCCCGCGCAGTCGGCCCAGATCGAGCGGTGGCTGGAAGGATTGCGGCAGACGCTGCGGTCTGCCGAGGACAGCACGGTCCTTCCCTGCGTCGTTGGCAGCACTGGGGGGAGGCCGTGACCCCCAGGGCGTGTCTGGGCCCCGTGCCGAGATTGCCGTGCAGAGTCGGCAGGCCACGAACTGGAAGTGGCCGCCACTGGAGCATTGCAGGACAGATGATCCCGCTAGATGGTGTGCCCTTGATCTGTGTGGGCGACCGGGGCTGTCTGGGACAGAAGCGTTGCTGTAGGGGCTCCCGACTCGCCACTGGAGGATCGAGGGGCCGGACAGCCCCCCAGCGAACGTATTGGATGGTGGAACCGGCACAGCAGACCGGCCTGGAAAGGCCTAGTAGAGATCCCTGAGGGATGGTGAGGTGTGGGCCCTTACCACAGGTGCGACCGCATTGGGGGCGTCTGGTGACATCAACCACCCTATCAACTACAAGGCCACTGGGGCACGATTGGGGCTGGTGCGGCGACCTCCCCTGAGGAGGTCTAGGGGAGCTGTGTGACCAGGCCGGAGCAGAAGCTGGAGTAGTGGCCTCCTATGAGAGATAGTGTTGCACTGTGTGGGGCACAGATAATTGCTAGTGCCTGCTGCGTATCCTTTTCAGGTAGGGGGCCACATGGCGAACAACTGAAGGCGAGAGGGGGGTGGCGCTTGTCTGATGGACACTGGGGAGATCTGCCTCACTGCTCCGGCGACCTGCTGGGGGACAAGCCCCAAGGCCTGTGCCAGGGCAATACCATGGAGCACTATACCACACCTCAGGCAGACACTCATAGATAGACGAGTCAAGGGGGCCCTCATTGCGATCCTAGCCCAGGTTTGCAGGGGGACGGAACCATCCCGAGCAGACCAGCTGACAGCAATTCAGGGCTCTAGGGTTGAGCTGGAGGGAAAGATCGAGATAGTATCCATAGAGGTCAATCTACTTTGCGCAGATTTATGCAAACTCTCTGAAAGGGTACATAGAGCTGAGGAGATCATTGGGGCCTCCAACTGGAAGTAACTACTTTGAAAAAACAGATGGCTTATGTCCTCTCCAAGACGGAAACTCTGGAGGCCAAAGAGAGATAGCGTTGCAATAATGTTTGGCTCCTGGGTTTTCCTGAGCGTGCTGAAGGGAGATCTACAGAGCAATTTATTGAGAAATGGGTGCGGGATGTCCTGGGGCTAGCAGACCTTTTGGCCTATTTTGTTGTGGAGAGAGCATGTAGAGCACTGACTGCTTCGCCGCCCTCTGGGGCGCCCCCTCGGGAGACCATAGCCCGTGTCCTTAACTATAAGGATAGAGACAGTATCCTCCAGGCGGCCCTTGACACAGATACCACCCATTATGACAACCCTAAAATCTCCATTTACCCTGACTACACACAGTGAGTTCAAGGGGACAGGAAATCGTTCCTGGAAGTCTAGAGAAAGTTGAGAGCCATGGGGCTGAAGTATATGCTTCTGAATCCGGCCACGCTGCAAGTGGTTTATGAGGTCAAATCACACTTCTTCGATTGCCCGGAGGATGTTTGGAGATGGCTGGAAATGTGGGAGAAGGTACAACGAGACCAGACTGGATCTTGGAGAAGGCGGGGAAGCGGGGTATCTGCCATGACTGAAGGACAGGAGACAAAGATGGGCGACCGGTATCTGCCCGAATAGTGATCCAATTGGATGGCAGCAGATCTGGGGGACCTCGGCAGAGAAGGAGGAGCCAGAGTCAAGTGTCACTGGGATGGACAGAGATCATTTGGAATCTACCTGAGCTTTGGTGTATAATTTGGCCTACGATGACACTGGTATTCTGACTGGTAGTGTGCTACCAGCTGCTCGAGGTGGAGGGCCGGCTTGGTGGCCTTGTGTATCCATTGTAATGCTGATTTTCTACTGGATTGGGGGGGGGAGAACTTGAGGGTATGTGATACTCATTTATAGATAGCTAAGGAGCAGGTAAGATGGTGCACTTGTAATGTTTTCTGAATCCGGCTTTACGCACGGGGTCAGGGGTCCTTGTTCTTTATGGTTTCGGTTTATGCTGTGGGTCCTGGCAGCTTTACATGGATGGGTGAACATGACTTGTTTTTTGTTACATTGTTTGCTGGGGGTGAGGAGATGGGTTAGTTTACTGTTTGGTTTATCATTGCTTTCGGAAGGTTTTGTTCGACTTCGGTTGCTGCACATTGTCCTTGTTTGCACCAAAACACAGGGAGGGAGGCAGATCACATTGGGCGACTTGCACATCAGGGTGGGGGGGGCATGAAAGGGTTCAAAATTATCCCCCATGATGTGCTCCAATAATGTGATCTCCTGGAATGTCCTGGGGTCAAGAGATTATAAAACAAAGTACCGGGTTCATTCTTTCCTGAAACGCACTAAGACTCACATAGCGTGTTTGCAAGAAACATATCTCATGGCCGGCAAAATATCAAAACTGGAAAAAATGGGTGGCCCGGGAGTGTCCTTCCATCACACTTACATTGAGGTGGACATGGAGGGCCACTATGTATTGAAGCAGGGTACACTGGACAGGAAACCTATTACTATCCTGAATACCTACGCAACCAACATAGAATACAGACACTTTTATGTAGAGATGCAAGACGTGCTGCAGGATAGTTGGCTCCACTATATGCTGGGTGGGTGACTTTAACTGTGTTGTTGCTGGTATTGTTGACCACCACCCGCCTGGCATGGGGTCGAAACCACTAATGACGTGGGGCCTGATTTAGATCTCCGCAGATGGGTTACTCCGTCACAACAGTGACGTATATACCATTCGCCGAAATATAAATCCTATGGGATATAATGGGATTTATATTTCGACAGACAGGATATCCGTCACTGTTGTGACGGGGTAACCCATTTGCCGAGATTTAAATGACGCTATGGTCACTTGCGGAGGTCATGCACAATCTGTGTTTACTGGATAGCTGGAGGACACTCCACCCCCAAAAGTGCAAATATACCTGTGATGCACAATACTTTTAGTCGGTTAAATCGCATACTAGTGGGGGGGTTCCACACCAAGGAGGCAGTACACCTGGGGAGGTTTTTCACTGTTCATGCTCTGACTTTGTTGTGTATTCAGTGGCGGGAGGAGGTAGTGAGGGGGAGAAACTGGCGTTTACCCCCCATTTTCCTAATGGACAATGCATGTAGGGCGTCACTGGCTGAGGCGCTAACAGAGTATCTGGAGCACAACTGGGGTACAAAGACTACTAGGGCCACTGAATGGGAGGCCATGAAAGCGTGGTGTGGTGGGTTTGCATTGGGTCCACTATTGGGATGCACAACTGCTTAGAGCAAGACGTAGCACTTGAGGAGAGACAGTGGAATGCCAAAAGGAGGAAGCGGGGTTCTCTGAGGCCCGATGAGGGGTTGTGGAGATGAGGCGCAGGTTGCATGTCCTCTGGAATACACTGGACAAGTATACATTCACTCGTTACATACACCTGCATAAAGAGGGGGACAAATCTGGGAAACTCCTGGCGTGGATTTTAAAGCGAGAATGGAATACCCCTCCCATACTGCACTTGAGGCCTGGGGGGGGGGGGACAGACATAGTTACGGGTCAATTGGACATCCTGAAAATCTTTCAGGCTCACCTACCAACAGTACACAGAACCGAGGAGACTGCTGACAAGGGAATGGTGGAGGCATTTCTCTGTGGGATGACGCCCCCAGGGCTGGCTCTGGAAAACATGCAGGAACTGGATGGGGACCTCTCTCTGGAGAAACTGAGGGGGGCCATACAGGAACTTAATAAATCTAAAACACCGAGTAGCAATGGCTTCCCAGCAGAAATTTACCAAGCTTACACCGCCCACTTATAGGAACGGCTACTGGAGGTCTTCCAGGAAGCACGTGTCAAGAAAATTCTCGCCTTAACCATGCACGAGGATGTCATATGTCTGTTGCCTAAACCAGGAAGGAGGCAGAACCTTCCTCTTACCGACACCTTACTAATATTAATTCAGACGTTAAGGTCCTTTGCAAACTGTTGACGACCAGACTTAGGGTAGTGATAAGGGATCTAGTGCACGCTGATCAATGCAGATTTATCCCGAGTCGAAGCATGGCGATGAACATATGTCGACTGACCCATGTTTTACACAGGGCTGAGGGAGAGGAACATGAGCTGGCCCTGATGGCCATAGATCTGGAGAAGGCCTTCGACATGGTGGACTGGACATACCTAATGGCAGCGTTAGGAGTGATGGGGTTTGGTCCCTTCTTTAGAGCCTTGCTGTAATTGTTGTACACGGAGCCTGTGAGGGGTGTGTGCTCTCAGATAGCTTGATGGTAGGGCGGGGCACTAAACAGGATTGCCCCCTCTCTCCATTGCTTTTCACATTAGCACTGGAGCCCCTGGCTGTATTGTTGCAACAGAAGATGAGGAAATGGGGAATACCAGTGGTAGACACTATGCACACTATCTCGCTTTATGCGGATATGCGCTTGTATATATACGCTCCCCCCGGGAATGCGGAAGCATTTGGGATGTCTATGGACTCTGGGTCAACAGGCGTAAGACCCTACTGTTTCCTCTGGGGGATTGGCAAAACGTCCTGTGAGACCACCTTCCGGAGCTCGGATTCCGCTAGGAGACTGAGAGCTTACGATACTTGGGTGTCATAGTGGCTCATACGGAGAGTGATAAACGTAATCTAATACTTGAACACACCCCTGTAGGGATTCGGACTCCAGGTATTCTAATTATGGGGCTAAATACATGTGTGATGTCTGACCTAGTATGCATCGCTGCAATGTATGTTTCTCTCCCAAGGATATTTGATGTCTCTGATGATACTGGGTGTGGGTACGATTGGACAGCAGGTTAACTATTGATGTTATGTTTCTTGTTATCTCCTATGCTCCTTCACCATAATACTGTAAAAATGTACAATCTCAAAATAAAAGTATTAAAAGAAAATTTAAACGAATAAATCATATGCAACTGATAAGCCATTTCTAATCACCTTTACAGCCTTGAAAAAGTAGGGTAGGCCGCAAAAAACCTATCGGCTGTTCAAAGAAAGGCTGTTTAAAGAGGAATGCACCCAATTGATTTTACAAAGAAAGGAGGCTCAAATAGTATTGTACTCTTAATGATATTATTTTTAAATGTAAAAAGAAAAATATAATTCTCTTTTATGAAATTAGTCTTTGGTGGATATACTTCACAAATATGTACGTACTGTCTATAAAAGGACTATAAATGGATCAGGTATACCTAAAATTAAATGAACTGTAGCTTAAACAAGTAAAAATACAATTGCTGTGTTTCAGAATTGGGTATTGTATGAAATTGGAAATAAACCAGTGTGTATGGAACATTAGATATATATTCACTGTTTCAGATTTGAGTTGATTGTATGACTTCAGATGTATAATAGGTTATATAACCATTCCATGAGTGGGCTACCTGACAAGAAGAGCAATTAGTGCTGGGCATTTGTTTCACTGTTACACTTTGAAACTATGTTAACACTTTTCCAAAGCGCACCCTGACACAGTGTAACATTGGTCCCTAACACTAGAAGCTTGCATCTATTTGGCGTAGCATTGGAAAAAATATAACGAAATATTGGAGCAGGGCCACAAATGGTCATATAAAAATGGTAAAGAATAGTGGTGAAAAAGGGTAACTCTGAGGTACCCAACACAACATTACTGAAGGAGCTGAAGTAATCCCTGCATGCTCACTCAATTCTACCTGTTAAAATAATAATAAAGACTGTGACACACAATAGTAAATTCAATCGATCCTCAAGATGCACCATCTAAAAATGCTGCACAAAGATAAGCTAATATAAGCACAGCTAGTGACATTTTGTTAGGAATGACTACCAAGTTATCCCAAACACTTAAAAGAGCTCAAGGAAGCTTAAGAATCTGGAGGTGCTTTGTAACTCTGGAGACCCTAGATACATGGGCAATACGCCGATACCTTATCTCCCATGGTTTAAGAGTGGCATTTTTAAAATAATGGATAAACTTTTTAGCATGCTAGGTGTATCAGTTAGATTTTAGCACATTGTTGTACTGATCTGCAGTATATAAATCATTAGCCTAGAAGACTGGACTTTGTGATTTCAAAAGAAGTATTACAGCTTCAATGCACACAGATAAAACATTTCATATAGGAAATAGCCTCTCTGTATTAATCTGCTCCCTGTCTAATAAATTCTCAGAATGGGAGTTACAATCTACACTTCTGCCTTATTTTTGGAAAACAAAGCCAAGTTGTCACACACATCCTATGTTTGAACTAGTTGATCTGCATATAATGAATATGACACTTTACAACGCACGCGTTACAACGCGTGTCATTACAACAAATTTTTAAATCGCAAAATTCATTACAACGCATGTTGTTACAACGCATAATCCATTACAACCAGTTACACAGAATCAATAGTCAAAGATAAAAGGTTCAAGAAAGTAGAAACTCTGTTCTGAATTGATCAATAAATGAGAGAAATTGCTCCTCTTATTACCTACAAACATTTCACGCAGAGAATGGAGTAACTAGGAGGACCTAACAAATGAAAAAAGTGAGGGGCATCTCACAACCAGTTTTGTTTATAAATAGACAGCCAGACTGTTATTCACTATTATCAGCAAAGATCTGACAGCCATACAACATATAGGACTTTGCATTTATAAGTGCATTCATTGGATTATTGGAAGACTGATCATTTAAAAGTATTTGCTTTTGCCTAACCTCTTGAAAAACATTATCAAGTGATAGACTTACCCTCTAATACAACACCAGCGATTTCCCTTCCCACTGGCAAACACTCATTTTCCAACTTGATTTCCGATAAAAACTGAAAATTTTAAAAGACATTTAATAAGTGTTTTTTCCCTCACACACATTGGATGCTGCCCGAGATTAATTGAACCATTCTATCATCCAATTTTTTGTATACTTTGGTACTAATATAGGTTTTCATTCTTGTTTCATAAACACAATATTTACCTGTGACATTAGTTAATAGTAAAAATAATCCTACTATTTGAAGAAAAAAAGAAAAGCTGCACTAAGTTAGAAGACTTTGGGTCACTGTTATTATCTGCCTTTTCCAAAAATAACACCAAGGTGCACATGTAGAGACACACCTTCATCCCACCCCCCCCACACACACACACACATACATACATACATACTAGCCCCCAGGCCAGGGATCCTCCTTCTTCACTATCGCCCTTCAATCTTAAACCCCAACTTTAGAAAGTTCTCACCGTAAGCTGTAATTAGATCTTGTAAGTGGAGAACAGAGGACCGGTTATGGAATGCATAAGAGAGCTTTCACGAAGGCAAAACAGAAGTAATCCATGTCAATAGTATAGCCAGAGAAGGTGGATGGAAATAAAAATAAATGAAAGGCAGGCTACAGAATAAAAGCAGCAATTTGCATGAGCCCGTGTTTTGATTATACCAAACAAAGGTAACATTGTAAATGACGGCTAGAGGCCGGAAAATCTTCCCTTTCGGTTCTTAAAAACCATTTAAGGCAACTCGAGCTCTCTCATTGTCTATAAGATGTCCCTCAGCACCTCTTTGTGAGAAACATTGCCGTTTTCACAGTCACCCATCTAAATTCTATGTATTGTTATTTTAGAGTATATCCTGCCATTCAAGACCATTACCCATGCATTTCTCTCTATACATTCACTATGACAACTTAGTACTGAGAGTTCCCAAATCCCCCCTCACTTTCTCATGAAAGCCTAGAAGATTAATGCTTTCAATCGGGCAAGTCCCAAGTCCAGGCACTAACAACATTTGGCATGACACGTTTACATTCCAGTAGAGGGTTTCCCATTTTTCACTTAATTTGACATTGAAAATGTAACGTAGGAAGATGTAAGCCAGTTATATCAAAGATGAGAATCTAGCAGTGACCTGCTGGTAGAGAAAGGTAAGAAGAAAAGTGGATAAAGGTCAGGTGAATGAACAAGAGAGACCATCGGATTCCGAAGAGAAAAATAAGTGGACTGATCAACACTTCATAGAACTGAAAGAAAACGTCATGTTTTGTGGTCAAATACATTGGCAAGATATTTGAAAATGCTTATTTCAGAGCTAGACTCGCTCAAATTTGTTTTTAATTGAAGGGTAACACTGGGATTTAGCAATTCTATTTTTTAAATATGGGTATAATAGTTCAATGGCTCACGAGGTCAATGCCTCCCAATTGTTTGATTGATACCAAACAAAGGTAACACTGTAAAAGAAGGCTATCAGCCAGAAAATCTTCCATTTCGGTTCTTAAAAGACATCCTTAACAACTCGAGCTCTCTCATTGTCTATTAGATGTCACTCAGAACCACTGATGTTTCCATTGTCTAGGTCCTGCTTTGTCTCTGTGAGTTCTTTCCTCTTTAAGGCCACAGTTAGTTTTTCATTTGAAAAAACAAAAACAAATTAAGAAGAATATAAAACTCATTGATGACATGGTCAGGCTCAGAAATGGCAATCACAATAGAAATATATTTTTCCACAGTCCTGTGGGGCATTAAAGCATTAAATACTAAACTAGGGTTCTTCAACGAGTAGCTTGTGAGCTACTGGTAGCATGCCAGCTACCTGGAAGTAGCTGTCCTGTGTGCTGCTCAGCCTACTAAATTATAAGCTTTTGCTTGGTGGAACTAATATATGTACCAAAACTGAAAGTGTGTATTCGAGACGAAAATGTGTGCTTTTTCAGAATTCAGATGCTGATGTTTGGAGAAAAATGGTTGAATTACCAAAATATATTCCAGGCTGATATTTGAATGAAACTGAAATTAATGAAAAATGATCTGGTGGAGGATAGCCCTGTTAAGAATATTATTAACTCTGGGCCTGATTCACAGAACTAACTTACGTGAAATACGTAAAGTTAGTGATTTTCGGTATTCACAGAATACACTTACCAATACTAACTTTATGTCCGCCCCCCCGGGCCGGAGATTCCGGCCCTGTGGCGGAATTTCCGCCTCCGGGCCGGAATACCCTCATTTAGGCCGTTTATGCTCAAACGGCCTAAATGAGGGTATTCCGGCCCGGAGGCGGAGATTCCGGCCCAGAGGCGGAAATTCCGCCACAGGGCCGGAATCTCCGGCCCGGGAGCGGACATAAAGTTAGTATTGGTAAGTGTATTCTGTGAATACCGAAAATTACTAACTTTACGTATTTCACGTAAGTCAGTTCTGTGAATCAGGCCCTCTGTGCCTGCGGCATTGTAACTATAGCTGTTATGTGTTACCCCTGTAGAGGCATGCCACATTTTTGACATGACTGCTGGCAACTGTGCCTGATGCACTGAGATGATCACGGCTGGTAATCTTGCATACGGTAGCCATTAATGTGATCTTGGGTGATGTGGTCACTGTACCCTCACAATATTAGCAGCTCAGAATTATTTTCATTGGGCATCAGTAGCTCTCACTACAGAAAATGTTGGAGACACCTGTGATAAACAGACCAATTACTGTAATGGTCTGAATACCTACACTTACAGTGAGGGATGGCATTCCCCTTTAAACTACTCAAGTGTGGTGAAATTGCTGGCCTACAGTAAACTTGCATACTAAGAGATAAATATTTTGCATAGTGAACAATATGAAAAGATGTGCTATCATTCTTCGCCTACCATTTAGCATACAGGATTAACAGTCTGACAAAGACAGGAGACTTCTCAAACTGAGAAATGAATTTGGTGATCTCAGGATTATGTGACCACAATACGAGCTGTAGGGCAACTTTAACAACACGCTCTCTTAACCATCACTTTGTATCTCTTTGCTCACCAAGTTCCTTGAAATAACAAAATGCTGGTTAATTCATTTGGTGGCTACACACAAAATGTACTTTCGTTTGGTGATGACTTCCAATTTAGGCTGAGTCACTTTTGGCATTTAAGGAACTTAAAGTGATTCTGGGTAAATAACCATGGAAAATTAGCAGTTCGGTATCTGTGAGAAATCAGGAAAGAAACAGGCGGTGTAGCTCCATTATACCAGCCCTCAGGTACACTCTCCCTGTCCCCCTCTCTTAAACCTTTTCATCTATTTTGTGGAGATGGTCTCTAGCTAATTCCGTTTCTTCTAGTGTTTGTGTCTCCTGCGGTAAAGTCCACCCTCTCACATTTCCTGTTCTTGTAGGGTATCCCAACGTACTTTTCTTTCACCCCCGAGGGACCTGGAGAGAGTGTCTTTTTACACAAACAGTGCGGGATGCAGGACACTCTGATTTCAGGACGCTTGGAACCACCAATCTAGCCCTTACAGTTCTGTAGACATTGTTAGTTGAAGTCTCAGATCAACTTCATTTTGGGCTGACCACTGGCAAGTGGTTACTGGTGCTGCCTTTACTTTGTCTGAGCCCCCATACCTATGGGAACCCCAACACCAGAAAATCTCCACAACAACCAGCAGATTTCAAGATACAGGTGAGTGAACTTCAAGGCACCCTTGGTAACCCACAACTGAAGACAGCAGAGTGAGACTTGGCAGTCGAGTTCATAGCTGGATGAGGGAGGCGGCCATAGAGAGGTGCCCTACCTCGGTGCTGACACTGGCAGCCCCTATCCTGGGCAGCTACATCCCACTACGCTGATTACAAGCCCTAAGTGGCTGTAGCCTTGGGGGAACTGAAGGACCGCAATAGAAGGCAGCCTACCTTGGGAGCTGCATCGATTTCCTCTCGGAGGCCCCAGGAGTATCAGGCCGATAAGAAGACCTTCCAGAGGGGGGTGACCTGCAGAAACTGAGACACCTCCACTAGGTTATCCGACCGCTGCTGACGCAATGGGGAGCCCAGTCGAGACCGGTGGTGGCGCTGCTCTTATTTTACAAGGACAGAGACTTAATATTGCGACAAGCCCGACAGAAAGACCATTTAATAGTGGACAACAGCACTGTCAGAATCTTATCAGAATTCTCTAGAGAGGTCCAAGGGCAACGATCCTCTTACCAAGCAGTAAAGAAAAAACTGTGCCAAATGGAAGTTCAATATGCAATGCTTTTCCCTGCGCGGCTTAGAGTGGCCACACCGACGGATACCAGATTCTTCAGTTCGCCTCAGGAGGCATGGGACTGGATCGATCAATGGAAACCCAGACGCACCCCCTTAGCCCAGAGACAGAGGGGTGGCAACCAGCGGAGGGTGCTTGCGGCTCCCTCCAGAGCGAGAAGCAACAGGAACGAGAGAGAGTGGTGGCAGCGGTCGCATCACTGAGGGCATCTGATGCAGGTGAAGCTTTCTCTTACACAGGGGAGGATGCGAGAGACTCGGATTCGGACCACAGCTCCAGCATGATGGGGGGACCCAGTCAGGACACACCAGCCGCATCCCCGGAACAGCAGACGAAATAATCTGATTTCATCCCATTCTTGCAAGTATAAAGAGGGACTGGGGGCTGGAGGGGACGGATGCCACCCATAAAGATGCCCTGGAGCGAACCTGGAGGAGTCTGGGGGGGACAGGGGGAAAGGAATGAACATAACCTGAGTCATTCACCGAGTGGGTGAGAAGCTGGTGGGGCTGAGGACCTGGACAATACTGATGTGTAGGAGGCTTGCTCTACCCCAGGAGATAATGGTTCTTGAATTGTTTGCTTTTGTTTGGATGAGGGAGATGTGCTTGCTTGTCCTGGGGAGGGGAAGTTGGGTTTGGTTGGAGTTAAGTAGTACGGGAATTGCAGACACCATGGGCCAGAGAACGACACAAGGGAAGGAGATGCTGCACTCCCACCATCATATAAGGAGAACATTACACTGGGGGGATACCCATCAACTACCTAGAACCTACACTAATGGCTGGTCCCCTATTGTATAAGATTATCACATGGAATATCAGGGGGATGCACACTATGTCCAAACGATACAAAGTATTTTCCTATTTGAATAAGCGCGGGGTCCACATAGCCCTCCTACAGGAGACCCCTTTGCTAGCGAAGGAGGTGGAGGCCCTCCAGCGTAGGTGGCGAGGTCAAGCATACTAAACATCGTACTCTGCCTTCGCCAGGGGGTTATGATTTGGATCAGGGCAGGGGGTCCCATTCCAAAGTACTGGGGAATTGATAGATCCGAACGGGCGATATGTGGCAAACACAGGCAGACTGGATGGCAGGGACATAGCCATAGTTAGCATTTATGGTCCGAATGCAGAACAGGGGCCGTTCCTAGCTGGGCTTTCACACACACTAGCGGCATACCTCCCCCACTCGGTAATCATAAGAGGTGATAATAACTGTATAGCTGACCCTCAGAAGGACCGCTCCCATCCCCCACTCAGGGGCGCACCAGGCCACAGAACGGCGCGAGCATTCAATGACTGGCAGAGGAAATGGGGCCTAATAGACACTTGGAGACGCTTGAACCCCGAGGGCAGGGACTACTCTTATTACTCCCCAGTCCATGACCTCCATGTTAGGCTGGATACATTCCTGTGCTCCCCAGATATTCACGCCCAGACTCATACAGTGGAGTACTTAACGTGCACACTATCTGACCATAACCCGGCCCTCCTCCATATCCACTCGGGAAACCTGCGCCAGCATATACCTACCTGGCATCTAAAAACGGAAGCGCTTGAGGATCAGGCATTCCTAGAAGAAACTAAGGGGTACATTCCGAATTATTTTGCTGAGAATGTAAACACGGCTTCATCTAGGTTGACTAAGTGGGACGCCTTTAAATTAGTGCTCAAGGGCCGGTGCATGGCAGCCACTGTGGGGGTCAGACGCTCACTTGGAACAGACCTAGAAACCGCAGATCAGGCACTCCGTACATTCGAATTACAACGACCAGGGCATCCATAGTTCGGTCAGGCCATCCTGGATGCTAAGGAAGACGTGGCCAAGCATATAGAACTATTGAGGTGCTTCGACTATAAGAAATATATGAAGCTCACCCATGCAGATAGGGATAGGACGTGGACTTTACTGGCTTGGCTGGCTAATCCGACTTGGAGGGGGAACCCGATACACGAAATTGGGGACGAAGGAGGAAGCATATTGTATAGACAGGAGGCAATAAACCAGAGGTTTCTGGAGTCCTACGCTAGCCTCTACAGTAGCCGCCTGCGGCAGGATGAGAGAACTATCAGGGAATATTTAATGGCAATCCCACTACCCACGTTAGGGGAAGAGGAAGAGGAAGCAGAAGCGCTAGGAGCCCCCATAGACGCACATGAGGTACGAGTAGCTATTAAGGGACTTGCTAGAGGCAAAACACCTGGCACTGATGGATTCCCTATAGAATGTTACGCTGCCTATGCGGAGGACAAGTACACTTGTTTGAACAGCATTGGAGGAAGGCCACCTCCCCAATACTACCCGAGAGGCGTTGATAGTTCCCCTCCTCAAACCAGGTAAATCCCCAGTGGAGTGCGGAGCCTATAGGCCCCTATCAATGCTTAATTTAAACTTTAAGATCCTCAGCAGGATATTAGCAACTAGGCTGCAGTCGTTAATGACTGAACTCATACATCCAGATCAGACGAGATTTATCCCAGACCGAAACACCACGCTCAATATACAGCGCCTCTTGGCGATAATGTAGGTATATGACAAGATAGGGGGGGAGGGTGTGGTCTTCGTGGTAGATATTGAAAAGGCATTTGATAGTCTGGAGTGGGAATTTCTGTATGTGTCATAAGACTAATGCGACTGGGACAAGGCTTCCTGAGATGGGTCAAGCTGCTCTATACGGGCCGCTTAGCCTGGATTAGAACGGGTCGGACTATATCGCAACAGTACCAAGTGAAGCGTGACACGAGACAGGGGTGCCTCCTCTCTCCACTGTTGTTTGCTTTGGCTATGGAGCCAGTGGCCTGTCTGGCCCGGACAAATACAAAGTACCGAGGGATACATCTAGGTGCCAGTGTCCATTATATAGCGATATACGCGGATGACCTGCTGATGTTCCTGGGAAACACAGATGACGACTTGGTTGGGGCCAGGGACTTAATGATGGAATTTGGGGAAACGAGGATGCTTGTATGGATAGCAAACCTTAGTTGCAAAGATAAGGTGGCCTGGTCACTATCTCTTTTTTCCTTTTCTATAACAGGATCACCCACCATGGGGCTTGTGGGGGGCGGGCCCGGGGTGCCTCCCCACGTAAGAGGCACAGCTGTACAACCAGCAAACAGAAGGAGATGAGTCACTTACCCCCCTTAGTGTATGCATATTCTATTATGTTATGGTTGCCTTTGCAGGCGTATGTTTGGCCGAACACAGTTCCGAGGTTGGAACTTGTATTGTGAGGGTTGCTGCTGAGTTCAATGGGGTACCATCGGATGCACATTCTCACGCTACAACACTACAGTCAGATAGTAGATTGCAAGGGAAACAACACTACCAGAAATATAAATGGCGAATAGAACGCCAATACACAAAAATAATTTTACAACATGGAATGTTAGAGGGATGGGCTCAATGCATACACGGCACAGTATCTATGCTCAGCTCAGCAGTCGCAAATCTCAGATAGTGTTCCTACAGGAAACACATCTTAACTCAGTGGAAGCCGGTAAGTTTTGCAAAAAATGGAGAGGACAACTGTACCAAACCACATACTCTGTATTTGCGAGGGGGGCAGTGGTCTGGATCAAAGCTGGGGTCTCCTTTGAGAAATTAGAGCAGCGCATAGATACAGAAGGCAGGTACGCAATGATACGAGGCACGTTAGTCCACGTTGTCCTGGGAAGCATTTACGCTCCGAATACTGAGCAAGATGCTTTCCTGATTTAGGCCAGCGCAGTGCTAGCGGACTCGTCCGACCACCCCTGGATTCTTGGGGAGATTATAATGCAGTACTAAACACACAATTAGTTCGATCTCAGCCACCACTCCCGGGAGCGGCAACAACAAGACAAGCTAAAGCTCTGGCTGCGTGGGTGCGGGGTGGGCATTGGCAGACGCATGGCGCAGCAGAAACAATGGGGCACTGGAATACTCGTACTATTCACCAACACATGCACTAGACACTCTTATTGATCACATAATGTGCTCCCCCACGCTGTTAACAAAAATTATTGACACGACCTACTTAGGGAAGACGCTGTCAGACCATAATCCCCTGGAATTAACTATGTCCTGGGGACGAGAACCTACACCGGTCCCGACATGGAAATTTAATCCTGTGTTACTTGAGGATGGTGCCTTCCGTGCCCATATGTCTACCACGATAGATATGTATTTTATGACGAATGTCAATACTGCTACTACGCCACTGATAGAATAGTAGGCATTTAAAGTAGTTATCAGGTGCACAGCAATCAACTCGGTAGTGGGGATGAGGCAAATAATCCTTCGGGAACTGACAGCAGTAGAGTCGCAGCTGGGTGTCCTGGAACGGGAAGCCATAGCGTCCACAACAGGCGCTCAGAAGTTGCAGGAAGCACGGATTGTATATGCAGATTTACTAGAAAGACTGCGGTTGGTGGACTGCCATGCATATGCTCAAAAGCAGCACGCAGAGGTAGACAAAGCGGGAGCACTGCTTGCTCGCCTAATTAGTGACTACCCACCTGTAGTGCCCATACTCAGCATCCGGACCCCGATGCACAATACTGTTAGTACCCAATTGGAGGTAAATAACGCCTTCTGAGAATACTCTGAGCACCTATATGCAGCCCTGCGACTGGCATGCCCCAGCGAGATACATGATTTTCTCCGGGCGACGCAGCTGCTCACCCTAACAGACATACAGCAGGAGTCCCTGAAAGCACAGATCTCTGCAGCAGAATACAAGAAGCAGTCAAAGATCTCACACAAAATAAAATCCCGGGGCTAGATGGCATCCCTGTAGAATTCTATGCAGCTTACGAAACGCAGTTAGTGCCTCTACTTGAAAAGTTATATCAAGCTGCACTAGATGGTGGAGCCTTACCCCCCACCCCCACCCCCGACTACAGTCCATCCCTTGTAACATCCTTGTCCAAACCGGACAGAGACCGCGCCGATATCACGTCTTATAGGCCTCTGACCCTCTTAAATACCGAATACAAAATATTTAGTCAAATTCTAGCTAGTCGTCTCCTCCCTTTCCTCGCTAGCCTTATCCACTCAGATCAATGTGGATTTGTACCAGGCCGCAACACCTCATTGAATATCCGCAGGTTATATCACGTGATGTGGGCACTTCAAGACCATTTCCCGTATGCTGGATGCCTCTCCCTGGACTTATGGCAGGCATTTGATACCCTTGGCTGGGAGTATATGCTAGCCACCGTTCAAAAATTCGGGATCCCTGCAGAGTTTATTAATTGAGTAAAACTGCTATATACCTCACCAACGGCACGAGCGCGCACTGGGGGACACATTTCTAGCCCATACGTGATACAAAGAGGGACACAACAGGGATGTGTCCGCTATCCCCAATACTGTTGTGCTCGCGCTGGAACCACTAGCACAGAAGTTGCAGGCGAACGCGATTACCTGGGGCATTCCGCTGGGGCAAACCACGCATGCTCTGTCCCTGTATTTGGACGACATTATCATATATCATATATGCCAAGGATCGAAGGTGTGGGTTCCCAGCGGTTGCACAGGTATTCGCGCAGTTTCACACTATATCGGGACTAGCCATCAACTTTGACAAAATAATTGTGTTCCCATTTACCGAAACCCCCATGCCCAGAATGATTCACTTCGGAGAAGAGGACCTAACGGTAGCCCCCGCTATTTTCAAATACCTGGGAGTACGAATATACAGAACACAACACGACACACTGGAAGGGAATGTGCAAAGAATGGTCACCTCCCTGCGATCACAGACTGCGTTGTGGATTTCGCTCATGTTGTCAGTGGCGGGATGACTGGCATATCAAAAATGGTTATGCTACTGAGGGTCTTAGACTAAATCATGACCCTTCGAGGAAGTAATATCTGACGCAATGTTCAAATTAATAAATACTATACTGACAGAATTGATATGGGGAACAGGGAGGCGCTGAGTCAGTCTGGCAAAGCTAAAATTACCAGCAAATCCTGGGGGTTTGGGAGCTCCTGATTTTAAGGCTTATTGCATGGCAACCCAATTACAATGGCTTGCATATTGGCTGGCAGGACGTAACTTGCAGGAAGTGGCGTACACTCCAGCCATGATTGCGCGGGGCATGCTGTACACCTTGCTGTTCCCTGGAGCACAAACTCCACTCAAGTCCACACCACTTTTGGCAGTAGCGCTAACCTATTGGAGACGGGTGTTACGCTACACAGCATCCACCACGCCTTATGCACCTAATATTCCACTGTTAGGACTCCCTACACCAGTCGGAGTGCTGACACAACACCGGCTCGCTAAGTGGGAACGGAATGGAGTGACAACTGTCGGAGCATTATTTGGTGAAGACTCCCTGTTGAACCACACAGACTTTACGCATGAACATGGTATCACTAGTTCCCTGTTTCTACAACATGCAGGCATAATGCGCTACATCAAACATGTATGGGCCCCCGAAGGTCTATAGCCACCAACGCACGAACTAGTGCACTTGATACACTTGATGGGCACTGGCGGGTACCTGACGAAGTGGCTATATCGGGGCATAAGGGCACACATACCCCCAGCACTAAGTACACTGCGTGCCAAGTGGGAGACAGACATAGGAAGAGACCTCTCAGATAAGGACTGGGCATCCCTCCTTGCCTATCCTAAAGCGGTCTCTCACAACTCGCGCTTTAAATTCATACAATACATGGTCACACAAAGAGCATACCTCATGCTGCATCGATTGCATATAATGTTCCCAGTGGTGTCGGCAAACTGCCTTAGATGTGACTAGCAGAAATGTACATACAAGCTTTCATGCAACAGGCTATCGCCCAAACTGCTCCGATGGTACCTCGGGGGAGGGGGGTTTGTTACGAGTTAACTAAAAGTTCTAATCTTCCGAAACGCAAGAGTAAGCAATGGGTATACATGACGTTTATGGGAAGACAAGAATGATTAACGCAGAGCTTGCAGAATGTCAATCAACAATAGCATTAAACCTACTAATCTATGAAGCAGACCTATCGTCACGATGTTGTGCGAGATGCTACAAACCATACACTAGATGGAACTTCACTATGTTCTAGCATATGTATCATTACTGTAAGAATTGCAAAAAATACATAAAATATGTTTTTTAGAAATGATGGAATTTGGGGAAATATTGGATTTACATATTAATTGGCAAAAGTCTAGACTCTTTCCGCTGACAGAGACAGAGACCTCCCAACTGACCTGGGAAGCTTACAATGGGAACCCAGGTGCCTAGAATACTTAGGAGTGAAAATATACCACTCTCACCATGATATACTCGAGGGTAATATGGGGATGGCCATACGATCTTTGAAAACCAGTATGGAATTTTGGAAAGGCCTCCCGCTTTCACCAGCGGGGAGGGTGGCCCTCTTACCGCGTGGCGGTACCGCGCCTACTGTACTTTTTCACTGCACTCCCAATATGGATACCCCCAAGGTGGCATATGGACTTACATTCCTTAGTGTCGAGCTTCCTGTGGGGCACGGGACGTAGGCAGGTGGCCCTGAAAACACTGCAACGACCGACAGCGGAAGGGGGCCTCCCAGTTCCGGACTTTGAAAGATATTACTTAGCTGGCCAGCTACAATGGTTGGCCCGCTGGCTGGCGGATCAGCAGTCGCCGGTATGAGAAGTGGGGCCGTTCACGCCAGATTTAAACATACTGCTGAGGATGTTAGTGCGGGTAGGCAGGGCGCCGGCGGAGGATGCCGGGGAAGGTAAGTGATGCGACGTTTTTGGAGACGTTGTCTCCAAAGGACGCAGAAGCAGGTCCCTTACTCCCCTGACCTCCCTTTAAAACTGCTGCGACTATTACCACACAGAGGCCAATGGGACGGACTAGGAGACTGGGAGCAAGTGGGGGCATTGTGCCTGGGAGACCTATATAGAGACGGGGTGCTGCTCCAATTTGAAGAATTTCGAGAGGACTTTGACCTTCCTCATGGTCATTTCTTACTACACGGGGGTGGTAGCGGCGATCCGCGGACATTGGGGGGTAGGAATGTCCGAGCCTCCGCACCATGACACTTGCAGATACATCAGTGGGGGGGGGGGGGGGCAGAGTTAAAGCGGATAAGTGTCTCTACAAAGCACAAGGGAGGGTTACCCTTCAACTGCTGACTACTCTCCGAGATAAAAAGGCAGAAGGCCTAAATATCCCCCTGGAGGACAAATACTGGGAAACCATATTGACCGGGACCCCTAGGATTTCAAGGAATGCCCGCTTTCGCTTAATTAACTTTTTCATACTACATAGGGCGTACCTTATCCAGGGACAAATCAATACATTTTTCCATAGGGAGGACATGAAAGGCCCAAGATGTGGAGAAATGGGAGTAGAAATCTTCCACATGCTCTGGGCGTGACCAGCGTTGCAGGATAATTGGAAAGGAGTCACTGACACACTTGAGGCGCTCATAGAACGCCCTGTCCCATATGCCCCCGCACATTGCCTCCTGGGTCTGTTCCCCCATACCTCCAAAACATGGGTCACCAGCAGATTTCAGGACCTGGCACTGATATTGGCTAAAAGAGAAATAACGAGGCATTGGAAGGCGCAGGTGGGGCCCCGAATCTTAACATTGGAAAAATAATTAGAGAAATTGGCAGGATGTGAGGGGGGGGGGTTCTCCTTAGAAATGCACGACGGGGCATCGGTTCTATTGAGAGAGCAAGGGCCTGGGAGGCATTGGTAGAGAGTGCAAAGGACCCAGAACCCGATTCAGGGGGATCCACTCCGGCGGGACCATCGCCTCGGGGAAGCCCGTCGCAGCAAGGTGCAGAGGGAATCGGACCCCAAGCCGTCCCAAACAGGACAAACTCTAACTAATAATCTGAGGAATAGAAAGGGAGGCAGCAAGAGCAGAAATATATCATACTTAAGCCTTGATAAAACATCGAGCTCATTATGGGTCTATGGTACTGCTCTGCAACGGGGGGAGGGATGGGGTTAGTGGTTAACAGTTACCCGGTTAGAGTGTAAACTATACATTTCTTTCACATGCATGAGAATGTACATTTCCGAACCGAAGAATAAGAAATATGGGATGTATCTTTGAACTGCAATGCAGAATTTAACATGGATGTAAAACTAATAAAAATGTGTTAAAAAAAAAAAGGCACCCATGGTAACCTAAGGTGAGAGCTGATGCACTGTATTCTTTGTTCCACTCTATCACTGATAAAGGGACAAGTTGAGCTTTCAATTGATCCCTGGACACCAGGGATGTGTTAGTGCCCTCAAGTGGACATAGGGAGCTCCGAAGATTTTGTTTTGCTGGAGAAGGATCTTCTTGTTTGGGTGGCAGGTTTTTGGGAGTGCCATTTTTCTAAGGCTAATCTGAACAACTTTTTCTTTATTTTTGAAAATTCTTTGAGGATGACCAGTTTGCATCCACGATCATGAATACAAAATGCCTTTCAGTCAGCAGACAGACAAGATTTCTTCTACCATCTTTTATCGCCTTTGTGAACTGTGAGGAAAGTGGTGTTATTATATGGTGTGGTTGTTCAACCTCTCCGCATAATACACTCACAATACCATCTTGCATCCAGTCAGGCTCAATCGTGCAACCTTTAGCTCAACCCTGGGTAGCCGTGGCTTTGAGCAGTCAGGCTTAAAGAAAAGAACAAGTTTAAAGCATTTAGAGGTACCAAAACAATCAAATAAGAAAGTCACACAAGTAAGAAATCTGACACCAATTTGTAAAAAATAGATCTTATTGTTATGAATTTTAAGACACTAAATTGGGCAAAGTTCACCAGAGGGTTCCGGAGATATAGATGTTTAGGTAAAACATAAATCACTGCTTTTCACTCAAAATATAAACAAGCATTGGCAACTACCACGTTAGAGGAAACTTTGTAAACTTTTATAAAGTTGTGTTCGGATACTCCAGCCAGGAGCAGGTCAAGGCAGCCAGTAAGGATCTGCAAAACAGTTACCTTGTCACTAAAGCAGCCTCAAGTCCAGTTCCAGGATCTATGGGCGGACCGCCACATGCATCAATGGAGTGGTCCTGATGCAAGGAATACAGGATGCTGAAGATGCTGAGGATGCTGTGCGGTTGTCAGGTAGCTTCTTGGGACTACTCTTCGGTCCACGGTGTAGGTGGGGCAACTTTGTCCTCAGGGGTCGATGTCCCTCAAAGTCCTGATGGGTCCAGCAAAAGTCCAGTTGCCACTGAACTACTGGTCACAACATTACCAGCGGTAACCTTTGGAGGAGACTGCTGTCCTTCTTGAGCAACCAAACTGCACTCCGATGACTCTACCGGGTCCAGCAGACCTAGATACAACTTTTGAGCATTGGGACTTGGTCTCCCAGGCTGCACGTCGGCAGTCAGTGGCGATCAAGTGTTTGTGGCCACTGACTAGCCAAAGCAGGCTACTTCAGCTTTTGTGGCCTTAAAGCTGTAACAGGAAGTCAGCCACTGACTCTTGGAATTCACCTATTCTGTCTAAGGCTCACAGGTCAATCTTTCCCTGAATAGGGTATTACAGGAACAGTCCTCCCTTTACTAGCCCAGGAGCAGCAGGTGAAATCCAGTCATTGGTGCAGCCTCTCTTTGCCAGATCGAGGGAGCAGGAAGGCAGTCCGTCTTTGGTCCTCTTTCCAGTACAGGCATGATCTGAGGTTTGGGTGACAGGGGTGCTATATTTATGCCAGAAAGTGCCCTGGGAAAATGTGGTGGCTATTAGCCAATGGGCTACTAGGTCCCTTCCAGCCTGACGACTTCCTGAGATGTGTGGCATCTAGCTATCTGAGAATGCAATATTCTGCCCACTTCCAAGATGGCAGAACCCCTATCTCTGTGTGTAGAGCTTGGCAGCCCACGCTTGAAGTGTGGCTACCTGAGTTTTCCCCGGTTTGGGAACTGTTTTCCATGCTCTGTCCCCGACGCCAACCCATCTACCAGATCAAAAGAGTAGCCCCTCTCATGTGAGTCCACCATTTGCCCTTCAACGGCGGCTTCTACTTTGGAGCTCGCCTTTTGGTCTCATACCCTGTGTGGCTTCCTGCCAGGGAGAGGTGGCACCTTATCTCACGGCAGGCCTTTATTATTTCCTTTCCTAGGGGTCGTTCACACATCTCTCCAGGTGGACAAAAGGTTGTTTTGTGGCCAGTATCTGCGAATTGTCACTGAAAAATTGGGCAACAGAGGGGCAACTTTCTAAAGTTGCCTTTTAATCAAAAGTTACATTAAATTTGACTCTGGCATCAAGTCAGGTTTAATGTAAGGATTATTTTGATATCTTGAAGTACGAACTTTAATAGTCCCATTCAGGAGTTAGCAAGGCTGAGTTGTCAGTGTGTAACCCTGTACTCGCCAATGGGCCTACTAGCCTTTCTACAGCAAAAATGACAATTTGGGGATTTTTCTGTTAGGCCAGATGTAAATATATGTCCTAAGTAAGTTAACTTATGCCAATTGTGTATAAGCCATTCAAACATACACTTTTAGGGGTCAGAGCACTGGCACTGAGGTCTGGTTAGCAGACCTCAGTGCACTTTCAGAGTAGAAAACACAGCAACATAGTCCAAAACTTTGTGGGTGATCATGCAAAAAGAGGCGTTTCCTTACATGAACCATTTTCTAAGTGCTGTAGCAGACTTGCCCTTCTTTTCTATGACAAGAGTCCCAGTATCAAAGGGTCTGATTGTGACATAGTTCTAGTTTATCTTATGGATCACCTGAAGCAGCTGAGACTCTTATCAGGAAAGGCAGGTAGGAAATCATTAGCTTCTGTGTTCGTTAGGATTCTGACCAACGAGACTGGTGAAGCATGGTTTTGCTAAAACCTTTACGTTGATATAATCAGTAAAGGACAATATTTGAGACAGAAACAAAGTAGGATCTAGTGATTTTAATGGAACTATTTAATTTAGGAGAACAGAACATGCAGGCTATAGCCTCTACCATAGGTGTCAATTGTGCAAATCCCAAGTGGTCTGTTTCTTCCTCAATGCCTGGGCACAGGCCACCTTGATATTTATCTGCCCGCATGTTGAGGTTGCCTAAAGTGAGAGGGTTTTTTCATACGGGCATCATGAATTAAGTCTGGTCTGGGAGATTGGAAGAATAGGATTTCAGCAACTATTCAGAAGGGTGCAATATCCTTACTCAAGTGAAAGAAGAGGATGGCCACTCGCTCTTTTCACAAGCAGGTGTTTCAATGATTTGTGCCAGGAACCATTCATCTCATTTGATGGGGCATTCTGCTCCGTCCTCAAAAAGGAAATGCTGCCTATCAAGAAAAGTAAAGTAAAAAATAAATAAAGAGTCTAAGAATGGCTGACGGAGTCTCACAATGTTCTTAGTAAAAGTGGATTGCATCTGAAAATAATGAAGCGAAAAACGAGCTGGTCAGTCGGAAATGTTATGGCAGTCATCGGTAAGCAAGTGAAATTAGGATACTCTTGCTTACCGATGCAGTCTCCCCTGATGAAGGGCTTCGATTGCCCGAAATGCATTGGGACTGCGCAAACATGATCTGCCCAATTCTTTATGTAGTCATGACATGGAATGAGATGAATTCTTATGTTTGACGACTGGATAACATTGGTGAATTAATAAATTCAAATTGGGAATTGACCAGCGCCTCAATATTTGATTTAACATTGGATTACTCCATCTTTGGATATTTTGCTTTGCATCCAGGGGAAGTTATTCCATTGGGTGACGCTTTTCCCTTATCTCAAGGACAATGTCAGTGGTCACCCTTTTGGGGACAGGAGCGCTCTCAATTAAGGGCTAATGCGCTTCATCCCGAAGGAAGGGTGCCCAGGTGAGGAGGAAGGTCTCTGTCTTATCCTCTAGGTTATAGATAACTTGCTCATAGGAGGCTCTCTGGTACATTGTCGAGAGCCATTCATCATGGATGGGGATGTAAGGTAACACCAGTGGCGAAGAATGCAGATCTTAACCGTATGCAGAAGGCGGCCCGGAAGGCGGGCAAGGTCCGGGGAGGTCGCAAGATCATGTAGAAGGATCAGAGGATGAACCGGGGTGACGTGATTGGTAGGGTGTTGCTCAGCATGGTGCCGACTGCCTCCCAAAAGGGTTGTACAGAGGGGCAATCAGAGAGGACGTGTATCAAGTCACATCGGTTGTGGGAGCAGCATCAGCAATTTGCATGAGGTAACAGGGCCGCTGCCCGCAGTTTTACGGGAGTTCAGTGCCAGTCATGCAGTGACTTAAAGAGATAGAACTTCAATTGTGCCTCCCAGGCCCCACGATCCAATGCCTCTAGACGGTCCACCCAATCCTCCGGTCTGGTTTGCCATGTGATACAGAGGCTATTTACAAGGGGCAGGGAGAAAACATGATGGCTCAAGAGGCTCTAGAAGCCAGACATCACCCCACGGAAGCGACCCAACGTTCTAGGAAGGAGGCTACAGGAGAGGGCTGGAGGACCCAGGGCCCCGCTCTCAGGGGACATTGAGGCAATGTCAGAGCTGCAAATATAGCCAGTACTGATGGGATGGGAGACCAAATTATTTGCAGAGAGGCACAAAGGATTTAAGGGCAGCCTGCTCAAGAACTTGATTCAACAAAGCCCTCAAAGTGACTTTAGGCTTCCAAACATCAAACTGCTCAGGATACGAGAAACATTTAGAGAACTCCTAACACACGCTAATTTTAACACTTGTGTATTACTTATGAAGCCAATGATCTCAGAAAGCTACACTTCCACACATGTGTTAGCATGGGCTAACCAAACTATCAAACTATAGATGGCAGTATGTGAAGATTGCCCATAAATATATTGATTGTGATAAGCAGGGCACACATCTGTATTACTTTTAGTGCTTCACTGGCAGTCCACAGGTCAACCAACATGTGTGGCAGACATAATTACTCAACAGTGCCACTTGTGATCCAATACTATTAATCAAGTTTGTCCAAGGCAAAGCAGAGTTCAATGGGCCAACTATTGAATTGGGGCATCTTACTGACTGAACAGCCAGTGGATTTCCCTCCCTCTTGGCGCACTACCATTCATAATGGCTCGATTGGCGTAGGAGACTACACGGCTATATCCAAAGCGGTCAGTGTCACGAGGGCCTGTCGAATACCGCTGGGGTCACTGTGGGCGCCGTTTGGAGGAAGCGGTCAGTGCTGCTAGAGATTATTTTGGGCGATAAAGTCATTGCCGGCGACATCGTGCTGGAGGCGTGGGAGCCCGTGTGGCGGAGTGCTACCTCAATCCGAAGTGAAGTGAAGGGCTCCAATACCATAACTCTGCCGTTATCTCTGGGGTGCTCCGGGAGCGGACACATCCCTTGTGCAGCGTGGCGTGGCTTTGGGCATCAATATCTCCTTCTGCCCCTCGGCAACCCCTGACACCCTCGCTTGCGGACTTTGGGCCCCACTGGTCGCCGGGGGTGCAGTTCAAACGACGCCATTGCCGCCATGGCCACTGCGAAAGGGGCCAAACAAACCCACCTGCTGAAACTGGTGAAATTCGCTCATTCTAAGGCTGATTCCACAGAGGACAAGAATGCTGTGCCAGAGGCCAAGCAGCAAGCGGATGCTGAGGCCCCAACCCTGATGGATGTCATGGAAGCCATACAAGGGGGTCGGATCAGCGCTGGAGCACAAAATTGACACGGTGACGACCGAGGTCACCCTTATGCATGCTGACCTACGTAACCTGGGTGACAGGGTCAAAGCAACCGAAGATTCAGTCTTAACGCTCCAAAATTCCACGAAAGTGCTTGAAAAAACGGTCAATCGGCTTCAGGCGCAGATGCTGGACCTCAAGGCAAGGATGGAGGACTACGAGGGGTTCGCTCGCAGAAATAATGTTCGCATTTTGGGGGTTCCCGAGAGAGCGGCCACGGACCTTTTTGTCGAAGGCCTCGTTCAGACCCATCTCCAGCCCGGAGGCCCCCCGAAACCAGGCACCCCTCCACGTCCCATTCTAGCGTGAATTTTCAATTCCCGCGACAGAGACATTATCCTCCAGACGGCGCGTGCCGCCCCTCCCCCCACTTAAGTTTGAGAACTCGACGATCACGTTCTTTCCGGATTTCACTTTAAAAGCACAAAAGATGCGTAGATCCTTTCTCGAGGTGAAGAGGGCCCTCCGCAAGCAGAATCTGAAATACGCAATGCTTTTTCCGGCCAAGCTCCGAGTGCAGGCGGAGGGGAAGTCCTGGTTCTTTCAGACTCCGGAGGCAACTTGGGACTGGCTGGAGAACTGTCGGCGCCCAAAAACATAACTCTCCTAGACACGACAATCGCCAAGAACGGTCCAATCGTGATGAAGTTGTTTGAGCACCTGTACTAGTGACACCGGATGGCAGTTAGATGGACCTTTCACGACCTACGGGGCTGAATTGAATGTTGGAGGGGCGACGAGAGTGGATTGGCCCCATTCAAGACTGGGTGACTATAACCTAGAAAAGCCTAGACTCACGGTTTTCATTTGCGTAGGCATGCCAGTAGTGACTAGGTCACGCGGCCTAGCTCTACGTATGTTTTGGGACTTGAGACTGTTTATTGATGTCATGCATGTTATATTACGGAAATAGCGCACAATCTCTAACATGCTTAACAATGGGCTCGTATAGTTGAGAATTCGGGGGAACCGGGCTCTCAAGTTCGGAAGTTCCGGCTAGGTAGCATTCCCCTTCATTAAGTATACTAGTTTGGGGTACACAGGCACTCTGCAAATTGGGGGGTGGGCAGTTCTACGTCCACGTTGCAGGGAGGCAGAGAGGGGGGATCCAGGGTGTTCTGAGGGATTTGGTTGTAATTTTAGTTTGTTTGTCAGATGCAGCTCTAAATGCGGTGTTTTTCTTGAGGCACCTATAATCGTCAGCAATGCAGGTAATAGCTTTTTCCGGACCAGATTTGATTTCTCTAAGATATGGTCGCTGGGTAGGGGGGGTATTGTTGATCCTCGACATTGCTTTTCTTGGGCCCTTTATGGTAAATGGCCCCCTAAACAATGCTTATATGGGTGAACATCATGATGCTGCTCCGCTGCGGAGCCGTTTCAAACTACTCTCCTGGAACGTAAATGGCTTGGGGGATAGAGTTAAACGGGGGATTGTGCTGCATATCTGAAAAAGCAGGCCCCGGATGTGGTACTTTTACAGGAGACTCATACAGGGCTCCTCATACTGTGCACTCAATAGGTGGGGTTATAAATTGGTGGCCCATTCGGGCTATGCTAGAGGGTCTAGGGGGGTTGGTATACTTATGCGCCACACCTTCCCTTCAAAATCCAGGCGATCACTCGCGACCCCCTGGGAAGGTTTGTTACTGCCTCAGGCCAGTGGGAAGGTAGATCCCTCAATGTGACTTCCCTCTATGTGCCTCCTCGGCTTCACTCCACCACACTGTCCGATTTAGGTTCACACATACTAAACCTACCGGGGGTGACTTGCTATTGGTAGGTGACTGTAATGCAGCTCTCTTTTGGAGAAAGGGACCGACGACCGCCTAGACAGGGGGAGACATCTGGGAAATTGCTGACTGATTTTATGGGGGCTTTGGGCCTGGTCGACGTCTGGAGGGTATGCAACCCCGTGGCTAGGCAGTACACCTTTCTTTCCGGGGCCCATGGTAGTATGTCGCGCATTGATTACATATTTTCCAAGGCCACCCAACTCCCCAAGTCCGGAGAGATCTCCTTTCTCCTGAGAGGCATTTCGGACCACTCCCCGCTCTTAGTGTACCATGGAGGCGCCCCCCCCCCCCACGTCACAAAATGGTTCTCAACCCTTGGTACCTCAAGGTGCCGACTATTAGAGATAAATTAACAGCGACTACCAACAATTATTTCACTGAAAATGACGGTTCGGTTGATTCAGATGTGCTCTTATGGGAAGTGTACAAAACAGTGGTGAGGGGTAGCGGGGTGGCGGCCCATAAGAAAGAACAAAGAAGGCGGTTAGAGGAGATAGAGCGGGAGGTCGCCCTCCTCGAGTGCGATCTCGCGGCAGCTGACACTCCAGACACCACGCACAAACTGCATATGAAGCAAACCGAGTATAGAAACGTGGCGGAAGACGCAGCTAAGGCTCACTATCGGGCCACTCAACACCGGGTTTACGAGATTGGCGATAAGGCTAGCAAACTGCTAGCCTGGCTGGACAAACGAGAAATCGCCCATAGGTGGGTGGCTGAGATCGTCTGCCCTGACGGTACGAAACGGCAAGACAGGTCGGGGATTGCGGGGGCGTTTGCGGACCACTTTGTACGGGTCTACACCTCCACTCTGACTTCCACCCAGACAGATTAGGCAGAGTTGCTAGCCACTCTGGCACTGCCGGTCCTAGAGCCCCAAGATGTAAAGGACCTGGACTCTGATCTGTCAAGCGAAGAGGTGTCTAAAGCGATTGTCGCCTTGCAGTCCGGTAAGGCTATGGGTCCTAGCGGCCTCCCGATTGAACTCTACAAATTTAATGCCTCTACGATTGCCCCATATCTTATACGGATGTAAGAGGAGAGTGTGAATAGGGGTGTCCTGCCTGAAACGCAGAGACTAGTCAACATAGTCGTTATTCATAAAAAAGGCAAGCCTCCCGAGCAGTGTGGCTCATACAGGCCTATCTCCCTCCTGGACCCTGAAGTGAAAATATTGGCCAAAATCCTGGCCCGGCGTCTCTCACCTCTCCTTCATAAGCTGATACACCCGGACCAATCCGGCTTTATGCCAACCAGAAATACCGCCCTTAACCTTAGACGCCTGTATGGTGTTCTGGGTAGGGCATCCACAATTCAAGAGGAGGCAGTGATTATGTCATTGGACGTCAAGATGGCATTCGATATGATCGAATGGCCCTTCTTATTTGCTACACTCGAAAGATATGGCTTTGGTCCTAAATTTTTATCCTGGGTATGTCTTCTTTACTCGGAACCGCTGGCCCGAGTTACAGTAAATGGGGGGCGATCGGCAACGTTTGCTTTACAGAAGGGAACGCGACAGGGCTGCCCCCTTACCCCCTTACTCTTTGCCTTGGAGCCTTTGGCGTTTTGGATCAGGGGAGATCCCCTAATCAGGGGCCTCAATTGGACGGCGGAATGGAGGGATAAAATATCCCTCTACGCCGACGATATCTTGCTGTATTTAGCCAGGCCCCGTTCTTCCATCCACCCTGTCTTGCACATTTTTGCCCTATTTCAGAAATACTCGGGCTATATCATTAATTGGGATAAATCCCTGGTTTATGTTCTGAGTGGGGAATGCCCGGTTCTCCCCGCAGGCTGCGCGGCCAAAATAGTTACTGATGGTTTCGTGTTCTTGGGTATATACATTACGACTAATCCTACAACATTCCATGACCGTAACCTCGCTCCTCCACTGCGCCGGTTTCATGCGGATGTGCAGCACTGGAAAACTCTCCCCCTCACTTTGCTTGGCAGGGCTGCTCTATATAAGATGATGGCGCTTCCCCGATTTCTTTATGCACTACAGAACACACCTTATCCGGTTTCACCACAATGTTTTAATGCCATTGATTCAGAAGTTCGTGCCCTGCTGTGGAATAACGGTACCCCTCGAATAGCTTTGACTAAACTCATAAAAAGTTGGTACGACGGTGGTATTGCCCTGCCTGCGATTAGGAGTTATTATTGGGCTTCACAGTTGGTGGTTCTTAACCACTGGATGCATCGTCCCGGTACAGACCCTGCATACAGGATGGATAGGCACAACATGCTCCCTAGTACCTACTCCAGGGCCCACTATGGAGGGAAAAAACACGCGCCAACGCACACCCCAACTTCCACTACAGTTGCTGTATGGCATACGGCAACGACCGCCCTGGGGTGGAAAGCCAAAATCACGCAAGTCACCCCACTGCTCGACGCCTACCATTTGGGAGTATTGTCGAAGCGACCGGGATTTGATAAATGGGACTTGATAGGTCTCTCGAAGGTGGGCGACATGTGGGCTGGAGGTAAGGTGGTCCCGTTCAGCGACCTTCAGCGGGATTATCAACTACATAGCGGAGAAACTTTTCGTTACTTACAAGCCCGGAGTGCACTACAGAAAGCGATACCCAGAGGTACCGACTTGCCGGTCTCTTCCCCATTAGAGGACAGATTACTGGACGATTATCTCAACGAAAAAGCCATTACGCTGACGTACCGCAAAATACTAAATAACACACCACATACATTGGAAAAAATTCGCACCAAATGGGTGGATGATGTCGGGGACATCAACGACGAAGACTGGCAGGAAGCACTGGCCTCACCCCGTGAGGTGGCGATTCGCTCCCGTTTCAAACTTATCCAACTTAAAATATTACACAGGGCTTACTACACCAGCTCGGTGCTTGTCAAAATGGGGGTGTTGGGCTCCCCCACCTGTCCCCGTGGGTGTGGTCACACCAGCACCTACCTCCATCAGTGGTGGGAATGCCCACTCCTTCAGAGGTACTGGGGAAGGGTTACATCCGTGATGTCCACCACCTGTCATAAGCCTATCGAAGTGTCACCCCGCCTCTGCCTTCTTAACATTTGGGAGGCTACCGACTTGTCCAGACCTGAGAGATTGTGGGTTTCCTTGGGCTATATGGGGTAGCAAAACGCAACATAGCTAGAACTTGGAAAGGAGTGACAAAGTTGAGGTTTGGGGAGTGGGAATCAGACATGGACTGGTGTATGCAGGCAGAAAGAATGATTTATGAAGGCAGGGGATGCCCACAAAAATGGACTAGAATTTGGGGACCATGGAATGTATGCAGAGGGATGATATGTACCCCCTTTAATGATGCTCCCCCATTCTCAGTTGACCAAGATTTTGAGTAATGCCTGCACACGATGTATTGCCCATGACAAACGATCGCATTAAGGTTCCGTTGATTTGCTTTTAAAAATGTTGTTCTGCTGCATTGGGACTGTCGAAAATGATGAAGATTGCACTGCACCGCACTTTATTATTCTTTGTTTATGCTGTCTCTTGTTTTGTTTCTATAATAAAAAGATTTATAAAAATAAAAAAAAATAAAAAAAGAATAGCTCTGTCTCAGTTTCTGTGGAAACACTGTCAATGTTTTGAAAACAGGTTAGCCACCGTTAAAGATGTAATAGAAACACAATACAAAAACTCAACTTGTCCCGATAGCAGAATCCAAACAACCTGTAATAATTACTACAAATAGTTTTCTTTTTCACCATTTTAAATGTTTATTTTTAAACAAAAATATGTAAACAAAAGAAAATTCCAACAATCATCCACATTTACAGCCTCAAAGTCATATTATAAAAACAAGCAGAGTACGTCTCTTTTTTGATATATGATAAGATAAATACCTTTGTATCTACAGTGCTCAGTGCACATGCCTTGACGCTTATCTTCAGATAATACTCACTTGTAGGGGAAGATTTTCCTACAAAGATGAAAAAGGTGTTTAACAAACATCTAGGTTAACATCATTAAACATACTGTATCAAGTATACTTCTTTGAGCATTTATTTACTTTGTGATTAAATTTCATTCAAATTGCAGACATTAGATTATTAACAGTGCACATAATACACTTATAATTACAGTGCAACCAAAGGACTGAAATAAGACAAGGCAAAAACTAAAAACTATGATTGGAGAGGAAGGGATGCATTAAAATTGGTCGCCCATATTTATATGGATGCATTACAATTGGTGGTCCATATTTAAGTCCTAACACTTGTAATTGAAGAAGATTAAGCTGCGGCACGGCATGCAGAAGGGCAAGGTTTGATCAACCAGAACAGGTCTAACTCATTCAGAAGTGCAAGCTTTCCATATTCAAGTTGAGGTATACACATAAAGCTTTACTCAAGAAAAATAGATCGACCACATGATCAAGTGTATGCTGCCCTCAGAAAATTTAAAGAAATCAGTGAACTGCATATTTCATACAAATATATTTAATATTATGGCGTTTGCCACAGTGTAGTTATGGTCACGATACACATTCCATTTAAAAGGCTTTTTTGATTTGCCTATAGCAGCTAAGGATAGTATGCACATTTTTTGCATATTTCTACAGTTGAGAAAAATAACAAAAAAAATGCTGTAAAAAATTGGAAGACAACCATCTTTCCCTACACCATACTGTGGCACAGAAAACTGGCAATCGCAGAATTTGTGCTGCAGGGGATTGGCTCTACTTGTCCAGCGTACAAAATAAACATGAAGGCATGCTGTCCTTGACTCTAAACAATAAACCCTGACCATCAGTCGATAGGAATTCCCTGCCCTGTTTCCACAAAAATAGAACTTTACTCAAGATAGTGCCTTTGCTTGGTTTGGTGTAAATCTGTTCAGTGGGTTTTGAGAAATCAATGTTTAAAAATACTTTGGATAGGCTTGAAAGGGTATAAAGATAGAGCTAGCAGGACTATTATTTCTTAGATGAACTACTGTTTCATAGATCTGTCGTGGAGTCATAAATACACAGAGGATATGCAAATCTGGTTAAAGACACGGCATTGGATGAGGGGGCATTTTCTCCTGTCATCCACTGTGGAATCCAACTGTGAACTTGCAAATCTCTCACCCTCTCATTAGATGGCCTTCAGAAAAAAAAAATCAGTTGAGGCCATTACCAAACACAATGCATGGAGCACAGTATTGGTAATAATAACAACAGAAAAAGGCATTGGGGGGAGGGTGAGCCTACCCGAACCTATGTGGGTGGCCGAAAGGAACCCCTTGGAATCAAAATAATAAATACAAAAATATATTTTTAGTACGGAATTCGCAAATCCCAGACCCTCCCTATGTCCCACAGACACTCCTGGGGTCTCAGAACTCACAAATCCACCACCGGATTTGCGAAACCTTGAATTTAGTGTTGGGCACAGAGCCTGGTCAAAAGCCATGCCCTGCAGCCAACTCTCCAGCACTTGTCCTTTGTATCAGAGTCACCAGCTTATTTCGGGTTAATAAACCGTCACAGTCAAGTAAAGAAATATTTGAACCTGAGTAATGAGTATAGAAGATTCTATTTATTGTCTCCGAGACAATGCATGTGAAAGACTTTGGAACTATTAGCCTACACCATAAAATGTAGCCCGGTGAATCTATTCAACCAGGATACAACACCTGCAGTATGAGGATATGCAGGATACACCTAGGGTGGTAGGCTCTCTACCATAGAGAACATTAGAGAGCTCCATGAGATCAACTGGCTTCTTGGAATATTGGGAAACAATTGAATATGTTCTTTATCAGTAACATCAAAAGCACTGAGCTACAGGTTTCATGGTAATCATGGTAATCACTTGCAACAAATCAGTGATTATCATAATCATGTGACATTTGGTGAGCATATAAACAGCTATAGTTTGAAAGGAGTTCCATAAGTCAATAACTTATTACCTTCTCCTATGTACCTGCATCATTCTGGATAACTTTATCCATGTCTAAATTCACACATGGATAATGGTGGCCATTACTAATCTGGTGCCTCAGAATCTCTTCTCAAAGTACTGAAGATTCGAACTGTTGCCTCTGGGGGTGACGGAGTCTATTGTAACTATCAATCCACCACATTGCTTCATCACCTAACAGCCTATAGGTGCTGGGCAGTTTGGACACACTTTCTGTAGCTTGAGAACATCCTGGCTCTAACTCCTTTTTAGGACGAGCAGTGCAGTTGAAATTCATTGTGGAACAGTAAGAGGAGGTGATCATAATGAACCAACCCCTTGAACAGAATTCTGTAAGATTCCCTTCTCGTTCAAGGGGGTAAATCTAAAACTTCAATTTCTAATTCCCAAAAAAGCTTCTATGAGATGGCAACTGCAATATTTCCTGCCATGCAGAACATAGAGAAAACTTTCCAATGGGCCTGAGGCAAATAGAATGCATCCTTTCTTCAATTGTAGAGTGGCTAACTACAAATACATCATTGTGGGTGGTTGAATACGGGCAATTCTCTCATTCCTTAATCTTTTTAATGCCACCTCACAGTGCAGGTTCTACTACTGTATGCACGTTTTCTAATCATTTACCACTCTTAGCTATGCAGGGTGTCTACCGTTGTTGTTACTCCAACAACCAGAAATAGTTTTTTTAATATCTAATAGAGAACATTTTCTAATGTTGCTAGACATAGGACAGGACAGATTTTCGTGCATTAAGTAAGGTGGCTTCATTGCATTGCTTCTCAAATGACCCGGTCTCTGTCCCCAAACAATATGAGAATCAACCTAAAGGTACATCCACAAATTTTCTCTACCTTCCATAATCTTAGTAGGTTGCCAGAAGAGTTTGCAGATTGGCAAGTCTGCAGGGTCTCCCTTGTTCTTGAATAGATCTCTCATTAGATACCACTTCCTGGACGTTGCCTCCCACCTGTATGGAGGAGACTAACTATGTGTATATGCAAGCCACAACATACATTTTCTAAAACCTCCAGTAATATCTCCATGCGGATTGATTAAACTCAGACAAGCCTCCCACGGATGTCTCCTTGTCTGCACAGGTGCCCTCCAAGATATCTACTCGCAGGCCTTCCCTCTGCAAATTCTGACTAGCAGATGCCACTCTTCAAGATAATCATCCAATCCAGGATTTTCCTACATTTCTCTGGGTGTAAGGTTTCTCGAATTAAAAAACATGCCCCTTTCTCCCTTTGTCTTTGGGATATTATTTAGCATAACGCCTCTCTTACGAACACAATAGTAGAATTTACAGCAAAGTCACCTCAGTGTCAGAGCACCATCATTCTTGTGCAGGGTATCAGTACCAGAAATCCATAAGGCAAATAATGTCATCTCAGCTTCTGGGCCGTCACACACTGGGGCTCTGGACCTTGCTCAGAACTAAACCTTCACCCTGCACTTCCCTCCTTTACCCCTGCTATAGACTTCTGCAGCTGCCAAGGGCTCTGTCATGGTATGGCCAGGTTGTGGCCTCATTCAGTCAACCCTGCAACTTCCCACTCAATGCACCAAACACATCAGACCGAACCATGCTGTTCTGGTTGCCCCATTTTGGATGTTATCCGGGAGCTGGAGAGGAGGGGTAAGGGAGCATGGGTTTCTATCCAGGAATTTGCAGCTGTTTCTCCTCAAAAATGCACCATCCAAAAGATCAGAAGTTCTACCATCAGGAGAGTGTGACATTTTTCTCCACAGTCTCTAGGGCATGCAGGGCAGCCACTAGAGTGGAGAAGTCCCTTGGAGATCAGAAGATTGCATCCATCTTCAAGACTAGCCGGCTCGGCCCCTACTCACCTTTTCTTCTTTTCCTCACCCCGGAGGATTCTACGTCAACTCACGTCTTCAGAAACCTGTACAGAGTGCAGTTGTGCACCAGCTGCTTCAACACTGACTTCACTGCAGCAACCATCACCAATTCATTCATCTGCTAACAGCAGTCATGGAGGACACACCAAGTTTAAACAGTGCTTACAGTGGCAACTACCTCAATCTACGAGGACTATCAACAGGATCGGTTGTCAAAAATGATCATAGAGAAAAAGGTATGGACAAAAAAAACAGACTGACTGGACCAACAGCCAATTATGTACCGGCATGGAAAAAGAAGGCATGGCCAGAAACTTGGAGACTGCAAATGACAAGTCTATCATCTCCAGCCAGTATATCCTTGGAACCGGTTTTCAGTGCAGATGGATCAACTCTCAAACAAAAGGACCAGGCTGCATAAAATGTGAAGGATTAACCATGATTGAGATTAATAGATATTCTCTTCATCACAATTATGTGGTAGCATCCTGTTACAAGCTGCCCTTCATGATGGACTTGTAACTAAATATGTGAAACAAATGTAAGCATTAAAATGTAGCCTTTAGTGGGGCGTGGTTTTCAAATTTCATCTTTGTTTCACAATAAATGTGCTGGCTTGACACGTGGGTGATGTCCATGTCTCTCAACCCTTTCCCTAAACCCCACCTTTCCAGCTAATGAACAGCGTGTCTCTGAGTGCACCCCTCACTCTACGAGATAGTCTACCTCCATTGCAGCCGCATTCTGCCCTGCAACCCACCCGGCACTTTTTAACTGGTGACTGCAATAGGGCTACAGGCTCTGATGATCTCCTGCTCTAAGATGTCCCACCCAGCAGTATGTAGGCAGGACTTTTTACTACCAATCCCTGGAGTCAGGAAACTGCTGCTGGCTTCATTAAGGCACATGTACGCCAACTTCGCCTAACTCATAAACAAACATAATAAATATATCATACAGCCCTACAATTATATTCAGGAAAGTAGCTATCTGTTTCTATGCGGACCTATGGCACGTCAGTATAAATTGTATAACTCGGGGTAAATCAATTAATCTCCCGGTGCCTAAGATTGTAAGTATGCTTGAAATGTAATTCAGTTGTAAATATATGAAACGTAATGTTGTTGTGAAACTGAAACTTGGGAATCCTCAACTAATGTACAGTGCTCCATCACTATCCAGCTAGGCTTGGCCTTTATATGCAGTAAGTGTCAGTACATACATATAGTATACTTAATCACAACAATAACCTGCCCTCGTATGTAAATACAAAAATATCACTCACACCTTCTTTAACCCTAACACGAAAAAGCTCACCCACAATACACTCCCTAACCTAAACAAACATTCCTCCCAAACTCACACTCTCCCTTCCCCCAACCCCATCAAAATTCCTATACCAAAAATAACGAGCTGAATGCCAGTCTGGTGGTTTGCTTTCTCACCAGCTGATAGTATGTTTACTTCTGCCATTCTGGCATGGATATTTGGTCCATGCACATGGACTGGTCATGTGATGGCACAATATTATTCTTGTAATGTCTGCATGGGAAGGGTAGAAGCTACTGCCCCAACTGCATTTTGCCATTTGCCACTTTTCCAGTGGGGGAGGGAGAAACGCTTGGGCCATCTACTCCACCCTCTGCAGCCTCAGCCATTGTGCCTTGTGATGCTTTACTGCTGTGGTACAATTGCAGGTTCAACCCCCCCCCCCCCTCCGATCACAACCCCTGGCCCCCTGCTCCTTCCTTACTCCAGGGTGGATGGCCCTCTGAGGGGTGGTAGAGTGGGAGGGGCTAGATGCCACCTACTGCAAGTACATGCAAAGTGTAATGCTGCTGGTTCAGTAACCACTATCAATACTACAACCCTCTCATGCTTTATTTATTTTCAATACTTTAAATGGGCAGGTACTGGGCTCCTGCACTTCCCTCATTTGAAAGGGAGAGTGCCTGCATTTCCCAGCACTACTGCAATACATTTAATTGGAGATTACCGGCACTTCTCAGGAGAAAACAGGTACTCTGAATAGTGAGTATCTGTACTTCTGTATTTCCACTTAAAGCACTGTTTATTTTTCACCCAACCAATCCTACCCTTCCAACAAACACATATTTCTTTGTGTCTTGTTGTTTCTCTACAACCATTACTCCTCCTGTTCCACCATCGCAAATGTAAATTTCACACAAAGGATATGTGAAGCTAGGTACACAAACTGTGCCAAGTTCACAGATTGTGAAGGTGTCTGAGGATTTCCAACTAAACCAAAAGACAAGCATCAAAATACGCCCAACCTAGGCCATTAAGTGGGCTGGGTCCCTACAGGTCTCAGACCCAGTAGTAAATAGAAAAGGATATTGAAATGGGTCCCTATTGGGCCCTATATTTACGTCCTTAATTGTAATGGCAAAAACACTGATCAAATACTGAACAATGAATGTAAAAAATGGTAAGGTAGATACTATTCAGCGATTTAGTTCCTGTTTATATTTCACTTTTTACTTGGGCTTGCATTCTGTAACACAGTTGGCATTTCAGGAAGGCGCTTCTTTGTGTAGCATAATACTTTCAACTGAGTCACCTCCAGGGGCCCTATTATGTAAAGTGCGCACTTTTCCTGTTTGTGCCCAGCGCACCTTTAACTAGGTGCACCGGGTGCCCTATTACATCAAATACGGTGCCCCCAAAGGAGCTGCCAACTCGTGCTGCGCATTCATGTAAAAAAACGGAGCAGCTGCTTTGAAGCCGCTCCATGTTTACACAGTGCAGGCGGCAACCTGCCTGCACTTTTAAAGGGGATTAAAGATCCCCTTGCCGGTGGGTTCAGTGAGTTACTCTCAAGAAGGCTGCAATCAAGGGGCCGCTCTGACAGTGCGCCACCTGTCAGTGAACTTCATGAGAGCTTCTTTGCCTCTGCGCCCGTGTCTATAATACAGCACTGGCGCAGAGGCAAAGGGATTCCATCATTTGCCTGGGGCCACGCCCCCATGCGAATGAGGGAACACCCTCGGAAGCACTGGCGCTGTATGTGCGCCAGCACTTTCAGTATTACAGAAGGGGACACACCAACATCTCTGGCCCCTTCTGTAATACCAAAGTGCCCCGGGGTGCGCAAAAAGGGTGCAAACGCTTGTTGTGCCCCCGGGGTACTTCTATAATATGGCCCAGGTGTTGATAACTGGCCACAATTAAGCACAGTTGAGCGCTCTGCAGTGCAGGTTTCTCATTGTGTCTGTCAGTGGGTAAAATACTTAAGAATACATTTTCTTCCAATCTTTGGCCTCTCTGCAGAGCGCACAGGGCAGTGGTCACGTATTCCATTTGCAATTGTGATTCTGTGCAAATGTGTGTGAAGGAGGAACACAGATGTCAAAATATTGACATGGCGAAAGTAAAAGAAATAAGTGCTTTGTGTGTTTGAGGATGGTGAAGTGAAGGAGATGCAAGAAAGTGCATCAAGAATAGACTGAAAAGAGGGTGCTGAAGAGGAAAGAGATGAGGTGTAAAATATGCAGATGGACGAGATGTAGAGAGAAAAACGGGTGCACATGTCTAAAATAGAGTGAACATAACGGGAGTGATTGAGACACTCTGAAGACCACTACCCCCTCCCACAGGCCTCAGTAATGAATATTTTACCATCACACAGTTTCAGAATTGAAAAAATGTAATATTCATTATTTATGACAAATCACTGCTGTTACTCATTTATCTTAAACAGACCCTCCAGGATTTCGTGATTTGCAAACAAATCGCAAAATGCCGCGATTTTTACAAAACTGCCCGCGAAATTTGGAAAATGTGGTGAAACGGTAATGAGTGCTAAAATGTAGTGAAATAATACTGTCACTGCCACAGAATGTGCTGGATTATGGCACATAATTTGCCTTTGTTTTTTGCATAATTTGACTGACTAGAAATTAGGTAAGTGTGGAAAAAGCGTGCTCAAGTAAACAGTGGCACTGCAATATCCAATCAGTGGCGGCAGTCCACCTTCGACACGATGTAATGCCTCAGGTGCGTAGAACAATCTTTGGCAAAAGTGACAGAGCTTGTGTTTGTGGTTCATGTGGCTGTCAATCACAGCGGACGCTTTCTGCAAGATGGTGTTGGTGAATCAGTGCTGAGCTCCAGACATTTCCTTTCATGCTTTGGCATGTTCGTCGGTGGTCAGCGTTCGAGGGGGTAGCACATGTACATTCAGCTGTAAATGGCTCACGTTGAGGAGGCGTCTCATACCAGGGGTTTAATGCAACCCTATCCGTGAAGCGGAGGGCAGACGTGTCTTTCTGAGATGATTGGTTGCATCACTTCGGTGTCGTAGGTGACTGATTGCTTCCTATGCTGTGTGGTTTACAGTCCAAAGCAGAGGCGCAACTACAGCCAAATTTCGGGGGTGGCGGCTAATAGAAATTTCGGGGGGGGGGGCTAATTCTTCCAGCAATAGGCAGAGTGGAGATGCTCTAAGAAGGGGTGAAAAACAACAAGGCCTCGTTAACATGTAAATGGTCTTTTAAAGACCTGTGAAGTACTCGGGTGCGGCTGCAATAATACGGACGCCAGCTCACAGCAGCTCAAAAACTGTCTGTGTGTGTGCCCGGGAAGCTGTCTCAGCCCGGGCTGACACACACGACGGGGCCCTTTGAGCCATACATGCTTTTTGGCCCCTGGACAGTGCTAATAAACGTTGCGTAATATGCCTCCCCTTTTAAAATGCGTCATTGCATTAGGTTTCCAGGGCATGACAGTGCCGCGGTGCTCTCTGTCTCAACGTCCGACCTTAAACATTAGCACAGCCTATGTGTGTGCCAGGCTGCTTCTCGCTCACCTTGCCCAGAGAGCATAAACATAGAAGCACTGCTGGCACCTGCTGTAGTATGTCCTCAATTTTCCTGAAAACAAGTAAAATTGAAACCCTGGATAAAATGAAGCCAATCAGGATTTACTTAATCCTGCTACATTCCTGGTGGCAAAGTTGAGAATAATAGCAAATGGTCTTGCCCTGGGCTCCACCCTTTGACCTGGCAATGGGTTACATTCCTTAACAGCTGTGGCATCATTATTATTGACTGAATCAACAGGTAATGGTTATTCAGCTCACCAGCAAAAATAGCTACAGAGCTACATCTTTCACAAGAAATGATTGTCAGCCTGTCAACCCCAAGGAATTACATCACTCTAGATAGCCAGATAGCACCAGCAGAGCATACCTGCTGGCAGTAGGTATGTTGTAAGGGTAGTAAACTGCAGGTGTAGTACAACACATGCCCTTTTAAAATTAAGCACTATACAGTCCGCAAAGTCTTGCTTTTGCCCGTTGCCCACCCAAGAACACTTCTAGCTATAATGATTTCATTATGCAAAAAACTAAAATCCCATAATCTCCTGCTGAACCAATGAAGGACTTTATTAATAAATTGTTGACTTTCTTCACTCTGCGCAGGTCGAAGAGGAGCTTCTTTTAAAACAACAAAAGGAATTGCTTGAGGTGTCAGCTGAAGAGGCATTTCGGGCTGCTCCAGAGTCAGAAAGACAGTACAGGAAGACTAGCAGAATTAGCTTGAGGGACAAATGTTACAGTATTAGTTTCCTTGGAAATACAGCTATCTGAATCAAGGCGCTGTATGGTCCCACAAGATTGGGGGGCATCAGTGCCATCCTCAATTCTTCGAATTGACTTGGGTAGGTGATCAGAGGTGGGCAAGTCGAAATGGCACACTCAATTGCTTTTAGTCTACCCATCAATGAGTCAAATAGTCTCTTGAGTGCTGGGTATGTACAGGGTTTGTGATGTTGAAACTGACCTAACCTCCAAATTCACTACAGCAGTAGTGGCATACACTGGACTGCCAACTGGATTGGGCAGCACTTTATCCTTACGGTGCACAGTACGCAAAGAGTCCTTTTTAGGTCGAGCCTAGCGCAGCGCGCAAGCGCTGCTTAGGAGATGACCTCTTGAAATTGGTCTGTTCTTTTTGGAAAACTCATGCATGTACTGCACTGTTTCCAAAGAGTACTCGTGCAGGTACAGCATCCACCTTGCGGGAGCGAGCAGCTGCGCCATCTGTTTCCAATTATCGGGCCCGCGCTTGTTTACATTTGCCTGTCTCGCGGTCGCGTTAATTGGAAACAGATGGCGGTCGCGTTCACTTTTGCGGCTGCTGTTTCCTGATAATTCTTATACATGTCTCCAGCATCGAGCATGTACTGTAGTGCTGCATGCGCCTTCCTTGTGTTGACGACTTTCTTTTATAGAGCCCACCAACATGACAAAAGTGCTTGGTATTATACCGATTTCCAGCCAATAGGTGTTTTTACGTCCTGGAACGAAGGCAGGTTATTTCAATGTAAACAGACTTTTCGGTAGATTTTCTTCCGTTTCACTTGCTCTCTTTTCTACTCTAGCTGTCTAGTGGTTATGACGCTGACTTTACGAATGCTCAGTGCGTTGCTTTACTCTGCCTGGTTTTTCATGAATCAACCCCAGACTTGCAGCTACGGGGGAGGGGTGTCTCCGCTCTATCCCAGTCTATCTACGCTAGTGTGTTCTTTCTTTTTATTTGGAAGACTCATCTGTCTTTTAACGTTTCTCTGTTTTTCTTTTTCACTTTTCATACTCTCCTTGTTTCTTCCTGTCGCTCACTCCACTCTCAACGTCTCTCGTGTCTATATCGACTTTTCTCTCTTCAGTCTCCTCCTCATTTTGTCATTTTTTTTTCTTCATCTGTGCCTCATAGATATCTCTCCCATCGCTCCGTCTCCTACGCCAATATCAAACTCACTTGTTCGTGGGCTGTTTCTTTCTTTTAGTTTCTCAAGAGCCTCGTTTTCGTTTACTGTTTCACTCGTTCTTAGTCCCTCCTCCCCTTTTGTTCTCGCATAACCCTTTATTCTCTGGTTCTATTGAACTTCGATCGCTCATCAAGGTAGGCTACAATGATCAAAGTACAGCTAGTGAAAAAATAGTATTATTAATAATTTGTGGATTTTCTTCTTGGATAGCACAGTTTTCAGAAATAAGCATAAATGCGACTGGATTGACATGTTTGGGACGTTTCTTGCTTGATGACAGGAAATCACAACCCGGGACAGGTGTCTGTGTTTTGTTGATGCTAAACAATTTCACAGGTAACTTTTGTTTCGTTCTATGACAACTTCTCAAATCATGTTTCTCAGCTACACTGTACTTTGGACAAGGCCGAGGGCAAACCCCTCAACACTGGGGCCCGATGTCCTTTCCAGCTGCCTGTCCCAGTGGAAAGTGTATGGGCTCCCTAAGGCTTACTTTGCATTCTTTCTCCTGAGCTGGGCAGTGGTGTGGAAGACCTGGTTAGCAATGTTAATATGGCCTAACATCTTGGCTATATTCAGTGCCGTTAGAATTATGTAGCGTGGAGGACAAAATCAGGCAGCAGGGTTCATTCTGATGGAACCAGTAGGTGGATGAGCATGTTGGAGTGTTACTTTGAGGGGCTTGAAGGTTTTTCTTAAAAGGAGCACATGTGAATGAATCTCAGCAGTAACAGAAAGCTCCACCTTTTTCTGGGTGAAAAATATTTGAAAAATAAACTATGCCTTTTATAAAGGTTGTAAATATTAAATTCAATATGCAATTCTGAGATACCTAAAAATGCTTGTTTTCCTGCGGTATTCAGCATTGTTTTTATATTTTTCTTTTTTAAAACTATGCTTAGCAAACGAGAATTGGTCAAACCAATAAAAAAGGCACCCGAATTATACAGGCGAGACCTATTGGCTTTGCCAATGCTTGTTTACTTTTCCCTGGGTGTGAGCTGAGAAAAATCAGTCAAAGGCTTCACAGCATTAACAGGATCTGAATCAATAGTTACAAGTTCATGTGAAATACAAGGATTAACTCTCCTCCATCAGGAGGACCCAGATGTCTTTAATCAACTCAAGTTACTTGATTTAGTACTGGGGCCGGCGACTTCTGATGCTGGTAGAGCCTGCTTATCTTCCAGTAAAACCTGTTTGGTGACACCTAAGCTTTCCTCAACATTACTGATCTCATGGTTGAGGGCCCCCATAGCACTAGTTAAAAAATTTGCAAAAGAGGGTGCCTGAGGAAGAGGTGTCCTGCCTCTCGGATCCGGAGTAGGCGGTGCCCCGACAGGGGTGCATACATGGCCACTAGAACATCCCAGGGAGAAATACAGCACCCTCCCACAAGGTTAGGACTGGAGCTGTGCTTCCGTAGAGCTGCAGACACTTTAAACATGCCTATTACAAGTGGAATACTCTGCTAAAACAGTTTCAATTGATTTCAGGCTGAAAATGAATGATTAAATTTCCATATTTGTGCCGCTAAATTTGCTAATCCATGCCGCAATATCCTGGGGGGTCTGCGACCACTGTCAAAGCCAATAGTCTTGGCTGGTTTTAGGTGTGTGTCATTTGTGTTATGTATCTGGATACAATTACAGAAAGCTAAGGGAGCAGCAAAAATACCAGTTGCGTGGCACACTATGGGAATCGCAGAAATATAATTTATGTGTTAAGCCAAGTCCCTAATTACATAGGCCACATCCTTTTAGATCCCGCCCACTTTTTCATCCCATTTAAAGCCATGACCCAACCCATGCTCTGTAGACTGAAATTCTGAGGCGGGCTATCGGGCTGCATGGAACTGTTTTCCCTGCTACCACACTCAGGGTTGTTTTTAGCAGTAGTGAAACACAAATGTTACTGGAGCTCACGACCAGCCGCATACTACGCATTTCCCTGTTGCAGGAAGTGGTCCCACTCCAGTATACCCCCTGGGTATTACAACAGCAGGGAATGAAAAAAGCAGATGTTTTGATGCTGTGACCCACAGGGAGACATTAAGCTGGGGCTGCCAAAAAGCTCCTTCAGTGGAAGAGAAAAACTTGGAGAACTCAGGCAGCCCCATTTTACTGCCTCTTTTTGTAATTTCTTTTTAAGCTTCCCCAATGCAGAAATTGTCCATGTGGCAAGGGTTTGTATAAAAATGCAACAGTGTGACGCACATGGTTTCACAACATCATACTCTACCAACAACTGCAGTCAAGAACTTAAATAAAATAATAATTTAGAAAAAAATAAACACTTGCCATTATGCCTTGGTGCCAGCACCCCCACCTGCCGCCTGATTTCATACTCATAAACAATAATGTCTGCCCAACCATGTACTATCTGGCGCTGGCAGTGTGCAATCCCTATATTATTAAGCAATCCCATGCACATAAGCTTTATGATTCAACCCACTTGCATGAGACCTACCGCTTGTCTGAGGCCTACCACCTGCCACTAGCATGCAAAGAAAGAATGGCTGGAGGCATTCTGATCTATTTGCTGACACCTCCTTTCCTTAGAGTTTAGATGTGAAGATGATGAAAACAAAAAAAGAAAGGAAAAAAGTACCATAACTATTAAAACACAAAAAAACAATTACAAAAATATAATAAGCACGAAATAAAGAAAATATTATCAGCAACCGGTGACCGAAAAACAATAACAAACAGACGCAAAAAAACACACAAAAAAAAGGGGAGGATGATTGGACAGACCAAAATAGGGTTGCTGACTTAAAGATAGAAGCTCCAGTCTTTTCAACCTCTCTTTAAAAATTAAAGTCTGACTCCATTCGTGTTGATGCAAATTATGCATTTGGCATCATGTGACGTGCGCCATGGTCACTAAGTGCAAAAGAAACAATTGATGGACGGAATGCTGAACAATGCAAACATTCACCCGCAGTCACAAGGATCTGGGTTAAATCCATCATTCTTTTGCTCACCACACCACCCCAGTTTAGACCCAGCCATATGCAAATCAGTCTTGACCCTGTTCCTTGTGGGAACAGTCCAGCCCGAACTGCCAAGCCAGGTCCTCCCTGGACCGGAAACAAGCATCCTAGGACCGGTTTCAGGGCATCACCCTTCTTCAGCCAGGCTAGCTTGAATCCAGTGGTGTAGTGAGCACGGGACCCACGTCTGGGCATACCCTTCCCACTTAGGGCGACAAATGCAAAAGAAACAATTGATGGACGGAATGCTGAACAATGCAAACATTCACCCCCAGTCACAAGGATCTGGGTTAAATCCATCATTCTTTTGCTCACCACACCACCCCAGTTTAGACCCAGCCATATGCAAATCAGTCTTGACCCTGTTCCTTGTGGGAACAGTCCAGCCCGAACTGCCAAGCCAGGTCCTCCCTGGACCGGAAACAAGCATCCTAGGACCGGTTTCAGGGCATCACCCTTCTTCAGCCAGGCTAGCTTGAATCCAGTGGTGTAGTGAGCACGGGACCCACGTCTGGGCATACCCTTCCCACTTAGGGCGACAAATGCAAAAGAAACAATTGATGGACGGAATGCTGAACAATGCAAACATTCACCCCCAGTCACAAGGATCTGGGTTAAATCCATCATTCTTTTGCTCACCACACCACCCCAGTTTAGACCCAGCCATATGCAAATCAGTCTTGACCCTGTTCCTTGTGGGAACAGTCCAGCCCGAACTGCCAAGCCAGGTCCTCCCTGGTCCGGAAACAAGCATCCTAGGACCGGTTTCAGGGCATCACCCTTCTTCAGCCAGGCTAGCTTGAATCCAGTGGTGTAGTGAGCACGGGACCCACGTCTGGGCATACCCTTCCCACTTAGGGCGACAAATGCAAAAGAAACAATTGATGGACGGAATGCTGAACAATGCAAACATTCACCCCCAGTCACAAGGATCTGGGTTAAATCCATCATTCTTTTGCTCACCACACCACCCCAGTTTAGACCCAGCCATATGCAAATCAGTCTTGACCCTGTTCCTTGTGGGAACAGTCCAGCCCGAACTGCCAAGCCAGGTCCTCCTGGACCGGAAACAAGCATCCTAGGACCGGTTTCAGGGCATCACCCTTCTTCAGCCAGGCTAGCTTGAATCCAGTGGTGTAGTGAGCACGGGACCCATGTCTGGGCATACCCTTCCCACTTAGGGCGACAAATGCAAAAGAAACAATTGATGGACGGAATGCTGAACAATGCAAACATTCACCCCCAGTCACAAGGATCTGGGTTAAATCCATCATTCTTTTGCTCACCACACCACCCCAGTTTAGACCCAGCCATATGCAAATCAGTCTTGACCCTGTTCCTTGTGGGAACAGTCCAGCCCGAACTGCCAAGCCAGGTCCTCCCTGGACCGGAAACAAGCATCCTAGGACCGGTTTCAGGGCATCACCCTTCTTCAGCCAGGCTAGCTTGAATCCAGTGGTGTAGTGAGCACGGGACCCACGTCTGGGCATACCCTTCCCACTTAGGGCGACAAATGCAAAAGAAACAATTGATGGACGGAATGCTGAACAATGCAAACATTCACCCCCAGTCACAAGGATCTGGGTTAAATCCATCATTCTTTTGCTCACCACACCACCCCAGTTTAGACCCAGCCATATGCAAATCAGTCTTGACCCTGTTCCTTGTGGGAACAGTCCAGCCCGAACTGCCAAGCCAGGTCCTCCCTGGACCGGAAACAAGCATCCTAGGTCCGGTTTGAGGGCATCACCCTTCTTCAGCCAGGCTAGCTTGAATCCAGTGGTGTAGTGAGCACGGAACCCACGTCTGGGCATACCCTTCCCACTTAGGGCGACAAATGCAAAAGAAACAATTGATGGACGGAATGCTGAACAATGCAAACATTCACCCCCAGTCACAAGGATCTGGGTTAAATCCATCATTCTTTTGCTCACCACACCACCCCAGTTTAGACCCAGCCATATGCAAATCAGTCTTGACCCTGTTCCTTGTGGGAACAGTCCAGCCCGAACTGCCAAGCCAGGTCCTCCCTGGTCCGGAAACAAGCATCCTAGGACCGGTTTCAGGGCATCACCCTTCTTCAGCCAGGCTAGCTTGAATCCAGTGGTGTAGTGAGCACGGGACCCACGTCTGGGCATACCCTTCCCACTTAGGGCGACAAATGCAAAAGAAACAATTGATGGACGGAATGCTGAACAATGCAAACATTCACCCCCAGTCACAAGGATCTGGGTTAAATCCATCATTCTTTTGCTCACCACACCACCCCAGTTTAGACCCAGCCATATGCAAATCAGTCTTGACCCTGTTCCTTGTGGGAACAGTCCAGCCCGAACTGCCAAGCCAGGTCCTCCCTGGACCGGAAACAAGCATCCTAGGACCGGTTTCAGGGCATCACCCTTCTTCAGCCAGGCTAGCTTGAATCCAGTGGTGTAGTGAGCACGGGACCCATGTCTGGGCATACCCTTCCCACTTAGGGCGACAAATGCAAAAGAAACAATTGATGGACGGAATGCTGAACAATGCAAACATTCACCCCCAGTCACAAGGATCTGGGTTAAATCCATCATTCTTTTGCTCACCACACCACCCCAGTTTAGACCCAGCCATATGCAAATCAGTCTTGACCCTGTTCCTTGTGGGAACAGTCCAGCCCGAACTGCCAAGCCAGGTCCTCCCTGGACCGGAAACAAGCATCCTAGGACCGGTTTCAGGGCATCACCCTTCTTCAGCCAGGCTAGCTTGAATCCAGTGGTGTAGTGAGCACGGGACCCACGTCTGGGCATACCCTTCCCACTTAGGGCGACAAATGCAAAAGAAACAATTGATGGACGGAATGCTGAACAATGCAAACATTCACCCCCAGTCACAAGGATCTGGGTTAAATCCATCATTCTTTTGCTCACCACACCACCCCAGTTTAGACCCAGCCATATGCAAATCAGTCTTGACCCTGTTCCTTGTGGGAACAGTCCAGCCCGAACTGCCAAGCCAGGTCCTCCCTGGACCGGAAACAAGCATCCTAGGTCCGGTTTGAGGGCATCACCCTTCTTCAGCCAGGCTAGCTTGAATCCAGTGGTGTAGTGAGCACGGAACCCACGTCTGGGCATACCCTTCCCACTTAGGGCGACAAATGCAAAAGAAACAATTGATGGACGGAATGCTGAACAATGCAAACATTCACCCCCAGTCACAAGGATCTGGGTTAAATCCATCATTCTTTTGCTCACCACACCACCCCAGTTTAGACCCAGCCATATGCAAATCAGTCTTGACCCTGTTCCTTGTGGGAACAGTCCAGCCCGAACTGCCAAGCCAGGTCCTCCCTGGACCGGAAACAAGCATCCTAGGACCGGTTTCAGGGCATCACCCTTCTTCAGCCAGGCTAGCTTGAATCCAGTGGTGTAGTGAGCACGGGACCCACGTCTGGGCATACCCTTCCCACTTAGGGCGACAAATGCAAAAGAAACAATTGATGGACGGAATGCTGAACAATGCAAACATTCACCCCCAGTCACAAGGATCTGGGTTAAATCCATCATTCTTTTGCTCACCACACCACCCCAGTTTAGACCCAGCCATATGCAAATCAGTCTTGACCCTGTTCCTTGTGGGAACAGTCCAGCCCGAACTGCCAAGCCAGGTCCTCCTGGACCGGAAACAAGCATCCTAGGTCCGGTTTGAGGGCATCACCCTTCTTCAGCCAGGCTAGCTTGAATCCAGTGGTGTAGTGAGCACGGAACCCACGTCTGGGCATACCCTTCCCACTTAGGGCGACAAATGCAAAAGAAACAATTGATGGACGGAATGCTGAACAATGCAAACATTCACCCCCAGTCACAAGGATCTGGGTTAAATCCATCATTCTTTTGCTCACCACACCACCCCAGTTTAGACCCAGCCATATGCAAATCAGTCTTGACCCTGTTCCTTGTGGGAACAGTCCAGCCCGAACTGCCAAGCCAGGTCCTCCCTGGACCGGAAACAAGCATCCTAGGACCGGTTTCAGGGCATCACCCTTCTTCAGCCAGGCTAGCTTGAATCCAGTGGTGTAGTGAGCACGGGACCCACGTCTGGGCATACCCTTCCCACTTAGGGCGACAAATGCAAAAGAAACAATTGATGGACGGAATGCTGAACAATGCAAACATTCACCCCCAGTCACAAGGATCTGGGTTAAATCCATCATTCTTTTGCTCACCACGCCACCCCAGTTTAGACCCAGCCATATGCAAATCAGTCTTGACCCTGTTCCTTGTGGGAACAGTCCAGCCCGAACTGCCAAGCCAGGTCCTCCCTGGACCGGAAACAAGCATCCTAGGACCGGTTTCAGGGCATCACCCTTCTTCAGCCAGGCTAGCTTGAATCCAGTGGTGTAGTGAGCACGGGACCCACGTCTGGGCATACCCTTCCCACTTAGGGCGACAAATGCAAAAGAAACAATTGATGGACGGAATGCTGAACAATGCAAACATTCACCCCCAGTCACAAGGATCTGGGTTAAATCCATCATTCTTTTGCTCACCACACCACCCCAGTTTAGACCCAGTCATATGCAAATCAGTCTTGACCCTGTTCCTTGTGGGAACAGTCCAGCCCGAACTGCCAAGCCAGGTCCTCCCTGGACCGGAAACAAGCATCCTAGGACCGGTTTCAGGGCATCACCCTTCTTCAGCCAGGCTAGCTTGAATCCAGTGGTGTAGTGAGCACGGGACCCACGTCTGGGCATACCCTTCCCACTTAGGGCGACAAATACAAAAGAAACAATTGATGGACGGAATGCTGAACAATGCAAACATTCACCCCCAGTCACAAGGATCTGGGTTAAATCCATCATTCTTTTGCTCACCACACCACCCCAGTTTAGACCCAGCCATATGCAAATCAGTCTTGACCCTGTTCCTTGTGGGAACAGTCCAGCCCGAACTGCCAAGCCAGGTCCTCCCTGGACCGGAAACAAGCATCCTAGGACCGGTTTCAGGGCATCACCCTTCTTCAGCCAGGCTAGCTTGAATCCAGAGGGTGTAGTGAGCACGGGACCCACGTCTGGGCATACCCTTCCCACTTAGGGCGACAAATGCAAAAGAAACAATTGATGGACGGAATGCTGAACAATGCAAACATTCACCCCCAGTCACAAGGATCTGGGTTAAATCCATCATTCTTTTGCTCACCACACCACCCCAGTTTAGACCTAGCCATATGCAAATCAGTCTTGACCCTGTTCCTTGTGGGAACAGTCCAGCCCGAACTGCCAAGCCAGGTCCTCCCTGGACCGGAAACAAGCATCCTAGGACCGGTTTCAGGGCATCACCCTTCTTCAGCCAGGCTAGCTTGAAATCAGTGGTGTAGTGAGCACGGGACCCACGTCTGGGCATACCCTTCCCACTTAGGGCGACAAATGCAAAAGAAACAATTGATGGACGGAATGCTGAACAATGCAAACATTCACCCCCAGTCACAAGGATCTGGGTTAAATCCATCATTCTTTTGCTCACCACACCACCCCAGTTTAGACCCAGCCATATGCAAATCAGTCTTGACCCTGTTCCTTGTGGGAACAGTCCAGCCCGAACTGCCAAGCCAGGTCCTCCCTGGACCGGAAACAAGCATCCTAAGACCGGTTTCAGGGCATCACCCTTCTTCAGCCAGGCTAGCTTGAATCCAGTGGTGTAGTGAGCACGGGACCCACGTCTGGGCATACCCTTCCCACTTAGGGCTGGACTGTTCCCACAGGGCACAGGGTCAAGACTGATTTGCATATGGCTGGGTTCAAGCTGGAATGGCATGGTGAGCAAAAAAACGATGGATTTGGGCCCAGATCTCTGTACTGGGGTGAATGTATGACATTTTTCTGCATTCTGTCCAACAATTGTTGTTTTTGCATTTGTCACCCCGAGTGGGACGGGTATGCCCAGACGTGGGTCCCGTGCTCTCCATGCCGCTGGAGTCAAGTATCCTGGCTGAAGAGGGTGAAACCCCGAAACCGGTCCTAGGATGCTTGTTTCCAGTCCAGGGAGGACCTGGCCTGGCAGTTCGGGCTGGACTGTTCCCACAGGGCACAGGGTCAAGACTGATTTGCATATGGCTGGGTTCAAGCTGGAATGGCATGGTGAGCAAAAAACGATGGATTTGGGCCCAGATCTCTGTACTGGGGTGAATGTATGACATTTTTCTGCATTCTGTCCAACAATTGTTGTTTTTGCATTTGTCACCCCCAGTGGGACGGGTATGCCCAGACGTGGGTCCCGTGCTCTCCATGCCGCTGGAGTCAAGCTATCCTGGCTGAAGAGGGGTGAAACCCCGAAACCGGTCCTAGGATGCTTGTTTCCAGTCCAGGGAGGACCTGGCCTGGCAGTTCGGGCTGGACTGTTCCCACAGGGCACAGGGTCAAGACTGATTTGCATATGGCTGGGTTCAAGCTGGAATGGCATGGTGAGCAAAAAACGATGGATTTGGGCCCAGATCTCTGTACTGGGGTGAATGTATGACATTTTTCTGCATTCTGTCCAACAATTGTTGTTTTTGCATTTGTCACCCCGAGTGGGACGGGTATGCCCAGACGTGGGTCCCGTGCTCTCCATGCCGCTGGAGTCAAGTATCCTGGCTGAAGAGGGGTGAAACCCCGAAACCGGTCCTAGGATGCTTGTTTCCAGTCCAGGGAGGACCTGGCCTGGCAGTTCGGGCTGGACTGTTCCCACAGGGCACAGGGTCAAGACTGATTTGCATATGGCTGGGTTCAAGCTGGAATGGCATGGTGAGCAAAAAAACGATGGATTTGGGCCCAGATCTCTGTACTGGGGTGAATGTATGACATTTTTCTGCATTCTGTCCAACAATTGTTGTTTTTGCATTTGTCACCCCGAGTGGGACGGGTATGCCCAGACGTGGGTCCCGTGCTCTCCATGCCGCTGGAGTCAAGCTATCCTGGCTGAAGAGGGGTGAAACCCCGAAACCGGTCCTAGGATGCTTGTTTCCAGTCCAGGGAGGACCTGGCCTGGCAGTTCGGGCTGGACTGTTCCCACAGGGCACAGGGTCAAGACTGATTTTCATATGGCTGGGTTCAAGCTGGAATGGCATGGTGAGCAAAAAAACGATGGATTTGGGCCCAGATCCCTGTACTGGGGTGAATGTATGACATTTTTCTGCATTCTGTCCAACAATTGTTGTTTTTGCATTTGTCACCCCCAGTGGGACGGGTATGCCCAGACGTGGGTCCCGTGCTCTCCATGCCGCTGGAGTCAAGCTATCCTGGCTGAAGAGGGGTGAAACCCCGAAACCGGTCCTAGGATGCTTGTTTCCAGTCCAGGGAGGACCTGGCCTGGCAGTTCGGGCTGGACTGTTCCCACAGGGCACAGGGTCAAGACTGATTTGCATATGGCTGGGTTCAAGCTGGAATGGCATGGTGAGCAAAAAAACGATGGATTTGGGCCCAGATCTCTGTACTGGGGTGAATGTATGACATTTTTCTGCATTCTGTCCAACAATTGTTGTTTTTGCATTTGTCACCCCGAGTGGGACGGGTATGCCCAGACGTGGGTCCCGTGCTCTCCATGCCGCTGGAGTCAAGCTGTCCTGGCTGAAGAGGGGTGAAACCCCGAAACCGGTCCTAGGATGCTTGTTTCCAGTCCAGGGAGGACCTGGCCTGGCAGTTCGGGCTGGACTGTTCCCACAGGGCACAGGGTCAAGACTGATTTGCATATGGCTGGGTTCAAGCTGGAATGGCATGGTGAGCAAAAAAACGATGGATTTGGGCCCAGATCTCTGTACTGGGGTGAATGTATGACATTTTTCTGCATTCTGTCCAACAATTGTTGTTTTTGCATTTGTCACCCCGAGTGGGACGGGTATGCCCAGACGTGGGTCCCGTGCTCTCCATGCCGCTGGAGTCAAGCTATCCTGGCTGAAGAGGGGTGAAACCCCGAAACCGGTCCTAGGATGCTTGTTTCCAGTCCAGGGAGGACCTGGCCTGGCAGTTCGGGCTGGACTGTTCCCACAGGGCACAGGGTCAAGACTGATTTGCATATGGCTGGGTTCAAGCTGGAATGGCATGGTGAGCAAAAAAACGATGGATTTGGGCCCAGATCTCTGTACTGGGGTGAATGTATGACATTTTTCTGCATTCTGTCCAACAATTGTTGTTTTTGCATTTGTCACCCCGAGTGGGACGGGTATGCCCAGACGTGGGTCCCGTGCTCTCCATGCCGCTGGAGTCAAGCTATCCTGGCTGAAGAGGGTGAAACCCCGAAACCGGTCCTAGGATGCTTGTTTCCAGTCCAGGGAGGACCTGGCCTGGCAGTTCGGGCTGGACTGTTCCCACAGGGCACAGGGTCAAGACTGAGTTGCATATGGCTGGGTTCAAGCTGGAATGGCATGGTGAGCAAAAAAACGATGGATTTGGGCCCAGATCTCTGTACTGGGGTGAATGTATGACATTTTTCTGCATTCTGTCCAACAATTGTTGTTTTTGCATTTGTCACCCCGAGTGGGACGGGTATGCCCAGACGTGGGTCCCGTGCTCTCCATGCCGCTGGAGTCAAGCTATCCTGGCTGAAGAGGGGTGAAACCCCGAAACCGGTCCTGGGATGCTTGTTTCCAGTCCAGGGAGGACCTGGCCTGGCAGTTCGGGCTGGACTGTTCCCACAGGGCACAGGGTCAAGACTGATTTGCATATGGCTGGGTTCAAGCTGGAATGGCATGGTGAGCAAAAAAACGATGGATTTGGGCCCAGATCTCTGTACTGGGGTGAATGTATGACATTTTTCTGCATTCTGTCCAACAATTGTTGTTTTTGCATTTGTCACCCCGAGTGGGACGGGTATGCCCAGACGTGGGTCCCGTGCTCTCCATGCCGCTGGAGTCAAGCTATCCTGGCTGAAGAGGGGTGAAACCCCGAAACCGGTCCTAGGATGCTTGTTTCCAGTCCAGGGAGGACCTGGCCTGGCAGTTCGGGCTGGACTGTTCCCTCAGGGCACAGGGTCAAGACTGATTTGCATATGGCTGGGTTCAAGCTGGAATGGCATGGTGAGCAAAAAAACGATGGATTTGGGCCCAGATCTCTGTACTGGGGTGAATGTATGACATTTTTCTGCATTCTGTCCAACAATTGTTGTTTTTGCATTTGTCACCCCGAGTGGGACGGGTATGCCCAGACGTGGGTCCCGTGCTCTCCATGCCGCTGGAGTCAAGCTATCCTGGCTGAAGAGGGGTGAAACCCGAAACCGGTCCTAGGATGCTTGTTTCCAGTCCAGGGAGGACCTGGCCTGGCAGTTCGGGCTGGACTGTTCCCACAGGGCACAGGGTCAAGACTGATTTGCATATGGCTGGGTTCAAGGTGGAATGGCATGGTGAGCAAAAAACGATGGATTTGGGCCCAAATCTCTGTACTGGGGTGAATGTATGACATTTTTCTGCATTCTGTCCAACAATTGTTGTTTTTGCATTTGTCACCCCGAGTGGGACGGGTATGCCCAGACGTGGGTCCCGTGCTCTCCATGCCGCTGGAGTCAAGCTATCCTGGCTGAAGAGGGGTGAAACCCCGAAACCGGTCCTAGGATGCTTGTTTCCAGTCCAGGGAGGACCTGGCCTGGCAGTTCGGGCTGGACTGTTCCCACAGGGCACAGGGTCAAGACTGATTTGCATATGGCTGGGTTCAAGCTGGAATGGCATGGTGAGCAAAAAACGATGGATTTGGGCCCAGATCTCTGTACTGGGGTGAATGTATGACATTTTTCTGCATTCTGTCCAACAATTGTTGTTTTTGCATTTGTCACCCCCAGTGGGACGGGTATGCCCAGACGTGGGTCCCGTGCTCTCCATGCCGCTGGAGTCAAGCTATCCTGGCTGAAGAGGGGTGAAACCCCGAAACCGGTCCTAGGATGCTTGTTTCCAGTCCAGGGAGGACCTGGCCTGGCAGTTCGGGCTGGACTGTTCCCACAGGGCACAGGGTCAAGACTGATTTGCATATGGCTGGGTTCAAGCTGGAATGGCATGGTGAGCAAAAAACGATGGATTTGGGCCCAGATCTCTGTACTGGGGTGAATGTATGACATTTTTCTGCATTCTGTCCAACAATTGTTGTTTTTGCATTTGTCACCCCGAGTGGGACGGGTATGCCCAGACGTGGGTCCCGTGCTCTCCATGCCGCTGGAGTCAAGCTATCCTGGCTGAAGAGGGGTGAAACCCCGAAACCGGTCCTAGGATGCTTGTTTCCAGTCCAGGGAGGACCTGGCCTGGCAGTTCGGGCTGGACTGTTCCCACAGGGCACAGGGTCAAGACTGATTTGCATATGGCTGGGTTCAAGCTGGAATGGCATGGTGAGCAAAAAAACGATGGATTTGGGCCCAGATCTCTGTACTGGGGTGAATGTATGACATTTTTCTGCATTCTGTCCAACAATTGTTGTTTTTGCATTTGTCACCCCGAGTGGGACGGGTATGCCCAGACGTGGGTCCCGTGCTCTCCATGCCGCTGGAGTCAAGCTATCCTAGCTGAAGAGGGTGAAACCCCGAAACCGGTCCTAGGATGCTTGTTTCCAGTCCAGGGAGGACCTGGCCTGGCAGTTCGGGCTGGACTGTTCCCACAGGGCACAGGGTCAAGACTGATTTGCATATGGCTGGGTTCAAGCTGGAATGGCATGGTGAGCAAAAAAACGATGGATTTGGGCCCAGATCTCTGTACTGGGGTGAATGTATGACATTTTTCTGCATTCTGTCCAACAATTGTTGTTTTTGCATTTGTCACCCCGAGTGGGACGGGTATGCCCAGACGTGGGTCCCGTGCTCTCCATGCCGCTGGAGTCAAGCTATCCTGGCTGAAGAGGGGTGAAACCCCGAAACCGGTCCTAGGATGCTTGTTTCCAGTCCAGGGAGGATCTGGCCTGGCAGTTCGGGCTGGACTGTTCCCACAGGGCACAGGGTCAAGACTGAGTTGCATATGGCTGGGTTCAAGCTGGAACGGCATGGTGAGCAAAAAAACGATGGATTTGGGCCCAGATCTCTGTACTGGGGTGAATGTATGACATTTTTCTGCATTCTGTCCAACAATTGTTGTTTTTGCATTTGTCACCCCGAGTGGGACGGGTATGCCCAGACGTGGGTCCCGTGCTCTCCATGCCGCTGGAGTCAAGCTATCCTGGCTGAAGAGGGGTGAAACCCCGAAACCGGTCCTGGGATGCTTGTTTCCAGTCCAGGGAGGACCTGGCCTGGCAGTTCGGGCTGGACTGTTCCCACAGGGCACAGGGTCAAGATTGATTTGCATATGGCTGGGTTCAAGCTGGAATGGCATGGTGAGCAAAAAAACGATGGATTTGGGCCCAGATCTCTGTACTGGGGTGAATGTATGACATTTTTCTGCATTCTGTCCAACAATTGTTGTTTTTGCATTTGTCACCCCGAGTGGGACGGGTATGCCCAGACGTGGGTCCCGTGCTCTCCATGCCGCTGGAGTCAAGCTATCCTGGCTGAAGAGGGGTGAAACCCCGAAACCGGTCCTAGGATGCTTGTTTCCAGTCCAGGGAGGACCTGGCCTGGCAGTTCGGGCTGGACTGTTCCCACAGGGCACAGGGTCAAGACTGATTTGCATATGGCTGGGTTCAAGCTGGAATGGCATGGTGAGCAAAAAAACGATGGATTTGGGCCCAGATCTCTGTACTGGGGTGAATGTATGACATTTTTCTGCATTCTGTCCAACAATTGTTGTTTTTGCATTTGTCACCCCGAGTGGGACGGGTATGCCCAGACGTGGGTCCCGTGCTCTCCATGCCGCTGGAGTCAAGCTATCCTGGCTGAAGAGGGTGAAACCCCGAAACCGGTCCTAGGATGCTTGTTTCCAGTCCAGGGAGGACCTGGCCTGGCAGTTCGGGCTGGACTGTTCCCTCAGGGCACAGGGTCAAGACTGATTTGCATATGGCTGGGTTCAAGCTGGAATGGCATGGTGAGCAAAAAAACGATGGATTTGGGCCCAGATCTCTGTACTGGGGTGAATGTATGACATTTTTCTGCATTCTGTCCAACAATTGTTGTTTTTGCATTTGTCACCCCGAGTGGGACGGGTATGCCCAGACGTGGGTCCCGTGCTCTCCATGCCGCTGGAGTCAAGCTATCCTGGCTGAAGAGGGGTGAAACCCCGAAACCGGTCCTAGGATGCTTGTTTCCAGTCCAGGGAGGACCTGGCCTGGCAGTTCGGGCTGGACTGTTCCCACAGGGTACAGGGTCAAGACTGATTTGCATATGGCTGGGTTCAAGCTGGAATGGCATGGTGAGCAAAAAAACGATGGATTTGGGCCCAAATCTCTGTACTGGGGTGAATGTATGACATTTTTCTGCATTCTGTCCAACAATTGTTGTTTTTGCATTTGTCACCCCGAGTGGGACGGGTATGCCCAGACGTGGGTCCCGTGCTCTCCATGCCGCTGGAGTCAAGCTATCCTGGCTGAAGAGGGGTGAAACCCCGAAACCGGTCCTAGGATGCTTGTTTCCAGTCCAGGGAGGACCTGGCCTGGCAGTTCGGGCTGGACTGTTCCCACAGGGCACAGGGTCAAGACTGATTTGCATATGGCTGGGTTCAAGCTGGAATGGCATGGTGAGCAAAAAAACGATGGATTTGGGCCCAGATCTCTGTACTGGGGTGAATGTATGACATTTTTCTGCATTCTGTCCAACAATTGTTGTTTTTGCATTTGTCACCCCGAGTGGGACGGGTATGCCCAGACGTGGGTCCCGCGCTCTCCATGCCGCTGGAGTCAAGCTATCCTGGCTGAAGAGGGGTGAAACCCCGAAACCGGTCCTAGGATGCTTGTTTCCAGTCCAGGGAGGACCTGGCCTGGCAGTTCGGGCTGGACTGTTCCAACAGGGCACAGGGTCAAGACTGATTTGCATATGGCTGGGTTCAAGCTGGAATGGCATGGTGAGCAAAAAACGATGGATTTGGGCCCAGATCTCTGTACTGGGGTGAATGTATGACATTTTTCTGCATTCTGTCCAACAATTGTTGTTTTTGCATTTGTCACCCCGAGTGGGACGGGTATGCCCAGACGTGGGTCCCGTGCTCTCCATGCCGCTGGAGTCAAGCTATCCTGGCTGAAGAGGGGTGAAACCCCGAAACCGGTCCTAGGATGCTTGTTTCCAGTCCAGGGAGGACCTGGCCTGGCAGTTCGGGCTGGACTGTTCCCACAGGGCACAGGGTCAAGACTGATTTGCATATGGCTGGGTTCAAGCTGGAATGGCATGGTGAGCAAAAAAACGATGGATTTGGGCCCAGATCTCTGTACTGGGGTGAATGTATGACATTTTTCTGCATTCTGTCCAACAATTGTTGTTTTTGCATTTGTCACCCCGAGTGGGACGGGTATGCCCAGACGTGGGTCCCGTGCTCTCCATGCCGCTGGAGTCAAGCTATCCTGGCTGAAGAGGGGTGAAACCCCGAAACTGGTCCTAGGATGCTTGTTTCCAATCCAGGGAGGACCTGGCCTGGCAGTTCGGGCTGGACTGTTCCCACAGGGCACAGGGTCAAGACTGATTTGCATATGGCTGGGTTCAAGCTGGAATGGCATGGTGAGCAAAAAAACGATGGATTTGGGCCCAGATCTCTGTACTGGGGTGAATGTATGACATTTTTCTGCATTCTGTCCAACAATTGTTGTTTTTGCATTTGTCACCCCGAGTGGGACGGGTATGCCCAGACGTGGGTCCCGTGCTCTCCATGCCGCTGGAGTCAAGCTATCCTGGCTGAAGAGGGTGAAACCCCGAAACCGGTCCTAGGATGCTTGTTTCCAGTCCAGGGAGGACCTGGCCTGGCAGTTCGGGCTGGACTGTTCCCACAGGGCACAGGGTCAAGACTGATTTGCATATGGCTGGGTTCAAGCTGGAATGGCACGGTGAGCAAAAAAACGATGGATTTGGGCCCAGATCTCTGTACTGGGGTGAATGTATGACATTTTTCTGCATTCTGTCCAACAATTGTTGTTTTTGCATTTGTCACCCCGAGTGGGACGGGTATGCCCAGACGTGGGTCCCGTGCTCTCCATGCCGCTGGAGTCAAGCTATCCTGGCTGAAGAGGGGTGAAACCCCGAAACCGGTCCTAGGATGCTTGTTTCCAGTCCAGGGAGGACCTGGCCTGGCAGTTCGGGCTGGACTGTTCCCACAGGGCACAGGGTCAAGACTAATTTGCATATGGCTGGGTTCAAGCTGGAATGGCATGGTGAGCAAAAAAACGATGGATTTGGGCCCAGATCTCTGTACTGGGGTGAATGTATGACATTTTTCTGCATTCTGTCCAACAATTGTTGGTTTTGCATTTGTCACCCCGAGTGGGACGGGTATGCCCAGACGTGGGTCCCGTGCTCTCCATGCCGCTGGAGTCAAGCTATCCTGGCTGAAGAGGGTGAAACCCCGAAACTGGTCCTAGGATGCTTGTTTCCAGTCCAGGGAGGACCTGGCCTGGCAGTTCGGGCTGGACTGTTCCCACAGGGCACAGGGTCAAGACTGATTTGCATATGGCTGGGTTCAAGCTGGAATGGCATGGTGAGCAAAAAAGACGATGGATTTGGGCCCAGATCTCTGTACTGGGGTGAATGTATGACATTTTTCTGCATTCTGTCCAACAATTGTTGTTTTTGCATTTGTCACCCCGAGTGGGACGGGTATGCCCAGACGTGGGTCCCGTGCTCTCCATGCCGCTGGAGTCAAGCTATCCTGGCTGAAGAGGGTGAAACCCCAAAACCGGTCCTAGGATGCTTGTTTCCAGTCCAGGGAGGACCTGGCCTGGCAGTTCGGGCTGGACTGTTCCCACAGGGCACAGGGTCAAGACTGATTTGCATATGGCTGGGTTCAAGCTGGAATGGCATGGTGAGCAAAAAAACGATGGATTTGGGCCCAGATCTCTGTACTGGGGTGAATGTATGACATTTTTCTGCATTCTGTCCAACAATTGTTGTTTTTGCATTTGTCACCCCGAGTGGGACGGGTATGCCCAGACGTGGGTCCCGTGCTCTCCATGCCGCTGGAATCAAGCTATCCTTGCTGAAGAGGGGTGAAACCCCGAAACCGGTCCTAGGATGCTTGTTTCCAGTCCAGGGAGGACCTGGCCTGGCAGTTCGGGCTGGACTGTTCCCACAGGGCACAGGGTCAAGACTGATTTGCATATGGCTGGGTTCAAGCTGGAATGGCATGGTGAGCAAAAAAACGATGGATTTGGGCCCAGATCTCTGTACTGGGGTGAATGTATGACATTTTTCTGCATTCTGTCCAACAATTGTTGTTTTTGCAATGGTCACTAAGAGCATTTTGTACTCCAAGTTGATATCCCGCATACCTCTTCCTCATGGGTGGCTTCTCACAATGACAGAAAAGCATTGCTAAAGTCCCGATGTCAATGTGAGGGGCCACATTCCGCAAAACCTGGTGAACTTCATGAATTTATCAAAGATTTGGCAAGAAAATATGAAAAATGCAAGAAAAAAAACATTCTGCAAGTTTGCATACCCCTGGAAAAGAAGTTAGGAATTCGTCAAAATTTGGAGTCTATGTGCGACTTTCGTCAGGATGATTTTTTGGATGTCTCCAAGGGTTCTGCAGCTATCGCATGTCTTCAAGTACTCACATGCATACATATCTACCAATAAAGAAATATAACAAAAGTATAGTTCTGCATGTGGAAATATGATGCATCACTGGGTCAACACAGATAATTTTTCATTTGGTTTCTACACAGGGAAACTATTTGCTCCCTGTGGAAAACCCCTCCCCTAAACTCTTGGCAATTATAGGAGTGTTGCCTCTCTTTTGCACCGTGTAAATAGATTTACTCCTGACAGAGTAAATCTACAATTATTTTCAGGGCAGGAAAAAAAAACATATAAAAATGCTGTTACCGCTCACAAACTTGGAAGTTTCTTGATGACTACCGCCTCTTGCAGATGGAATGCCCACAAAAAGCCACCATGGGGAAGTTTGCTCACTTCTAAAATTACATCCTCCTGGCATGATTTTACATGTGAGTAAATCCAATTGTGAGTGCAAATTCATGTTTTGTGAACTTGAAGTTGTAATTTCCACGGAGGTGTGCAAACAAATTTGTGAATCGAATACAAAGCTTGACTCAAATGTATTTTAAGATAGATTTTAGTGAAATGGCAAGAGTTCATTTGCAAGTTTGAACCAATGTACTACAAAAACACATTGTCTTTCCAAGTTTTCAGCTGCATGAAACTCACCCTTTCCTGAAAAACAAATGTGATTTCCTCTCCCACTGTATTCTGCTGACAGTACAAGCCCTTCATGGTGATCTGGAAAGGTATAAAACATTACATACAGCACATTTTACACAATTACAGAACACTAATAAAACATTCAGGACCCTCAGTAGCAATTTTCCCTGTTGTGCACAACAATAGCTCTGACAAAAATAATCTTTGTGCAGCAGGTTAACTTTACATTCCTAGAGCACTTCCACGTTGATAAAAGTCATTTGTAAGGCATTTGATACTTTTGTTTTTGTAGTGTTAACATTCTGACTCTTCTATGATAATCTCGTATCTTTTCCAATGACATTTTCACAGCCGCCCACTTGTTTTGGGGATTTTATGCTGAATTTCCAAATACTTTAACTAACAGTTGATAACCAAACAAACACATTGGCACCCATTCCCATTAGACAACTGGCATAACTTTTTAAAGCATGCATGCCTGTCATATTACAAAGTGCTCTTACACCGATACACCAATAACGGATAACACCACACATTATGACTCAAGAAGCAGACTAATAAAAATTAAACGTTTCCTAAAGAGGAGATGGCTAGAAATGAAGTTTAAGAGCTCGACTGTTCTACACAGATGGTGCAGGAACACAGAAAGACGGGCCACTCCTACGGTACAGAAACATGGAACCTAAAGTAGACGGATTTTAACAGAGAGGAGAGCACACAGGGGTTTATGGTGGGACGTCCTGCCTTCTAATGTGGAAGGTAGGTCAAAGAGACTCCAGTGAATAAAAGACAGGGGTCGAACTCCAACAGACAAGACGCAGCATCAGTCTGGAAGTTGCACTGGTAATTATCTGCAGCTACAACAGCAAAGGAGGAGCCAGAAGCTCCAAATCTATTCAGTGTTAAAAAACAATACAATCCGGTATTATTACTTTGCCCCTTTTGCTAGTAGCCCTATTACATATTGTACAATTATTTTAGAAAAACACAAAGTTCTGTGACTTTTTAAAATGTTTTTTAAATATTGTTGTTATCTTTCAGCAGCACAAAGAAAACAAATATAAAAAAAATACATGGAACCCAACAGCACCCCTGAAAATATGTTCTAACAGTGTGCCTTTTGTATGATCACCACACATTGTAGAGGTTTTGCTTAACCATAATGACCTACGTTATACCTTCTGGTGCTGCTCCTACAATCTAGCTTGTTTTCAGCATACAGGTGTCCTGTTCTCATGTACACTTGGTGCAATCGATGTCGCAGGTGCCAAACTATTGTTAAATTAAACAAATTACCAAATCGTTAAGAAGTCATCTTCATATTTAATAAGATGCCTGCTGAGTCAATCCATCTTTTCAGTATGGGTGCATGTCGTTATTTCCAATGCCTGGCTATTTTTGCTATTACCAACAACATTCTGCCCACCTCAACCAGTCTCAGTCCCACTACCAGTGCCCTAGGGTTTGCTGGCAAACACATAATGTCCTTAATCGGAGCCAGTACTTCTTTTCACTAAGTCTGAAGTTTTGGCCATTCCCACCATATATGAAATGAAATGAAATGAAATGAAATGAAATTCGTACTTGTAAAGCGCACCAATACCCCCAAAGGGGTGTCCAGGCACTGTACGCATACCGCTGTGGAACCCTTCCTGTCTTTTTCCCTGTGAAATGTCCACTCCTGGGCACCCCCAAGGTGAAGGCAGGCATCCCAGCGCTGGTGGGGCCGTTGTGGAGATTAAGCAAGCTATTGCCCAGAGTTGCAGAGTGGGACCCATGATTAGAATAGGCACCGAGGCGAGAATTATCAGGTCCGAGGAAATTGAGCCCAAGACCCGCCGAGGTGGGAATTGAACCCTGGTCCCGGGCCAGATCTCTGCATCAGGGTCTGCCGCTCTAACCATTGAGCCACACTTCCCCACAAATGGATTGCCCATCGCTCCACATGTTCTTCAACATTTGTCAATAATGCCACTATACATTTTATTTAGCCTTTCTGGTGTCATTTACCAATTCATCATGATTTTAAGAGTGGAATCCCTAGGTAGAACTGATTGGCGGTTCGATAATATGTCGCTCTATAGGTTCCCTCTTGCCTCTCCCGATGTGTTCCCTCCTGTCATCATTTCCTGTTTTCAGCATATATCTCCATTGTTGGAAGTCTTCTGGTCTGACCAGCTGTTTCTTTTAGACACCGCCCCTTTTGTGCCAATTGTCATAACTAATTTCTCCCCAAAAAAACAGTAAATTGTCTACAGGTTGCTAGTCTCTTAGAACTTGCCTAGTGCCTTCTCTGGTATCCCAAATTCATATTTACATTCTTTGAATGCCTTTACGTTAACTGTAATATACAAATCATTGAAATTCTATAGTCTCATTCGAGTCATGCCTCAAAATCGTTCCCTGAGCTAGCCGGAAGGAATCCCTTATATTAGTATACAGGAGTTAACGTAGACAGGAACGAAGTGTCATCTGTGACCAACCAGGCAACTGAACCCCATATTTTCAGTGTGGTGCTTGAGATGTGACTGGAGTCTAGCCCTTGAGGCCTTGCTTCACTAGGGGGTCATAGTATATGCCAAAGTGCTGTCCCGCTGCTGCTCTGCCCATATGAACCCATTGTCTACTTGAAAGCCTCAAGGACTATTCTTCTACCATACAGATTTGTGATGCTCTGTAATACATTTTTACACCTAGAAAACAAACACATATATCTCTCCCTTATTTCTGAGTGCCTATGGGGACCTTTCCAGGGACCTGTATTGGTTTTCATTGCCACACATAGGCTGCAGAGCCTTCTGTTTGCATTTGATGGTGGAATTGTCTATTTTAATCAGGAAAGCCTGAACGACAGAGTAGCTTAGGACTTGTTATCATCTTTACTGACACTAGGCAGAAACCACAGAGATAAACAACGACTTTAAGTTCGTTTTTTATAAATATTTGTTATTGATATTTGTAGAACACATCTTGTGTAACAAAAATACCCTGATTCTCCCTCCAATATTGCCGTCTCATTCAGCTCCCCTCGTCCCTTTATGAATTAGTTACCACCTGCTTTTTAGGTCTCGCCTAGCGACGCAGCGCGAAGCGCTGCTCGCTATGCGAGATCTATTGTTGTCGACTTGGGTTTGGAAGGGGGACAGGAGATGTGCACTTGCCCGGACAGGCGATGTGCACGCTCACGGCGTCTGTTTAAGCTTCAGCCCAGACAGCCGATGTGCACGCGTACGGCTCGCGGCGTTATTACAACTCCTGCTCGCACCATACGCGTGCACATCTCCTGTCCAGGCGCGGCGCGCTTACGTCAGCACGCATATGGCTCGTCTCCCTCAACGCGCGCATGGTGTGCTTTCGCTTTCCCTCCGGCGTTTCAGCACACGACCCGTGATCAGACACACAGCGCCTCTGTGGGACCGCAAAACACTATGTAAGACCACACACAGTGACCGTCACCGGACACACTGGTAGTGTAACGGTAAGTGTCTGCGTGTGAGATGAGACACTGGCTGCATGTGAGGAACTTGTTTATATTCTTGTTCAATTGATAGCAGTTTGGGTAGGTAAGACCGTTTTACATATGAACACCACCTTCATTGTGTAGAGGAAACCTTTAAGGTAACGCCGCCCTTTGCGTGAGTGCATGAGGTAAAATCACACAAGGTAAAGTTGCTTGGATAAATTCTTGTGCTGATATCGAAGGGCTGTAAGTCAGTAAGTGTGGAATTTCTGTGCACAGATGAGGGTGCCACTCTCCAGCTCCGTCTCTGTTCTTCTGTGATTGTTTGAGATGTAGTTTACATTGCCTGTAATAAATCTCCCAGTGAGGCATACTTCAATAACACCGGTGTCTAATCAGGTGTGTAGCTACTAGCCTACAGGTTCAAATTCTGGAGGGGTCGGCTTAGTCTTTCCTCCTTCTAGGGTTGATAAAATGAGCGCCACAGCGTCGGTTACTAGTAGCATTTGTAAAAGATGTAGCGCACGGCCTCCACCCACATCTGCTGAGGCCACCAGATATTTCTGCCTAGTTAAAAGTCAGCTCGGGCCTGTTTCACTTGCCCGGGCCTCCAGCAGTTCGGCACAGCCAGACCTCTCCCCGTGCAGAGTGGGGTCTTTCATGGGGCATTTTATGGGCCATGCCTTGAAATGCTTTTCCTGAAAGTTTAAGTGGGCCAGGCCTACCTGCATTCAAGGCCGAAAGACATTAATTCTTAGCCACTTAAAACTCCCCTGGGTCTGTCGAAAGCCAGTAAAGATTTTAACCAAAGCTGTGCAGTGATATACGTATCTAACCGCATCCGAATTTGTGGCCATCTGTATTCTTTTTATGGTTTTATTTTGGTGATTTATACAACACTGGCATCTCGTCTTACACTCACTTCCGAACGGCATACACACATTGGCATATGGAGGTAGCGGGTTAAAGTTTGGTGGCTGTATGCGCCGAGGTCGAACTGGGTGGGATCTGTGGGGAACGACATGCCCGTACTTTTTAGTTTAACAGAAAGAAAGCAACCGTCCGGCTGATTCCAACGGTTTACATGCCTTTGGGCAGGGAGGGGGCTCCTGTCCTGTGGAGTTACGGGCGGGACAGAGAGCTAAAGAAACAAGCATTTGCAATGCAATAGATCTCATATTACTTAAATGCAGAGCAATTGTTTATGCAAATGGCAAAGTAATACAGCGTGCAGCCATTGTTATAAAAGTAAATACATAGAAAAAAACGCTGTTTGTCCGCCATATTACTTTTACATTTGCAAAGCTAATAGCTCTAAATCCAATTAATGCGAGACCTATTGCATTCAAATGCTTGTTAAATAAAGAAGTCACATTCTACAACGGGTCTTTGATCGCCTATAATGTTCACATTTCGATGTTAATCTTAAGGATTACTCTATCATTCTTCTTACAGGTCACTGTGTTGCTCGATATCGGTTAACACCAGTTCCTATGCTATTATATTATTATTGAAAATGCGCCCTTCTTTCAGGGTCTCCTGGGATTTGTTGTCTTTTTATTAAACCCAATTTTGGGCTGGACAACTCTGTGCACTTTGCCCTGCTAACTAGTGGTAAAGTGCTTGAGCTCTCACTGTTAAACACAGTAAACTTGGTATAATCCTGATTGGTATACTTAATTTACTTATAAGTCCCTAGTATGTGGTACTACATATACCAGGAGACAGTACACTAAACGCTAGCCATGAGCTGCAGCACTCCTTCTGTCACCCACTACAGTAGCACTTTAAAACATGTCTCCAGCCCAGCCACCACAGCCTTGGTGTGCAGTTTTAAACTGCCATTGAGACCTTGCAAAATAAACTTTTTGTTAGGCCTAAATCTCCTTTTTTAATACCTAACAGCAGCTTTCGACAGCGGCAGCTCCTCCGCAATGGTGGAGAAGCGTCGCCCCATTGACAGGCTCAGAGCCAACAAATTAAAAATAAAACGATGTTCTAGCATCGTTTTATTTGTCATTTGCCGGCTCTGAGCCAGCGCTGCAGGGAGGGGCGGGCCGAGGCATGGGAGAGGGGAGGAGGAGTGCTATGTGCACTCCCTAAGTGCGCAAATGTGTTTGGCCGGCTGTCTCAGGCTGGCCAAAAACACATGCTCACCTAGGTTTCTCCAGCTCGGCTGCATTGAACAGCAGGGCTGGAGAAACACCACAGACTCCCTAGCTTGAGCAGAGCGTCTTTCCAGCCCGCTCAGGCTAATCCCTGTGCTGCTCTCATAGCATGAGATCAGCACGGGGATTGGATGGGATTCTGTCCCAGAGGCTGATGGGATCAGGAAGAGGAAAGGAGGCGCGATGTGACACGGGAGGCGGCCAGCAGCTTCAGGTAAGTTCCTTTTTTAAAATATATGTATTATTACTAACACCCCCCTCCCCCACGCGCGATCCCCTCCTCCATGTGCTCCCTCCATCCGCCTCACCACCCTTTGTTTGTGGCGGCCGCCACTGACTTTCGAAACAATTAATAGAGTCAAACTATGGAAAAAAATGTCAGATAAGAACATTCCCCCAGATTTATTCAATATGATTGTTAGACTGCACAAAGGATCCTGGACTCGGGTTGAGCTAGGAAGTAATGGAGCACTATCTCGGAAAACCTATACACCAAATGGCCTGAGACAAGGCTGTATTCTGGCTCCATTGTTCTTTTCTATTTACATATCGGATAATCCGGAGGCTCTGTGAGCTGTCCTGGCTTTCCCCCCCAATAACTGGCTGATGTTGCTTTACTTCATCTTTTTTATACAGACAACATGGTGTTGTTGGATTTGGCGCCAGTAGTTTTACAGCGACAAATCAATTTATTTGGTAGATACTGTGAGCGTAATCATTTAGTTGTTAAATTAGAAAAAATTAAAATAATGATGCTTTCTAGGAAGGGTTGTAAGAAGCAAGCTTTCATGTGGTGGTGGGCTGGTGGAGAACTAGAAATTGTCCAGGAATATAAATACTTAGGTGTTGTTTTAAAAAATAATGGAAATTTTAGGTCCCATGTAGAAAAAGTGCCACAGAGAGCAACAGTAGTAGTGAGTGCCTTACGCAAGCTGGATGGTGAGCTGGAATACAAGTCAGTGGAAGTACTGAAAGAAGCCTATAATCTGCTGTTGTACAGGTGTGAAATTCAAGAGCAAAAGTCAATCCAGCAGTTTCAGAGGGTGGAAATGACAATTTGAAAAAGTTGGTTAGGACATCCTAAAGGGTCTATAAATAGTGGGAGTACGACTGGAATTGGGCCAGATGAGTATAATATTTAAATATTGTCATAGGCTGTTGAATTATAATGATAATTTGGAGGCTACCGGGTCTGGTACATTAAGGCAAGTAATTAACTCCCATCTAAAGGAGCAAAAGATATTACAGTGGCAGAAGAATCAAAAGAATTTACAAAGTGAAATAACAAGATTAGAGGTCGGCCACATACCTAAAACCGTGGATGTTTCAAGATTGTTTAGGAAGAAATTGATAAAAAGAAGGGTGAGGGAGATGGCCTTTTTAGCGATACTGAAGACTGAGTGCGACCCTCAACCTCGCTTTTGTGCTACCTCAGGTTTTAGGTAAAATTAAAGGACATAAAATGCAGAAATACCAGGAGATGGGTCTTGATGAAGAGATTAGGGAAAATCCCAATGTTCTTAGAGTGGAAGATGGGGAATAACAAGAGTGTAAGGAGTACCGACCGTGTAGATTTTTTAAGATAGGAGACTACACTTTGCAACATGTGATTCTTTTTGCACAAATTTTATTAAGGAAGGAAAAGCACTTTAATTCGTGTTTTTAGAAATCTTCAAATAAGGAAAGTAAGTGAAGCAATGTTGAAGGCGAGGAACTGTGAAAATATGACGTTATGCTATCAGTTAAAGACATTTTTCGAAATTATTTTAGATAAAGATAGTTCATACATTTTTTTATTCGAGTTTTAATGTGATTTCTACAATTAGAAGGGAAATGTATATATTTTATAGGTGACAGGGGAACAATTAATTAAGTAGAAAGGATAGTAGTTAGAAGGTATTATTCTGGAGAAGAGAAAATGATTATATGAGAGATTGGAATGATTAGGCAAGTTATTGGATGAGTCCCAATCAGCAGAAGACATCCGAGTAGCACTTTAGCATTTCAGGATTGGGTGTTTTAGTATTGATTGCACTTTATATATGGTTAAGTAGTACTATGGTAGAATGGATCTTATATTTTTTAAGTTGTTCTGAATTGTAATGTAGTATATTATGAATAAGATACACATGACGTTTGTGTTGCCTACTTGGCACATGATCAAACAAGAAATAAATACATACAATCGTGTGATTGAGCTATAAAAAAACAAAATAAATTGTGTGAAATAACACTTATAAGACATCTATTAGTTAAGCCTTAAAACCCAAGGGGCAGGGTGCATGTGTTTTAAAAAGTAGGACATATATATTTAATGATTTACATGCCCTGGCAGCGAAAAACCCCAAACTTGTTTTTCACTGAGGCAAACTCCCATAGGTTAACACTGTTTTAGACTATTAAGTGCTATACATCCAGTTTGGGAGCACCTATAAGAATGATTCAATGATAAATTTTAATAGTAATTTAATATCCAACTTAATGGTCAAGTCAGATTTTATATTACTATTTTGGAAATTACACTTTAGAAAGTTGTAATTTTCCTGCCTAAAGCCAAAAGGGCCTTTCTGTGAGTGTACAGTGTCCCATGATTGCTGATGGCTCTCATGTGATTAGATGTTGATTGCTCAACAGTGGACAAAGGCTTTGTGTGGGGAGGTGTTTTTCTTCCTTGAGCAGGTTGGTCCAGGGCTTGTGCCCAGCACCTTCCTGAGCTTCAAAGGATGCCTCCCATGTCACTGGCAGATTTAGCTTACACCTGGGCCTGCCTCCCTTTCTTAGTAAGGGTTGCACCAAACTCAGTGGGAGTTGAGGAACTGATCAGAACTGGTTTAGTGGGGTGGACAAAGGCTTGCACTCCACCCACAGGCTGGCACTAGGCATAAAAGTATCTCCCGCAGACCTCTCTTCAGAACACACCTAGATATGTGAAGATCAGAAGAAGGACTCTCTTGCTGTCTGAAACCTGAAGGTGAACTGGACCTGCTTGCCTTGAACTCAGCACCCCAGAAGAGACTCCAAGGGTTAGTTGGCTGACCAGCTGTTTGGGCTACAGGGACACAGCACACTTCCAGAGGCCTCGCTCCCTGCAACTGCCCAGTTCACACTGCACCTGACCTGGACCCTGCTGCTGGCCTCTGTAGGAGTGAGTCCTAGCCCCCAAGTGGTGCCACCAGGGCCCGGAACCCTTGGCTGGTGACAGAGTGGACTCCTCCTGTCCCCAAACTGCAAGAAGTAGGACTTAGAAACTTTTTGCCTGAAGAACGGACAGGAACCGGGATCGCTGAAGAAGTAGCAGCAGTCAAATCAACAGCTTAATCGACGACCACTAGGGCACCCCACTCTTCAACAGCCTGCTGTCATTGAGCCCCGCTTTGGATCCAGCTTGCCCCACCGATGACTCGTCGGCGACCACATGTTCTACATAAAAGTTTCCAAGTCAGAAGGGGAACTTTCCACCAAGATGTAATTGGTCCCTGTAGCAGATCTGACCTCCAATGCAGTTGGCCCTAACTTTTGACTTTGACCCGATCTAGGGTGGCCAAATAACCGCAGTTGACGCTTTGTTCTTTCTGGCGCTATTTTCAGTTCAAACTTTAGAAATTCATATCTGTGGTTCTACTTTTGTGTTGTTTTGCGGTCATTGTATTTATTAAAACTTTCTCTATTTAAAAATACAGTTGAACATATGTGTTATGAAGGAATGTAATGCTCAATGTTTTCTGTAGAAAATATAGGGCATTTCTATATTTTCTTCGGGACATTTTTTAAAAAGTTCATTTTTTTTTACAATCGTGAATGTATTCAAATAATTTGGCTAAGGCAACATTCCATGTGGCATGTTTTAATTGCACTACCTTAAAGAGAAAGTCCCCTTTAGTGGGTTGTGGGAAGAAGTATCCCATTTTACCTGCTATCACTGTTCCCTTCTTGCAAGCGTATCTCGTCAAATGAGATGGAGAGTTTATTTCACATTTGCTTTTTTACTGTCCCTGGTGAAGCTTCAGAATATTAAGAGGATTCTCAATTACCCCACATATGTGATGAAACTATTAAGCACTGATTCTTAAGCAGTAAATACCACTTTGTGTTTCAGGATTGTTATTCAGTGTTTTTAAATTTTTTTTAACCTAAAGCAAAATAAAAATTAAACGTATAAAAAAAGCTTTTTATGTTTTTCTAAATTGGTTTGGGGTTTTTCTTGTGTTGTGTTCTCATATTAATACTGTGAGTGCTGCATAAATATTCTACACATTGTCTCTAAGTTAAGGCTGACTACTTTGTGCCAAGCTACCAAAGGTCAAGCACAAATTTACTTAGTGACTTTAGTGTTTCACCCTAACAAGGATTGTGATCATTATTTGAGATAGGGTCTCACTGTCCCTCCAATTAATACTCAAATGTCTTACAATTACCACATCTCCCACTGTGATACCCTACCTATTTTCTCATACTGCATTCCGACATCAGCCATTTAAGCATGTCTGCTTCCCAAATTTTGTAGGATTGTGCCACACTTCTTCCATTTCACAGAAATATTTATCTATCTATTTTCAAAACCAGTTCTACCACCTTTGTTTCCAAGCAGGTGTGTTTATTGAAGGGTACCAGCCCACCAGGAACATCAAGGCTGTCATCGCAAGTGTCAGGCCGACCAAAGTTGCCAGTTTCCACACCTCTTCCTCACAAACTTTGTATATTTCACCACACTCCCACCACATGTGAACGTAGGTTCACTCGTATGTCTTATATTAGGGACATTCACTGTTATTGTCAGGATTCATTGTTTTCATTAGCTGTGAGGTCAGTCCTGTGTATACATTTGTATTGTATAAGCTTGAGTCTAGCATTTCTGGTAACCCTCCTGCATTTTGCAAATATGCGGCACCATGTCTGTGTTCCTGTATCTTCCCGTAGATCTGTGGCAAGTTCTCTTTCACTTTATTCAATTTCTGGCTATCACAACCACCAGATTCAGATTTGGCAATGTTAGGAATCCACTTGTCCTTTCGAAGCAGAGCGTAAATTACTAAGAGGATTGTGTGGGGTTATTATCCTGTCCATTAAGACAACCTTTTTCCATCATAGCCTTATGACAGATGCATATGATTTTAAATTTAGCTCTCTTCTCGAAGGGCAGCCAAAGCAACTGTCTCAAGAGATCAGAGACAGGAGTCCAGTTAGGGAGTCGCAAGAAAATGCTAGCAGCTAAATTGTTAATTATCTGAAGTTTCTGTAATTTGTCTTTATGGCAGGCTAAAAACAGCACACTGCAGTAATCCAGATGTCGCTGCTTAACTTCAGAAGGATCCCATCGAGGCTGATTAATTGAGCCCTGACCTTCTTCTTCGTTCATGATTGAATCAACAACATAGATTTGGACACAAACAACATATAATCGCAATCAATCCGTCCCCGAAATTGAATCTAGGACTTACTGGCCGTGATTTATGCCTATTCATGTACTCCATCTGAACATGGAGGAGCACTGTTTTGCAAATGTATTCACTTTTGCTGTCTGCAGGACGCATATGAGTCCTGAGGAAGACCCCTCATGATGTTTTCACATTAACACACACATCCTGGGTCGAAACGTCGATGCTTAATGAATCCACGTCCTGAGTCACTGCACCTTTGAAATCTATGTTAAGGATAAAACAGGGGGGGAAGTTGAACTATATAGGTTACAATAGGACGGACTTCTCAAAAAAACCTTTTTGTCTTGATGTTTGTATTTGTAAATATTTGTAAATACGTATTGAATATCGTCACACTATATGTTATATCAGTCCTTCGATTTATGTTGTTTGTCTTGTGATTTAACTGTGTAACAGCCATATATACCATGATACATTCAATTGATATATAAAATATAATACATATCAATTGTGTCTTTTGTTTGGTGTGCCTTGATCCCTCTACTCTATATTTATGAGATTGACTTTGATTCATTGTCTTTGATACTAAGCAATTGATTGACCCGACAGAACACATTGTAGTAGTTATCAGCCACCACAGTCCCCAGCATTCAATTTGATCCTGCTGACAGCACCCTCCGAACAAAGTCTGAGGGCAGCTTCTTTCCTCGCAGCAGCAGCAAGGATTTCTTTTTAGCTCATTGTCAAGTTTATAGGGCTAATATGCATTTTCCTCTCAGAGTTTCACGATGCTAAATCTGGCATCTCGGCTGGTTAGCCATGACCTCTAGTATTGTAACTTTTTAAAGGAATTTTGTAAGCCAGACTTTAAACGCCCTGATTTAAAAGTGGCTCATCTGCTTCCAATATTGGGATACGGTAGGTCTTGTTAAAATAATTAACAGGAAAAGTCTTCCAGGATGGCCACATCATTAAACATATTACACAGTGAGGCAGCCATTCTGATTGTTCAAGAAAGAGTTATCCGGTCTGCAAGATACTTTAAATAATGGAGAAAAACTTGTCTCTCTGGAGTACTCAGACGAATCACAAACATACGCATAGTAGCGATTCTGCTCACAAAAATACTATAAAGATACACAAAATTAGGTCCAATGGTATACATTTGCATTGAAACCCAAAACATAAACAGAAATTACATTTCTTATTTATTACTTTTGTTCATATCAAAAAACGATCAAACTGAACATATTAAGATAAACTCAGGATGCTGAAGAAGCCATACAGTAAATAAACTAATCAAGACAAAAATGTCAAAAACACCAAGCTAATCTCACATCTGATCTATCAAGCATACCACATTCATACCACAAACAGTCAACACGTCTTAAAAACAACACGGAGAGATAAACTCCTTTGGAGAGACCATCCTCAATCTAACATAACAGATCTTCTTATGTACAGTTATATATCAAGTTGGAATAGTCTTAATATCTTACATTAATATCAAAACCTAGAAAACAATTACTGACAGTGAATCTGTTGAATCACACTGAAAGTGATAAGAGAAATGAGGTTCTGTCTGACAGTATGAATCCTAGCTACATAGGGCAGCTTATACAAAAAATGTTTTTTCGTTTCAGGTGGTCTCCTCTGAGTGCGCCAACACGAGTTTCGGTATTTGACCTTACTAATAGGTCACGCCTTCTTCAGGGCGCTAAAAACGTATAGAGATCAGAGAGTCTTGGTGTCAGACAAAGATCAAAATCTAGCCACTGATCTACGCCCGGGAATATGCGTCCTATGGGAGTGATTGAAGTAAACAAACTGACTGCCCAGCAGGCCGGGGTCCTAAGAGAGGTCCCTTGAAGTGGTCCAGTCAGATGGCCAATAGGGACCGATGTTCACACTGAGCACACTGATAAGTACCAGGGTTGAGGGGCGTGGCTACGGAGCCGTTGATGGCGGACGCGTGAGCTGAGAGCTCCGCGCCAGCCGGCTCAATTATCCTGCATATCGCTGACTCCGCTTGTGCCCGGGGGCGATCTTTCGGTGACCCGACCTGCCAAGGACCCTGGAGAAACCAGGGGTATCCATAATGAGCTGGGAGACGCCCGGGGAACTCCGGACCGATTGAGCCGAGCAGACGCGGTCGCAACAAAATGGCGGCCCGCGATTAGAATGGCGAGCTGGGCGTACACAGGGTGGTGAACACCGGACGGAACTGCAGGAGCAGGACGGTGTACTGAGGCGCCAGACGCACTGTCAGAGGACCGGGGTCCCGCTCAGGCCCCGGAATAGCTACGCGGCTGTAACCAACGTAAGCTGAGCCTGTGAACCAGCGGGGATGTGCCCACATCCGAAGAGCTGAACGAGACGCACGAGACCAGGCCGCACTCCTGGCCCGGCGCAGGCCACACTGGAAGCCTGAGAGGTGGGTGTTGCGGACTTGCCTGGGTCACCCCCTGCACTGAATTGCAGGCACTGCGAGAGGCTCATCCCTGGTGACGACGGTTGGGCTCAGCGAAAGGCGAGTGGGACCGGAATTCCCTATCACCCATCCAGGTGAAAGGCTGCCACGCGGAAGGGGGTGCTGCAGGACGCTAGCGGCAGGAAGAGACCAGCAGCCGGGCATGAGACTGTAGCGTCACGCGCCTCCCCCCCAGACTTCGACGGACTGCAGGTGGCTGGGTGAAGTCGGAGTGGATTACGGCGGCGATCGGACCCGCGGCGGTGGGGCTGCTAGCTGGGCCTGGGAGACCGGAGGCGACAACCCGTCCCTGGCGACCTGCGCCACGCCATTGAGTGGTGTTCCGATTCTTTCCAGTGGCATACCATAGCAGTTGGAACCCTTCTGGGAACTTACCGCCGCACGCTGCTGCTTACCGCGGGGCGGAACGGGTGCTATCAGACTGTGACCCGCATAGGTAGAACAAGGGGGGTCCGCCGACACACATGGCGGAACACTGTGTTGCTTTGGCTTGTGCTGAGGCGGCACTCCCACGTGAAGATCGAACACTGGTTGCCTGCTTGCCTGAGTAGCGCAACGTCATATTGGTAACTACAGGATTGTGCCAGGGAAGTTACCCGGGCGTCCCCTGTTCCCTCCCGAGCCGGATGACACTGGATAATTGCGTTACCTACAACTTTGGCAACTCACCAGACCTGAGAGGAAGTGAGCAGAGAATCCCTGTAGAGGGGGCTTTTAGTGGAGCAGTTGGAATTGGGCCTGGACCCTGGTAGGGCAGAGTTTTGTTGAGGGTCTGCAGCTTGCGAGCCTAATAACTGCCGGGGCGGCCACGAATAGTGGATAACACCAAGGGAGCCGTAGTGGCCACGCACGGAAGATCGGAGGAGCTGTATACTCTGCACTCCGGAGTTGGGTGAGACGGAGGAGTTGGTGGCAGCTTATTGCACACTCGGAACAGAGCGCACTCGCTCTGTGGTCCCGGACCATACTGCGCTAGACATGGGGAAGCCTAGAGGGAAGCAGGTGGGACCCCCGCCGGAACAGGAGATAGTGCAACGGAATCGGCACCTAAAGAAACTGGAGGTGAACTACCGGATGTACCTGTGCACCAACAACTGGCCAAGATTTTAGAAGCCATCGCTGACACCAAGGCAACGTTGCACCAGGATATTAGTACAGTGGCGGTGGGCCTGGGGCTGCTGCGGGCGGAACATGCTAAACTGACAGACAGGGTGAAACAATCAGAATCGACCCTTGAAGTGCTTGCCCCTGCACAACAGGTACTGGCTGCGAAGGTCGATGAACTTTCTGGCAGGATCGGGATCTTGGAGCGGAGAGCGGAAGACGCAGAAGGGCGAAACCGCAGAAACAATGTGAGGGTACTGGGTCTGCCGGAAGGAGTAGAAGGGCAAGACATGGTCACATACCTGGAGACATGGCTTTGGGAGGTGGTGGCACCGGAGGGTCTCACGCAGTTCTACACTTTGGAAAGAGCTCATCGAGTACCTGCCAGACCGCCGGCACCGGGGAGACCGCCACGATCAGTGGTGGCCAGATTGCTCCACTTTCGAGATAGAGACCTATTGCTACAAAAGGCACGGCCATATACGGTGGAGAATAATAAAGTGTCCCTGTTCCCGGATTACACACTGGAGGTCCAAAGACGCTGCACCTCTTTCTTGGAGGTCAAACGAGCCCTGCGAGAAGAGGGAATTGAATACTCACTGATGTTCCCAGCCTGGCTGCGGATAATGCTGGACGGGAAAACACATTTTTGCGACGACCCGAAATCTGCTTGGGAGTGGAGTGAAGCCTATAAAACGGAAGGTCATCTCATGCCCCGAGGCGGGACGCAAACAAACGGGACCAGAGAATCAGGGAAACGACTACGGAGGCGCCACCGACGGAGGGTTACCAAGAGGCCGAGCCCGTCGCGGACGGCAGCAGAAAGAGCGGATGCTCTACAGGCAGTTGCGGTCATGATGCAAAGCAGGGGGTCATCGGAGAAAGGTTCAGAGTCAAAACACGGGACTGGTGAATCGGGCACGGACACATCCCATAATGGCAGTGTGGACATGCCGGAAGTGACTCCCCAGACGGCGGACGGGGTCTTCGGATAAGTGATGGGGAATTTCTTTCTTTCCTCCTATTCCCCCTTGTATTTTCTTTATCTGCACTATTGGCTCGACTGATCATGTGCACACTTGTATACCTGTGACCCTTTCTCTTGAGGTGAGGGGACGGGAGGGGGCGGGGAGGGTGGCCGGGGGGGTGCTTCCGGGCACGGGCTGGAACTGCCAATTAAGGCTGTGACGTCATGTATGATTTACTAACTTTGGTTCGACATTGGTGACAGTAGTCGCGCTCCCCTGTAGGTCCTTGTGCTTGTAGGCTGGGACCTTAACGACTAGTTGTAGTATAGTGATATGCAGTATTTTTGCAAGTTTGGGCAGCTGACCGTTGTCAGTCTGCTCATGGTTGAGGGAGTTGTAGGGTTAGGTTTGTTGTTACATACCAGGAGGTCTACGACACTTCTTCGGGCTGATGGGGTGGGGGGGGTACCGGAGGGGGGTAATGTATTAACTGATGGCACGCCAGATAGACCGGGCTGAGGGGTTCAAGCTCCTCACATGGAACATCAGGGGCATGGGCTCGCCCTCAAAACGTTACAGTATATTGAACTACATCAGACGTAGGGGCGTGCACGTGGCGCTGCTACAAGAGACCCACCTCACAGAGATGGAGGTGGTTCGATTGAAACGTAGATGGAGAGGGCAGTTGTTTGCAACTACTTACTCAGCTTTTGCGAGAGGAGCGTTAGTGTGGATTCGGCCGGGGGTCCCCTTTCAGCTCTCCCGGAAATTAATAGATGCAGACGGAAGGTTTGATTACGGGCAAGTTGAACGGCAGGGAAATAACGATAGGTAGTGTGTATGCACCAAATCGTGAACAGATTCCCTTCCGAGAACGTCTCTCAGGAACACTGGCGGGAGTGACACACGAATGGGAGGGGATTTTAATTGTGTGTGTGATATTGAATGGGACAGATCGACCCCCCCCCTCTGCGGGGTACACTCGCTGCCACCACGGCTAAGGGACTCAGGAAATGGGTCATGGGATGGGACCAGTTGGACATGTGGAGATTACATAATACACACCAGAGAGCATACTCATATTACTCTCACCTCTATGACTTACATACACGGCTGGATATGTTTTTCTGCTCTACCCCTTTAGCTCCAATGTTGTCGGAGACTGAATATTTGGGCAGGTCCATTTCTGATCACAGTCCACTGCTTATGAGATTTGCCCCTACCCCCGAGAGGGCCCCAGTTCCGTTGTGGAGATTGGCCCCCACCCTGGTAGAAGATGATGGCTTTCGGCAGATCCTTACTGCGGCCCTGAGCACTTATTTTGCGGAGAATCAGGGTACCGCCAGCTCCCCATTAGTGGAATGGGATGCATTCAAAGTAGTAACCAGGGGACAATGTTTGGGGCAGGTGGTGGGACTCCGACGAGAGATTAGAAAGGAATTAGGAGCATTAGAAACACAAATTCAAGATTTGGACAGGGAAATGGCTAGAGGAACTACAGTGCAGGATAAATTGGCGGAGGTACGAAGTCTTTATAATTCTACCTGGGACAGGTTGCGGGCACTGGATCTTAAACATTACCAGGCAAGGCAGCATGAGGAGGGGAGTAAGGCCGGGAGGTTGTTGGCCTGGCTGATTAGACCAGAAAGTAGGGGTGCGCCGATTCCTAGTGTCACCAAGGTAACAGGGCAAGTACTTTGTTCTCCGGGGGCTATTAACGGGGCGTTCCGAGAATACTACGAGAAGCTTTATGAGCAGCCGGGAGTTATTCAAAGAGACGTAGTATTAGCGTATCTTGATGAATTGGGGTTGCCGGGATTAGAGCGAGACGTTCGTAACTCACTAGCGTTGCCGGTCAAAATGGGCGAAATCAGGACGGCAATCAAAGATATGGCACGGGGGAAAACGCCTGTACCTGATGGCCTACCGGCCGAGTTTTACATTGTATTTGTGGATATATTAGCCCCACGGTTGGTACAACTCTATACATCTGCGCCCCGAGAAAAACGGCTACCGCCCTCAATTAGGGAAGCGTTGGTGATCCCCTTACCGAAAACCACGAATGAACATCCAGCAGTGACGGAATTTAGACCCCTGTCCATGCTGAACATGGATTCCAAAATCTTAAGTAAAACATTAGCAACTAGGTTTCTACCGCACATGCCACACTGACCAAAACGGTTTTATTCCCTCGCGCTCCACGTCTAATAATCTGAGGAGACTATATAATGTCCTGTTCCACAGGGATTTGGGTAGTTACCCTGACGCTGTGGTGATGTCGATAGACCTGGAGAAGACTTTCGACTCCCTGCGCTGGGACTTCTTACTGGTAACGATGGAGAGGATGCAGATGTGAGAGGGGTGGTTAAGCTGGGTCCGCCTCCTGTATAAGGATCCTAGAGCGAGGGTGCGTACAGGAAATACTGTGTCTACACCTTATACCATTTATAGGGGGACTCGACAGGGTTGTCCCCTATCGCCACTGCTTTTTGCTCTTGCGATGGAGCCTCTGGCAGCACGAATCAGACAAGAAAGTGAGAGATTGGTGGTGGTACTCGATGGGGCCCGTCATATAATATTATACGCAGACGACGTACTTATATATCTACGGGATGGGCCTAGAGGGATCCCGGTGGTGCTACGCTTACTGGAAGAATTTGCTGAACTCTCGGGTTTGCGACTTAATAGGAGGAAGACCAATGTGTTCCCGTCACACCCTACCCTCCAAGACCCCGGACCTTCCCGCCGGACCTGGGATGGGCACCGGTCTCCTTTAAGTACCTGGGAATTCGGATTTATCACACTCAGGATGATTTGTTGGAGGGGAACCTTGGAGGCTCATTAAGGGGGCTTCGGTCGAACGTGGCATTTTGGCGTACACTCAAATTACCAGTAATGGCTAGAGTGGCACTATCCAAGATGGTGTTATTACCCCGTCTTCTCTATTATTTCGTCAACTTACCAGTGATAATACCTAAGAGCTGGTTTAAGACATTGGACGCGATATTGAGGGACTTAGTGTGGGATGGTGGCCGAAACAGAGTGTCTTTGCAGACCTTGAGGCTCCCGCTGGCGAGTGGTGGATTGGGGGCCCCAGATTTTGAGGCTTATTATTTGACAGCCCAACTGCAATGGCTCGCTTGGTGGCTAGAAGGGAGGGGACTGGATACCTTATCTCTACTTACTTTCATCGCCAGCGGTTTTGCTTCCTAGGATGCTTGATCGTCGCCAGAAGATCAAGCATATGGGGGTGTTACTTTCCGTAGCAGTGACATGTTGGGACAGATGTACGGCACGCTCCAGAGATGCGCCGCTCTACTCGCCTAGAATTCCCCTGGTAGGACTCCCACAGGCAGTATGGGGCCCTCCCCTCATGTGTCGACAGCTAACAGGCAGGGAGGACGCAGGAGTGCAGACGGTTGGAGACTGTTATAGAGATGGGGAACTGCTGCCACTCGATAAATCCCTGGAATATCATGAGCTGCCACCGGGACAATTTTTGAATTACCATAAGATACGGGGGGCACTCATAGACACATGGGGGAAGGGGGTGGTAGAACCGGATACTCATGCAATCCTACAGGCAATGGTGACGCTGGGCTCGGCCGGACACTTAGTAAAGTGGCTCTACCAGACGATAATGGAGATGACATCCCATCCATTGCTTCGCCTACGGGAGAGATGGGAAGGCACGCTGAATAGGCAATTGACGGAGAAGGAATGGGAGAAGGTCCTGGGTGGCCCAAAAAAGGTGTCTAGAAACGCGGCTTTTAAATTCCTACAGGTTAATATGCTTCACAGAACTTATCTCACCCCACATCGGCTGAACGTGGTATATGGAGGGGTTGAACAGGCCTGTGCCAGATGTTCACAGAGAGATGCGGACTTTGACCATATGGTCTGGTCCTCCCCGGGACTTACAGCTTATTGGACTAAGATTGTAGACATGATCAATGGGGTAATGTCCCAGAACCTGGCATGCGTCCCGGAGACTTGTCTCCTAGGTTTATTCCCGAGACCCAAATCCAAACGGCTGGGGCTCAGATTCGTAGATTTGGCATTGCTCCAGGCTAGGAGAAGAATAGCTCTTAAGTGGAAGGCAAAGCAGGCTCCTTTAGTGATCAAATGGGAGGACGATGTAGCCTGTTGGGCGCGAGCTGAAGAGAGGGCTTTGATTAAGGAAGATAGAATCACAAAACGCCGTAGACCTCTAGCGGAGTCCTGGGCCGATATAGTGAAGGCATGGGAAACACGACACTCACCTGCACGGTCCTCGGATACACACTCGACGGACTCTGACGAATTGGACGAACCGCACACTCCTGCACCTTCTCAACTGAGTGATGGGCAAGGATTGACCACGTAGATTGGGGCTCATAAGGGGTGGAGGAGGTGAGGATTGGCTCCCGGGTGGAACACCACAATAGGTCTGAACGTTGACTCCCCTCCCCCCCCCTCACACGGGCCCCCCCCCGGTCCCACAGGCAGCATTGGCCCATAAAATATGAACAGTTGCTTGGACTAAAGACCACTGGTAGTTTGTTACAAGTTATAGTTTGATGTGTATTTTATAGTGACGCGGAGTGAGTGCTCTTGCTCTTGTGTTGCTTTTTTGTTTTATGGTATTATATGGCTTTTATTTTCTTCCATACCATGACTGTACTTATTCATAAGTGGTAAAATTGGGTTTTTCAGAACTATGTACAGCTGGGGTGGGTACTGTTGATGACCAACCCGAATACTCCCCATTGACAGACATACCATGGAGAGGGAACTTCCTTTTTTTTGTCTATTTCTATTATTGAGGCCTGGAAACTGGAAGATGATGTTATTTTAGGGAAACTGGCTAAGACCAGGAGTTGGAAATGGATAGAAGTAATTGTTATTCCACATTCATAAATGTTGTAACGAGATGCTTATCATATAAGATTACTGTGCCATATGTTCCTCTTCTCATGGATTTGTAAATGAGTTGAAGGTAGTATTGAGATATATATAAATGCCAATAAAAAAGATATTTCAAAAAAGTACCAGGGTTGCAATGGGGGAAACGGATTATAGGATGTCCACCATCCCTCACATTCAGTAGACTTCAGTGCGAATGAAATGATGACAATGATCGTCAAGGCCTAAGGTAACGGAACAGTTTCCGTCGCTCTTCGGCAAGAGGCTTGTGGTGGCTCACAATCGCAGTGATTCTAATTGTAAAAGCTAGTGAATACAGAAATTTGTTTGGTTTGGCCGACTAGACCATGTACCACATTCAACCTTTGCTCTTAACCAGGGTCAATGGGATTATGCTGCAGAGGTGTACAAAATTATGTGGCAGAGTTGATTAAATTATGTGGCCAGAAAAGGAAAATTATGTGGTCTAATGCAGGACATTTCACAATAATATCATTTCATCTCACTAGAATCATTTTAACACGCAAATACGCCTCTAAACAACTAAAAGGAGACCAGTCAAACTTTGTGAATGACCTTCCACTGTGCGGCAACACGTCACTGAGTTTTTAGTAACGTTCGATCCGTCTGACCTAAAAAGAATATTATTTTGTTAAAATCTGCAGATTATGCAGCAGATGATGGATTATGTGGCAAATCCTTAATTATGCAGGAAATGCCACTGATGCAGAATTGCATAATTCCAGCTGCCCTCCTCTAAACTCACTGTGGCTAAGGAACCCTTCTGACATTCAACCTAAATACTTAGACTGGATTCAACATTATCTTTTAATGGTGACCACTCTTCTGGGGTACAAGTATAAACTTTTTCTCGTCTTTGAGCTATACTATATCGAGACCAGGAGCTTATTTTTGCTAAAACAGATTGCTCATTAAATGGTCACTGGAGATTATCTTCAAAAGAGAAGGCTTTCGTTTTTTAAAGTTTTTTGGCCTTCTTGATGGCGATCCAGGGTGAGGTGGTTGTGAGTGTCTTAACTCCACTTTTGCACACTGGGTCAACAGTTCTGGGATACTTCTTACCACCCCAATGAGTAATTCCAGAATTATATAGAAAACCAAACGTTTACTTTTTGGTCCCAGAGCGCTTGAATTGCTCTCACAGGACTGTGTTACTTATAGGATGCAAGTCATCCCACACAGCTCTAACAGGGATGGGCCTAGCTTTCTACCCACATAGTCTGGATTGAGGCCTATAATATCCTGGACAGATTAGTGCCTTTTTCTTACCAGTGTAAACAGTGTTCTCCGACAAAGGTGGTAGCTTTGGGTTCCTAGGAGTACAGCCCTGCCCAAAGCTCCAGAGTTGTTTATAGGTTCCTCTGTCCACATTGCTCAGGCATAGATGGGCCTTAACTTTCTACTCACAAAGTTTTGATTGTGGCCTAGTCAAACTGTGACAGATTAGTGATATTTGTTTACAAGTTGAAACATAATTCTCTGGCCTTGGTGGTCTAATGTTCCGCAGACGACTCAAACACTCGACATAATGCACACTTGTGGAACCGGGCGTCGGCTTATCTCGCTATTATACAGTGCCATGAGGGCTGACTCAACGGGCCCTCCCCCTAGGGCATGGGCAGCATGGGAAAGGGACGTGATGATACCCCTTAGCGATAAGAAGTGGAAAGCAAAAAGTGCGCTCACACACACTATCTTGCAATGCGAGTTTTAAGTTGATACATTTCAACTACTTACACCGCACTTACATGACCCCGGTGAGACTGCACCATATTGACCCGGACCGACCAGATGCTTGCCCTATATGTGGTACAGAAAGGGACGGATTTTCTCCATCGAACATGGGGTTGTCCTGGGGTGTACCAATTTTGGACCCAGGTGGTTGAGCGGGTGAAGGGGGGTACCGGTTTCCGGGTGGAGCTATCCCCACTACACTGCCTACTGGGGCAAGTAACGAAACCCCAAAAAAAGAAAGATGACATACACACTCTTGCAATTACTCCTGGTTTTAGCAAAGCGTAGGATCGCCATAATATGGATGGAGAGGCGATCCCCCACAGTCGATGAATGGTTGAGGGGTGTGCGTGAGTGGACGCTTGCGGAGGAGGCCCACATTAAGGCCAGTAGGAGGGGTGAAAAACTGGAAGAGGATCTCGGGACATGGAGGAAGCTATGCAGAGTGTTTTTAAACCCTGAGGTAAATGTGAGTGATCAGCACGCTTCAGATGCGAGTGACAGTATGACTGAGGAAGATGTGAGCTGATGTCCTTGATATTTTCATTGTCAAGCTCCTAGATATAAGGCATCTGGTAATGTAATAAGTGATAATGTACTGTTTAAGTAATTGTACTTTGTCCTCGGACCACTTCTGACTGCACGCTTCTAACTGTAATCCCACTGTGACTTTATTGAAAAACAATAAATAAAGGTTCTCTACAAAAAAGACATAATTCTCTGGCATTGGTGGTAGTTTTGGGGCCCTAAGAATACAAACATAGAGTTCCAGAGACAGGTGATCAACTGTATATTACTCCCTCCTTCCACATTCCCGCCCTCCCCTCTACCTCGACTTCGTAATCCATTGACGTAAAAGCTAAAGATTTGCAGGTATTTCTCATTCCAAGCAATTTCATGATACTGCTTTAATGACAGTACTTGGCTTCTGTGGAGTGACCTTCTCTACTTATAAGATGACCAACGATACAAACATTATGCAAAAGGAAGCAGTGAGCCATCCCATCCAATGTGGAATTATTTGACACAAAGAGGCTGGCAGATCCAGCCAGATGGCGTTGCAATCTTCTTTCTACCGAGTCACTTGTCTGTGAAAACCATAGCCAGGATTACTGATACTGCATGTTAGGCTAATTACAAAGTTTCCACAGCTCTTTCCCACGTTTGGCACAGTTTTCACTAGATATACTCTACCAAGGTTTCACTGGTGAAATGTTTCAAATGAAAATACCATAAGTTTGGGTTTTTTGACACAACTTTGGATTCAGGTGAAAACTCCTTTTCTCACCCAAATCGAGAATAAGTCTGAAGTCTGAGTGTGTAGGTAGGAGGGTGTATAAAGGAGGTGTAGCTACGAAGGAGGCAAGCAGGCCTTCCACTGCTGGCCTCTAACATCAAAAGGTGTGTTGCTCTGTCAGCCTGCAGAAAAGAGTGAGCAAGTGAAAATAAGTAATTTATACAGAGAGTCGTGTCTTGACCTATAATGTTTTAATTGACAAACTTCAAGGAACCAGGACCAACAAATCTGTAGGGAGAGGATGTGCCCTAACGGCTAGAGAGGTCGACCTCGAAGCTGGGGAACCGGGTTCGAGCCTCGGCAACGACGCTCAACATCCTGTGATTCTGGGCAAATCACTTAATCTCCCTGTGCCTAACAAAAATGAATGTGTAACGAAACTGGCGCTCATGTAAAGCGCTCTGATACCCTATTTCTTCGGGTCTAGTTTGCGCTATCTAAAACTCTCAAATAAAAAAAGCTAAACTGCTGGGATCGAGGGTTGTGTTCAACTGTACTGTTATTTTAACCTCCAGTTAATGGGTGCACCAGCACAAGAGGAGTCGGGCTATGTATGACTCCAGTAGCAAAGGCTGGGTATGGTAGCCTTGTTGTGGTGCTCTCTGTGGTCGAATAATTTTATTTATTTACTTTCTTAGTTGGAGTTTTAATAAAAGTGCATTTTGTTGCCTTCAGGACACTGGATGGTACTACCCTTACTGCTTCAATGGTGTTCACATTGTGTCGGATTAGCCTCCGGGAAATGTTTTTTAATCTTACTTACTCTGACCACTTGAAAGATATCAATTAAAATGTATGATAAAAAGCCATTTTAGAGTAGAGGGGCCTGCCAAAGAGAAAGTATATGGTGTGTGGAGAAACTAGATGTTACAAAAACTAGACGTCTTGGCTTGATGGTCTGCCCACTGAGATCTGCTGGATGATCTGTAGTCCTGGGTGGGGTAGGGCGCTAAATCCTTTAGACATCTACATAGTGCCAATCTAGTAAGAGGAGTAGTGGAGCACTTTGGCAAAGGCTTCCATGAAGCCGAAATACAACATTGCTTTTGACCACACATAAAAGAGGTGTTGCTAACCCCGGAGTGTTGTTCTTCTTTCAGGAAATATTTTGTTGAATATAGGAGTGGTCCCGTAAACTGTGGCTGGAGCCAGCACCAGTTGCTGGAGAAGGCTGCTATTTGTTGGTGTGTCTCAAAGGATTAAAGCTCATTAGCCTGCAAACAAATATGCATATTGGTGTTTCTCAGTGATTTGTATTAATTGTCCTGGTTTTTTAAGCACATTTCACTTCATGTATGGGAGTTGCCTTTGGTCTGCAAGCTTTAAAGTTTCCTTCAATTGAAACGCCTGAAAAAAATACCTTTACACCTGCTTTTAGCCAAGGTCCAACGTGATGATTTTCAGTGGCAATCCCAAAACCAATGAGAAGAGACGGGAACAGTTGTGGGAAAGGCCCTAAGGGCCATATGTATGAAGCTGTTTTGCGATCGCAAACACTGCGAATCGCAGAAAAACGGTGTTTGCGATAGCAAAACAGAGCCCCGCTATGTATGAGACACATCCTGACAGCCAATGTGCGAATCGCATAAATAGCGATTCGCAATAATTGCGAATAATACCATATTGCGAATATTTTGCGAATTCGCTAAATACATCAAATCCTAGCGAAATTCGCAATTGTTGTGTCCAGATTTAGCGAATTCGCTAAATGGAATGCATGAACAATTCTCAATTTGCGAATTCACGAAATTCGCAAAATAGAGAATCGCAATTACCACCAAGTCTGAGCAGGTGGTAACCAGGTGCAACCCATAGAAAGAGACCCACAATGCAACTGATGTTTGCCACAATGTCAGGGCTGTACGTGATAGCCAGGAGGCTGCGACTGAGAGCTGCTGCACAGAGAAGGAGACGCCAGGAAAGGATCTTCAGAGCGCGCATAACCCTGCTCCAGCGGACTGAGGAGGAGATCCATACAAACTACAGGCTGGATGAAGAGAGCATCCTGGAATTAATAGCGGAGCTCAAACCTATCCTTGAACACCCCACACGCAGGACACACACAATCCCCACCCACATACAGGTCCTGTGCTCACTCCACCTCTTGGCGTCAGGGAGCTTCCAGGGGGTGATAGCCACAGCAGGAGGGGTCTCACAGAGTGCATTGTCGCGCTTCTTCCACGCGTTCCTTGATGCCATGGTACAGAGGCTGCATAACCACATATACTTCCCCAGCACACCACAGGCACTAGCCCAGACCAAGCAGGAGTTCTACCACATTGCACAATTCCCCCACGTCATTGGATGCATAGATGGGACCCATGTCGCCATATCCCCCCTCCCAGAACGAATATGTGTTCAGGAACCGCAAGTCCTACCATTCCCTGAACATACAGGTGGTGTGTAATGCCAGGCACATCATCACCGACATCGTCGCAAAATACCCAGGCAGCACCCACGACTCATTCATCTTCCGCCACAGTGGGATACACCGCCGACTCACAAGTGGGGAGTTTGGTGAGGGATACCTACTAGGTAATTGCATGTGATAGAAGGACACACTAGTAATGCATAGCAGTGGCAGGACAGTGTTCATCCTAATTTTTCTCGCCCCACAGGTGACAGTGCGTATGCGGTCCGGGACTACATACTCACTCCTTACCTTAATCCTGCAAATGCTGGGGAGCAGAGGTACAACAGTGCCCACATAGCAACCAGATGTACCATTGAGCGGACCTTCGGGATACTCAAGAGCCGGTTTCGATGCCTACATAAGAGTGGAGGGGCACTTCAATACAGCCCCCAGACCTGTTGCAAGATAGTGGTAGCGTGTGCCATGCTGCACAACATCGCCACCAGGAAGGGCACACCAGTGGAGCTCACTGAATCAGAATCATCAGATGAGGAGGGGCCAGCTCCTGGACGCATGCCGGCCGGAGTAATTGGTGCAGCTGCTGGGCGACAGAGGCGGAATGAGATCACACAGAACTATTTCTAGGTAAGAAAAGATGACACAATGCCAAAGATCTAATACAGGACTGTGTTTAATTCCCCTTTGGACAGAATATCAATCGGCACACAGCCTGTGTGGCACACAATGTTTCGTCAAAGTACCGCACATGTGTGATCCACAGTGCAATCTGACTCCTGACCAAGTGTCTGTGTGCACTGGGTTAATGCACCCATATCCATGCCTTTATGTGGGCGCCTCAACTGCGGCGCTGACGGGCCGTAGGCTCTCGCCGTGGGTGCACTGTGCCCTCTTCGCTTGTCCCAGCAGCCCTGCCGTGACGCACACTACGGCGCCTGTCCGGTGGGGGCGGTGGTGTGATGCTGCTCCTGCTGGATTGTGCGTCCTCGTCTGTTGGAGTGAGGACTCCTGGGCCGGCAGTGGCAGCTGCCCGCAGCTGATCCACAGCACATGTCACCTGTACCAGACCCCTGGCCACGTCCTGGCTGCAGTGTGACACCTCGTGCTGCATGCTGATGCTGCGCCTTGACAGCACTGAGGTGGCTGAGGAGAGGCGGTTTACTGCCCTGGTGTAGAGGTCTAGGCGGGTGTGGAGGCGCTGCCTCTCCCTGCGCCTAGCAGCACGGTCCGCCCTCAGTTCAGCACAGAGTGCCTCCAGGGCACCCGTCAGGCCCATGAAACCAACCCTGATCTGCCTCTGTATTGACCTTATGTTTTTTGCCTGCAGGCGCTGGACCTCCAACATGTGGCCCTCCAACCCTTGGAAGACTGTGTCGTCTCCTGTGGATGCTGCACTGGTGGATGCACGTGGTGCCCTGCGCCTTGATGGGATTCGTGGAATTGGTTCGGCACGTGCACGTGCACGGGGTTGTGGCTCTGCCTGTCCCTGGACTGTTTGGACATTCCAATCGGTGTCCTGGGATTCCTCCTCCAGTGGTGGCAATGGTAGCACTGCAATCCGCCTGCGGCGTTTAGGTGGGATGACTGGGCTGCCCTCGTCTTCCTCTTCCTCCTCCTCCTCTTGCCCTGTTGCCTCTGGGCTGGGGGATTCATCCTCCCCTCCACTGTATGTTCCCTGTGTTTCTGCTGGTGCTGTGGACATAAATGCACACATTAATTTACTGTCCTGCCTTGCATCTGTCATGCATTAAATATCACTGTTTGGAGTTACATGGGTCCTATCCATCTGCATTTTGACTTTCATGATGCACACATACTGTCTGAGCCTGGCTGGGTGTCATTGCTCCTCTGTTAGGTGCATGTGACTACATCTCCCATAATGCATTGCTGTGTGTGCTTGTGTACCTGCACTGGAATTGTAGTTTTGCTGTGCCCCTGGGACTCTCCTGGGCGTGTGGGGGTGGTAGGGGGTATCAGGGGTGTGATGGCATGCTTCTTACCTTGTCTTGGGTGTGTGTGGTCGGAGCTGTCCAGGTGTGACACGCCCACTGCACTCTCCGGAAGCAGGGTCCCCTCAACCATTTCCTCAAGTGGAGTTGAAGCGGTGGCAGTGGAGGTCCCCCACCGGTCTTGTTGGCCTCCTCCAGCCTGGTAGCTACTTTCTCCTTGGAGCGCGCGCGCATGTCATACCAGCGCTTCTGCAGGTCTTTGACGCTGCGATGTGTGACGCCAATTGCATTTATTTTGCGCTGTATGTCTGCCCAGATTCTCCTCTTGCGTGTCTCTGGCACACGCAGGGACTTCTTGCCGAATAGGAGCTCATGGCTCACAACCATCTCCTGTATCAGAGCCTCCTGTTCACTTTCTGTGAACTTTGGCTTTCTGATTCTGGGTGTCTCCCCTTGCTGCATGTCCTTGCTGGCCATGTCTCCACTCTCTCAAATGTGTGTATCACTGCAGTGTTGCCTCAGCCTCTACTCTCTCACTCTGCTCCTGGGACTCAGGTGCAGCATGGGTAGTCACACTTCCTGGTTGTGATGTCATCAAGCTGCACCTGTGTCTCAGAATTGCCGTTTGCGAATTTCGCAATTTTGCGATTTTCTCAATTTTGCGATTTTCTCAAAATTGTGAAATTCGCAATATCGAAGGTTCAATGCTAAATGAACGCTATTTGGGTATTCGCTATTTATTTAGCGAACTTTAGCGAATCGCTATTTTTTTGCGATTATTTGTTTACATACGGTTTTGCGTTTCTCAAATAGCGATTCGCTAAAATTCGCTATTTGAGAATCGCAAAAGGGGACTTTGATACATATGGCCCTTAGTTCCGTGAACTAATATACATAAACCAAAGGTGGAGGGTGTCTCCCCAAAACAAGCCGTCGCTATGCCCTGCTCCTTAGTGCTCACCAGGTACAGTACGTGTTGTTAGTGAACGCCCACCCACACGTTAATCATGTGGCATGCTTCATCATCGGGTCCTCACCTGCCAATCAAAAGTCACACACGGTGAAAACATGGGAGAGATAGCCCTACATTACTAGCAAAGAAGAATAAATATATCAACAAATACCTAGGGTTCTAGGTAACTACTTACTGCACAAATGCTCACTCACATTGGGAGGGAACACTTTGATGTTCTCTATGTTCTTAGTGGGGTCTTAGAACAGAAAATGTAAAAAAGTATCTCAAGGGAACACAAACCCATTTCTTTAATAAGAGGGGCCCTGTGTTCTGGTTAAAAACGTAATATGACACAAAGAGGCATTTACTAAGCTAGTGTGTCTATTCTAGTCCAGCATGTTTCATCTGCTTCACAAGATGCGCAGATTTCATTAGGATCTCTAAGACCCTTGTACTCCTAACCTATACTGAGCAGGAATTATGCATCTGCATGCATTCCATGCAAGAGATAGTTACCCAACCCTTCTATAAAGGGTGAGTTGATTGAAAACTGGAGATTATCCACTTCAAGAATTCTAAAAAAGGGAAAGGAACACATAAACTAAAATACATCTGCATTAGAACATGGGTAGTTTAAACAATGAAACCCGTGCACTGCACTACACACTCTAAAATGGTAAGATCTCGGACCTTAGAGGTACTATCATCTATAAGCCAAGATAAGTGACCTGGTGTGACTTAAAGTACCTGTAACAGCTAGTGAACAAAATACCATGCAGTCATCTCATTGTCCAAGTGTAGTAACACAGTGCATCACATATCCACAAACAATGAAGAGAGTAAGTACATGAATGTAAGCCATCAGGGTCCTAGTGTTTTAGGTGTGGGACATATAAGGCAACTGGGATTATCCAGGCCTCATGGGAGCAAATGTGGAGGCTTGCTGGGATCAAAAGTCACACTGTGAAAACATGGGACATATAGCCCTACATTACTAGCAAAGGAGAATAAATATAACAACAAATGACCTAGGGGTCTGGGTGACTACTTACTGCACCAATGTTCAGCGGGGACTTTCAAACCCAGCTCTAAGGACGGCCCCTCCCCAACATGGTGGAGAGGCAGCTCAAGCTACTCCTTAAATATTGCAATGTGTGCTTTGATGATCAGTTACACCTGCAATCATTTGAGAAAAATGGCTCCCAGCCAGCATGGATCACGGCGGAGATCTATAATATAATAGGTTTAACTGCTAAATGTACTCATGTTTCCACCCCTTGCAGAATACGAGTCTTATATGGATAGGATTACCCCCCCCACAAAGCCAAAACATTATATTTCAGTTTTAGAATTGGTACTCTTCCTCTTAATTCACAGACTGCAAAATGGAAAGGGGAAAATGATCTTGCAGATGAGTGTCCCTTCTGTCCTTCAGTTAAGGAAACTGAGGCCCATTTTTTATTCTTCTGCTGCCCAAAATATCTTTACCCCGCACTAAGTGGATTATTTCGATCTGTTGCCTTTTGGGATTTAGTCGGTGTACTGTGGCACAACATGTCCTTAGATCTGACACACGTGAACAAACAGCTGAGAGACTTAAATTGGGCCTGGTACCTCATGAGAGTCGGAGAAGTGAGGTCGAATTGGGAGATATTTCCTGACACTGCTAGGGATCTCTGGACCCACAGTCGAACATTGAAACCCGTACGTGCATGCCTGGCCGTACTCCAACACTTCAATCAGAGCTCAAGTGAGCCCATCTTCTTTGACTGCCCAGCCGTTATTCGTGTGCTGGTGGATACATTAGGTGCTCCTCGTTCACACGATCCTGATGAAGACCCCATGCTAAGGCCAGATTCACCTAGGACGTTTGAGGGGTCGAAACGTTGACTAACTACTACTGCACAAGCCACGACGACTGAAATTCAATATCGGTGTCTATGGGATGCTACGTGATATATTTGGAACAATTGACCTGTATTAGGCCGGATTGGTCTCAAGATGTGAATCGGATGTTTTTTTATGTCACATCACCTTTCCCTTGTCCACTACCCTCACTTATTCACCGTTACCTTAAGCACCCTTCCCCACACTCGAGCACCTGAAAACATTGAAATTGTCGTTTCATAAAGGAGCAACTGTGTTGCCGAAACAAAAGTGAACATTTATGTTTAAAATAAATTGCATTCACTGCAGACTAAGCTACACGGGTATTGTAAATGTTTTTCTATATGTTTTTTGCTTTGAAAAAATGTTGCTACTGTGACCAATTTTTCATTACACTGCATTTGTGACCCGGGTCTAGTAGCATTTCGGTAACCCCATTGATACATAACACACTAGCAGTTAGCAGATTGACTGATCATACTATATGGATAGGATTGACCACCATAAATCTAAAACATTATATTTTTGTTCTAGAAATTGTACTTTTCCTTTTAGTTCACTTACTGCAAATTAGTAAGGGGTAAATAGTCTCACGGATGAGTGTCCTTTCTGTTTTTCAGTTAAGGAAACAGAGGTCCATTGCAATTTTTCTGCTCCAAAATATCTCTTACCCCTCTTTAAGTGGATCATTCCGACTTGCTGCCTTTTGGTATTGATCTAGTGCGCTGTGGCACAATCTATCCTCAGATCCGACACATGTGAACAATTACTATTTGCCTTGTTGAGATACCTAAAGTGGACCTGATATGTAAGGGCAAGTTGCCCCACTAGTAGCTACAAGACTGACTAATTATATAGATGTGGAGCTTGAGGCCAATACTTGTGCAATTATCACCTTCTTTGAAACTCAATGCTTTATATTCTTAACTGTTAATCCTAATCTGATATAGCACCCAAGTAGGCCTTTTCAAAATTTTTATTCTACAGGTTTTTATCTGAGCACTTTTCTTCATGTGCTATTTATGCAATAGATTTTAACATTATATTGTTATCTTATTTATGTTTTTCTTACAACATTATTTTTGACCTTTTTTAGGATGTTTTAACCTACTAAAAAGTTGCATATAATAGCGCAATAATCTTTATGTTTGTAGATCAGGGTTATTTTATTGTTTAATGCTGGGCTGTACGGCGAAATATAATATGAATTAGTTATGGCACAGGACACGTTGGGTAGATTTCTAAATAGCTATGCACCTTATGGTCATTAATAAGAATTAGAATTTTTACTTAGATCTTGTTTATCTAATAATCAAATGTGTATTGATTATCTTTTAAACAAGTATCTTTTGTGTTGTGATTTTTCTGTGGTTTATTTGTGGATATTTTATATATGTGAATACATGCATGTACTCTCATGGTTATATATATATTTGTAACCGAAATAAAGTTATACTACTACTACTTCTACTCATGTTTCTATCCCTATTCCTACGTTCAGGTGCAGCATTATTTGCTACTGATGGATACAATTAATTGCCCAATCCTTTCAGTCTTGACCCAGAGACGGAATATCTAATAGGGACTCCCAAAATGCGGAGGTGAAAGCTTTAAGTATACACGCAAACAAGAAGGCTCGTGTAGAGTCTAGACCGCTATATTCACTGGACTGCCCTAATTAGTGGCGACATGGCGGCGATCTTGAAATTCTCAGCGGACCTGCATAGGCGCGTGTCAGATGGACTGCTGTTGTAACTTATCTGCCCTTTAACGTGGGAATGTGGCAGCCATCTTGAAATTCTCAGACGGGTATCCAATACTGCTCAGTGTAATATCTTTCATTTAATTTTGGAAAACAGCATAGTAGTCTTTTAAATGATTAACAACAGATAGCTCTCATCTAAAATAGATGAAAATAGGCTAATGCCGGGGGATGCCAACTCAATGTGTCCCCAGGAAAAAGTAAAAAATTAAAATTGAGAATGTGAGCCCATGTGCCAATGGAATATCCAAGTGTCTGATATGTTCCGCTAGCACTCTGTGTGCATACACTATGAATCACTACCTATCAGTATGTCATAATGTGAGTCTGGGGTGGATCATTTAGTGACTTCTTACATAGAAACCCATATGTATTAGTTCAACTGGGTCCAAGGAATGTTGTCAGACTGAATATGTGTGCCCAACCTGTATATCCACTGCTGTTCATTTTCTATAAGTAGTTTCCTCATGTCAGTTTTGATTTGGTGAGGCTGTATGTGTTCTATTTCAGCCCAATGAAAATCACTGGTAGTATGGTTTGTATTAATGAAATGTGTGGCCACATTGGTGGTTGCTCTTCTACATCGGATATTACTCCTAAGCTCACTGATCCTCAATTTTACTTTCCTCGTGGTCATGCCCACATATTTCCCATCACATGGACATGTAATCAGATGCATTACATTTGTGGTGTTGCAATTAGTGTGTTCCTTCTGTAGCCACTTGTGTTAGTCCCAATTCCAATTATGTGCTCTTCTTTGTCAAACAACAAACACCAAACACAAACAACAAACACTACACCATCGGCATGGGTGATGTCCCATGACAGGTGGGAGGCGCCCTAAGGGACAGGGCATAGTAACTGCTTGTTTTGGGAGACACCCTCTACTTTTGGTTTATCTATTTCAATGATAAATGCCATGGCTACAAAGACTGAGAAACTGGGTGTAATTTTACCCAGAAAACACCATTCTGGGGTTTGCTTCCCCGGCTTAACAATTATCCCCTCACCACTCCCCCCCGAAAAAAAAACGGACTTTCATTTTCTTTTTATTTAAATAAGCATATGGGAACAAGAGATATTGCAGATGGTGGATGTGTGAAGGGCAATGTCGTGTTAGTTGAAGCACTTGATGAATTTGTTGAGTTTTGAATTTTGGAATACTCTTTGGTGATACTTGGAGGAAGAGACTATCTGGTAGAGAGCTGTCCAGGAACAGTCATTTTTCAGTACAGAAGGTGGTATCCCATCTCTTATTTTTATGGAACCAATCTTTTATTAAAGCTATCCAAGGTGGAGTCGGGGGCGCCTGTGAGCCAACAGCAAGATGGCCGCACACTAGTGCAGCTCTGCCGGCGGGAATCAGTAATCCGTCAGCCATCCGCGTAATGGGTGCCAATCAGCGGTTCTAGACCTCGGAACTAAGAAGTGTAGTGAAGAAGAGAATGGCAATCTGAAAAGTGGAGCTGAAAGCGGTAAATACCGAGGAATTGAGGAGCTGCGCGATAATCTGCAGTGACTCAAGATGGCGGCCCGAGCGAACACAGCAGAGACTAAGCGACTGAACCCTGAGGGAAGTCTAGGCTGTCCTGGCGTCTGGGGCACTGGCGCTGCTCAATATCCAAGCGTCGTCGTAGTGCGGGACCTGCAGTGTCGCAAGGTGGGAACTGTGTGGTGGTGGCTGCGGTGGGCATGTACGAGCCTGGGGAGGCTGCGGCTGGCGCCCGGCCCGCGCTGCACGGACGAGCGTTACAAAAGGACCCACTTTGCTGAGGCCTCCAGGCGTCGCAGCTACTGCTCAGTGTGTGGCGTCACGCTATGGCATAGCGGTGAAATGGCGAAGCGGAGGGTGCAGCTTTTTTCCCACTACCGGCGCATGTGAAGTGTGGCGGCCCAGTGAAGATTTGTGCCTGCCCCGTTGTGGCGATTTGCCTGAAGGTGCTGCGAGAGAGTCCTGTTGCGGTGCCGTGAGGGCTTTGGTGAGTCTTCAGATGTTGTAACGTGCTGCTCTCTCCGTGCCAGTTGCTGCGGATAGTGGGCTTTCTAGGCACCCTGAGAGAGTACGGTGCGGGATACCCCCCGCTTCAGAGACTTTACGGGTGGCGTGGGGCGGGAGATTGCGCAGGGGCCTTGTGTGGCCTAGGGATCACCGGCGGTTAGGGCTTGAACCGCGCGGCGCTCTTCCTTCCCCACCTTCCACCCACGGTGGGTGGCGGCAGCCACTGACTGCAGAATTCCACAGAGAGTCATAGGGAGCTGATTTAAGCGAGGGAGCCCCAAGAGCTACCAGTGTCCATGTGGAGCGAGAGAGCCTGGCAATTTATGGCAGTGGCTGAGCATCGCAAGTGAGGTGTGGCCTTTACCGGCCTGCTGGTCCATTACATAGACAAATCGGCTATCACGCGAAACACCCCACCTCCGTTTGCAGTTTTGTTCTGAATAATCTGAAACTATGGGCAAGACGGATAGGCAACAGTCACGATTAACCTGTTAACCTGTGAATCTTGCCGCTTGGCGCAGCCTGCGACGACACATTCAGACACGGAAATGGAGGTTGGACAATCGAGCACACCCCTATTGGAATCCACATTGCTGGCGATGCAGCAGAGTCTTCAGGCCATAGATGGCAAGCTAGACACTCTCACGTTACGTATGGATAACATGGCTGCCAAGTTGGATAAACAGGTGGCTCGCCTCACAACGGCAGAGCAGCGAATATCCACGGTAGAGGATGAATCTCATGAAACAGCAGGCAAGTGCTGTGACAAGGAAAAGATCTTGGAAGTTATAAGAGCGAAAAATGAAGATTTGGAAGCGCGCTCTCAGCGCAATAATCTTCGAATCCTGGGGGTCTCCGAAAGTACCAACACAGGCCGCTTGGAGGACTACATTGAAACGATGTTAAAGCAAGTCTTTGGCCCACAGCATCTCTCCTAGGTCTTAATCATTGAGAGAGCACACAGATCACTTGGCCCCAGGCCGCTGCCGGGGGTCCCCCCAAGGCCTATCATAGCCAGGCTCTTAAACTATCGTGATACTGTTTTGCGTCTGGCACGGGAAAAGCAAAACACCCGCTATCAAGGGAACGAGGTAGCTTTTTTCCCAGATTTTATTGTTGCGGTCCAGATGGCTTGCAGAGAGTTTGCAATGGTCAAGAAAAAACTTTGTGCGGCGGACATCCCTTATGCAATGATATACCCTGCTCGTCTACGTATCACACATGAGGATAAAACAAAGATCTTCACCATGCCGGGTGCAGCTACCGATTTTCTAAAACATCTGCAACTTAACCGTTGTAGCCCAAGGTGATCGACTTCTCCTGCACACTCAGAATAATCATGCCTCTGGCGAGGCAACTAAACAGGTGCTGGATACAACACTAACAGCCTCTGCCGCAACTTGATGGCATTGACTTCTGCTCGGACTGCCGGAGCATAACCCCCTTGTGAATGGAACTGTTGGACTATTTGCACTCCTCCCCTGGATGCTTTAGCTTGGTGCTGGGGTAAAAGTGGTGATATTCTGCCGAAGGTAAAATGTCTGAGGTTGCAATGTGACGCAGCATGGGGCTGCGGATAAGGCTAACAGCAGTGATGCCTGTGGACTATTCGAGGGGGCGCTGTTATGAGATGATATATGGTCTTTGTGGTCATAGCGACTGTTTCTGAGACTATTGTAGTTTCTCAGGCAGGTGCATCTGGATTAGGTGCGTGGTCATAATAATAGATTACCTCTATTAGTCGATGCATGCTAAATACCAGGTTGACATTTACCCACAATGTTCTTTCCGGCCACCCCGTGCCGCGGGTGGGATATAAGGCTCCTGGCTGCCCCTACGAGGGTATCCTCCATTATTGTTGTGAACACGTTTTCTGAAAATGGTTTTTGTCAGTGCTTACTAAATGAATCGAATGTTACTTGCTGTTATGTTACCTAGGGAATGTCTTTGGCATGCTTGGGATGCTAAAGTGGGAGGGGGTATGACGGGCTGTTTGGTTTCTGAAAAGTACATCATGGGCACGCACACATTTATACCACACAGGTATGGTTGGTTGAGCTCCAAGAGAGGAAGCGACTTCACAATCAGCGCTTGAGAGTTCAATGCTAGAGAAGGTTAGACTTATGACTTGGAATGTCAGAGGGCTGAATAACCCCAAAAGAATTAGACAAGTGTTGGCCTATTTAGATAGGCACCAAGTTCATTTGGCACTACTGCAGGAAACCCACCTCAATAGAATAGGGGAGAAGCGGGTAGGGGCTAAATGGGCAGCGGTGCGTGCAGCATCTTCATATTCATCATATGCCAGGGGGGTGCTCGTATTACTGAAAAGGGGTACACTTTTTTTACTTACACATACTGAATCGGATGACATAGGTCGCATTACGCTCATACAGGGTATTCTCTGTGGTACGTAAATTACTGTTGTCATAACATATGTGTCAGGGTCTGACCCTTGCGCCTGCCTTTTTCAGTTGCGTGATGATGTGCCATGAACTACAGTTCCCAGAATGCCTAGGGAGGAGGGGCCTCCCAGTATTTTAGGCGGAGTCGCACGTCAGCCGGCGTGCGTAATTTCCAATTGTGAGGAACGGTGTTTCCTCGCGGCTACAGGATCTGTCGTTCTTCCGTATTGGAAGGAAGAACGATTCCTTCAGGTTTCCTTTCCCACGGCCGTCTGCTGGTTCGCAGGGCGTGCCGTTCTTCGTCCTGTTTCCGACTCGCGGTGGTTCTCAATCCGGAGTCAGGGGGAGAGATCTCCGCACCGTGCACCTGGAGATGCATTCTCGTCATGCGAGACGCATCGGTGCCTAGCTGTTCTTGATTTCCGCAAAGGTTGGCTCCAACGGCCGTTGGAGTCCTGAAGCTGCACGGGCTTGTGTGGCCGCTCGATTGTGGGAAACTCAGCGCTGGACACAACATGATTTTTAGAGCGACGCTGCCCGTGAAGGTACTGTGGCAGGCACTCTAGGATCTACAGTTAACTTTGGGATTGTGTTATCCGGGGTTTGAAAGTAAAACGCCGGTGTGTCCTATTTTTGTTTTCCTTTAGTTATTTTTACCAAGGAGCGTTTGTGTTATCTTATGGAAGAGTATGGGCTGTTCATTGATTCATGGACTCGAGAAAAACTATATTGACTAAAGCCTGTCATTATAATTTCTTATTCTGAAGAAAGCTCCTGGGAGCAAGGAGCAGAACTTTGGCTTCGGGCTCCGTACTACCTACCTTCTAGCCTGGAGTCTCTTCCTTTCTGCCTTCATCTTTGCTCTTGGTTTCCTCTTGAAGGGAAAGACAAACACAAGGGTACGTATGAGTAGGGGAGGAGGCTTAATGAGTGAAGGTGGGCTGTGTGCGGTATTAACCAGTGTGTTCTATGTTATAGGTATATCCTCCTCAAGTGTGAGAAGTATCATCACTGAGTAGTGAGTTGGATAGCGGAACACAGCCGCAGGTGGAACTTGGTTGACAGGTACTAGACCGCCTAGTGAGATCATATGAGAGTAGCTAGGAAGTTGAACTGTATTAATCGTTGTGTTTTCTGTTTTCAGGTATCCCTTTCCCCGCTGTTCCTACCCTAATTCCTTTCCCTCACTTGATCACCTCAATACTCAGTACGTTATATGTTAGAGTTGAGGAAGTCGAGAGGTGGACCCCTTTGAGCATCGCCCGGATTCTGAGGAGTTCCTGTGGACGCGACAGAATTACGCACCCACGATATTTACTCCTCCCAGTCCAGGCGGTTCTCAAAGATGGCTTCTTTGGACGAAGTCATGCAGGCATTGGTTGCTGTTCAGCAGGAGTTGGTAGCATCTAGAGCAGAAACAGCAGCCCTTAGGAAACGGATCGATAGACAAGCCGGGAACCCGTTCGACGCTTCCACCTCACAGATACAAGTTCATGTCCCTCCACCCATACCTTTGGCATGCTCAGAAAGATATTCAGGGGATCCCCTGAAGATTCAGACCTTCTTAACACAGACCATGTTGCACTTTTCGTGTAAGCCTGCTTCTTTCCCCAACAACCACTCAAGGGTGGCGTTTGCCATATCATATTTGACCGGTGACGCTGCCAATTGGGCGGTCCCTCTGGTGAAGCATGACGATCCAATGCTATCGGATTGGAATGCTTTTCGCAGGGAATTTGAAAGGGTGTTTGACCGACGTGCTACCACGTTTAGCGCAGACAGGGAATTGCTGGAGTTGAAGCAAGGAAGGCAGGATCTGATTACTTATTTAACATCGTTTAATCGGTTGGTAGCGGAAACTGCATGGCCTGAGGAGAAGCGTATGGCGCTCTACTATCAGGGATTGCGGGAAGACATGAAGGACGTGTTAGCCCAGATAGATCCCCAACCCACTAATTGCACTGACTTAGTGAACCTTACCTTACGTCTGGATCACCGGTTAGCAGAAAGGGGAGGGGAGCGCAGGAGAGGAGACAGGTCATACGCCCCTGTAGAGAGGGGGAACCGACCGCTGAACACCTCTAGTGAACCAGGAACGGAACCTATGGATGTGGGAGCAATTAGGTCACCTTTATCCAAAGCAGAGAGGGAGAGCCGTAGAGTGCAGGGCCTCTGCATGTACTGCGGGAAGAAGGGCCATTTCGTTCGGGAATGCCCTCATAAACCCAAGGGGTAGGGACCTTTTCGGTCAAACAAGAAAGTGGCAATCACTGCTATCCAGGCTAGCGTTACTGGAGTTACCTCCAAGGAAGGAGGAGAGGTGGATGCACAACAGAAACAGGATTTGATGCTGCCCTCTTTGGCGGTCATAGAAGCCAAAGACACTGAATCTCATATGGTGCTTTCCATGACGCTTACAGCAGGTCACCAAGTTCACCAAGTGTGGGTGATGATCGATTCAGGTGCCACAGGGAACTTTATCGATCAGGGCTTAGTGGAACGTTTGGACCTAAGGCGCATCCTTCGAGAGATACCGGAAAAGGTATTGGCCGTGGACGGCAAACCCATCAAGTCAGGTCCCATCACTGAACAGACAGAGAGATTAGGGCTGATCCTGAAGGGGGAACAACAAGACCACGAAGAATATATAACTTTGAACATCATCGAAGCGCCACAATATGAGGTTATACTGGGAATGCCGTGGTTATGGCAACACAATCCCTGTGTGGACTGGAAAAAGAAGAAAGTGGCGTTCCAGTCAGAGGAGTGTAGGAGAAACTGTCTGCATACTCCAGGTTCTCATCTTCTGGCTCTTACGCAGAGGTACCATATAGCCACCACTGCAGAACAAGAGACAGTACTTCCCATGGAGTATGCGGCCTACAGGGAGGTGTTTAGCAAAGAAAAGGCAGAAAACCTCCCCCCACATCGCACTTATGACTGTCAGATAGATCTGATCGCTGGAGCTACCATCCCTTCTTGTCGTGTATATGCACTGTCGGAGCCAGAAACATAGCACCTAATAGAATACTTAGACCATTATGTCGACATCGGCTTCATAAGGCCCTCTCGCTCACCCTCGGCTTCACCCCTTTTCTTCATTTCCAAAGCCAATGGAGATCTGAGGACGTGTATTGGTTACCGCATGCTCAATAAGAACACAGTAAGGAATCGATACCCTCTTCCACTCATCTCGGTTCTGTTAGATCAGGTGAGAGAGGCTAATGTCTACACCCGACTCGATCGCAGGGGGGCTTATCACCTGGTCCGTATCCGTGAGGGAGATGAGTGGAAGACGGCCTTCTAGACGCGGTATGGGTTGTTTGAGTACTTAGTCAAGCCCTTTGGGTTGTGTAACGCCCCGGCAGCTTTTCAGTTCTTTTTAGACGATGTGCTCAAGGACTTTGTAGATAGGTTCGTGGTCGTCTACATAGATGACATCCTGATTTACTCCCGGGATTAGGATATACATGTGAAACACGTTTCTCAGGTGCTTCAGAGACTCCAGGAACATAGTTTGTTCTGTAAGCTGAGCAAGTGTGTCTTTCATGTGTCTGAGGTGGAGTTTTTGGGGGTTTTATTGAGCCCATCCGGGTTGGGCATGACTGAGAGGAAAGTGGAAGCGGTGCAAGAATGGCCTGTCCCGAGGAATGTGAGAGGTGCAGTGCTTCCTGGGGTTTGCCAACTACTATCGTAGGTTTATCTCTCATTTCTCCCATCTGGTCTCTCCAATCACTCGTCTGTTACGAAAGGGGATGCCTTTTTTCTGGAGCACTGAGGCCATGGAAGCATTCTCATTCCTAAAAAAGGCTTTCACCACGGCCCCTATACTGAGACACCCACAAACCGAGATCCCGTTTATCGTGGAGGCCGATGCTTCTAATGTAGCGGTTGGGGCGGTGTTGTCCCAACGTGACACACAGGACAGTTACATCCGGTGGCCTTCCTGTCCAGGAAGTTGACTGTGGCAGAGCTCAACTACACGGTTGCAGAAAAGGAGTTACTGGCCATCAAGAAGGCATTCCAGGAGTGGAGACATTACTTGTGGGGGGCTCAATTCCCAATTACTGTATATACAGACCACCAAAACTTACAGTACATGAAAACAGCCAGGCAACTCACGCAGAGACAAATGCGTTGGATGTTATTCTTTGCGGACTATGATTTTGTAGTAACCTTTTGTCCTGGGTCGGAAAACCGAAAGGCGGATGCATTGTCTCGTCAGGACGAGGAATCTGGACCCCGCAAAGGCATCACCGAAGCGATAGTAAGTCCCAGTAAGTTGTTATGTGCGGTGACATTAGAACATTTCTTGGAAGAAATTGCAAGACACAGATCCCTGGCTTGGTGGCAAAGATGGGCTAATCAGGACTCTCATCGTACCCTCAAGCATGAATTTCCATTGTACAGGAATAAACTGTTTCTACCAGGACCAGAACACAGGTAAAGGCGTTCAATTGGTGCCACAACTCAGTCCTGGCAGGCCACACAGGATGCACCAAAACATTACACCTAGTAAAACGACAATTTTGGTGGGAAGGAATGGCTCAAGACATAGCCCAATGGGTGTCACAGTGTGAGACATGTGCCTGTAACAAGAGGGAGCCGGTCAAGAACAAAGGAAAACTGATACCTATGCCCACACCATCGCAGCCCTGGCAAAACATCAGCATGGATTTCGTCCTTGGCCTACCTAAGGATCAGGGGTACGACGCCATACTAGTCGTGGTGGACAGCCTGACTAAGATGGGCCATTTCATTCCGTGTAAATCCTACCTACAGCAGGGCAGACTGCTCAGCTTTTGTTGACCCATGTGGTTCGGATACATGGGCTCCCAAGGGTTATTGTGTCTGACAGAGGACCTCAATTCATTGCCTGTTTTTGGCGTATGTGGTGTCAGGCTCTGCAAGTCGAAGCAGCCCTATCTACCAGCTTCCATCCACAGACTGATGGGCAGACAGAGAGGTTAAACCAAACACTCAAGCAATACCTCCGTTGCTATTCCAGGGAAGCAAGTGACTCATGGGTTTCATTACTATGGTTGGCCGAACTGTCATACAACAACACATGGCACTGCTCTATCAAAGAAACGCCCTTTAGAGCCAACAATGGGTACCATGCTAAAGTATTACCGTTGACCGTTCCGAGTGATGTGGTTACTCAGCCTACAGTGATGCAGCATATCAAAAGACTACAAACCACACATAAACAAGTCCAGGCCAATTTGAAGAGGGCCAAACAAACCTATAAGAAATGGGAAGACAGACACCAACAAGAGGAACCGTGCTATCAGCCGGGTGATAGAGTGTGGTTGTCCACAAAGAATATCCGATTCAGAGTTCGCAGTATATTCCACCCTAGATTCATAGGCCCGTATACTGTGCTGCGCAAAATCAACCCAGTCGCATATAAGCTCAGGCTGCCCGCGTCGCTGCGGATTCATCCCATATTCCATGTCGGCTTATTGAAACCAGAGAGGGGGGCCCGACGCAGAGCGGCTCCTCCAGTGCTTCGGGACAGGCAGTTGGAGTATGAGGTACGTCGGGTTCTGGATTCCAGGTACCGCCAGGGGCAACTGTGGTACCTTATCTCCTGGAAGGGATACTCCGCAGAAGACGATTCATGGGAACCAAGCGGCAATGTCCACGCTCCTCGTGCGGTTCGCTGTTTTCACGCCCGCTACCCTGGCAAGCCGGGTCCTAGGAGGCGCATGGGAGGAGGGCGTACTGTCAGGGTCTGACCCTTGCGCCTGCCGTATTCAGTTGCGTGATGATGTGCCATGAACTACAGTTCCCAGAATGCCTAGGGAGGAGGGGCCTCCCAGTATTTTAGGCGGAGTCGCACGTCAGCCGGCGTGCGTAATTTCCAATTGTGAGGAACGGTGTTTCCTCGCGGCTACAGGATCCGTCGTTCTTCCGTATTGGAAGGAAGAATGATTCCTTCAGGTTTCCTTTCCCACAGCCGTCTGCTGGTTCGCAGGGCGTGCCGTTCTTCGTCCTGTTTCCGACTCGCGGTGGTTCTCAATCCGGAGTCAGGGGGAGAGATCTCCGCACCGTGCACCTGTAGAGGCGTTCTCGTCATGCGAGACGCATCGGTGCCTAGCTGTTCTTGATTTCCGCAAAGGTTGGCTCCAACGGCCGTTGGAGTCCTGAAGCTGCACGGGCTCGTGTGGCCACTCGATTGTGGGGAACTCAGCGCTGGACACAACATGATTTTCTGAGCGACGCTGCCCGTGAAGGTACTGTGGCAGGCACACTAGGATCTACAGTTAACTTTGGGATTGTGTTATCCGGGGTTTGAAAGTAAAACGCCGGTGTGTCCTATTTTTGTTTTCCTTTAGTTATTTTTACCAAGGAGCGTTTGTGTTATCTTATGGAAGAGTATGGGCTGTTCATTGATTCATGGACTCGAGAAAAACTATATTGACTAAAGCCTGTCATTATAATTTCTTATTCTGAAGAAAGCTCCTGGGAGCAAGGAGCAGAACTTTGGCTTCGGGCTCCGTACTACCTACCTTCTAGCCTGGAGTCTCTTCCTTTCTGCCTTTATCTTTGCTCTTGGTTTCCTCTTGAAGGGAAAGACAAACACAAGGGTACGTATGAGTAGGGGAGGCGGCTTAATGAGTGAAGGTGGGCTGTGTGCGGTATTAACCAATGTGTTCTATGTTATAGGTATATCCTCCTCAAGTGTGAGAAGTATCATCACTGAGTAGTGAGTTGGATAGCGGAACACAGCTGCAGGTGGAACTTGGTTGACAGGTACTAGACCGCCTAGTGAGATCATATGAGAGTAGCTAGGAAGTTGAACTGTATTAATCGTTGTGTTTTCTGTTTTCAGGTATCCCTTTCCCCGCTGTTCCTACCCTAATTCCTTTCCCTCACTTGATCACCTCAATACTCTGTACGTTATATTTTAGAGTTGAGGAAGTCGAGAGGTGGACCCCTTTGAGCATCGCCCGGATTCTGAGGAGTTCCTGTGGACGCGACAATATGGGCCAAATGTTGACGACCCTGAGTTTTATTGTAGTTTGGAGAGTAAATTATATAACCTCCAGCCAGAAATAATAATATGGGGACGGGACCTAAATACCTATTTAGATCCTTACATGGATCGGAGCACGGTCACGGAGTGGCAGGGTAAACGATCAACACAGGTTATCCATGGAATTATGCACGCTCATAAGTTAATCGATATCTGGAGAGTTCGGCATCCCTTGTCACTGGAGAGTACACATCTCCTCAGTAGATAAAACTTGGTTCAGATTGGATTATTGGCTAATCTCTGAGGTGGTAGCTCCATGGGTGAGAGATGTTGCACACCTTCGACGTACTCTATCGAACCATTCACCTGTGGTGTTAGATTTGGAGTTCCCCACAAATCTGGCCCAACCTTTTCAGTGGCGACTGCAGGCAACATCGCTGCTGGACCCTGTCTTCAGAGAGGGGGTGCGGAAGTCTATTATTCATTACTTTGAAGAAAATGAGGGCACAGTGGAGGGGGAAAGGCACACTCTGGGATGCTTTTAAGGCAACAACACGGGGTGCATGCATTGGTTTGCAGGCGGGTGTACTGAGAGATTTACGTACCAGGATGCATACGATTGAGAAGACACTAGCGGGGTTGGAAAGGCAGTATGAGCAGAACCACAGCTTACAAACCTTGGCAGAAATTAGGGAATGATCACAGAATATAATGAGACAGCGGATCAAGAAATAAAACATCTGTCCACGCGCTGGGTGGCCAGAGCCTATGGTGAGGGTGGGAGACCAGGCCGTAGTCTGGCCTCTAAGATCAAGGCACCTCGTGCACAAGAATTCATCAAAGAGTTAGATTGCCAGGATGGGACAAAAAGCTACAACACGTCTGAAATATTGAATCAATTTGTAGATTACTACTCAGAATCATATGGGCCCCGTGAGGCAGCTACTGGGGACAAGACACTTGCTTATTTTGAGGAAATTGCGCTCGCTTGGTTGTCCCCGGGGAAACGTGAATTTCTAGTGCAACCAATTACGGTTGAGGAGGTGAAGGAGGGCATCCAAGCGCTGCCTGGTGGTAAGGGGTCGTTTAGCGATGGGCTACCTAGTGAATTTTACAAGGCGTACTCGGATTTGCTAGCTCCGCACTTACATAAAATGTATGTCAAGGCCTATGAGGTAAAACGGCTCCCCCCAACGCTGCGCGAAGCACTAGTGATTACTCTACTGAAACCAGGCAAACACCCGGCGAGATGAGAATTGTACAGGCCACTTTCGCTTCTGAATATGGACACAAAAATCATAGCGAAAGTTATAGCGTTTAGACTGCGTCCATTGCTCCCGGCTCTGGTACTCCCAGACCAGTCGGGATTTGTCTCAGCCCGATCCACCACACATAATTTGCAAGCGCTTTTCATCGTTCTGCATCAACTCGACCCGGAGGACAGAGCTGCGGCTGTGCTTTTAGATGCAGCTAAGGCATTTGACTCCGTACAGTGGAAGTTTGTGTTCGATGTGCTGCATCGCATGGGGATGCCTTACGCATTCATGCAGTGGCTAGGATTACTATATACAGACCCGGTAGCTAGAGTCCGGATCAATCACTATCGCTCCGCACCCATCCCAATTTGTAAGGGCTGTCCGGTATCCCTGCTATTGTTCGCCCTTGTGCTGGAACCCTTGGCATGTAGAGTGCGTCAGAGACATGCGGACGCGGCACTGAGATTTCGGCAGGGCCCACTGGCTATATTGTTGTATGCGGACGATATAGTGCTTTATGTCCGCAATCCAGAAGAGCATCTAAACAATTTGATAAGGGAATTTATCACATTTGAACGCCTATCGGGTCACAGCATAAACTGGGATAAATCAACCATTTTTCCGTTGACAGCTGGGATGGTGCCCTATGATCTGGACTTCCTGCTCGAATGGTGAGTTGAGTCAGTCAAATATCTGGGGGTTTGGATTCACAGGGACCCCGAAATTGTTATGAAAGAAAATTATGTTTGCGCGCTGGTGAAAGTTGAGGACCAAGTAGAGCGCTGGATTAAACTACCTTTGTCACTGTCAGACAGGGTGGCGATTTTAAAAATGGCTGTTCTCCCCAGATTCCTTTACTGATTCACAGACGTCCCCCTCAGCCTGACTCAGGTTTTTTTTGCCTTGTTGCGCTCTGCTGTATGCAGATTGATGTGGGTGGGGAAACAGCCGCGGTGGAGCTGGGAAATACTTACCAGGCCATACGAACAGGGAGGATTTGTGGCCCCCTACTTATATGTATATTATTTTGTGCACAATCGCATTTTGCCCATTATTAGTATTACCCCACGCCTTTCCTCCCCCATGTAGCAGTAGAAGCAGACGGTGCATATCCGAGGCCACTAACCGCTCTGCTACCACGAACTCACTCATTATGTCACCGGCGGGTAATGAGCACGATAGATTGCACAGTTAAGGCTTGGCAGTCATTAGCGGCCTGGGCGGGGAAACTACCACTGTATTCCCCTGCAATGCCATTGGCACACCATCCCGCCATTTCTGTGGCACAAGAGCCTAAGGCGCTTTCTATTTTAGCTGATTCAGGGATTGCCAGTTTGGGTGATGCATATCCGGAAGGTTCATTCATTACCTTGGAGGCCATGCAAGCGAGAAACACCAGTATCCTGCTATTAGTTTTTACATATTATAGACTGAAAGAGGCCCTCAAAACTTTAAACGCACTACACCCAGTTGCACCACTGACACTGAAGCCGCTACAGGCTATGCTCGCCAGCTCCTCCCGCACAAAACTGATCACCCGTTTATATAACGCAATGCAGGCAGACACTGCCTCACAATATAGTAGAGGGATGGAGAGGTGGAATGAAGTACTTGATACTCCAATATCAGGGAAAGATTGGGAATACACCTTTTACACAAGTTATTTAACAGCTAATGGTAATTTGAGGATTATCAATTTTAAATATATCAATTATACTATTCCCCCAAGCAACTGCAGAGATATGGGTTGAGCGTGACAGCCAACTGTAAGCGGTGCAAAAGGCCTGATGCTGATTTCGTTCATCTGGCGTGGTATTGTGAAAGAGTGTAAACATTTTGGGTGCAGGTTACTAAGGCGTTATCAGATATGGTTCTGGAACCAGTGGGTTGCACCCCACATCTGTGTTTGTTGGGACTTATTGGACACTTAAAGCCACAGAGCCGGAGATTGGTGGCAGTCGCGCTTTTGCTAGCAAAAAGGAAAGTGGCTCAAAACTGGGAGGGTAGAGGCGCCCCCAAATTCCAGCAATGGTTAGTGGATATCACATATTGTAGAGATCAACTGACCCAATTAGCAGAGGAACTTCCTGTACCGTCCAGACCTAAAGACATTTTGGCCCCCTTTACTGCATATCTGCTGACTAATCAATGTGAAAATTCGCCTGAGGACTTACATGACGATTAAACTCTCGGTCAATCCTAGCTCCCTCCCTAAATATTCCACGCTGTATCACGAACATGTTGTATAACCGCCCTGAGTGCAGTAAGAGCAATATGATGTACTTTGTATGTGTTATGTTGTTGTGATTGTCTGAAGTCAATACAATAAAATATAATAAATTAAAAAACAAATTAAAAAAAAGCGATCCCAGGTGATAATAACACAGCTTTATGCCTACAACCAATGGCCGGCAGCGTACGAGAGGACAGGAGTTTCTACACAGCTGTACGCCTACAACCCGGAGGTTGGCAGCAAGAATTGGATCATTTTATAACAAAACAAAACAATACTTATCTTAAGAAACGAAACGGACAGAAAACATCCAAATACAAACCTTCCCCCCCTCCGCCCACCCCCTCCCAAGAACCCCGCACCAGTTGCGCCCTATTTAGTCTCTGACAACGCATGTGCTAATTGGCCTTAATGGGGTTGCTAAATAGTATCTATGGAGGTGGTGTAGGTTTTGTTGCCTAATCGGGGAGTAATTGCAGAATTTGCAAGTATTTAGGGCATGTGATCTCCCGTAATTCTTTAGATAGAATCTGGTGAAAGGGGGCCCACAGTTCGGCGTATGTCTCTCCCTTATGATCTGCCACTAAAGACATGCACTCCATTGCGAGTATCAAAGTTGTGGGAGCTAGGCAGCTACTGCAACAAAGAGACCCATATTGGATCTCATTAGCCGAAGGGGTTCCTCTGTTGAGGAACAAATCATCACTGGGTGTCCAGGCGAAAGGTTAGCTCATGCCTGCTTCTATGCTACAAGAAGAGAAACTCCAGTCCACTAGCAGGTAAAGGGATTTAAGACATCCCTGTCAAGAACAAGAACGCTAAGTGTAGCTATCAAGCTCCAACTACTCCCCATCCCTAACTACTTGAAGTGGTTCAAAAAAATGACAAGAGGATGAAGAGAAATAGCAAGACAAGTAAAGCGTAATTGTATGTGCAAATCTCTTGAATGCTGAACATTATACAAGGAAAAGAAAGACAGGTAAAGCTTACTTGTAAGGGCAAGTGCTGCAAATTATAAATTATTGTCTCAGAACGTTATGTATCTTTTTGATAATAATAATCCGAAAAATATTGTTTTGCAAATTAACTCTAAATTGTATGAAATGCTTGTTTGCTTGAAAGAAGAAGCTTTCAGATTTGCAGACATTAAAATGGCATTACTGCTGTCAGAAGAATAAATAGGAACAAAGAAGGGTTTGCTGTCAGATTTGGTGATGTGTGGCAGCTGGGGGTGTACTGAGGCCCTCGTGGGCCCACTTTGGTTCTCCTTTGAGCTTTACATTTTACACATTTTAGCAGACTTTGTTTTAGCCCTATTACTTTTTACATATTTTTTTTCCACAATATGATTCTAAGTAACGCTGCACATGCTGCTTGTTAGGTCTCGCCTACGCAGCGCGCATGCGCTGCGTAGGAGGGCCTTTAGCCATCGCTCTGCTCATTTCCAAGCACACACTCGTGCTTGTGGCGGCATCCACCTTGCGGGAGCGAGCAGGGGCGCGCCACAAGCACGAGTGCAGTGCTTGGAAATGAGCAGACTGCTCTCGCACCACTCGCGGGCTCACCTCGCACGCACGCATCACTCCCGGGCTTGTTTTTGATTGCATCGGTTCATGTCTCCTCCCTCCGCCCCTCTCTTGCAGGTCTCCTCCCTCCGCCCCTCTCTGCAGAAGCACTCCATTCTCCCCTGTAGTACTGGTATATCAATAACGCTCCACTGCTCTGACTCCAGCTTCCTTCTCTTCCGACTCGCTGTACCACGTCCACAGACACTCCCTCACAGTTTCCTAATTGGTAACCCGCTCTATGTTGCCTTTCCCCTCGCCTCACATCTAGCACTCGCCATTTCTTTTTCCAATTTCCTACAACCCCCAGTAGATCCGTGTTCCTATTCCCAGTTTCCATTGAAACACATAACATAAGATAGAACAGCTCTGGCAAGAAGCAAATGCTTCTAGTTTAAGCTGGAATAAATTCATTTCCAGCCAATTTAAAGTCTGGAGATGGTAGAAGAGTGAACCTCCCATCCAAGGAAATGCACGATAAACGGCAGGTACGAACGGTCAAGGCAGCTCAGCGGGTTCTGTTCGTGCTGCAGAGATTTTAATGCTTTTTCCTACCGTAACAGTTTTTATTTCAATTTTGTAAAAGTACAGATAGCTTGATTCTGCATTTATTAGAGGTGATCTCTCCCCCAAAAAAGTATGTGTGGAACTCTCGCTCTGAATAACACAAAATAACTGAGACTGCACGAAGGGTTTAATCATCTGCTTTTTAATCATCTGCTGCAACCTTCTACCCTTACACTGCTCAGAAAACGAATACTGTTGAGTTATAACGCCTAGCATCCAATAAAATAGTAGTTACTTCACATATTGCAACTTTATCGCCCGCCCGTAACAAGGGCCCTAGTGTTTACAACTCCATGAAGTTGCAGTGCTGTGCCAGTAAGCCATATACAATACGTTAAGAGTATAACATTTTAACTAAACACCTAGAAATAGATGCTTTTACCCAGCCTGCATACTGTGATGAATATATTATGCTAATGAGGCTATCACCCTTCTGTCCAATGAGCTCTTGCGCTTGTTTCAGACCCTCTCTGATGAGACAGCTGGCAGGTAGAGATTTTTTAAGACATGGGGATTTTGCTCAGAGCCCACATATTCCAAGGGTCCCCTGGAAAAGTAAACTTTAATCTTCTAGCTCACCTCTGTCCATTTCCATACTTACCCTTTCTTTTTCTCTCTGCCTACCTCTACCTCTGTCTCTCTGCCCACGTCATCTTAAGGATTTATGGGGTCCTGGAAAAGACGTATTTATTTCATGCAGTTTTATATAGCGCAAACTTTACCCAAAGGTGTCAGAGCGCTTTACAAAAGAACCAGGTAAGTTACAAAAGGTACACAAGATAGACTAAACACGCTCTTAAACTGTTTTGTACTACAGTTAGCACAAAAGTGGGTGATAAAATTCAAAGTTGTTATGAACAGGAGGCCCCACAATATGTCTTGCCCAGGGCCCCAAAAATCCTTAAGACGACACTGCTGGCAGGACAGTAGCACAATATATTATCGTAAATAAATACATGTTTACAGCTGCCGCGCAGCTTTCTCGCTCTCCTGGATTCCACAATAAATCCTTCTCAGTGTTTGGTCTAGCCCTGGACTCGTACATTTTCCTTAAGGGTAGGGGGGGGTTGCATACCTAGCCGCTTGTTGAAATGTTTGCCATCTCCTGCCAAAGTCGATGTGCTTTCAGGGCTTCTCTATTACTTCCGACCCCTCGAACCCGTTCCTTCCACCTCCTCCGGCTTCGTCCTTGCTATAAACTTCCCTCCCCTTCCCGTTCCTCTCCCACAAATAGCGGTGGCTGGCCGCCTCATAGCCATAAACGTTGCTCCTTAGTCTACGACTTCTGTTTGTTAGCTGTTTTTTCTCCCACTTCCTCCTTTCTTGCACATGTCACATATATCCCATGATAAAGCGAGCAAAAGCCGGATGTCTGCCTGCTTTTTTACCATAGACTATTTTAAAGCACTCGTCATCTTCTTATTCCTCCTCTTCCTTCTGTTGTTGCATTTGTTAGTCGTTTGGTTAGTTCGTAATTTATTTGCAGGTCTCCATTTTTTGTCGTTTATTGACTTTCTACCAACGTTGTTTGTTTTGAAAGGCTTCTGCTTCTTCTTTGGGTTAGTAAATTGATTTTATTTATCCTACATTCACTATCATCTGGCTTACGTGCGTCGTTTAAAATTGTCTGTTCACCTCTGTTCTAACCTCCACATCCTCTTCTAATGCTTTAATACTTCACATTTTGACACTTTCTTTTTGTTTTAATTTCGAAAGCTAGCAGGGATTGCACTCTAAAAGTATTTGTATACAGTAAAAAAAAAATGGTTCAGCTCTTGAATGTATTTTATGGAGTTGTCAAATTGCTTCATGTCCTCAAGACGCCATTTCCGGTTCTGGGGATTCCTTAAAACAAGCATTGGCATAGCCAATAGGTCTCGCCTTTGGGACCGTATAAGTGTTTAGCCATGCAACAGTTGATGTTGTTGCACCAAGGATATTGTGCTGCATAACTAAATACTTATAAGGTCCCAAAGGCGAGACATATTGGCTATGCCAATGCTTGTTTTTAGAAAGCTTTTCCTACTACATAATCTGTACTCTTCGTTCAAGGCTATGAACATGGAACGAGATATCCTAGTACATACGTTTTCTGCTCGGAAACAGATTCTAACATCTAGACAAATCATCGCATCAGAGGTGTATCTCTAACACAGTGGTTTCATTATATAAACAGTGCACTGTCCCTTTGCAGGTCAGAGGGGGCACTCCAGCCCCAAATGTCCTGGAACGGCTGCAGCTCTGCCAATTGCGATCTTCCATGCTGATCCTGCAGAGAGGGATTGCCAACCAACTCCAAACCAAGTCATTCAGGTATGGGGTCCCAGTCTTTACTAAGAGATCAGGCAGAGGATACACCCACTATGCAGGAATACAGATAGATACAAATCAGACTGTCATGGTTGGACTGTTTATTCTTTTCACCATGTTCATAATGCTGGTTACTTTGCTTTATTTTATCTGCCCAATAATTGCAGCACATTCTTTCTATGCAAGACTATGATTGTTTCAATCGATGTATCGAAAACTATCTTCGTATCTTTCCTGTGTTTCTCAAGGGCGTGCATGAGTAAGCAACGATAGGGGTAAGATCCGTTTCCACAATTTCCTTGGGGATGAGAGTGTCATGTTCGAGGGTGCCAAAATCACCAGCCACCCCAGAAGGGTTAGGGGCTCGGGTGAGGCACTGTGAGATAGCTAGGAATTGGGCCAAAAGACTCAGTCCCTGTATTCTGAGGTCCTGTTGTCCTAATACACAGTCCTACATTTTTTAGTGGGAACCATATAATAGGGGCAGCAACAAGAAAAACAGATGGAGATCTAAGATATACTTCAAGATCAAGGTATGATGGGGAAGTATGGTGAAAGAAAGGCATAAGGGCAACCCCATGCACTTTCAGCTAACCAATAAAGAAAAGGAGAAAAATTAAAATAAAGGGTAAGAGATGGAATTAAACTGCAGCACCGGGAAATACATGCCCTGCTCTTCCAGAGCAAAGTAATGCATATATTTACAAAGAATGATTTGGCAGAACATCAGAAAATAATGAAACATTGGAGAATACCAGCTGAAGGATCAAAATCAAAATTCTCCACTGTGTCTACCACTACCACACCATCTTCCTTGCACAACTCAGTCAAAGGCACAACAAACATACCTGTATTGCCCAAGCAAAGAACATCAGCCTGCCACCACAGACCTGCTTCAGGACCCAACTGGACTTCCAAATTCCCATCAAAGGTCATCACAACACTCCACATTTGTCAAGAACCTTGGTCATTAACCTCTAATTAGAGATTATGCCTGCTGCTTGTCACATGCCAAAAGGTCCAGACAAGATTCTGTCTCAATGAAAGCTCGATGGACATAGCACACAGACATCACATGGCTATCACATCACGGGGAGTCAAAAAGATGTCACCTCTTTATCTTCTCAAGACTGCAATGAGAAATAGGGACGAGGTGACACTACACAGATGATTTATGGGTAACCTTCATAACATGGAATTCTAGTCTGCCTTAACATTACTTTACTTTACTCACAACCAATGTTCCCTCTAATTTTTTCCCTCTGTGTGCGGCAGTGGAGGGTCTCTGTGCGCTGCAACCATGGCTATGTGCGCCAGGAACCAGACTGCGCGCGTGTGCAGCGCCAAATGTCACTCCTAACGTTTACTTAAAAAGTGAAAAGATGGTGCATTTTCACACATACAGCGCCACGTTAAGGGTCTTAAGGCCGGTTTGCAAATTGGATAAACACGCCATGACATGAATTGGTTACACAGGCAAGTACACTTCAGGTTTAGAAAAGCACAAGACTCCAACGGTGGTACCATCATAAGATTTTACTAAATATTCTTAACTGGAGCACTGTTCATTGGGTGGGGAAATGTTGAGAGCTTTCTGAATGTCTCCAAAATGTCTTTAGCAAACCAGACAGCGTAAGGCTTTCAGCTAAAAAATGAAAGCTGGCCGGAAAACGACACATTGCTGCAGGTAGGCAGGGACGAAGTTCAGTGACAGACCAGGGGATGACAGGAACGGGCAACATTGCTACAAGTGGGTAGGGGGTAGGGAAGTAGTGCAGTAACAGATCAGGAGGTGGCAGAAATGGAAAACCTTGGTGCAGGGGGGCAGGGAAGAAAAAACTTGCTGGGGTAGAGAACAACAACAGCAGTGAAAGTGGCTGGGAAGGGCCCATAGTTAGCACTGAGCACTCAGGCTACCTTAAAGCAATTCATGTTACCACCGGGTGCTGGCTTCCTGGGGGCGCCGTATTTGCAAGTTTATTATGTTCTTTAAAGCACCTGCTGCCATGTTACTTTCCTCCAGCAATTACCAGGCCGCACAAAAATGTCAAGTTAACTCCTGTGATTAATGTTCTTCCAGGAGAGAGATTGGAGTTTTGTATAGTTGATGTTTTGACTTATGTGAAGGTAGTGCAGAGGGTTAATATGCCTGCTGCAAAGAATGTGTACCATGTAGATTACAGAGTGCATATAATGTAAATAGATCAGCAGGTTACTGCTTTTAAAAGAGACATCCTTTTGTTACTTGCAATTTATAACCTAAAGTCGTAATATAGAATAGTGAGGCATTAACTTTCATCATAGAACTGCATACACACTGCAAAGTATACATTAGAGCATAGATTAATGTTGCAAAAAGGGTTAATTTGGATAGAAATCGATTCTTATTATTAAACCAAACTCCCAACTATGCTGTTTCTTTTTTATCGACTCTGAGTTTGTGCTTCTCCACACCAAGCACTCCTAAACTATACGGCCTACCAGTATGGATGACATGTGACTCCTACACTTTTAGTCCTTTGGCTTATGTAGCATTTCCTATAAACTGATTTACACACGTATGTTTGATTGTCTATGTGTAATGTGTGTGTGATGCAAAGTGCCTCTGACATCCTTTAATGGTATGAGTGGCGCGATACAACTAATTCAATGTATCTGAGAGAGAGTGGTTTATGGGACTTGGTCACTGTTAAAGGGTGCTAGTGAGAGAATCCATGGTGGAGGTGGTCATTGGGGGGGGCGCCAACTAACATTGTTGCACTGGGCGCCACCAGCGCTAAAGCCGGCCCTGGTCTTTCTGTATTGTTTTATTAGTAAAGGGAGGCTGCGGGGAGATTGTGTGCTTTTATTTAAGTATCCATGGTAATTGCAGCCCTTTCACGAGCTGCGATTAACATGGATACTTAAACAAAAGAACACAAAGTCGCTTTCTTCAATGCCTTTATTTAGGGAATCCGGGGGCAAGTCAAGGCCACAAGAAAAGTGGCAATAAGAATACTATTCTATGGAGAATTGTTCAGCGCATCCCAAAAAGATACCACAAAATATGTTGACATCAAAAGGGGGCAAATTTAATACAGCAAAAGCTATTCACCAGCAGTTTTAAACGTGTTCACTTTGAGATTTGTGATTCTGTTGGGTGTCTTGTGTCATTTTCAGAAATTGAGTGGGTGATGACGGGAATAAAGTCAGGTTTAGTAGAATGCTCATGTATTTAAATAAAGCTTTATGTGTGTTCACTTTATTCAATACTCCCCCCATCCCGACACCTTCTCAAAGCAAAGAACTCTTTCGGTCCAGGGGGAAATAGAACGGACTAAGATTAATAGATGAGCAAATTACACTCGACAACTAAGCTTTAAAGAGCTATCTAAGCAGCTATTGGACCTAAACCTACCCCCTCGCTGAAAGGCAAACTTCTGCCTCCTCTCTCAGAACCTTTCTTAACTAGATATAATAAAACAGGCAATGACAAAGGCAGGACTTCCCACCAGCATTTCGACAAACCTTTTCGGTGGTCTTTATCAGTGGTTTTGAAAAATGTAATTCAAAAGTATTTGAATGTTTAACATGAAAATGTGGATTTGCATTATTTTGGTAGAATGTGTGTTGACTTGGTAAGAGTTTGACATCCGTTACAAAACCAGTGCAGTGCATTTGCTAAGAGTGCAATGCTCGCTAAAGTGTCTATCTTTCAAAAAAATTAAACAGTCCATTTTAACAGCTTCATGTGGATGCACTTTTCTTCACCAACTATTAGTCTATTCTAGGTACTTGTAAATTACCACATAAGCACTGAAGAGCAGAGGCGACAGTGATTATTCTAAGATTATACAATATGTGGAAATAGAAGATAATAATTTGAATTCAACACACAAAAAAGACTGCAACGAAGAGGGGAACCAGTATGATGGCACAGGACAAGCTTGCAATGAGAACTGCTGGCTGGCAGATTAAAGAACAAGCTGCTACTGATCTAATAAGTCATATGTTTGAGACCTGTAGGCATGCAATCCACAGAGGGTAGCCAGAAGGAAACACTGAAGCAAAGGAGTGCGGAGGATAACGGCTGGCTAAGTAGTGACGAAACAGGAGCATGGAGCCTTAAACTGCACCAGAGACTCTTGTGCACACATCGGTGACTCCAGGGTCTTCTGTTAGAGTGAGGAGGGTAAGTGCTACAAATTCTGGTGCTGAACCACCTTTGGAGCTAATGACCAACAATATGAGATCTAGAAATAAACAGGACAAACATTTGGTCCTTGCTGGTACTTTTCAGTTAGTACTCGATTCTGTTTTAGGCGGCGCTAACAGGGGACATGGCCTGGTGCAAGCTGCTTCCTGAGCTTTACTAACAAAACAATACAGCAAGTTTAAAAACACTGCGTGTATTTCTAGGTTAATCTGCCTTGTTTGCAGACTTGCTGTATTGTTTTGGTAGTAAAGCGAGGCTTCGGGGAGATTGTGTGCTTTTATTTAAGTATCCATGTTAATTGCAGCCCCTTCACGAGCGGCGATTAACATGGATACTTAAACAAAAGCACTCAATCTGTCCCGCAGCCTCGCGTTACTACCAAACCAATACAGCAAGTCTCCAAACAAGGCAGATTAGCCTAAAAACACACGCCGTGTTTTTAAACTTTCTGTATTGTTTTGTTAGTAAAGTGAGGCTGCGGGGAGATTGTGTGCTTTTATTTAAGTATTCATGTTAATCGCAGCTCGTGAAGGGGCTGCAATTAACATGAATACTTAAATAAAAGCACACAATCTCCCCGCAGCCTCGCTTTACTAAAAGAACAATACAGCAAACAAACAGTGCGTGCGCTTCAGGGCAATACAAAAAGCACACGCAAGTGGCCACATCAAAACACTTACCTCCGCTCCTTTCGCCGCCGTCCTCAGCAATCTGGAAATGCCAGTTTTTCGCGCCGCGCGTCGGCGCGAATACTGTCGTGGGATGTGCCCTCTGTGCGCGCTCCACACATGGCACTGCGCGCTCGGGGGTAGACAAGTGCGCGGGCGCGCGGCCGCGCGCCTTATTGGGAACAGTGCTCACAACTGCTTTTATGATTTTCCTTGTGTTCTTTTCCTCCCAGCCACTTGGAAGTGATGTTCTTTCAGTATTTTAGTTATTCATAAAGAGAACGGTTACCTAAAAGGCTTCACGGCACTGAGACAAACTGGCCAAAAGAATAGAGAATCATTTAACAAATCAGTGCATTCTGTCAGATGAGGTCTTGATGCTTGAATGGAACAAAAACGAATAAAGCACCTGATAAAAATAATGTGTAAATGGAGTTCTTAGAATTGGAAACATGGCAAACTGATAACATTGGGGTGATCTAGAAACCTCAGCAGCGCCTAGAAGCTTTTCAGTCGTTGGTGCTTTATAAAATCTGATTTGAGTAGAACATGGAGAAAAAAAAACTGAGTAAACAAGGGTGTAGCTGGCACAGCTGACCTGGTGCCCCATATCACATGTGACACCTTCAGCAGTCCTGTTTTTAGGTGGAAGCCTACCAGACAGCTGCTAAAGACATCTTGGGTACATTCAGATACCTTCCCTGGGAATGCATTCCTCCCGTTGATTACCATTGACTTTGTGGTTTGTAACTCACATTTTCTGGCTTTCTATTTGCTGGCTTTGTTTTAGGCTGTCCAGATTCAGTTTGTTCCTCCTAAGGAGCAAAGACTTTTCACACTACCTCTCTTTGTATTCTTCCATGAGAGCTCCTTTCTGTAAACAGGCCTTTAAATCTTGTTCTTCTCTTGTCACATCTGCTGTGCATTCAAAGACAAAGGTCAAATGTCAGGCTCTGTCTTCCGAGGGAGCTTATTGTTCACTTTTCTTTCTCCGACTTTAAAGTTAGTTAGAGGATTTGTGTTACAATCTTCTGGATACAGTGGGCAGAGGAAAGGGTTTTTTTCCTAGCACACAACAACATTTAAATGAAGTATGAAAATATTTCAGAATATATTAGAATTAGCAAAGCATAAATGAAGCACATTTTTTGTTAATTCTGAAGTGTGTTGGAAACAGATACTTTAATATGATCAAAACAAATCAATACAGTAAGTGATGCCATTTCCACACATTATCATTTGTGCACTGTATAGATTTATAGAAAAACTGTATGTCTGTGCAAATGTAATGGTCATTTCAATTGAAAATGTGTTGTCTGTAATGGCAGTATGCTACCACACCAAGCATACTCCATTCAACGCCACTCCACTCTACACCACTTCACTCTATGCCTCTCTACTCTACTCTTCACCACTCTACTCTATGCCAATGCACTCCACTCAACACCACTCCAGTCTAGGCCACTCCACTTTACTCTGCACAACTCCACTCTGTCATTTCACTCTATGCCACTCTGCAACACTGCACTCTACGCCATGGCACTCTACTCTGTACCACTCCACTCTATGCCTCTGTACTCTGTGCCAATCCACTGTACGCCACTCTAATCTACTCTGCACCACTGCACTCTATCCTGCACCACTCCACGCCACTGCACTCTACGACACTTTTCTCTACTCCGCACCACTTTACACCACTGCACTTTATGCCACTCTACTCTACACCACTCTAAGCCACTGCACTCTATGCGACTCTACTCTACGCCACTCTGATCTGCACCACTGCACTCTATGCCACTGTATTCAATGAAGCTGCACTCTATGCCACTCTACTTTGCACCACTCCTCTCTGCATCACTACACTCTACGACATTGCATTGTGTGCTGCTAATTTCTATGCCGCTGCACTCTACGTCACTGAACGCTACACCACTATACTCTGCAACATTCTACGCCAATGCACTCTACACTAGTCCACTCTATGCCACTCCACTGTACACAACTGCACTCTACTGTGCTTTGCACCCCTCTACTCTAAGCCACTGCACTCTACACCACTGCACTCTACTCTGCACCATTGTACTTTACACTATACTCTACATCACTCTACTCTACACCACTCTACGTCACTGCACTCTATGCCGCTAATTTTTATGCTGCTGCACTCTACGTCACTGAACTCTACACCACTATACTCTGCAACATTCTACGCCAATGCACTCTACACTACTCCACTCTATACCACTCCACTGTACGCCACTGCACTCTACTGTGCTTTGCACCCCTCTACTCTAAGCCACTGCACTCTACTCTGCACCGTTGTACTCGACACTCTACTCTATATCACTCTACTCTACACCACTCTACGTCACTGCACTCTTCGGCACTCTGCAACACTGCACTCTACGCCACTGAACTCTACCTGACTCTACTCTGCACTACTTCATTATATGCCACTGCCCTCTACGCCACTCTACTCTGCATCACTCCATGCCATTCTACTTTGCACCACTCTGTGACACTATACACCACTGCACTCTACATCACCGTGCTCTACGTCACTGTACTTTATGTCAGTCTACTCGTCTGCACCACTCCACTCTGCACCACTGCACTCTATGCCACTCCACTATGCAACACTCAAATCTATGCCACTGCATTCTATGATACTGCAATGCACGGTGCTGAATTCTATGTTGCTGTACTCTACACCATTGTACTCTGCAACACTCTACGCCAGTGGTTCCCAAACTTTTTCAACCTGCGGCTCCCTTGACTTATTGGCCTTTGGCCGTGGCTCCCCATTATGTCATTTTATTTTTATTCGGGTGGGGGGGTGTACGCCCAGCCTCGGCTCACTACCTTAGGATCTCTTGGAGCAGATATTTTAGTTACCCTAGAAAAGAGCCATATGTAGTTCCTTTTTTTTAAGGAACCAAAGAAGGAGATTTCCCAGATGTTTCTGGGTAGGAAATTGTGGGAGAGCAGACATTTTGCCTTTAGAATGGAGTTCCGTCCGGGGTGGGTTATGGAGTTTATTTTTGCTATTAGATACTGTCTGAGTTATATAGCACGAGGAAAGTACGTGAATACATTTGAAGACATGGCAAGCTATTCTGGCCCTCCATAACATGGTCTCTTCCTCCTGAGAGCAAATGGACAACACCATTTTGCAGTCTTTGGAGAGTATGGATTCCTAATGCTGGAAGACTAGCAAAGACTGAACTACAGTAGTAGTAGGTGATTTCTCTAGAAGCAGTTAGCAATAATACTGGCTTCAAGCAGGAGTGTAAAACATGGGCACAATGAAGTGAGTTATGTGCACCCTGCTGTTATTAGCCTTTCTGTAGTAATGATGATTAGCCAGACAAAAGGACAAGCCCCTTCTAGAAACATTAACAACATAAACTTCAGTCCAGGCATGCACCGCCCATAGGGCTCAAAGGTCTTCAGCCCCCCCCCCTGTCATGTGTGTCAGCCCCGGGCACACACACAGACTGTTGTTGAGCTTATCACAGCCGCATACGAGTACTTCTCAGGTCTTTAAAAGACCATTTACATTTGTTGTTTTTTTCACTTCTTAATCTCCACTCTGCCTATTGCTGAAAGAATTCCCCCCTCCACCCGAAATTTGCCTTTAGTTGCGCCTCTGCTGCAGTCCCACCTTCGCCCCTACCATCTGCTGAACAGCAGTGTTGCAGAAGAAGACAAAATAATATACATAAACATAGAGGGAAAGGTCTGGTATTAAAAACATTTTATGAGAAAGGAACTAAATAAATCCTTACCCTGTCCAGACGTGCGTGAAAGGGGTGAACATGGATCAGAGCAAAGCGTCTCTCCCACAAAGCAGAGGTTGAGTGTAATCACAAGTGGAGGGAGGCTCTGGGGCCCTCAGACATCGAGATGTGGTTGGCTCTGGGTTATTCACCCGTAGAAGGGCGCCTCTGGGATGTTCACACGTGAGAGGTGTCTTTCTCTCACGTCCTTGCAAGCTGACAAGTGGCTGGCTCTGGAGCGTTCACACTTATGGGGGTGCCTCTCAGGTTTTCCTCACACGTCTATGGTGGCTCTGGGGTGCTCTCATCTAGTCGGTGGGTTGCTGGCTCCAGGAGGGTTCACACTTTTGGCGTGCCTCTTCTGTGCTCGGCCACGCGTTGCAGCCTTCTTTGCTCCTGCACATGTCCCTCACACAGCCTACACAGGGGCACTTAGGGGCATGGACAGTTCTATGCAGCCAATCCTAAGTCCTGCAAAGAGCCAAGGCTGACGAACTTCCACCAGTCAGCACCAGACACAGTTTTAAATTCCAAGTCCTGCGTAGAAACAACTAATCGGAGCCTGTTCTCGCCTCTGTGCGCAAAGAAGGCTGAGGTCCCGCCGGAGTGTGAGGTGTCAGACAGTGAGAAGAGGACTGTCTGGTATAATTAAATTAAAATATTTATAAAGCACATAGTTACCGAGGTACTGTTATTCTGGCGCTGGGAGATTTTGATAAATTAAGAAAGGAGTTATTTAAACAAATATAACACATAAGTTTTTATTGCTCTGTTGAAACTTTCCTCCATCCGAGTGGTGCACATTAGTGGGAGGGCGTACATGGTGGGTTCAGAAGTGAAAAGGAACACGAAAACTCTGGAGGGAGAGGGGACACGGAGCGTTGTGAGTGCAGAGGGAAGAAGCGTCAATTACCCTTACATTTGTAAAAACGTATTTCATCATTAATATTTGTAAACGGCCCGGATTGTGAATCATACTACCTTTTCCCGGTTCCCAAGACGTGCGCGGCGCCCCTGCCATGTTCTAATGGCGCACCGGGGTGCCGCGGCGCACAGTTTGGGAACCACTGCTCTACGCCAATGCACTCTACATCAGTTCACTCCACTCTATGCCACTCCAATACACAACGCTCGATGCCACTCCAACTCTACAACACTCCACACCACTCTCCTCCACAAACTTTTGGCCATTCTGGTGTACAACATAGCTAAAACACATTGGCAAAGCCAATAGCTCGTGCATAGGGGAGCCCAAATGCCTGTTTAACTAAGAACTATAAGTAGGTCCCTGCTTATAATGGGAAACGTTACAAAACAAGTTCCATTCTCAAAGCTACTGGTTAAAAAGCCAGAAGTCGCTCAAGGAGTCGTACATGACATTGGGAGACGTGACAATGTCCAGGTAAAACCTATTTGGTAAATGGTTAAGCAGGACATGCCGGACGGCCCTCATATGCTGCTCAATTGAGTGTCTGCGAGTCCCACACTCAAACCATGCGCAACATGTAATCCATGCGTCTATCTGTAACTAGTGCGAGCATGAAATCTCAAACTGGTCCGTAGTCACAATTCATTCAGTCTGGTCAAGAGTGGTTTTGCTAAGTGTGTACGAAGCAAACCCGGAATAAGGGAAAGTGTTTATTAGTAGAAAAGGAAGATTTCCAGCTCATTGAGTCAGCACCGAGCGGAAAGAGTGGTGGTTATGAAAACAGTGCCTAGAGCCGGGACCGAACGTGTGCTCCGCGCCTCTCCATCCCACGGCAAACAATTTAGGGTTATCTATCAGCACCTCCTACCTATTCTTCTCTCTCCTGGGATGAGTTGCGAGCCCTTCCTGTTCTGTCAACCAGGGTCCAGACACAGCGAGAGCGGGTCTTCTCACGGAAAAAAGATCCAAATAAACATAGACAACCCGGTTACAAAGGTGCAACCAACATAACGAAAAACAAAATAATTCGTGATCCAATATAAGAGGCTTTCTTGAGATCATAATATAAAAGCTCACTCTTGTATGAGAGTGGAAGACGGACTCGACTAGGAAGCACACCTTCAGCTGTCTGCAAATAAAGCAGCCATTTTGAAATGGCACTAAATTTTTCTTTCAGAGGAGAGGGAGCACCTCCCTATATTACTTCAACAAAGCCATGGGTACCACAGTATTGTTCTGTTTGGATTTCACCCCGTTTCCATAGGCGTAGAAACCTGGGGGTGAAGGGCGGGGGAGATTTATCCCCCCCCCCCCGCCCCCAGATTTCCGAGTGAGAGTTGCAATGGACACTGTGCCCCCCAGATGTGGAACTGAAGATTAAACAGCAGAACAGGTCTCTCTGAAGACATGCGGCACACTTGCAAAAGTCTCTTTGAAGCGCGTTTACCTGTAGAACAAACACTGCCCAGGCTCCAATGTCTCTTTGGTTTCTTTGTTTTGTTATTTATTTAATTGAGGTAATTGAAGTGTCGAGCCTCTCCTAAAATCCTTCTGTTTGTCAAGCTAGGCAATGATATTAAGGCTCAACACCTCAGTGACCCACAATTAAATAATTTGCAAACAAATAAGTCTTGGAGCCCCTCACACTTGCTCCTGGTGTTACAGTTCTTCAAACAGACACAGCTATACAACAGGGCTACTGAGAGACATGTTCTGTAACTGTGTTTAACCTTCAATGAAGACAGAATGATATAGCCCTACTACGGCTGAATGCACAATTTGCAACCAGGAATACTGGGCTTAAATCCCAACTTCCCCACTTGAACAAATTTTATGAGCACAGAACATTAGAGTCAAGCCAGACTGCTGGTTCGGCTCTCTCCACGGCTGTCCATGGCCCCCCTTCACCAAAACATTTAGTGTCTCCTATGCCCTTGTCCATTTCAGTCTGGTATTTTCCAGTCGCAAGCTCCACATCAAGCTATGCTTAGTGATGATTTTGTTTATTACAAGTAGTAATTTACAATACTCTCAGATACTGAGTACCTGCACTTTTTTTGTCATTCTTTTGATTAGTTTTATCAAAAACAGTTTAGTACCATATCAATAAAGCAGTCTGATTACAGTCAGTATGTACATGTTAGCCACAAAATAGATTACTAGCATCAATAAGCCATGTGACTACTCCAGAACAAATGTAAAGTGAAAGAGAAAAGCTAATAAACCTAACCCCTCCAACGACAACTACCCCATACACACCCCCCACCCTCCCGAGCCCAAGGGGATGAGAAGCAACAGCGGCAGAGTCATGAAAGGCGGAGTGAGTGACATAGTCTGCCAGTATACCTACATTATTTTTAAAAACCCAATCTTGCGCCACTGTGGGCAGGGTGCACATGCCTCAGACCAGTCAAGGGTGTCTGTGGTTCTTTCATTCAGACAGTACCAGTTGGCTCTCACAGTTAGGGCGATGTCTTGCTTCGCCTTTCAGATAATACAGAATCTCCCACATGGTGGCTCAAATACACGGCGAAGCAGGAGACATAACACAACAACACCTAGAAAAGGGTTTTATTTTACAAAATGCAAAGACTCTCTTTTTAGAATAAGGCTTTGGGTTTTATTTATGCAATGCTCTCTAACAGAAAGGCTTTCCCAGATGCCAAATGCACAGCATTCAAATACACATAGAGATATATATTTATATGCATGCAATAATAACACACTTGATAAATGCAACAGTTAAATGCATGAATAATACTAATGAATAGACAAGCAGCAAATAATATGAGATAAAACTCAAGCAAAAAAATATGGGACGTCCTGCAAGAGATATATACACTAGATACATCAAATTATTACTTTAGATGTGCACTCTGCACAAAGAAAACACCTCAAATGATCAAAGCCACTGGCCACACATCACAATGGCAATAATCAAAACTCAAACACCTCAAATGACCACAGCCACTGGAACCACGCATCACAATGGCACTAGTCAGAAACAAGTCACCTAACCCGATCGTTCACTCGACACACTTGCCAATTCTCGCTGAGGGGGCCCGTTCACAGCTGGCTTGGACTCTCGACCGGGACTCAAGTTCCGTTTGTCTTACAGCAGTACGTCTACTCTGTAAGTGAGCTCCCAACTCAGCTGTCAACAAACCTCAGCTTTATAGTCTCAAAACACACACGAAGATTCGAGAGTCTTCCTCCCAGCACAAGGAAAGTTACCAGGACTGGCCAGCTTCCAAGCAAGCATTCCATGGCAGGAAGGAGTTCCCACATCCCCTCTACATTCTCGCATGTTCCAGCCTTTATCTTAATGAAGCTCACGAAAGCCTTCCTGGGTACATTAAACAATATCTCACAAGAACAATCCTTGAACGTGATTAACCCAAACAACTTGCAAGCGTGGCTATGCGCGCAGATAAAGCTCAAGCCAGGCAGAGTCAGAATTCAGGATGACATGAGGCCATGTCAAAGTCAATAGTAAGAAACTAATAATACTACCAAGGGTACAACACAGGGCACATTTGTGTACCACTGCTTATAACACCACATACTTCATCTCTCAATGTACAACACAGTGCGCATTTGTGCACCACTGCTCATAACACTTCACTTCAAGACCAAAAAGTACATTCCACACCTCTCTCTCTCTCATCCTTTCAAATGCACATCCCACACGTTCTGTTCATGGCAAGGCTGTTCTACTCCGTGACGGCTCCCACTGAAAGACTGCAAGATTACAAGAAAGAAACCCTTAAGAGAAACAAGGCATATGCAGGACGTCGTACATTCAGGCTAGGATAAAATAACACACCAAAGTCAATTAAAATAATGGTAGTCAAAGGTCATCACAGGGTGTCAGACCACAAGAGTGACTCTAGCACTTCAGGTGACAACCTCACTCTAGTCACTACAGGATCTCCAGTCCTGAACTTTTCACTTACAATTCATTTATTTCACATCTGTTTGTCTGATTAGTTAAATGGAAGCAAAACAAGACTACAGCTCTCAGAATGCATTAAGCTGTCAGACAAAAGTCCAATACGGGAAGCAGTATCCATAATGACTGGAGGAAAGTAGTCACACTATGCACATAACTCAATGAGGATTACCTCAGCATGCGCAGTGATCTGTCATCCAATCAGTACCAGCTCCTGTGTGTATACAGATGGCGATGCTGCTTTCTTTATGCCAGCGTCAACAAAGAGTGCCATGCAGCTCCAGGGCACCATGTTGAGGATCCTCTGAAGAGAGCAAACACAAGGAGATGATGGACGGAGCGCTGAAACTTTTCAGACACTCACTCCCAGTCATAGATCTGGGTTGAATCCATCATCGTTCTTTAGCTCACTTTGCCACCCCAGTTCAGAGCCAGCTATATGCAAATCAGTCTTGACCCTGTGCCTCATGGGAACAGTCCAGCCCGAACTGCCAAGCCAGGTCCTCCCTGGACCAGAAACAAGCCTCCTGGGACCGGTTTCGGGGTAACACCCCTCACCAGTCAGGCTAGCTTGAATCCAGTGGCAAAGTGAGCAAGGGACCCACGTCTGGGCATATCCTGCCAACTTAGGGCGAACAAAGCAAATACAAGGAGATGATGGACAGAGTGCTGAAACTTTTCAGACACTCACCACCAGTCACAGATCTGGGTTGAATCCATCATTGTTCTTTAGCTCACTTCCAGTGGCGGCTGGTGAGATTTGAAAGTGGTGAGGCGTAAAAAAATAATGTCCTGCAGTGATGTTGCCTCGCTAGACATTATTTTTATTTCCCTGGCGTTGTGAATTTGCATACGTTGCCTTTTTGCAGCAGCTATATATCTGACAGAATTTTTTTTTTTAAACAGATGTGCCAAGGATATTTCTCCTTTTCAATATGCAATACATTCCTTTTTAACAGGTTTGGATCAATATGAATGACAAGGTGAAAACAGAATATATAACGTAAACATGTAAAACACTTTCTGATTGCTCGCAACATTCCGGCCCACTCCCTCCACTGTGAATGGCATTTTCTAGTCTCATCAGGATTAAAGCACATTAACTGAAAATACCCTTCACAGCTCAGAAATGGATTTTCCTTTTTCCGATGCTGCCAGCTACATATCCGTCTCACCAGCAGAAAAAAAACTGTCACTAGCAGTTTTTACAGCACGCACCATACTTCATCAAAAACCGGTGCCAGAAAATGAAAACCTCATCTGCCGGAAATAAAATCCGGAGCAGGTGCTTGGAATGTCAGAACGTATGTAACACGGACTTGCACAGGAACGCCGCGCTATCAGTAAAATGCCAAACGCTGCTATTCATCGCGTTTATACTCGCAGAAGATTTCATGTAATCATGTAGCAGTATTAATTATGCCTGCCAATGGTTATTTTGCATATTGCCAAAATGCCAAATTAAATGACACGGATATGCAGTTCGGCGCTAAACTAGAAAGAGCCCTCTCAGCTAATCTTGCTGTGCATTCAGCCTCACAAGTATTCTTTGCAGACGACGTGCGCCGCTCTGCACAAGTTCATGCATGGATTCTGTGCTCATGCACACGTCATATCAGACAAAAATAAATGCACAACATACGCCCCACGGTGTTCACCAGTTTTACGGCGTCGTGTGGGCCTCCCTCGGCACTGAGGCGCCATTCTACACTGAGATATTTCACTCGCATCATGACAGGCGTCCTAGACTCTTGCTCACACATCGTTGTCCCCGCCTCTTCACTACTGTAACACACTGGTCACCCTTCGACCACCCCCCCTCACCTTCAACTACCTCTTCCCTTCTACCCATTCCCGCTCCATCTACCCCCTTACTCCATCTCTTCGCCTTCCTCCCTTATATGCGCTCACCTCTTGCACCCCGTCCCCGTCCAACCCTCGTGACAGAAACACATATTAAACCTCTAGCCTGCTTTTCCACCACAGAGTGCCTCGTGTACTGTGCAAACCTAGTGAAAATCTCACCAGTCGCGGCCGGCATGACTGGCGGGTGGGGGGAGAGGGGGTGGAAATGGGGTCATCCCGGGGGGGACGGGGGGAGGCGGGAGGGGTTTGTTTAATTAAAAAATAAATACATAAAATAAAACTTAACTTACCGTCCTGCGCCGCTGCCACCTCAGCTTCTGCATGGGTCCGACTCCCGCCGTCCTGCGTTTCCATTCCTGCATCGTCATCACCAGCCAGGAAAGGCAGCCTCCCTCCCTCCCCTCCGCCAATCACAACGCTGCAATGGCAGCGTTGTGATTTGGTGAGGCGCAGCAGAGCGCGCCCCACCCGGGCCATTTTCTCTATGTAGGCTGCTGCATGCAGCAGCCTACATAGAGAAAAAGGGAGAGTGGGCGGTCCTGCTCGAGGGCAGGGGGGGAGTGGCTTTCCCACTGTTGTGCATACTGACTGTTTGGTCGGCCCCAGGGCCGACCAAACAGTCAGTACGCACAACAGTGGGCAAGCCACTCCCCCCCCTGCCCTCGAGCAGGACCGCCCACCCCCAACCAGGCACTTCTGCTCTCTCGCCGTGCGAGAAGGCAGAAACATAAAATGGTAGTTATTACCATTTATGTTTCTGCCTTCTCGCACTGCGAGAAAGCAGTGAGGCAACGCCCGCACGCCCCAATGGGGGTGCCGCCACTGCTCACTTCGCCACCCCAGTTCAGACCCACGTCTGGGCATACCCTGCCAACTTAGAGCGAACAAAGCAAACACAAGGAGATGGTGGACAAAGCAAACACAAGGAGATGATGGACGGAGCGCTGAAACTTTTCAGACACTCACCCCCAGTCACAGATCTGGGTTGAATCCATCATCGTTCTTTAGCTCACTCTTCCATCTATATGCAAATCAGTCTTGACCCTGTGCCTCATGGGAACAGTCCAGCCTGAACTGCCAAGCCAGGTCTTCCCTGGACCGGAAACAAGCATCCTGGGACCGGTTTCGGGGTAACACCCCTCGTCAGCCAGGCTAGGTTGAATGCAGTGGCAAAGTGAGCAAGGGAGTCACGTCTGTGTGTACGCTGCCAACTTAGGGCGAACAAAGCAAACACAAGGAGATGATGGACGGAGGGCTGAAACTTTTCCGACACTCACCACCAGTCACAGATCTGGGTTAACTCTATCATCATTCTTTAGCTCACTTTGCCACCCCAGTTCTGACCCAGCTATATGCAAATCAGTCTTGACACTGTGCCTCATGGGAACAGTCTAGCCCGAACTGCCAAGACAGGTCTTCCCTGGACTGGAAACAAGCATCCTGGGACCGGTTTCGGGGTAACACCCCTCATCAGTCAGGCTAGCTTGAATCCAGTGGCAAAGTGAGCAAGGGACCCACAACTGGTCATACCCTGCCAACTTAGGGTGAACAAAGCAAACACAAGGAGATGATGGACAGAGCGCTGAAACTTTTCAGACACTCACCCCCAGTCACTATTAGATCTAGTCAGAAGTCACCGCTTTATAGCTTAGAGCTCTCTTTTAAAACATATATCATCATTTCTGCCTAAAAGCTACTGCCTTGGTTGGGTGTTACGTTGGAGGAAGGCTGCTTCGGGACTCACTTGTGGTTGGGTTTCTTGCAGTTTCCTGCCCTCCTGTCCGCCGCAGAGGCTCTGTTTGAGCGGAGAGGGTAGGAGATTTTGAGGCTAATTTTTACTCACTTCCCGCCGCCATTTTGGAAGGTCACTGCTCTAGTGCTCACTTCATCTGGGCTATTTTAGTGGCATGCCAGCGCGGACACACAGAAGGTATGGGCACTCATGCTGCTGGTCAGTTCGATAAACTGTTATTAACTTTTTTACCTTTTTAATTTAGTCAGAAGTCACGGCTTTGTAGCTTAGAACTCTCTTTTTTTTTAAATTCTAGGGCAAGCCCATCAATGCCCGTCTGTGCCTGGATGGCGCCAGGGCCAGGACCCCTGGTGGTAAACGGCAGCCTGCATTGTATACTCCAAACTAGAGTTAATGCAGCTCAACATCATCTTGCCTAGAGCCTGCCAGAACACTATAGACCTGCACAGGACAATTTGAAGGTGTAAAAGATGTGGGTTTGCCCCCAAGGGCGTGTTGGAGGTGAGCAGGGGTGTCAAGGCGATAATCCCTCCCAATACCTGGGCCACGTTTTTCTCTATGAACTGCAGGTCGCTAGTGTATCATAAACTAGATAAGTTTGATTTTCTGGGAGAGCACCGGCCTGATGTGGTCTTCCTCATGGAGGCATGGCTCACACAGGAATCCTCCTCAGACCTACTCCAAGCTATTCCAACAGGCTAAGCCTTTAGCAGGCTAGATAGATAAGGACAGAGAGGGGAAGGTATTGCAATACTTTTTAAGCAAGAATTTCAATGCAACTTCTCTGAGCTTAACATTGAGGGAAGTGAAGCGGCCCTCTTTTCTCTGGTAATGACTGGAAACTGTACATTGTCTGGAGCTTTGATCTGGAATAAAATATCCCAGTCTGCATTTTGTGGTGCTTTGGAAACTAACCGGCCGAGTCTGGGCAGCTGTATTGAGACAGATGATTTTCAATAGAAAACTGGATTAATGAAGCTTTGGATCAGATTGCTCCTTGTGGAAGGCGAGCCTTTTACAGAACACGACCCTCGGCTGAGTGATTTAATGCAGAGTTGCTAGCGCTTAAGAAAAACTGTAAACGGCTGGAGCATCTTTGGCACAGACAGTATGATCCTTTTCATAAAAGCGACTACAAGGCAGCTTTAAAAATGTATTATGGGGGTATTAAAAAGGCTCGCTGCAAATTTTACACTTATAAAATTCAGCATGCCCAAAATTGGAATTTTAGGGTGATGAAGTCTCTGTCTTCACTTAGCACTGTTTCGGTATCCACCACTCCTACAGAGGAAGGCTGCACATGCTGGCTCACTTCTTTCTGGATAAAGTAGCCATTATTTATGACTCGTTTCCAGTGGAAGCTAGAGATGCGCCTTGTTTGGACATATGGTTCAATTGGTCAGAGGACAGCCTAGGTTGAATATTTTCAGACCTTTTGTTGTGGAAGAATTAATTGCCATATATGAGTCAGTAAAATCTGGCGCACCTCTGGACCCGACTTCTCCAGCCATCTTGGAATGAGGCTTGGAGGTTATCCATCCATTTCTAAGTGAATTGATCAACAACTCCTTAAACTCTAGCCAGGTACCCAGAAGGTGGAAACATGCTGTGGTGGTTCCTCTCTTAAACAACATTCTTTTCGGAGGAGAATGCACACCCTTTTCTAACTTTTCTGTTCTTCAACAATGCTCTAAAGCTAAATGATGCAGCGTGCATCTCCCGATTAGCGCTCTGTCCATGCACCATGGAATGGAACAAGAAAACTGGTAAACGGGTTGGTTTAACAGATGCAGGGTGCACAGCCTACGCGAGTCGGGCTCCTTGGCCCTTGTAAATCCTTATTACAATTTAACAACAATCTTTAAAACGTAACCAATCTTGTCCATTGTTTAATTCACTTCTTTTAATCCATTTGTACTCCAATTTAAACAAGTTGAACCGTGAACATTCAAATCATTGATGCTTTATTAACATCCAGGTGTTGGCACAATGTTACAATCCACGCTGTTATCTTTCTTGGGTTAATACAGAATATATGACGATCTTAACAACTTCACCCAATGCATTTCGAGATTTTATCTCTTCTTCAGGGGTAACCGTAAAACACACAAGGATAACCTCCTGTTACAATTATCATGATAAAGTAATGTTTCCCCTGTTCATAAACACACCGAAAAAATAGTGCTTACTGATAAAATAATGCCTGCTGCTCCAAAGCGTCACAAATACATACGTGTGCACTCAATGTATCCCAAATTATGCTCCCTTGTATTTATAAAACATTGAACTTGCGTATACCACCTTAAAAAATAATCACATTAAAGCGACTTACTTTAAGCATGTAAATGAAAATTCTCCCAACCATCAAACAAACGTAGCTACACTGCCCTCCTTCGTGTACAAAATCCGCCTATCCCGAGCTGATTGCGCCTCAAACCAATTTATACCCGTGGCCTCGAAATCATCCCACATCACGTGACCAAAACGAAAGAAATACTCTGTTGTGACCTTAATACAAAAAGCAAATGTAGTGTAGTGAATGAATTCTTCCCCAGTGACTCTTAGCGAACAAAACTATGTAAACAACATGAAATCTAACAATAATTAGACAGAATGAAAGTGCAGTATAATTGCGGTGTGTTTGCAGGTTTAATAATATAAATTGTCCTTGAATGAGAATGTCGACGTTCAGCTTGTATAAATATTTTGCATTTCTTCTTGACCATTCAACCACGACCATTATTTTAATGGGGTGCAAACTCCGATTGGACAGAAACATAAGTAACATTCTTTTCGGAGGAGAATGCACACCCTATTCTAACTTTTCTGTTCTTCAACAATGCACTAAAGCTAAATGATGCGGCGTGCATCTCCCGATTAGCGCTCTGTCCATGCGCCTTGGAATGGAACAAGAAAACTGGTAAATGGGTTGGGATAACAGATGCAGGGTGTTATGTTTATTATTGTAATTACATATTGTGTTGCGCCGCTTTGCCTGTTGTCCTTCGCTGGCCTCGCGCTGCTTCTCCTGCCGCGTGCCCATGCCCAAGTGTTCTATGACGTCCCTTGATTCCATGGTAGAACCTTGGGCATGGGTGACGGTTGGGTGACAGTTGCCGAGACCTTGTATTCCTGCGAGGATGTGCCCTCTGGTGTTAGTGGAAGAAGAAGTAATAAAGAACTCCAACCTACCTACTGCGTTGGGTCAATCATTACAAATTTGGCGACGAGTGACCACTGACACCATAACGAACCTACGAGCGGATTGCTGCAGGTTTCCTCGTATCCAATCCTGCGAGGGCCGTCCTGTGAACTCCTGCGGTCTCATTGTGAGGGGCTCAAATCCATTCTGCCGCATGCAAGTCTGCTGGATTTTTTGGAAAGAAGAGAGAAGTTTGCCGGAGTGTCCAGATCGGAATCCGTTAGCAGCATCCTTCAGGACCGGAGCGTCGAGGAGAAGAGGCATGCTTGGGAGCCCAGCTGAATGGAAGTAACACCGTGAGAAGCACAATACGGTGAGATCTGCGCTTGGCTGCTGCTTCATCGCGTAAAGGCGAGAAAAAAAAAAGAGGATCTGTGGGGTGGTGCAGCGTCAGAGAAGGAAACTGACCTGCGCTTTCCCGCCAAGCGGCGGATTCGTAATTCCAGTCAGACGGAGCCTCAAATTACGGCGTGACGTCACTGGAACGCACGTTCTGGCAGCCATATTTGTTTGGGGCATCTGAAATAATTAAAAGTACTGTGTTGTGTGCGATTAGCTTATCGGTGACACACACACCTTCCACAATTCATCGGAGTACTGCAAAAAATGAATTGTGTGTAAGCATATCCACGTGCGTTCTCCAGATCGGTGGCACGCACACCAAATTTAATCAATAAAATACTAGGCAAGATGCATTCAGCAGGGGCTACGTGTGTCTGATCCTCAGACACCTTTTACTCAAGTGCAATACGTTGTGGTTTACTTCTGCGCTACACAGCCTACGTGTGTTCTCTGTACCAGTGATACACACACCTTCAGTCAGTACTGCACAGCAAGTCCCCACGTGAATTGCCTACGCGTGTTTCATTCACCGGTGACACGCACACCTCTAATCTACAGGTTGCTGCGCAACTATTAAAATAAAGGGAATATAGTCACTTGTGACACTTCTCTACAGCTTTTCATACAACATCCTTATTATGGCGTCAGGTAACATATGGAACCTTTCTCCGCCACAGCCTTTCATTCCGTCTACAGGGGATGACTCTCTCAAATGGGAGGAATGGCGAGAATATTTTGAGAACTATATCTCAACATTCGAGGATGAAAAGGAACTCACTCCTGAGAGGAAAAAAAATTCTTCTCCACTGTTTAGGTGCAAAAGCGATGAAGATCTACAATCGCATCAACAAAAAGCCTAGGGAGGGAGATGTCTACATGATTGCAATGGAAGATTTATCCCTGTACTTCAAACCCACTATTTCAGTTTCTGTGAACAGATACAAGTTTTTTAAACGTAAACAGAGTCCAGAAGAGTCGGTGGAAGACTTTGTGGCTGCATTAAAGAATTTAGCACTAAGTTGCCGGTTTGGTGCATTGCACGATGAATTTATTCGCGACCAAATTGTCATGCGAGCTGCCAGTAAGAACATCCAGGAGAAACTGTGGGCTAAGGGGGAGTTGCCCCTTGAGGAAGTAATTGAAATAGTCAAATGCACGGAGTTAACAGGCAGATGCGCGAAAGCAGTATTGTCCGAAGAAAAAGAAATTAGCGAGGACAAATCTACGATTGCAAAAATCTCAAGTTCAAAATATCCACATAATAAACAGCGTAATAACTCATGGCAGGTTAAAGACACCAACACAAAGTCAAAATTGACTGATGATAGAAAGTGTTATAGATGTGGCAGTAGATACCATTTGGCAAATGATAAAATGTGTCCTGCACTAAAACAGAAATGTGCAAGATGTGGGTTGGTTGGTCATTTGCTAGCAATGTGTCAGAGGAAACAAAGGGGTGGAAGAAAGGTAAAACTAGTTGTACCTGAGGAACAAGAGTATGAATATTCGTCGGATGATGATGACATGAATTTATTTGTGTTACAAGTTGAAGATAATATGTTGTGTAAAGGTAGGAAACCCATGTGTGATTTAAACATAGGAGGGGTGGAGATTTCAATTGTTGCAGATTCGGGATCTCCTTATTCTATTGTGAATAAGAATGTGTGGTTAGATAAATTCATTCCGGTTATTGGTAACCATTTACTCAACCCAGACATTTCTCCCAAAACATTCACTGGGGAACCCATTGAGATTTTAGGCTACAGGGAGCTGCAGTTTCAATTTAAAACACGACAAATGCAGGGAAAACTATATGCCTCTGCGGTGGGTCCCTCTGTTTTAGGATGGATCGATCAAGGGGAATTGGGGATAATTCTTGACCCTAACAGCCCTGATCCCGTACTTTCACTACAAACAGAGGAGGATTACAAGGGCATGATTGTAAAGAGGTATCCCCATGTATTCACGGAGGATATTGGTAAACTGAAAGGGTTCGTCCATGAGATTAAACTGAAAGATAATGCCATCCCTTGTATACATAAATCTAGGAACATCCCTTTTTCAATCATAGGCGAAGTGGAAGCTGAACTTATTAGGCTGCAGGAGTCTGGTATCATTGAACCTGTGGAGTCAGCAGAGTGGGTTTCGCCATTGGTCGTCGTAAAGAAGTCCAATGGTAAGCTCCGTTTATGTGTGGATCTTCGCGATCTTAACAAAAATATCCTAATTGACCAATTTCCTCTGCCTAAAATCAGTGAGATGCCACCAAGTAGCCTTACACCCCAAAAGTAGAAGCCTTACCACCTTTGTTACGCCCATGGGATGTTTTAGATTTAGAAGAGTACCCTTTGGATTGGCCTCTGCCGCGGCCATGTTCCAAAGATTGATGCGTACGCTCTTCAAGAATGAAAAAGATGTCCTCATTTTTCAGGACGACATTATGGTAATGGGCTCAAACAGGAAGGAACATGACCACAGATTAAACAGAGTTTTAAGTAAACTAGACCATCATGGTCTTACAGCTGATGTACGCAAATGCAAATTTGCCGCTAGCGCGGTCACATACCTGGGGCATGAAATTATGGGCAGTGGGATAAAACCCAAAAGAGAACTACTCTCTGCCATTAAAGATGCCCCCGCTCCTAAAAACAAGGAGGAAGTAAGAGCCTTCCTGGGCCTTTCTGAATTCTATGTGAAATTTGTTAAACATTTCTCCTCCAAAACCTTTGCCTTGAGAGAACTCTTAAAAAATAGACAGAAATTTGAATGGAACAGTACTTGTGAGGAGGTTTTCAGTAGAATAAAAGAGGACATCTGCAAGGCTCCATCCCTTCAGGGATTTAATCCCTCTCTTCACAGCGTAGTCACCACGGACGCTAGTGGTAGAGGTCTTGGAGCAGTACTTAACCAAATTACAGAAGCAGGTAATGAAGTAACTGTGGCGTTTGCTTCACGCTCGATCACACCGACTGAAGAAAGGTACTCTGTGATTGAGCGCGAAGCACTAGCATGTGCATGGGGTTTAGAGCACTTTAGGCAGTACATATGGGGGTATTTGGTCACCCTCAGGAGTGATCATAAACCACTCGTGAAGGTGCTCTCCAAAGGCTTACAAAATGCCTCGCCTCGCCAGGCACGCATTTCTGTCAGGTTGATGGATTATAATTACAGCGTGGAGTACGTCCCAGGTACCAAGAATCGTGTGGCAGATTGTTTAAGTAGGTTGCCTTTGCCAGAAACTGGGAGTGAGACATTAGACATTGAAACATTCTGCGTTGCCAACATCCTTGAAGAAGTGTCCTGCATTTCACATTCTGAATGGTCATCAGGCATGGAGGGAGATACCACACTACTTGAGGTAAAACAGTTCATAAGGGATGGTTGGCCTGCAAAAAAATCTGTTCCAAAACAGTTGCACACCTTCTGGGAACTCAGAAATGAGTTATCCATTGAAGGTGATTTGATACTTAGGAATGGTAAAGTCATACCTCCTACTAGTTTAAGAGTGAAACTCCTAGATATTTGTCAGGAGGGACACCTTGGCATAGGAAAAACAAAAAGCAGAGTGAGAAACTCGTATTGGTGGCCGGGTTTTGATCTGGAAATCGAAAGAAAAGTCAGAAACTGCACAGCCTGCGAGAATTCTGATAAAACTCAACGTACATTTAGGCCACCCCTCCAACCCCTTGCCAGTCCTAGCATGCCTTGGGTTAGACTAGGCATTGATATTTGTGGTCCTATTTGGGAACATGGGGAACAGTTGTTCCTCATTGTGCTTGTTGATAATTTTTCGAAATGGCCTGAGGTTGAAGTGGTAAAGAATGCCGATGCGAGAACAATTGTAAGTTTCTTGCGGAGGTTATTCCTAAGAGAAGGTTTACCCAAATGTATTGTGTCAGATAATGGGCCACAATTTATCTCGGCCATTTTAGAAAGATTTGCAAGAGAGAATGGGATTAAACATAAGACTACTTCGTTGTACCACCCAGCAGGTAACGGAGCAGTGGAAAGGTTTAATCGTGTGATAAAAGGCATAGTGCAACTAGCCAACCAGAACGACCTTTCATGGAGGAAAGAACTTATCCACAATCTATGGGCGTTCCGTGTAACTCCCTGTGAATCTACGGGTACCAGTCCTTTTGTACTGCTTAGAGGCAGGACCCCTATTACCAAAGACAATGTGGGTTGGCTCACACCCAAGAGAGTTTGTTGGTCTTCTGGTAAGGTGAAAGAAAAGATACTACACTCACAAATGACCAGCAAAAAATATTATGACTCAAAGCATGCATGCAAAACAGTGAGTTTAAAGGTGGGTGATACAGTCAGGGTAAAGAGAGCTGGATTTGTAAGAAAGGGGCAAAGTCATTTTTCTCAACCCATGGAGGTCAGGAAAGTTTTCTGTAACTCTGCCCTCTTAAGTGATGGCAAAACCTGGCATTTTTCTTCATTGTCTTTGTGTAGGGGTGACGGGTACGCTTCACCCTCTCATGGGTTGTATGACGAGCAAGGTCTTCCCTCCTCACCAGACTATGATTGGATTCTTGACGGGGGTGTCAGTAGGGATTCTTACCCACAGAGGATGGATATGTCGTGTTCTGATGGTGTGGGGATTCCTGATGATATTCCCAGTCGGGAGAACGGTAGTAGTACTTTCGGTGGGGAATCAGCGGAAGATGCACAACCTATTCCTAATGTGTGCAGTGGAACTATTGAACATAATAGTCATGATAAAGACGATGTTTCCCCCTCTAGCAGCACTGTTAGGAAGGAACCTATGGTGAGCAGACACGGAAGGGTTGTCAGACTACCAGCCAAGTTACACGACTTTGTGTGTGACTGACGCTATTGGTGCTGCGGTACTTTTGCCTGTTCCACACTAGTTCATCTCCTTCCTCTTTTCTTTTGGTTTCTTCCATGAGAAGGAGATGTGTTATGTTTATTATTGTAATTACATATTGTGTTGCGCCGCTTTGCCTGTTGTCCTTCGCTGGCCTCGCGCTGCTTCTCCTGCCGCGTGCCCATGCCCAAGTGTTCTATGACGTCCCTTGATTCCATGGTAGAACCTTGGGCATGGGTGACGGTTGGGTGACAGTTGCCGAGACCTTGTATTCCTGCGAGGACGTGCCCTCTGGTGTTAGTGGAAGAAGAAGTAATAAAGAACTCCAACCTACCTACTGCGTTGGGTCAATCATTACACAGGGTGCACAGCCTACGTGAGTCGGGCTCCTTGGCCCTTGTAAATCCTTATTACAATTTAACAACAATCTTCAAAACGTAACCAATCTTGTCCATTGTTTAATTCACTTCTTTTAATCCATTTGTACTCCAATTTAAACAAGTTGAACCGTGAACATTCAAATCATTGCTGCTTTATTAACATCCAGTGTTGGCACAACTTCACCCAATGTATTTCGAGATTTTATCTCTTCTTCAGGGGTACTTTATCATGATTATTGTAACAGGACGTTATCCTTGTGTGTTTTACAGTTACCCCTGAAGAAGAGATAAAATCTCGAAATGCATTGGGTGAAGTTGTTAAGATCGTCATATATTCTGTATTAACCCAAGAAAGATAACAGCGTGGATTTTAATATTGTGCCAACACCTGGATGTTAATAAAGCATCAATGATTTGAATGTTCACGGTTCAACTTGTTTAAATTGGAGTACAAATGGATTAAAAGAAGTGAATTAAACAATGGACAAGATTGGTTACGTTTTGAAGATTGTTGTTAAATTGTAATAAGGATTTACAACGGCCAAGGAGCCCGACTCACGTAGGCTGTGCACCCTGCATCTGTTAAACCAACCCGTTTACCAGTTTTCTTGTTCCTCTCTTAAACAGCCACTGCTGGATCCCAGCAAGCCAGAAAATTATCGTCCAGTTTCGCTCCTCCCACTCTTTTCCAAAATTACAGAGAAAGCAGTCAATAAACAGATTTCGGCTTTTATAGAGAGCCACAACGTGCTCCATAAAACGCAATCTGTACCGAGTCGGCCCTATTATTGGCAACAGAGACTGTGCGCCAAATTTTCATCAGCGCTATTGATGCTGGATCTTACTGCCGCATTTGATACTGTTTGTCGCAACATTTTGCTAGGGAGACTCTGGAAGTGTGGGATCGGACACCTAGCCCAGCGATGGGTGGAGTCCTTTTTGCATAGACGCACCTTTCAGGTGGCAAAGAAGCCTCAACCGTCAAGGGTACTCTCATTGCAGCAAGGGGTGCCACAGGGCTACTGATTGAGCCCAACCCTGTTTAACGTGTATGTGCGCCCAGTAGCTGAGGTAATTGAGAGCTTCGGGTTTGCGATTGTGTCATATGCTGATGACACTCAGCTTATTATCACCCTACCAAAAATGCCGCTTATATGGCCGCGTTTCTCAGCCTCTACCTGGCAGAAGTCATAATTTGGATGGACCTAAATTGTCTGAAGCTCAATGCAGGAAAAACAGAGGTTCTGACCTTGGGTAACCGGGTGAACATTTGGTCATCGGCATGGTGGGCTGAGGAGTTGGGCTCTGTTTCGGAAGCCAAATCCAAGGTTAAGAATCTCGGCGTCTGGGTGAATGATAAACGATCTGTTTTTTTTCACAACAAATTTTATTTGTCAACAGCCAGAACTGGCCTGGCAATGCCAGTTGCTCCAGCAATACAATATACATAATTGCAAGTAAAATGTTGACTTTTTGGTGCCATTTAAACAATTGAAATGCAATAATAATAAAACTAAATAAAACAACATAAAACTGTAGTGTAATACATCTGATACATATTATAGTACATGTCCGGTTTAGCCACACCGGTCGATTAATAGCATGTTTACAACCTTGCTCATACCACAATATTTCGATCTTATTCAGTGTTAGTTTATGGAGACAGTTGGAATGGGTTCTAATTTCAATCCCCGATACTCCGCCCACCTTTTCCAAAACTTTGGGTATTTCTGTGGACATCCACGTGCTTTAAATATTGGTATCTCTAGTCCCATACAGAAGTCGAGACCGTGCTTCCACACACTAACCGGAGGCGGAGAAGCATCTTTCCATGCTCGTGCAATATCTCGCTTGGCCAGTGTGAGGCCCAGAAGTAGGAGATGACGTTTATATATATTACCTCCAATACCATCTGTAATGTGGAGCAAGGCCAGAAGTGGGGAGCAGGGGACGTCCCAGCCCAGAACCTCCGATAGGCATGCGATGACACCCCGCCAAAATCTAGAAAGTGACACACACTGCCAGACGGTGTGTATAAGAGTGCCATCAGCCACACCGCAGTGCAGGCATAGCGGAGATTCAAACAGTCCAGCTCGCCACAATTTGTATTGTGTGTAATAGACCCTGTGGAGGTATTTGAATTGTATATAGCGCAGTCATGTCGCAATGGCAGCACTACGTGGGGACTCCAGCGCCTCATCCGAGTCTTTGTCATCTAGAGGGCCCAGATCCTTCTGCCAAGCCTCTCGCGTACCCCCCAGTGTATTGGGACTATTTGTTGTCAATGTACGGTATATCTTGGTAATTTTATGTTCTCCCAACTCGCCCATAAATACTTTGGCCTCTATAGTATTAAAATCTGGTATGGTCTCCTGGCTTGTAAGACAAGAGGAAAAGGCATGGCGAAACTGAAAGTATTTATAGAATTGTGATTTATGCATCGAGTATTCGTGTTGCAGTTCCTGAAAGGACTTCAGGATCTGGCCGTGAAGAACGTCCCCCACCCTGGTTATTCCCATAGCCTCCCAGCCAGAAAAACCAGGCAACTCTGCCAGGGGGGGTAACAGACCGTTGTGCCAAAGGGGAGTTTCTTTGGTTAATCAACCCTACCATCCCATTTGTTGCAATGAGCGTTTCCAGACCTTGAATATCGTGGCGGTTGCTGGTGGCAGCACCCGCAGAATCGGGCCCGCGTACAGGATCGTGTGGAGTGATATATTGCCCATCAGCAAGCGTTCGACCGCGTATGCGGGATCGATCCTGTCACCATACCACCAGTCGTTGAGGATAAGAATATGAGAAGCTTCATCGTATGCTCGAACGTCTGGCGTGGCTATGCCTCCACAATACGTAGACTGGAAGCATGTTTTCAAAGCCACTCGGGCGGAGCCACCACCCCAGAGAAAGTGCCGGAGAGTTGAATTCAACTGTCGAAACCAGGCCGGCTGTATCAGATATGGGTGATTTTGAAGCTGGTATAATAACCGAGGCAAAGAGACCATCTTAAAAATGGTGGATTTGCTGAACAGGGATAGTGGTAGATGTGACCATGAGCGGGTCTGTTCCTTTATCTTCATCCATAGCGGGGCTAGATTACGTTCCCATGACACGGGCTGGGAGGACGACAAAAAGACCCCAAGGTATTTAAATCCGTCTCGCACTGTAGTCACCTCCCCAGCCCATTCGCCCAATTGCATTCCATCCCGCAAGGGCCATAAGTATGATTTCCGGGAGTTAATATAGAGCCCAGATGCCTCGCCAAAGATCTGCATAATCCTAAGCAGTCTGGGTCCAGAACGATCCAGATGCGTAATAAAGAATAGGACGTCGTCCGCATATAGAGCTATACAATCGGAGACCTCCCTAGACCATTCAAACCCGTGAATTTGTGCATCGATCCGTACCCATGCCGCAAGAGGCTCCATAGCCAGTGCGAAAAGATATGGGGAGAGGGGACATCCCTGGCGAGTGCCCCGCCCTATGGGGAATGGCTGTGATGTAGAGTCTGCGACGTGAACCGAGGCGGTAATATCAGTATATAGAAGCTGAATGTATTTAAGGAGGCAGGGGCCAAAGTTTAACCGACTTAATAGATAAACTATCTTTTGACAACCAATTATCGGCGGTGGCAGGAAAATGTTTTGGACTTCTGAAAATGCTGAGAAAAATAATGTGTGTCTTACCAGCAGAATCCAGGAAGACAGTGGTTCAGGCCATGATAGTGTCAAGGCTGGACTACTGCAATGTGTTATACCCCAGAGTGACATAAAGTTGACTCAACAGATTGCAAAGAGTGCGAAATGCGTCAGCTAGGCTTATTTTGAATCTGCCTAGATGGGCGCCCATGAAGGACGCGCTTAGGCAGCTTCACTGGCTCCCCGTGAGACAAAGAGCCTTTAAAGCCTTATGCTTCTGTTAAAACAATAAAGGGCCATTGTACCTGCAGCCGCTGGTGAAACCTTACATAACCCAGAGGAATCTGAGATCAGCAAGGGAGCTGCTTGCTATAGTGCCCAGAGTTAGGAAAGCACTGATGGGTGGAAATTCGTTCAGATTCCTAGCACCTAAACTATGGAATTCTCTGCCTTTAATAGTTCGGAAGGTCTAGTAAGAGGAAATATTCAGGAACAAACTTAAAACATGGTTCTTCAGATCAGGATGTAGAGGGGTTTGAGAACTGCACTTAGATGGATGGGCTCGGTACCGAGCGCTGACACATCTCTCAGGAGGTAGCTATGTGCTGTAGAAATCTCATTATTATTATAAGTATCGGGAGTCTCATGGATTGTTTGGGCTTTGAAAAGCACTGACGCTTGGATTACATACGAATTGGATTCACACCCTGAACCACGGACACCATAGTAAGGCGTCAAGAGATTTGTGTGTGACAATGGTGATATATATATATACATATATATATAATTTTTATTTCTTTGTTTTATTGTATACATATAGATATGTGAGACAAAAGTATTGAGAAAGCCAAAATCCTGGCAGCCAGGACAAGACCTACTGGCTTTGCCAGTACTTGTTTTCTTTGCCATCAGACACTTGTAGTCCTGTTCATCCCATTATACATTTGGAACCAGCATTCAAGGAAAAGATCTGGACTGTATGAGATTCTAATACATAGATCTGTAAACTTACAAGTTCTGAAGAGTTTGTTAAAATGTGTTTTAACACACATTGGGCTTAAAACAAAGGGGCAGAACTGGATACGAGTATAGTTTAAAGATACTGTTACACCTTGGTGCGGAAATGGGGTTATACTATAGTGCTCTCAAAAATCCTGGCTTGGAGTTTTGAGGACTCTGCTACTTCTCTTTACAATTTCTGACTATGGGTATGAGCAAAAGAGAATGTACTGGCTATGTCTCCTCCTCTCCAACTTCAATGCCTCAAATATTAATGCCACTGGTTACAGCTCAGACCATAGCCCCCTCACACCCTCTATGGGTTATGGATACAGAGTGCTTAGGTTTTCCACTTCGCATTTCGATAGCTCATCAGTCTGTTTTTTCACTTTGCAATCTGGGACTTGAAGTTCTGTTTATCCTTTCATAAAATCCACCCTACAAGTCCCAGAAAAGAAAGTGATAAACCTGGAGTGAATGGGCTACTCACAGAACTGGGAAATCAGAAAGCTCTGTGAACATCAGGTGTCAACAGGATTAGCAGTATTGCTTAAATCCCCTACCAAGCAAAGTAGGGCAGACGGTATAAGGGAGCAAGCTGGGTTGGCTCAATGAACTAAAACATTCACTATAGGAATCTGTGTTTGACTCCAGCGGCACATATTTGAATCTTGGGATATCCACTCAGCCTTTCATCTTTTCATAAACTGAGTACAATTAAGCTGGGTAACAAGAAAGATCTGTTGCCAGTGCCAATATGCCCCTTTAGATGCATGTGAACATTACAAATACACCTGTTATGTTAAGGAAATTAAATGAGCTGCACATTGTGACTTCAGGACAATCCTCTCCCTCATCACTCTCTTTCTTCTCCTCACCTCCCTTATTCTCCCAAGCTCTTCTTTCCCTGCTTCTTCCCCAGCTCCTTACCACCCACCTCACCCTGGCTCCTCTCCTTATTTTAAGGTCTCGCCTAGGCAGCGCATGCGCTGTCTCTGGAGACATGCTGTATCTACTGTAAGGGCTTCCAGCATACCCATCTATTTCAATTTGTTCCTTTATGTACCTTTTGAAATTCCTTTGTTTTCATTGGTGAATAGTGTACATTTGCCCCTTCTTTTGCTGTTTTGGTTACACCCTGGAGACTGGCCCCGTCACATGGATCACTTCACTATCGGCCATATAAGTTAGTTTCGGCGCACTACTTTTTCTTTTGCCTGGGCTTGTTTTGGCTTTCCAAACACGCTCAGCCGGGGGCTGCAAATCACATCCTTATCTTGTTTTCCACTGTCTTTGGTTTCACAAATGCTTTTTCAGGCAGAGACTATGTTGTTTTTCATCCTATAGCATTTTTGTGTTTCATTAGCTCAAATGTCCAAACCTTAAATAATATACTTACTTGATAGCAGTGTGGTTTAAGAAGACGGCCGACAGTAGGATCAATTTATTTACATTGTGCTTTTGACAGCATGATTATTTGGATACGATTAAAGAGGTAAACATGCTGCTATTGCTCTGTTTTATGAAATGTAAGCAACTTTATGTTGCATGTTTTCAACTTTGATGTTTTCTTTTAGGTTTCAATTGTTTGTGAAATAAAACCAATATCAAGGGATGCCTCCTTTTGATCTCCAAATGCGGCATGTAATGTGAGGTTACTAAACAATATATCCTGCAAGTAGACAGTGCAACACCTCCTCAGCCCCAACTCAGCATCAGCGCAGCACCACTTCGGCACTAGTCAGCGTCACTCAGCACCACTTCAGCAGCACCACCTGAGCATTACTCAGCAGCACCTGAGCACCACCACAACACCAGCACAGCCCCACCTCAGCATCACTCAGCCCCAGCGCAACACCACCTCAGCACCAGTGCAGCACCACTGCAGTACCACCTCACTACCAGCACGTCACCACTTCAGTATATGTGCAGCATCACGACCTCAGCATCAGCGCAGCACTAGCACAGCATCACTCAGTACCACCACAGCATAACTCATCACCACCACAGCACCAGAGCAGCATCTACTCAGCATCACTCAACACCACCACAGCACCACCTTAGCATCAGCACAGCACCACCTCTGCATCAGTGCACCGCCACCAGTGCATCACCACCACAGCACCAGCACAGCTCCACCTCAGCAGAAACTCAGCATCAGCGTACAGCACTTCAGCATTAGCGCAGTACCAACTCAGTATCACTCAGCACCACCTGAGCACCAGCACAACACCACCAGAGCACCACCAAAGCATCACTCAGCACCACCTCAGTATCACACAACACCTGAGCACCACCTCCTCACAAGCACACCACCATCGCAGTAACACTCAGCATCAGCAAAGCACCACCTCAGCATCAGTGCAGTACCACCTCATCAGCACAGCACCACCTCAGCATCAGCGCAGCACCCCCTCCTCATCAGTGTACCACCATCAGTGCAGCACCAACTCAGCATCAGCGCAACACCACCTCAGCACCAGTGCAGCACCACAGCTGCACCAGTGCAGCACCACCTCAGCATCCGTGCACCACCACCAGCGCAGCCCCACCTCAGCAGCAATTAACCACCAATGCAGCACCACTTCAGAATGAGCGCAGCACCACCTCAGCATCAGCACATCACCTTAGCACAGCACCAACTCAGCACCACCTGAGCACCAACTCAGCACCATCTGAGCACCAGCACCTCAGCATAACTCAGTAGCACCTCAGCATGACTCAGCACCACCTCAGTATCACCTGAGTACCACCACCTCAGCATCAGCACAGCACCATTTTAGCATCAGTGCACCACTACCTCCTCATCAGTGCACCACCACCAGTGCAGCACCAACTCAGCATCAGAGCAGCACCACCTCAACATCAGCAAAGCACCATCTCAGCATCAGCACAGCATCGCCTGTACATCAGTGCACCACCACCAGCGCAGCCCCACCTCAGCATCAGCGCTGTACCACCTCAGCACAGCACCAACTCCGCATCACTCAGCACCGCCTGAGCACCAGTGCAACACCACCACCTCAGCATCACTCAGCACGACAGTATCACTCAGCATCACCTGAGCACCAGCACACCACCACCTCAGCATCACTCAGCACCACCTGAGTATCATTCAGCATCACCTGAGCATCAACTCCGCACCAGCACACCACCACCTCCGCATCACTCAGCACCACCTCAGTCTGCCTTCGAAATCTGGCATCTGTTGATTTTCCCCTTGTGTGCGCCCGCTGCTCGTGTTGTAATTCAGGTACTATTTCCCAACCTGCACCCTCCCGTTGTTTATGACCCTCCCATAAGAAATAAAAAGCTATAACAAACAAGTATTAGAACAGGCAGGAAGAAGTTGCCAGCACTGCAAAGACAAAATACACTAGAAGACATTTTTTATGTTAATCTTTTATTTAATAGGGTCGTTCAGTTGTACATAATGTCTCCTTGGTTATATACAAGGTAACAAAAATGCTTATAACACGTTTTTATTGTAACTTTTGAACATGCTGCATAGCAGCCACAATGCTCTAGTCTACAACATAGCTTGAAGATATTGGCATATCCAATACCTGTGGCTAAACACTTATAAGGTCCCAAAGGCGAGACCTACTGGCTGTGTCAAAGCTTGTTCACAGAAATAACCCATCTCTTGGTCAAGCTCGTCTTTCCTTCTACAGCTCAAACCCCCTCCCCCTCAGCTCCCCTCGCCCTTCTTAATTCAGTAACCCATAGGAGTATTAAGTGCTATATAAATGTTACAGTACAATAATGATGGAGTCGTTGCAAGATAAATCGTAGTCCTTTTCCTCATCAAGCGCGTCCATACTGCACAGCCTCGCATCATATCATCCACTGAAATTCCTTGCTTTTTCTCTTAAAATGGCCAAAGTATGATCAGTTCTGAAAAACGCACAAGTCGCCCTTTATAAAGGTCGGCTTCCGGCTATCAATGAAGCAGAGAACCCGTATAGGATTTGATGGCGTGAGTAGATTAACATAACAAACACCCACACCGACAGAGCGGGCACCATACAAAACACCGATGTAGGCCATGTGACCTGCAAAAGCGCTTCTCTTTAATTTGAAATGGGCTAAAGAATTTAAGGCAAAGTAGATAAATGGGTGGATTTCAAGTATTCTAACACCAACTTCTATATTAAGAATTGGTAATAATTTTTTTATCACGTCATATTGAAAGAAGATACGTTTGCTTTTGTAAAATAAACAAAGGGTTGGACGTCGTATCCACAACTGAACAATTACGTTAGTTGCAGGTTTCGGTGTATCTCTGACTGCATAAAACAATAAACCTTTTAGAAACGGGCGCCATATTCAGATGACGTTCCGTTGCAGTCTTTCTTTTGTGTTGATGATGACAGTTTTTCTGTATTTTGTTCTGAGTATAACTGTACAACGACCCCTTCGTTAAGTCTGTCTTCTAATGTATGGCAGTTAAAAACCTTGCCCTTTATTCCCAGTATATGAAGTTCACAAGATTGCCACAAGGGGGAGGGGGCTAATTTCCTTGTCATTGGCTAGGTCTCTTGTTTTGTCGGCGCTGAGAGGGCGGGAGGATTTTTCCAAAGGGTTAATGGGGCATGTGTAGGTTGTGCTGCACTACGGTGGCTCGGAGAGGGACAAATTATTAAAGGGACTGAAAAAATCTAGCCGCGATTAAGAAAGGGGAGGGGAGAATGTGCCGCAGCTGAAGGGAGAGCCCAGGACCCACGGAGGCAGTTGCCCGGTCATCCGGGAACGGGAAGAATATGAGGTGAGGTATTATTATTATCTTGAAGGGGGCTGCGAGAAGGGAGGGGATTTAGGGGCAAGCGGGAGAACACACACGACATGCACAGAAAATCCCAGTTTATTTCAGACTCAGAATCACAGCTCTCTGTGTGGAGAGCCCATGTCCTTCACTAGGCATGTCCTCACTGGTTCTAGTAGCTCATCCACAGTCTGTGCCAACCGGCTCTATGGGAACATCTGCACTCAAAGCACTTCTTAGGCGCGCGTTCAACGGCTGATGTCTGGTATGTCATAGCTGGCTGTCCACATTCTGTGCACCCTGCTTTATGGACATATCTATAATCCCTGCGTTTCTTAGGCGCGCGTCCGTATGCCGCCCGCCTTCTAGGCTCTGTTCACATAACCCTCTAGTCGCTTAAGAGAGCAGCGCAGCCCACCCCATGATCCACATCTCTATAAATACATATAGAGTCCACGTACTCTCCCAGGATCATTTACTTATACACAGTCTTTGCGTTCCAATGCCCCTCCCCAATACTTTGTGTGACTATAGTCCGACCCCATCCTCAAGGCGTGTGCAGTCTCTGTCCGAACTCCGGTAAACTCTGGTGCGCACAATGCCTAGTAACACTATGCTCTCTATTTGTACACCCCCCACCCCCCCATTTGTGTAATTTCTGCAGATTTTATGCACGCCAAAGTGCATGTTCTGCAAAAGATGAGTGCATAACCAGTCTGTGCCTTCACATGCTCCGTGTGCACATCCACATGTAATTGCGATCTGCGGGCTACGTGAGAACATCTGCAGTTCATGTCCTTTGATAGGTTTGTGTTCACAACCCCTGTCTCTGCACCTGTAAACTCTGTGTGCACACCCATAGCGCACAATCTCCTATTGCTGTGTATACGCACCGTCCCTGTTCTCTATGCACTACCCTGTTTATGCTGGCCCAGCACATAACTCTCCAGGCTCAGGGAGAATAGGATACACTTGCACAGCCTATCCCCTTCCAGGTCTAGTGTACACATCCACAGTTGTGCTCCCCCAAGCACAAATGACTTGCTCCACCCGTACATCCACAGCTAATATCCTTCCCAGGCTGTATCCGCAGACCATGCCCTCCCCATGCTAGGTACACATCCATGTGCCCATGCACACACAGACTCACTTTTTGTGCGTGCATATCCTGAGTCCATGCTATTTTCCCTTTTCTGCTGTTGCCATCCAACAAACTTCATGGTGCAGGGCACAAGATCATTGATCATGTACCCGTTGCCATTCACGGCATACGCAGAGGTTGGCAGAATTTACAGCTGACAAAGTACAGCTGACAAAGCATGCATAGTTGTGACCTGTAGAGACGCGAGTGTGTGTGAGCGGCTCGTGTGCAGAGCAGAGATGTGCGTGGCATCGCTCTCCTCATACGTTATCTGAGCAATTTCTAACAGAAATTGCATTGGAGGTGGTGCCAACCATGAACTGAATGAAGAAGGTAGTGGGTTCTCGTGTTTTTTTGTTTATTGTTTGTTTTTTACGGAGTTTTATATAGCGCGAACTTGACCCGAAGGTATTGGGTATCAGAGCGCTTTACATAGCACCAGTTGCCTTGCATGAGGACACATTCACTTTTGTTAGGCACGGGGAGATTAAGTGATTTGCCCAGAATCACAGGATGTTCAGCTGTCATTGCCGAGACTGGAACCCAGTTCCCCAGATTCGAGGCCGACCGTCCTAGCCGTTAGGCCAACTCCTCTCCACATGTCGCCATCTTATTACATTTTAACTCGGTCTGGTGAGATGGGCGGATATTGCTGTCGTAGAAAAAAACATAGAGCCTGGTACCAATTCCTCTCCACTTAAAAAATAAAACGCATTCAAACGTACTTTGGAACCTTCCTTCTATACGTGCAGTCGAAATAACCACATACTGACCATCATGAGTGGTGTTATATTGCTAAATCCTGTACCTACCGGTATATTAGCATCTTGAAATTAGGCTTTGTTCATCAGGCTACAACTCCTCTAGTTAAGCGCGACCATACAATGGATTGTTGAGAAGGCCGCACTCAACAACGCTTGATAAATGTCCACACTATGCAGGAAATGAATGTGCTGCCGTCAGCCCCTCTTGGGGAAATCCTTCAGGATGTTCATAGCTCAGTACTCCTTTGTTTTGCTTTAGAAGCTGTTTTTTTTTTATAAGACAACCTTTCATAAAGAATTAGAAATGTAAAGTTTGATTTTGGATGTCAGTTTTTTGCTGACATTTGTGATTTATTTATATATATATATATATATATATATATATATATATATATATATATATATATATATATATATATATATATATTCTACGTATAATTAGACCTTAATAATGGCAAGCTGTAAGTTCAGTAGGAATGTATGAGAAAACCATGGATTTCCAGAGAAGGCTCACATTGCAGAACATCAGACACTCCCACACGTCTTACTTATGGGGCAATGGGCAGGGCCCTGTCACATCATTCCAGGCAGCTTCTGTTAGTCAGACTCCTCCCCCCCCTACTGACAAAATCTCACCTCGGGGTCCTTTTAGGCCCTGGCTAATCAATAAAACATTAAAGAAGTGAATGGGCTGCTGTCAGAGACTCTTCGAGGAATACTTGGGGATATTTATTGCTCTGTACTCGTGTTGTATCAGGACCTGCTTTATAAACTGCATTTCAGAAAGAGAGATGCATATGTTCTCTGATCTCTTGTTATCAGACAAGTGATGCAGGGTATTTATTTATTTTTTATTTTAAAAGTGCCATTGTTGATTCATTAGCAACCCCCATCATGCAAGCTAGCAAAGATATGGGTTGTGTTGTTGGATTTATCCTCCGGGGAATCTCTGCACTAGTCTTAGTAATGTATCATTTGTGCCCGAGAATAAAAAAACAAAGCAAAATAATGGCCTCAGAGAATAAATATTTTGCTTCACTCTATTTTTTTTTTTTAATGGTAATGTAACCAGTGCAACGCATGGCCAATACAGGAAATGTTAAACTAAAATGAATGTTTCAGGATTTCATTCCGTTTATGATCTTGTAGACTGGACCCAGTCCACCAAGTGCCATACTACCTTGGATGTTGATTGAGTTAGATTGAGGTTTGCCATGAAAGAGAATTTCAGTGATCCTCTGTAGACTTATTCTGTGTTAGTTCAAAAAGAAATCTTATAAAATAGCATCCTGTGTATCTTGTAATGGGACAACATGTTTGCATTAGTTCTATTTGAAAGCCAGATCACCCTTTAATCGTTATGCCCGCATTTTGTATCTTTTGTGCATTTTGATTTCCTGCTATGGTAATTTTTGTTTGCTTGTGCTGCTTCTTTGCATTTAGTATTTAATTTGCTCTGGTGCATCAGAATTTCAAGTGCCATTCAATAAATTAGCTTGTCATCGGGCCGGAAGTGACCCAAAAAAATCACAGATGCTTATCTGTAATGTCACATGCACTACCCTCTGGGGTTGGAATAGTGGTGACTGTAATACGCCTATGGAGTTGGACACAAATGAGTGTTCTTGGTAAAAGAGCCCAAAGTATATTCATGAAGTTCTTGTTGACAGTAAGCATCTTTTATGTTGGATAAGCTCTCTAGTAGGCAGCACAATCTAGTGTAATAACAGAATATAATGTGTACATCTTAAAAGGCAGCCAATCTCAAACATATGATTTTATCGCTTGTTACATTATGAGATTTTAAAAGCACATAATTTATAGTTTTTTACAGTTTCACATAGGTCGTGCACACAGCTATACTGAATCCAACACAGTTATGATTAGATGAGATGCTTTATTCCGGTAGAAATGCCCCAACGCGGAGCAATTACAAATCCGCCTGTTCCCTCCAGCCGGTTCTCTCCTTCTCCTCAATAGATTCCTTCCATTACAACACGGATTCCAAATCTTCACTGAGGAAACAATAGAGGGACTATGCAAGGATTCACATAGATCTTAAAATACAAGTACCCATTACAACAACAGCAACTTCACTTTTAGTGCTGTTTCCTAAAGTGTCTGTACTGTGTGCCGTCTTAGTTTTTAAATGTCGCATTTCAGTTTATACCCCCTTCTCCCGCCATCCTCAGCCATATATTAACAAACCCTTACTTGGGAGAGCCAGATTAGTTGTGGTCTCCGTGCAGTGCATTGCTTTTATTTCCTAATAGTTTAAAAGACTGATCCTTCTGTGCTCCTTACTGTTGTATCGAATAATGGCTTGGCATACTTTTTTGTATTTAAGAAACCCTAATCATTTTTGTATACATGGCAACAATATACACTTTGGTGCTCATACTGTTCCTGAGTATCAGCCACTCTTGGGCATATATGGTTTTTGTGATATATTCAACTGGGAAAAATACCAGTTATAGCAGGGCAACATAAAATTAATTTTTACATGATAAAGTTGTTAAAAGAGCAAAATAGCAAACGAAGATGCCTCCGATTGTGCAACCCTTTTGACTGTGCAGTTCTAGCGTTGCTATGAATACATTGGTACAATGTGCACCCGGGGCGGTAGGCAAAAGAACACCAGTGTCTTTAGATTTTAAGCCTCAAGTATTCCTACCGTGTGTACAAAAGTCTGCCTACTACTTACCCTCCTTGGAGCTAGTTGTCAACGTTGTGCGTTCCGACCCCGAATGCTGGTCATTTTAATGCGGCCTTCATCAAGGCGGGGTTCCCAGACTGCGCGTTCTTATAATTTATTTTTATCATAGTTGCTGTAGTAGGAAGGATGAAAAACGTTTATGTTCATTTGCTTGCACGAAAGGTACACCATATTCCTGACTATCTTGCTTTCTTTTCTTTTTTGTAGTTGTTACATTGCTCTTCAGCAGCCCACATGTTTGGAATTGCAAGGTGATTTATTATTTTTTTTTTCTGGCGTCCTTAGTTACCTGCCTTTTGCATAACAAGCAAATGGAACAATCCGTCTCAGGTCGTTAAATGGAGTACTATTACATTTTATAATAGTAATACCTGTTACTTACTGCATTTCTCAACAGTATATACTGTTGTATGAAGCGCTGTACACAAACAAGTTATTATTTATTATAGCCCATCAGGCCGTATTTCCATGTAACTAATGCAGAGGTCTATTTGTCGTGGTCCAGTGGACTGTTCTGTGGACCACCCTAATCCTTTTCTGAGAGCTCAAAGAAAAAAACGACTTTTCAGAAAGTATTTGGAAACTGCCTATTTAATATATCGTAGAAGTATAGACTCCCCTTGACCCTTTTATTATAAGAATCATGCCTTTCATCCAGAGGCACCTCCATAGAGTTACAACTTAGTGGGTATTAACAATGATTCTAGTGCTCCCTTAACCCCCAAGAGAGCTTCCATGTTTCTACTGCTAACCCTAAATATATGGGTGCAGAAAATCCATCCTCTAGCTGACCTTACAGCCTAGTAGATGCAATTTTAGTTTGTAAAGTTCCTCTGCTCGTAAATCCCTGAATCAGAATGTGGCATTTTATAATATATTTATATATATATTTTTTTTGCACTCTTTGCTTAGAAGTGCGTGTTTGTGTATTGGACCCGAAGAGAACAGATGGTTTTTAATAGCTAAGTCAAAGAATATCCCAAAAGTCCATCAGTCTCTACCACCCTGTGAGCCAAGCCACCTAATTTTAACATTGAGTAGGCCTTCCATTGTGGTTATAGAAGTTCATGCTTGTTTGTTTAATTTCAGTCATGGATTAATAGTTGTTAACTCCTTAGTTCCACCTAAGCCCCTAGTTCCAAATACATATGTCTCTCCAAAGAAACAGTTGATCTGAATGAGTATTTCATGGTAAACTAAAGTTCCTCTTTAGCTGAAACGTTGTGCAGAGGTATGCATAATTGAATGCTGCTATTTTAGTAGAATCAGTTTCATAATCGCACTACAAGATACCCCCGTCATAATGGATACACGCCGAATTGAAAAAGAGGTGTTACGAAATAGCTACTCGGAGGAAAGACACAGGATGGAGGAAGCAGAACACAGAGGGACAGATATATTTCAAGCACTAGTTGCTTCATGGCCTTGTCCTACACTTCGTGATATTGACTTATGGTACACTTGTTATTTTTCTCCAGTATGCACGCATCTGATGTTTCTTCCAACAATAGGTATGTATGGTTACAAAATTCAAAGATCTTTAATACCACATGTCTTTGAACATTGTTGTGCAGAGTGAATATTGCAATAAAATAGGTTGCTTATTATATGCAGATGATTTTGCTTTTTTAGGTCTTGCCTACCAGTGCAAGCTGTCTGGTTGCAAAATACCTTTTGTGGTCTATAACAAGAACTTACAGTGGGCTTAGACCCTACCAAATACTTCCATTGGTTGGCTTTGTTGTCACTCTTGTGTGATTGTTTCTAATTAGGTGGCTTTCTTTCCTCTACCTGTTTGTCAATCCTCTGGTGCATGGAATTTTACCACCCCCTTGATTGGTTGACTTGTAACCTGGCACTGTGCACTTTTAGGGAATCACTTTTTTTGTTTTGTTTTTCGTTAAGCACTCCATGAGTGTGCATGTTGTTTCTAGCTCTCCCTTGTGTGGATCCCCTGCCAAATACCTGCTTCACGCTCCAGTCTTGCTCTCTACCTCATGTGCTGCTTTTCCTCTCCTCCTCCTTCCTGGCTTTATTTTAATTTTTTCCAACTCCCTCATACGGTTATTTCCCTCCCTACTCCTGGACCCCTCTACTGCTCCCTAACCCCTTTCTGGCAATAAAAAAAAAACACGACCCTAGAAAAATAAGTTGTATTTTTTGGGAGAACCTAGCATCTGCCATTTGTTGCTAGGCGCTCCACTACAAAAAGCCCTTTTGCACACTTTTTATTATTATTAAAAAGTAAGAATTCCTAGATTGGTAAATTAAAAAAAAAAAAAAAGTGCCTGATTAATTCTATAGGGGTGTGCAGTTGTGGTGACCCAAGCATTCGCCTACAGAATGGCGCAACTGAGACATTGCTTTATTTCATTTTTTATTTTTACTAATGCTGTAGATGTAGAGCATTTCTAAAAACATTGCCAAAGCCAGTCTGTTCCAAAGGGGAGACCTATTGGCTTTGCCAATACTTGTTAGGTTTAACACCTGTCGGCGCAAGATCCTGTTGCATGTGTATTGCTAGAATAATGCATTAATTATAAATTGAGAGAAAAAACTGTTTTAGTTTTAAGTAGGAAGTAAGGCATGCCGTTTTAATTGATAAAAGATGATCCGCTAGAAGTAGTGAGCGAATATCCTCACATTACTTATTTTCTACACTTTTCAAGGGGAGCAACATTGGAATTGGATAAAAGCTAGAGCCTTCTGCATTTTGCTTATTGAGTACTTCTAAAGGCATTAAAGACAGTACTAGTAATGAGGGGGCAGTGAAGGCACTAGACATAATTTAATTGAAATGCCCTACAGTGTCGAAGGTCCCCAGTGTCACAAGCATATTAGAATGGGTGACAGGGCACATTTAAAAGATCTTTCAAATACAAATAAAATATTGTCATGGAATGTGACGGTTAAGAGGTATGCTGCCTGAACCTTATTAGGACAGTTTATTGAAGCCCATGACATCTATCTCTTTCAAGAGAAATGGAGCATTGACCCCATCTATAGGAATGAGTTGACATCCTATTGTAACAATGCAGTCCAGCAGGAGAAGACAGTCAGGGGGCCTAGCAATTTGGGTCAAGGTTTCGCTCCAGTGTGTAATTTGCCTCATCGCCATTGAGTCACCAGACTTACTAGCAGTCAGCTTGAAGCTTCCGATCGGTATGGCCCTTAAGATCTTTAATGTATACAAACGGGTGGAAGGCCATTCGGCTGATTCTAGGGTGACTACCGAGCTAGAGAATTTACTGGTTGAACTTTGTGTAACACAAATATTATATTAGCGGGGGACTTTAACACTACTATGAAATCCTTAATAACATCCGTTCCAGAGTTAACTTCGGAATTAAATTCTCAATGGCAGATCCTCCAGATAGAACTTTCCCCTGTGAAGTGGAGAGCTAGAGCTGCACAATTGTTGGCATTGATGCTCAATTTAGACCTCAGAGCGGCCATTGGAAGGACCCTATCTGACCGGGAGAGCAAGGCTGCCTGTAATAGACCAGAACATTTGAGCAGAAGCAATTATTTTCTGATTAATGTAAGACTCTGACCCTACCTAAAGGATATGAAAGTAATGAGCAGGATGGACAGTGAGCATAATGGATTGTCTTTGACACGTGATGGTAGCATGGTATTAAAACTTATGAGTGTTTGCTGCCTGGATTTGGGGGATGTTTCATATTCAAACAGTGGTAAAGCTATCAGCTGGTACTGGACATCCTGATGCTCTGGAGGGAGTCCTAAAGAAGGCCAAGGAGGTAGTGGATAATTTAATCGATCTCTCTCCTGGAACAAGATCAGTGGTATTACAGGATAAGCATGAATTGCTCTATACTCGGATTAGAGAATCTTTATCCAATGAGAGAAGAGATGGGCAAATGGTATAATACACCATGTAGGAAAGCCATATCTAAGCTTTTTATAGCAGCCAAAGCTAATTGAAGAGATGCCCTGGTGAAGTGTAGATCTTTATACACGAGGGAACCGAAGTAGGCCAAAAGAGAATGGGAGAGCTCCCTGTGGAAAAATCTACAAGATGCACTGTCAGATAAAGGCAATAAAGTTTTCTGGAAAGTAGCAGCAGCATGCACCAGGATAATACAAAGTAATCTGGAATTCTGTGTTCAACGCCAACAGTGGGTCACTCACTTTAGCAATTTATATTCGAGTAGCAGTGACCAAGTTCAGTATGGCGTAGCCCCGTCTTTGGATTATGAACACATTAAATGCAGTGATTCAGGCAATTTAGTATTTGAGCTAAAAGAAACTCTAACAGCTATGATCTCTTGTCTTATATCAAAAGCACCTGGGCCTGATAAGATCCCAAATGGCTTGCATATGGCTAACATGGAAGTTTGGGGCCCGTACCTCAATCTCCTCTCTAACACATATTTGTCGGGTATAGAGAGAGATTGTCTTCCTGGAAAACGGCGGAGATCATCCCGATCTTCAAAAAAGGGCAACGTAGTGATCCGGGTAATTGCAGGCCCATTGGCCTGATAGATGCAATTCCCATAAACATTTGTAAGCAAGTGCTTGCCCATCTGCAAGAGTAGATAGAGGATCAAGATGTGCTATCTGAGTTTCAGGTGGGTTTTAAAAGTTAGCACTGTAGACCAGGTCTTTCGCTTTACATATTTTTCGTGTCGGACATCGGTAATTTTCAGGGGTAAACTGAGCCTTAGTGGGTTTACGAGCTGCCTTTGACCTGGTCCCAAGAGCAAAGTAATGGAATATCCTTGATGAAATAGGCATCCCTGCAAACCTATTGAAAATATTGGTCCGGCTACACACAAAAAATTATGTGCAAGTGAGGTGGGGCGAAAATGGGCAATTGAAAAAGCCCTTTAGAATTAAACACTTAGTTAGGCAGGGCGGTGTCGTGGCTCCAACTTTATTCTGTTTATTGATGGGTGTGATTCCCCAAAGGTGGTTGGCCAGAGGGCTCCAGCCCTCCTTTTTGCTCCGGACACCCTGTTGCTTTTTAAATCTCACGGGCTTCAGCAGCTTTGAAATAATTTTAACACCTTCTGTATGGAGAGGGGCTTGGAACTGAATAGTCCAGAAACAAATGTATGGTTCTTAGCCAGCGAAGGCAAAAATGCCAGAGACATTTGACCGTGGGTTGAAAAGGTGTCCTATTTCGACTCTCTAAGTGTGAGGCTCATGCTAAATTTAAATTGGGCCCATCAACTTTGTAGTGATCAAGTCCACACAGGTTCAATGATTAAAAGAGGTTTTATTCAAGATGGTACAAGATCACAGCGAGACCAATACAAGACCAGATCAAGACCCCACCAGGAGCAGCCAGCAGGCAGCTCAGCCCATTCAACTGTGACTCATTTGACTCGCAACATTCCAAACCATGTCATCACTGTAAGATTCTACAGGCAGGGCATGCATAACATTGAAGTCAGGATATAACATATCCCCCTTTCTCCCAAATAAACAAAAGAACAACAATGAGAGAACAACCATTGAAAAAAGAGCAATGAGAGAACAACCATCGAAAGAAGAGCAACAAGAGCGAAATCAAGAGACAGAGAAGAAAGGAAGCAAACATAGAAACCATCCTCCCTTCTATACACAACAGAAAAGAAGAAAAAACGTCAGAGAGAAGAAAAGGAAGCACAAAAGACTGCCCCAAAGCACACCCACTGGCCAGAACAGGAATGAATGAAGGCTGAAAATGGAAAACTAACAGAACACAGGGCTACAGGCTGCGACGAACGCAGAGGAAGGAAACCCGACAGAAAAGCAGAGGAAAGCCCAGAATGCACAAGAGACACGAGAAGAAAACCTCAGAAGGAAAACAGAAATGAAGAGAGAAACAAAGATGAGGAAGGCTAGAGGAAACTCCTCACCAAAACACCATTATCAATACATAATGAAGCATATAATATAAAGATAAGTGTATATGAACAATAGCAAATAAATAAAATCAGAACAAACAGAGTTACTACCCCTAGTGGTGATGACACATAGAAAACGAAAAGGGGTTGAGTGACTTGAGCAAACAGATATGGGTAAGAACCCAAATATTTAATGCAAAGGGACTGACAACCTTGCATAGTTCCCAGGAGGGAGGTAGAACAGAGTTGTGCACAAAAAAAATACTCCCCATACACACCCTATGTAGGGTAAACAAATAAAACGAGAGGTGTCCTGGTATGGACAACTAGTGTGGAGCTTCCACACTGTGCACTAAAGCAACGTAAATGTTAGCTTTTCGGGTAGGAACCCGAATACATGGGTAGGAACCCGTGACTTAAATTTGGGTAGGAACCCGAATTAAATGGGTAGGAACCCATGACTTATCACTTGGGAAAGAGATGCATAAAAGATGCAAAAGGACTGGAACCTATGCTTAATTGCCCTGAAACAACACAATAAAACATAGAACAAGGGCAAGAGTACTAAGATAATGCATCAAAAGTGACATTACAGTATGCATAAAGTTTGAAATAAACACACTTTTACATTTTGAAAAGACTCTTAGCTTGCGTAAGTCAGGTGTATACAGAGATAACATTGCTGCCAACGTACATGTGACTGTGTGAGAGAAAATGGTCCCAATGAACATGTACAAGTAAAACATTTGAATGCCAACAAACTGCACCGTAAACGAAAAATAATGTAACAGTCACTGGTGTGCCTGTCACCGGGATAGGAACAGGCAGACGAAACTGGACCCAACAGTACAACTCTGAGGAATCCAAGGTACTTGAGCAAGAAAGTACTTTACAATTGAGCCAACGCCAACTGAAAATATATGGACTCATTGGAATGTTGAAGTATAGAAAATAACCAAAAACTCTAAAAAACAAAAAACAAACTGAAGACAGAAATGATGGTACAAGTAGAGATTTAGTTCTGTCTTGACAATTTCAGGTTATAGAAGTTACGTAGAAAACAGCGGTGAAAGTACCTTGTTGTAGCAACAAAAACATATTGAGCATGACCTCTGCATTAGATTCGACCATGACTTGCAGGAACGGATCCACCGACGAGACAAGCGGAGTAAGAGAACTCCCAATGCTCTGCAAAAGTCACTGATGGTTCGATGTAAGTAAGCAGATAATGTAAACCGAGCAGGAGCATGTAGACATTCACGCCTCAATCTTTACTGCGAAGTGAAATGCTGAAAGATGGCGGCACGCTTCAGACGTCATGCCGGATGGCTCACGGCACGTCAGTGCCCCCAAAGTGTATTGTGACAGACCAGCACTTCGTTCGTCACGAAGATCCATGGAAACAACACTGGACAGCAGGAGACAGAACAGGTAGGACCGCACGTGCTTCAAATTACTTTTGAAATTTCTGCACGCGCATACAGTGCGCGTGCTAAGCAGCTCGTGCCCCATTAAAATGGAGCGGTTTAACTGTCCCCACATTGTACAAGTCCAAAGAGTAAAAAAAACAATGGACCAAAAGCAACTCACCTTAGCCATTAGTAGCCCCAGAGCTTGAGTTCTCAAACGGTCCACAGTAAAATAAACAAACACTCCAGTCTTACGGTTAAAACACCAATGTTGTGGCATGTCCTGAACCTCCCTTTTACCACAAACATGGAAATGACAGTGACGCTTGAAAGTCCTGAAATGCAGTAGAAACTCTTTGACAAAACGCACAGTTCCAGACGACATAGCTGAATTAAATCAGGCATGTATTGAAAAGAGACACAATCAGGAACAGCTGGTTTTATGTGAGCACTTGGTAGCAGTGTTACCAGAAGGAGGCTGAAACTGATTACTAGTGTGGAAAACTTCCTCTCCCAATGTGGTAGAATTCAGTGAGCTCTCCAGGTACAGTTTTCCAGAGGCACAAAAACCAAGATAAAACACACTTCTTCAGCAGACAGTGTGCTTAACGATGTGTGATACTGAAGACAGATGTTGATGAATGGCTTACCCTCACTGAAGGTACAGCACAAAGCGTAGACGTTAGTAAGCAGGGTTACCCTCACTGAAGGCAAAGCACAGGACGCGTACAGTTAGTAGGGAGTAGACGCCCAAGTTTGAATGGGCAGCTCCTGTAGTAGCACTTCCCCAGACGCACAGGAACAACTGGCAGACTGCTGTGGGCGACCGATGGGAGGTCACTGGTGTGGTCAAGGATGCCAGTTGAAAGTAGATGCTATGCTTGAGTTACTGTAGAGTCTGTAGTTGGAGTTGCTTTAAGTTTGAGGAGGTGACAGAAGCAGGTTCTTTTGAAGATCGTCGCCAAAAATTGTAGTGATCAAGTCCACACAGGTTCAATGATTAAAAGAGGTTTTATTCAAGATGGTACAAGATCACAGCGAGACCAATACAAGACCAGATCAAGACCCCACCAGGAGCAGCCAGCAGGCAGCTCAGCCCATTCAACTGTGACTCATTTGACTCACAACATTCCAAACCATGTCATCACTGTAAGATTCTACAGGCAGGGCATGCATAACATTGAAGTCAGGATATAACAAACTTCAGAAATCCCAATCCATACTAATCTAACCCACAGCTAGTATAGTCATAATCCACAGATGAACATAGTCTAGGAGTGTTTCTCCGACCCATGAAATGTATAACCTAAAGGCCTTAGGTGCAGCCTTGTATGGCTGTGAAATTTGGGGATTTGTGAGCATGCAAATATTATTAACAATAGAAAATACCTTTATAAGATCTCTCCTAGGATTACCACCAAGTAACCCGATGATTCTGCTATATCGAGACTTGGCACAAAGTTACATTTCCCAGAAAGCTGAGTGTAGACTGCTGACATATCGGCATTGTCTGTGTTCTACAGCAGCACTAACCACGTATTAAGTGGGCCTTAAAGACCTTATGTGTTTGTAAAATCCCGTGGCTGAACTCCACAAGACTACTACTGGGGAAGCTGGGACTGGAGAAACTTTGGGCTGCTCCTGAAGAGATGTGTTCAATCTCCAAAGCAAGATTAAAAGACATCTATTGGGAATTTGCTACAATCCAAACTATAATAGACTGTAGAGGCTCCTTGTCAATGGAATTCCTTGATGTAACACCATTCTCGCGCTATGAACTCTACCCTTGGCACGCAAACTGTATATTCAGTTCCGGTACAGGGCTCTCCCGACCAAAAAAAACTCTTGTGTAAATGGTCGAGATTAATACTCGGGGGGGGGGGGGGGTGTGTGTGTGTATGGGGATCTATGCCCTGCCTGTAGAGAGGCCCCAAAAATATTAACACAGCTTTTTTTTTTTTTTTGCCCAACATATTTGTATTGGAGAGCAAAGTGAGTTCTCCCCCTTTGTAGGAAGTTAAGCACTGGCCATGACATGGAGGCCCATAAAATCCTCTATACTGATACACGTAGATTGGTGGTCCACTAGATCGCCAGATTCCTAATGTCGGCTTGGATCTGGTGGAGTAAGTGTAGCCAAGTAATAGCTGTTTAGGAAATGGTTATGTGCTGGCTTCTCCAAAAAGGAAAGGGATATGCTGACGAGAGTAACCTTAATCATGGTTTTTTTAGTTCATTTTTTTTATTATATGATTTTTGTTGATCACTAATTGAACAATGAATTTTGGGCTTTTATGCCAGATAATTGTCATAACTCTTTAACCCCTTAGCTGCTAGGCCTTTTCTCCCCCTGTGCTAAGCCTTTTTTTGGCTATTTGGGGTAGTGCGCGCTTAGGCCCCTGTAACTTTTTGACCACATAAGGTATCCACCCCAAATTTGCGTCCTTTTTTTCTAACATCATGGGGATTGTAAAGGTACCCAGGGTTTGTGGATTCCCCTGGAGGGGACCCAGAAATTAGCCAAAATACAGCAAAATTTTGTTTTTGGGGGAAAAATGCGAAAAAGGGCTAAAGATGAAAGCGTCTAGTTTTTTCCCTGCAAATGGCATCAAAATGGGTTGTGGTGCTGAAATCACCATCTTCCCAGCTTTCAGGGACAAGCAGACTTTTGTCAGAAAACCAACTTTTTTACACAGTTTTGGCATTTTTCTGGGACATAGCCTATTTTTGCTATTTTTTGTGCTTTCAACCTCCTTCCAGTTAATGGTAGAAATGGGTATGAAACCAATAATGGATCCTAGAAAGCCATACATTTCTGAAAAGTAGAAAAAATTCTGAATTCAGCAAGGGGTCATTTGTGTAGATCCTTAAAGTTTTCCTTATAGAAACTAACGGTTAAATGAAGGAAAAATTGAAAATTAGTTGAAAAAAACAGCCATTTGTGTCAATGTTTTCACCTGTAACTTCTAATTATGACAGTTTTTGAAAGCAATATACCGTTATATCCGCTGGACCTTTCTGGTTGTGGGGATATATAGGACTTGTAGGTTCACCAAGAACCCGACGAACCCAGAGCCAATAACTGAGCAGCATCTTGCAATGGTTTTTATTATGTACCGGGTATATAGCAATTATTTTGGGAAAATGTATACATGGAAAAATTGTTATGAAAGACACCTATGTATTTCTGAAATGGGAACAAAATGTAGATTTTAGAAACAGTAGATATTTGCACATTTCCGAAATTGGGAGTACCCATACTAGCATGAGAATTATAGGTCATTTTTCAAAATGACTTATTTTTACACATTGTCTTTCATTTGGAAGGCAGAAATGCATCGAAAGTCAATAGGTAATAACAGTTGCTCTACAATTCTGTGTTACCCTAAGTCTCCCGATAAAAATGGTACCTCACTTGTGTGGGTAGGCCTTGTGCCCACAACAGGAAATGGCTCAAAATGCAACGTGGACGTACCACATTTTCACAATGAAAAATTACCCTTTTTTTGCAAAGTGCCTAGCTGTCGTTTTTGAACCCTAGCTCTACGGGCACTTAGGGAAACCTAGCAAACCTATACATTTTTGAAAACTAGACACCCAGGGGAATTCAGGATGGGGTGACTTGACTGGCTCTCACCAGGTTCTGTTACCCAGAATCCCTTGCAAACCTAAAAATTGGCAAAAAACAACATTTTCCTCACTTTTGTGTGGTAGAAAGTTCTGGAATCTGCGTGGATCCACAAAATTCCACCCACCCCGCGTTCCCAAGGTCTTCCCAAAAAAATGGTACCTCACTTGTGTGGGTAGGCCTAGTGCCCGCGACAGGAAGCAGCGCAAAACGCAACGTGGACGCACCACATTTTCACAGTGAAAAATGACCCTTTTTTGCAGAGTGCCTAGCTGTAGTTTTTGAACCCTAGCTCTGCCGGCACCTAGGGAAACCTACCAAACCCACACTTTTCTGAAAAGTAGACACTCGGGGATTCAGGGAGGTATGGCTTGCGTGGATCCCCAACGTCTTACCCAGAATCCTCTGCAAACCTGACACTTTGCTGAAAAATCCTTTTTCACACATTTTTGTGTGGTAAAGTTGTGGCATCACGGGCTGACACAAATTTCCTACCACCCAGCGTCCTCCAGGTCTCCCGATTAAAAATGGTGCCTCACTCGGGTGGGAGGCCCAAGTACCGCGACAGGCAAGGGCCCACAACGTATTGAGGCGACATTAAAATTGCCTATCACAAAATGTTGTGGGCCCTTGCCTGTCGCTGGTACTTGGGCCTCCCACCCGAGTGAGGCACCATTTTCATCGGGAGACCTGGGGAACGCTGGGTGGTAGGAAATTTGTGTCAGCCCGGTGATGCCACAACTTTACCACACAAAAATGTGTGAAAAAGGGATTTTTTTCAGCAATATGTCAGGTTTGCAGGGGATTCTGGGTAAGAAAGTTGGGGGATCCACGCAAGCCATACCTCCCTGAATCCCCGGGTGTCTACTTTTCAGAAAAGTGTGGGTTTGGTAGGTTTCCTAGGTGGCTGCCGAGCCCCGGGCCAAAACCCAGGTGACCCCCCTTGCAAAACCAGGTCATTTTGAGATAATGTGTTTATTTCTGCAGCGTGAAAATTTTGGCACAATATTGCAAGGAAAATGTGACAGACATTTTGAGGTTTGCAGGACATTGTGGGTACCATAACTTGTTGGGATCCGCAAGAGAGATATCACCATGTACTCCCATGGGTGTTTCGCTTACGACAATATCTACAGTTGGTAGGTTATTCTTAGACGGAATGTACACCTTGGCAGACAGACTAAAAAGACAAAGATTACTGCACAGCCATCTATTCCTCAAGCACACACACATACTGGTTGGATTTGGCACGAGGGCAAGTGATGGTTCAGTATATACAATTTTATTAACGAGATTTCACAAAAATGAAATGCACTGTCAATAATTGAAAGGACGAGAAACTGAACCATTGACTCACAGCTCGTGAGCTGTAAAGCCACGACAAGGCCCCAACCGCTTTACAGGCCATTCACACACCTTTCATACGTGATACACACAAGACCATTCACAGCACCAGGCACGAAACAAACACATTACAACATTCACAAAAAGGGACAAGGTACACCCTGCTTGAGAGACAAAAAAAAAAATATTACTGCACAGCCATCTATTCCTCAAACACACAATCATACTGGTTGGATTTGGCACGAGGGTGAGTGATGGTTCAGTATATACAATTGTATTAACAAGTGATTTCACAAAAATGAAATGCACTGTCAATAATTGAAAGGACGAGAAACTGAACCATTGACTCACAGCTCGTGAGCTGTAAAGCCACGACAAGGCACCAACCTCTTTACAGGCCATTCATACACCTTTCATACGTGTGACACATACAAAACCATTCACACCACCAGCCGCGGGCCCATCACATTACAACACTCACACCAGCAGACCGCGCCATTCAAGGGCCCATCACTTTCACACGCCCACATTCCTAACACAGCAACCACACAAGCTGATGGATTGCGTGGAGTGTCGCTCGGCTAGCAGTGTGTGTAGTGACCAGCAGCAAGTCACTACTCACACACCGCCAGCCAAGCGCCACTCCACGCACACCGCCAGCCAAGCGCCACTCACGCACACCGCCAGCCAAGCGCCACTCCACGCACACCGCCAGCCAAGCGCCACTCCACGCACACCGCCAGCCAAGCGCCACTCCACGCACACCGCCAGCCAAGCGCCACTCCACGCACACCGCCAGCCAAGCGCCACTCCACGCACACCGCCAGCCAAGCGCCACTCCACGCACACCGCCAGCCAAGCGCCACTCCACGCACACCGCCAGCCAAGCGCCACTCCACGCACACCGCCAGCCAAGCGCTACTCCACGCACACCGCCAGCCAAGCGCCACTCCACGCACACCGCCAGCCAAGCGCCACTCCACGCACACCGCCAGCCAAGCGCCACTCCACGCACACCGCCAGCCAAGCGCCACTCCACGCACACCGCCAGCCAAGCACCAGCCTACACACACCACCATCACATTTAGGATTTTTTATACAAAAAAGAAAACACAAACAAATTGCAAATAGATACAAATCTACTAACACAAAATCAGAAACTAAATACATTGCACTAATGCCAACCTTGAAACAGAACAACAATTCTTAAACATTACAGTCCAGGCAGTTCACTTTACCACTCATGGTTGCTCCCAATAATTATTTTGCTTGTGGTACGCTCTATAACGAGCAGGCACACACAGCCCAGGGTTAGAAGGACACTCAGGGCAGTACATACGAGTCTCCTTCCGCGTACCTCTTCGCCAACAGACTCTACATCTCCTAGTGGGAAAGTCTTTTGAGGGTGTAGGAGGAATGTGATCAGGAAAGTGGCGATCTTTCAATCGAGCCACATCCTCCACCACTCCAACTCTAGGAACACTTGCCTGTTCCACAACAACAAGGCTGCCTATGACAGACTGCTGAAACTGAACAAAAGTCAACTTTGACGCAGGAGAACACTCCTTGAACACAACAAAAGCATTGAAAGTTGCTAAATTGAAGAGATGGATGGCCAACTTCTTATACCAAATGTAAGCCTTACGAATAGCAGTGTAAGGTTCCAACCTCTGATCTACTCTATCAACACCACCCATGTGCTTATTGTAGTCTAAAATGCACACAGGTTTGCGCACTTCAGCAATCTGACCCCAAACAGCCACAGGTGAAGTACTCTCATCATGGATGGTAGTCAGCATGTACACATCCCTCCTGTCCACAAATTTCACAGCTAGTAGTTCATCACTACGCAAGGAACTGCACTGTCCCCTCTGAAGTTTTTGCAAACAAGCTCTTTTGGATAACCTTTACGGTTAGAGCGGATTGTGCCACAAGCAAAAGTGTCCACCTTAAACAATTGCACAGCAGTGTAGAAGTTATCAAGGTACAAATGGTGGCCTCTGTTAAACAGTCCTCTAGCAAGATCCCACACAATTTTCTCTGAAACTCCAAAAGTGGACGGACAACCAGGGGGGTCAATAGTGGAATCCCTACTAGTGTACACACCCAAATTAAAAACATATCCTGTCCTACTCTCAGACAACATATACAGCTTAATTCCATAGCGTGCCCTCTTGCTAGGAATGTACTGCCTAGAAACCAAACGGCCCTTGAACAGGACCAAAGACTCATCAATAGATATTTCTTTCCCTGGAGTATAGATCTCTGAAAATCGATCTACAAAGTGATCAAGAACAGGCCGAATCTTAAAAAGACGGTCACATTCAGGGTGATCTCGTGGCAACGCCAACCCATTATCAACAAAATGCAGCATCCGAAGCAAAAGTAAATACCGATCACGAGTCATAACTGCAGGAAATATGGCCGTTGCCATCAAGGGACTGGTAGACCAATATGAACCCATGGACGGCTTCCTTATCAAACCCATCAAAAAGTAAAACCCAAAAACTTCTTCATCTCTTCCAGATTTGTGGGACTCCACCGGGTAGCTCTAGAATGGGGCCTAAGTCTGGCACTGTTGTCCCTCAAAAACTGTTCAGCATACAAATTAGTCTGCTCAACGAGCTCACCCAAAAATACATCATCCATAAACAACTGAAAATACTGTATAGGCAAATAATGTTCACAATCCACTCTACACCCTGCATAACCACTAAAGGCAGGCAACACCGGCTGCACCATGTTTGGATCAACCCAGAGTCCAGCACTTCCAGTAGGAAGCCTAGCAGCCCCAGGCTGCAATCCAGATGCCTCTTGCACCATCGACACAGTAGTATCCTCCTCTAAAACAGGCACTTCATCTGCACTGAGAGTACCTTCATCATCCGATGATTCCATGTGGAGAGAACTCCCTGCCTGAATCTTCCCCTCCCTCCTCTCCCTCAGACGCGCACTGTCAGTCTCATAATCCTGCTCAGAGGAAGATTCAAGAAGCAAACCAACCACCTGCTGAGCAGTCATTCTACGGCTAGCCATAATGCTTACTAATAAAGGTTACTTGTCAAACAAGTCAACAACAACAAACCCTTTGTAAAAAAGAAATAAACAAAATGTAGCTTTATCACAAAGACCTATATACTCCGACACTATACCACTCACGTGACAGAAGCAGCTAGACTCACCACCACCTACTCTGCACAGACACAGTAAGGATCAACAATATCCCACTAAAAAAGAAGAAAAAAAAATTACACATAAGACAATGCAAAACATCGCAAAGAATTTCATGCTCTGAACACTAACAAATATGCTGCCATTATGACACCACTTACAAAAAAATTCATTCATGCATGACAATAATACTCATTTGGAGTACACCCAACAAAAAAAATTTTTCTTACCAAATAAATGCAATTACGCAAAACTGCAGAACAACCACTGCCGAAACCGCAAACAGGAATCAAAAGCTTTACACTAGAATAAAAAGGAGAAAAAAAACATTACAATCACATTTCAAATAATGCACCAATCCACCAGCCAAGCTAAGGGGTAGGTGGGCCAAAGAGTATAAATAAAATATTCACCCCCGTAAAAGGGGAGCAACCCTTGCCCTTTTGGCCACTCCCCAACACAAAAATTAAAAAAACCCTGGTGTCTGGTGTCTAGTGGCTTCTGCCCTCCTTGGGGGCAGATGGGCCTAAAAACATACTGCTATTCTGCCACCCAAGGGGTCACTCTCCACAAATAAATGCCTGGTGGACTAGTGGGAAGATACCTTTATCTTCCGCACACGATCTCTCACTACTCAACTCTACTCTCAACTCTATTCACAACTGGATGTTAGCTCACCAACTCATTCTGAATCCCGCCAAAACTGAATTCCTCCACCACTCTCTCTCACCTCCTCCTGTTCAATCTTGGATGGATCAGCTGAACCTACTCAACAACAAACCCATCATTGTCGACAGCGCTAAATCCCTAGGTGTCATTCTTGACAAAAGACTCAACCTAATCTCCCACATCAACTCTATTGCTAATAACGCACGTTACCAGTTGCGCCTTCTATGGGGGATCCGTCGGTTCTTCCCGGAGAAAGACTTAAAAACTTTGGTACAATCTCTGGTTCTCTCAAGACTGGATTATTGCAATTCTCTTCTGACGGGCCTACCCAAATCCCACCTCTCCCCTCTCAAATCCATCCTCCATTCAGCAGCTCGCTTCATTTCAGGGTCTAAACGAAGCGACCACGTCACTCCTATCCTGTCCTCTCTTCGATGGCTTCCGATCGAGGCAAGATCTATTTACAAAACTGCCTGCATCACACACACAGCCTTGCACACGTCCTCCCCTCGTTACCTGGCGAATAAATTGAAATTGTCCGGTGGCTCTCGCCCTTCTCGCAATGCGGAAAAGCTTCTGCTTGAGCCCTCCCCCCGTCTTCAAAAGGGAAAGATCGATGGCGCAATCCTTCTCAGGCAATGCGGTGAGAATCTGGAACTCGCTTCCCCCATTGCTCCGTGCCACCTCCTCTACCCGGATCTTCAAAGCTGACCTCCAATCTCTTCTCTTCCAAAGACCCTTTCAGAACTAATACTTTCACTCTCATCCCCCTCTAGGAAGTTCGCTCTTCATTGTAAATTTGTACTTTTTCCTGTACATTCCTCACCCTTGCGTGCTGTGCTGGATTTGTGTACCCTTCATTTTAAGTCTCCTGTTTAATTCACGCCCTCTCTACTCCCTCAAGGAAGTTCTTCCACTATAGGAAATTCTGTACTCCATGCCTATAGAAGTGCCTTCCCAGTGTGTTCTGAGTGACTGCCACTTATTGCAGTATTATACCTCTATTTGTATTTTGTATCTGATGTATCATGCACAATTGTCACTTTTTCCTCATGTAATGTAACGCTTGCTTTTGTATTATGCTCACTTGTAACCTTCTCCTCATGTAATGTTACTGTTCCTATTGTGAAGCGCTCTGACACCTTCGGGTAAAGCCCGCGCTATATAAAAAAACTGCCCCCCTAGGGGGCAGAGCACCAAAAACATATGGCCTCCAAAAGGGGAGCGACCCTTGCCCAAGGGGCCGCTCCCAAAACAGTATTCATTTAAAAAAAAATTCCCTGGTGTCTAGTGGGCATTCCTGCTGCACGATCGCATGATCGTGCAGCAGGAATGCACTAAAGAGGCATCGAGGAAAGGAAAGGGTTTTCCTTTCCTCGATGCCTCTTCTGTTTGAAACCCCCCCTCCCCGGAGCCAAAACTAACCTTATTCCCCGACGCGCTGGAAGCAAATGGCTTCCAGCGCGTCGGGGAACAAGAAGCCCCAACGACGTCAGCGCGCCTTGCGCGCTGACGTCAGTGGGGTGCGGGGGAGGCAGGGAAGCCCTCCCCCCAAAAAAACCAACGATCGGATTCCCACGGGGAGCGCCAGCGCTTCCCCCGTGGGTGGTCTTATGACGAGCTGGACTCGTCATGAGCACACGACCACTGTGTGCCATGACGAGTCCAGCTCGTCATAAGCATCGAAGGGGTTAATGCTACTGTGCACAACGTGTAGATGGGAGAAGCAACCCGTTGGTATAATCAAGCGTTTGGGCTTTAATGGCAGATACAAGACCGTTATGTCTGACACCGATTGTAAATTCTAATCTGTAAAACACTGTGTAGACCAACGCTGACTGTTGGCGCCACCATGCCTTTGCTCTTCTATACTAAATTGCACTTTATATCTGCACTTAGCATGACGCCATCATGGTTTTTACCTACAGCATTGTGTATTTAGCTCTTGGCTTTTATTATAATTAACTTCTCATCTATGTATTAATGACTTTGATTTCTGGTGAAAATAGTTTCCTACCTTTTTTACTTTCAAATTTCGGCTGAGATTTTCCTGCTCCCCTTTCATCTGCATAAATATGCATGTTTTGCTTGTTCCACTTCAAAAAGAGCCTTCATCTCTTTCCTTTCATTGATAAAGTCATTTTTCTGAGTAATATTGTTGACTTGTGCTCTAGAAAAGTTGCTCAAATTCGTTTGGGTAAATGTTACAGGTTGTGTAAAAGTTGAAGATCATTTTTGAGGTGCAATTGTTGACAAATGTTCTGTTTTTAAAAGTGCTTAACTGCTGTAAATGGGCACTGGATTGACTTGTGATTGGCTAGGCTGATCCATTTAAATGCTGCAGCCTTTTGCCCCATTTCTCAAGGCATCCTGTTGCTTGGGTGTCCTTTTCGTAAGACATCCTTTGATTTTCTGATGAGCTGCTGTTTGGGCATGTTAGACCCTGGAAGGGTCTTGGGCCCTAACCCCTCCTTTTGGCAAGGCACACTTCACTCCACTTCCAACAAACATGTTTATGATCTACCATCTTCAAGCCCTACAACAAAAATCTCTGTGCCATCAAAAGAGAGGCTGGTAATGTGCAACACTTTTAACAATAAACTTACCTGTAAAATATCTTTTTATAGACTAGTAGTTCATCTTTAACTTCTCAGTGGACCAAATGGGCATTTACATGGTTCGCTTTAAACCGTGAAATGCATGTGCTGCTCTTCTGATGCTTCAGTAGGCATTTATGTGCCTGCCTGTCACCAGTGCACATTATGTGATGCTTCACGGTCTCTCCTGTATCTGGCATTTATTGTGGCTACCTGTAAAGTGTCTGCCACAGGCATCACCTCTTGGGGAAACATCCTTCACCACGCAGTCATTACCACGATCTGCCTTTACAACGCAGTCACTACCTCGACTGAAGTTACAGCTCGTTCCTTTACCACGCAAGTCGTTACAGCGACTTGCTTTAGGGGGCGCGTAGTTGAACTTGTGTTGGATTTTAAGTCCTACACCTTCCCTACTGTTGCGTAGACTAGAGTTGAAATAGTAAATTACACTATTCCAAAGTCCAACGCCCCACCTAAGGCAAGTCGTTGTAATGTCTTGCACGGTAAAGAAACACTTGGTAACGTTGCAGTCTGGGTAGAGACTGCATTAAAAAGGCATGCGTGGTAAATGCATGCAGGGTTCTGTCCATACATCCTCCCATCTATCGCTCCTGGGTGAACTTGATGAGCATTTATCTAGCTCCTTGGAAGTAGTGCATACCTGGTGCTCCTCCTATGTAGCTGCTGGATTGTCCATTTATCCAATTGGGCATTTTTTCTGGGCTTGAGCCATTGGAGGCTGGTATTTAAAGGCCCAGTGCTGTTGTGAGCACACCTGTCGCTTTCTCCAGCTCCCAGAGGTTAATTGCAGCAGGCACAATGGGGCCCTAGAAAGCGAGCATGGGACTGAGAGATCCGAGGGAGAGGCCCAGAGAGAGCTTAGATAAGGGGGAAGTTGGAATTTATGAATAGAAAGAGACTGAGCCGAGGAAGAGGCTGGCTGGTTGGATCACTTTTGCCATGGGGAGCTCTTGATTCCCACTCCTGTCCTGCTTGAGTGGACCCAATGCCTGTTTACCTGTGTCCCTGTAACTAGCTGAGGGCATGTGCTGCTCCTCTGTTTGTGGAAATGTACCCCTGTGAGGGCACACTGGTGCAGGGTCACCCTCTCGTCCACTGGTCCGAAGACTAACAAAAGAGAGATCGGCACTGGAGTGAAGTAAAACGAATCAAGTTTATTAAATGCTCATGAGCAGGACTGCGCCAAACACCCTCAAGTGTTGTGGGAGGAAGTACACTGAATTCACAAACCATCGTCCTTGTATACAATTTTGTTGCAATGCAAGCATATGGACAGAAATGGAAAGAGCGAGTTTAGGCACAGAAAATAGCTTTCAGCAAACAAGGGCAGATGGATGACCACTTGGTCAGCAAATAAGAAAGGGGAGCAGGAATGTTTATGGCAGCAGTAAACAGTCAATAGATAGCCTCTAAGACCAGGTGCACCGGCAGCTACAAACCCCCCAGCACGTACATTGCTTAGCCATGTCGAAAGAGGTCAACTAAAGTTGATGACACAAGCAGGGTGAAAAGGCGAACAGCAGAGGATGAAAGAATTACGAAGGAAGCGAAATGGACACCACAGCCAAAAATGGCTGTTGCTTATGCTAACGTAAAATATTACACGTTTCCACAGACGACCCTTTTAGCATAAGCGAAGACATTTTCTTGTCCCTTCTAAGGGGTATGATGTACATCGTGACTATCAATTAACATCATTTCACAAATTTCTCGTTCCATTGCTAAACGGGCATTTGCATTTTGGACATTCGTTTTAGATGGTACACAAGTAGTACTAGTGGAAATACAGAGGGAACAGAGCATTGGTCCACATTGTATGCATAAACAACAAGAGACGATAATTGCAATAATTATGAATAGGGCCGACAATACTTTCAATCAATCAATCACGGCATTTATAGAGCGCGCTACTCACCCGGGAGGGTCTCAAGGCGCTGGGGGAGGGGGTAAGTTACTGCTCGAACAGCCAGGTCTTGAGCTGCTTCCTGAAGGAGAGATGGTCCTGGGTTCGCCGAAGGTGAGTGGGGAGGGAGTTCCAGGTCTTGGCTGCCAGGTAGGAGAAGGATCTTCCTCCGGCGGTGGTTCTGCGGATGCGTGGTACGGTTGCGAGGGCGTGGCTGGTTGATCGTAGCTGGCGGGTGGGCGTGTAGAAGGTCATGCGGTCGTTGAGGTACTTTGGGCCCAGGTCGTGGAGGCCCCATACAGAAAATAAGTTCCAGAACCATCCAGTCCAAGTCCATGTTCCTGGGTCTTGATGTATCTCAGTGGCTATTTTATGCAGTTTGGAAATGGCATCCTAAACCGAACGGGCGTGGTCGGGGATAAACACACAACAGCTACTCCCGATAATGCGACATGCTCCAGCACGATCAGCTAATATTACATCTAAAACCATTCTATTTTGCAAAGTCACAATTCTCGTGATTTGGAGTTTTTCTGTAATATTTCCAAGAGCCATCGCTGTTTGATTAGTCACTGCCTCTACCACTCGGGTCAAGCGTCTTATTTTTCTACTATTCAAGGCCGCACCAACAAAGAAAAAGTCCCAAATTAAAGTCAACATATTGCTGTAATGCAGTGTTAGTTTGATCCACTTCATCATTATTTATAGTTCTTTTGAATCTGTTCAAGGAAATGTCATTAAACAATTTTTGATCTTTGATATGATGCAGGTGCTAAGAACCCAGGGGGAAGCAAGAAGGACACATAGCATATTCCAGACCATCCAATTGGTAGATAATAGTAACCTTTACTTCCACAAATGAAATAAGTGTTATGTGAGGATAGAAAACTGCTATTGTTCGTTCCAGTGATATTCAATACTGTAGTACAGTCACTTTTTCCCACCGGGATACTCCCAAAACTGCTCACACAAAGATTTGCTAGGGCTCTAATAACAGCGATAACAGGAGGCCCGTTACCCTTGGCTGTTCAAGTATTGGGGAAAACGTAGCTTGCGGAGGAATTTCCTTAGCGATACGCCTCCATTTCCCATTTAGTTCCTTTGGCTTGTGGGAGGCCTTCATCATCAGGGTAACAAACTTTATTTAACTGTGTATTAAGTCCTCCTACATCAGCTAGAGCAATATTACTAACTTCAGAGACCCACAAAAGTGCGAACCAGGCTATACAAGAGCCATTGTGTGAAAATGGCTGGGGAATGAGAGGCGTTCCTCCCTTCTTCTGATGGGCTGGCATCATTCCACATACCCAGCAGTTGGTAGTATTCGTAGCATTATGAGTATGATGCAACATTTGTATGAAAGTGTTATTGAGATATGACATTCGATGCTTCTTTTCATGATAGGGAAGAGTGAAGTAATAATGTTCCGTGGGGACAGGAGTAGTAGCAGGCAATAAGTTTCGAGCCCGAGTTACTTCCTCCACAACCCACATTACCACAGCAATGATGACAGCAGTCAGTCAATCCAGTAATAAACATTGTGCAGCCGCTACAGATCTTTGCAGCATTTGATTTCTTCTCCTCAGGCATGTTCGTCTTGTCGACAAACAACAAAATAGATGATGCCCTAAGGTCCTGGGCAGGCGTTGGTTTCTTCACTAACGTTGAGACGAGTAGTCACTAAAAGGCTACCCCCCTTTGTAGTCAGTCTTTAACCACCCAGGACAGTGGCTCAAACAGTCTCTTTTTGCGATGAAGTGTCCCTCTTCCTGGATCGAAGTAGGTATCTAGATGCGCCGGGGATCGTGTGATCCGGGAAGACTTCCTCAGGCCTTTCAGGTGACGCAGCTCGTCCTCTCTCGGTGACCAGAATGTCGCGGTGATCTGTCAGCACAGCAGGGCACACGAAGGTATGCAGAGTCTTTCGGCAGTGGCTGGCGTGGACCCAGTTCTTCCTGTTGGTCACTCGGACTGCAGTTCTGATAGGAGGACCTGCTCTGGGCCACGCCAGCGAGGTGCCAGGCAACTTGTCCGTTGAAACGATTTTGTGAGGACAAGATCTCCAGGCCGCAGATCATGACCATCACCATGCGACCTGTCTGGAAGAGCTTCCTGCACCTGCTGATAAATCAAAGACAAGCTGTCAGTTAACTGGGACAAATAGTCACTCATCAACATGTGGGGAACATCATGTATAGGGCGAGGCTTTGGGACCCCCCCCCAAATATTCATGGGCCTCCCAAAGACTATCTCATGTGGCGTAAGGCCAGATCGTGTATGTGGTATCGATCTGATAGAAAGCAAGGCTAGGGGCAGTGCATCAGGCCATTTCAAAGACGTGGAAGCCTGTATTTTAGCCAATTTCAGTTTCAGGGTGGAGTTGTAACGCTCCACCAGGCCTGCTGACTGTGGGTGGAAAGCAGCATGAAATTTCTGCTTAATCCCCAACCCTTTCATGACATATTCTACAACTTGCCCAATAAAATGAGGTCCATTGTCACTCCATAGGACCCGACAGATGCCGAAGCGGGGAAAGAACTCCTTTAAGAGAACTTTCGCTGTCGTGAGAGCTGTATTATCCTTCGTAGCATACGCCTCCACCCATTTACTGAAGGCACAAACCACTTTAAGGACATATTTCTGATTATTACAGCGCTCAAACTGAATGTAGTCCATTTGCAGGACCTCAAAAGGTGCAGATGGTGTCGCAAACCCTCCTGTTGGAGTTCGCGTTCCCTTTCCAGGATTATACTGGAGACAGACCAGACAAGACTGGACTATCTTTTTAGCAGTGCCGGCAATATCAGGATGATCCCAAACTTGCATGAGTTGTTTTGCCATCGAGGCTGCACCAACATGTGCCGGCCCATGTGAATCAAAGGATATAGGTATGCAGTAGGCAACTTCCATTTAGTCATATCTTTGCTCCTCCACCAGCTCTCATCATCCAATGCTCCCTCCTTAGACCATTGGTCTAATTCCTCAGAGGAGGCAGATTGTTGCATATCCAACACTTCCTGTCTAGCATCATACCAACGTTCAGCTTGCGACTTAACCACATACATGGACGTGGGACTTCGCTGTGTTGCGGTCTCACGAGCTGTGCAATCCCCAAAGGCATTACCTGCTCCTATTTTATCTGTCACCTTCTTGTGTGCACTACACTTAACGATAGCTATTTTCATGGGATAAGTTAAGGCAGTAAGAAGACTGTGCACTAATTCTCCATGTACTATCTGCGTTCCATGTGAAGTGAGGAAACCGCGTTCCTTCCACAAGCGGCCAAAATTGTGCGCTACCCCAAACGCGTACTGACTGTCAGTGTAGACATTGACAAGCAAGTCTGTACTAGGCTCACACGCTCTTGTTAGAGCAATCAGCTCCGCTGCTTGGGCCAATTTCTGTGGGATATGAGCTGTCTCAACTACTGTCTGGAGTGTCTTAATAGCATAGGCAGCAGATGTGGTGCCATCGGGTAATTTCAAACATGACCCATCAACCCATAACTCCCTATCAACAATAGAGAGAGGAGTATCTTGTAGGTCAACACGACCCTTTGTTTGCTCTTCAGTGAGAAATATACAATCATGTGATTCTTGCGACTGAGGCTGAGTAGCTGGAAATGGTAGTAGTGTCGCAGGATTTAGTGTCAAACATCTTTTCAATGTGATATGAGGGGCCAAAAGTGTCAATTCATATTCTGTCAAGCGAGCACTAGTCAAATGCTGTGTTTTCGTTTGATTTAGCAAAGCATCAACTGAATGGGGTACTAACACAAGCAGTTTGTGTGACAAAACTATTCCTTCACTCTGACGTATAGATACAGCTGTTGCTGCCACCGCTCGGAAACATCCAGGCAGCGCGCGAGCGACTGGGTCAAGGACAGCTGAGAAGTATGCACAAGGACGTTGTTTATCACCGTGGATCTGTGTTAACACCGAGAGAGCACAACCTTCCCTCTCATGTACATAGAGCGTGAAAGTCTTAGTGTAGTCTGGAGTTCCTAATACTGGTGCAGAGCAAAGAGCTTGGCGTAACTGTTGGAAGGCACTCTGACATTCAGCAGTCCATGGGAGGGGCATCGGAGTGTCTTTAGTCAAAAGAGCCAACAAAGGTTTAATAATGTGCCAAAAACTGGGGATCCACTGCCTACAAAAAGAAGTGAGGCCAATCAATGCACGGACATCCTTCTGAGTACGGGGCACAGGAGTATCTAAAATTGTCTAAATGCGATCTGGTGTGAGTGCACGTCCCTCCTTAGACAGGAGGTGACCTAAATAGGTAACCTGTCTACAATATTGCAATTTCTTTTGCGAGACTTTGTGATTATGTGATGCAAGAAACGATAGCAGTAACAATGTACCTTCTTCACATTGCTCAGGAGTGTCAGCAGCTAATAGAATGTCATCAACATACTGGATAAGGGCCACCCCTTTTGGTACAGGAAAGGAATCCAGCTGTCTTTTTAATTCCTGACTGTAAATGCTAGGACTCTCTGTATAGCCCTGTGGAGCTCTGCAGAACCGGAAGGATCTATTTTTCAATGTGAATCCAAACAGATAACGGCTTTCAGGGTGAATGGGTATTGAGAAAAATGCGTTTTTCAAGTCGATCACCGAAAATGTAGTGGCAGTGGGAGGGAACATAGTGAGAAGGGTTGTGATATCAGAAACTACCGGATATTGGGGCACTACAATTTTATTAATCTCCCGCAAATCAATAATGAATCTATAAATTTTAGTGTCTGTTAGAAACGGGTAGCGTGGTGGAGAGCGGGCGGGCCAAACTCCGGAGGAAATGTGTAAAGCATCTGCACAGCACACTCACAGGCGACACACCAGGCACACTACAAAAAGAGACCACACCAGGTGATGTGAAAATAACTTGTGTATTGTGACATAAACACGTCAGAATGTAATCACAGTTGCATATACATGGTGCCAACCGGCACTGGGTAGCAATTTGCACGGGGACTATTTACAAGGCAGGGCCAATCGGGCCGCTGCCGGAATCACCACAAGCACAGGTTGCAAAAGATAAATGTATTAATAAATGTAATCAGTCCGTACCTCCTGGTAGAATAATGAACTTAGCATCCTCACATGAGCCTCGATCAGAGTGGGCATAAACCTGTGAACATTAGACATACTCCCTTCACATCTCCGTAGTCATGGAAACAGTAGGCCTAAACAGGTGCATGGGGCATTTCCGTAGGCGTAAAAGCACATTAGGCATTTTATCAGCATACATGAAACATGAGGCAGGCCAACATGGTGCAGGAAACACATTATGCCCAAACATCAGTAGTGTGGGCATTAGGACAGAACATTAGACCACCTTATTGGCATAAAGACCTTAACATGCAGCATCTCGTTAGCATAACAGCAGTATCAGCCTAAACCACATTAGGCATGTATAAAGGCCCTTCTCAGCATGTTGGCAGTGCGCCTTATGTGAATACACCTGGGCATGAAATCATTAGGCATAGAATGAAGACATTCGGCATGAATTGGGAGGCAGAAAACTCCTTGTGCCTGAAACCAGCAGTGTGGCCACATTATACATAACCTTAACAGTGCACCCTAGAAACACCACCAGGGGGAAAGAACCCATTAGCATAAACAGCATTGGAACATTAGAAAAGAGCATTAGGCACCAACATGTGGGCATGGAGGCGACACCATTAGGGTGAAAGCATGAACAACACATTAGCAATTTGGGGGAAAACATTACCAGCATAAATGCATTAGCGTAGACCCCTTAGCGCAGGCATAGCCTTAGCATAAATCACCTGTACATAAATCATAAGAGGCGCTAGGCCTCACAAGCATAAGCCCCAGTCGTCCCAATCGGGGCACAACACTCTGAAACTGGGCCCAGGCCAACTGGCCTCTCTCAGGGGCTCAGAAGCCCTATGTCCCGCAAAGTCAGGGCTGGCTGCAAGGGCAGCGAAAACAAAGGTGCGCAAAGCGCTAGGGCAGGAGGGTCTCTCACTCCCTCTCTGTTCTCCTGGGTAATCCAATGCCCCCAATGCGTTGCAGCTGCCCCCTGTCCTGCGGGGCAGCTGGGTAAACCCAACAAGCACTGGCGCCAACAATGCAGCGATGGGAGCCCCACTCCGGGCTCTAACAGGAATCTGCCCACAAGAACACTGGCACTTACGGTGCCTTTGGGGCCCCACTCTGGGACCCCACTCTGGGACCCCTAAACACAAAATGCCTTTTACGTCGCAGCTGCCCGCCGCCGCGGTGCAGCTGTAAGGGGAGACCAACACAGCACTAGGGTCCCCTCAGAGGGACCGAAAAGGGGAGGCGGGCACCGACAATGTGCCCCGATGCCCACTCCACTCCCAGCTCCCCAATGAGCCCCACTCACCGGCAGTCCTCTTGGGTTGCTTCAGGGCTCCTTCAGTCAAACAAGCAGGCAGGGGGGAATCCCACACGCCGGGATTCCCTCGTAGCGCTTCAGAATCTCGGCGCTGCAGACGTTGGCTCCTCTTCTCCTGGGCACAGTTGTAGCGCCTTGGCAGCAAGCAGAGCACAGTCAATGCGAATATGGCACTCTGGCAGCACAGCGCTGCAGGACCCGCGCACCTTCTCCTGGGCAGGGGCTGGAGGCAGCGCTCACGAGGCGCTAGATGGCTCACAGTCCCAGGGTCCCACCCGAGGGAGTAGCGCCCACGCTCCTCACCTCCTTGGAGTGCAGGCAAACAGATGATAGCGCTCACGAGGTGCTAGGGGGACATACAGGGGGATTCCCTCACCAGACGTCAGCTGCAGGATCCACGCTCCTCCTCTCTTTGGGGATGGAGATATAGCGTTTGACAGCACCGCGCTGCAGGCGTCAGCTCCTCCTCTGGCAATCAGGAAAATAGTGCCTCCCAGGCGCTAGGGAGCTGGCGAGGATCCAGAGTCCCACACAAGGAAGTAGTGCCCACACTCCTCACCTCCTTGGAATACAGGCATTCAAAGTGTAGCGCTCACGGGGCGCTAGGGGCCAGGAGACAGTTAATGCAGGGCGAGATCAGCAGGCAGTAGGGCAGCTCACCAGACCTGAAGCAGCAGTTCCTAGGAACAGTCATCCTCCATTACGATGGCCATCCTGCTAGCGCAGCAGTCTCCACTCCAGCAGAGTCTCTCACTAGCCCTGTGGACAGCAGAGGGGTACAGATGGGCTCAGGGGCCAGCACACAGGCCCTTGCGGCGGTACCTCCTGGCAGAGTGTCCCCTCTCAATCAAGTCCACGCTCAGTCTGAGCACATGGCATCCCAGCTCTGTTATTTATACACCCCTCACCCCACCTACCAGAAAGGGCTGGAAGCTTCTGGAAGGTTCCCTGGGGAACCGGTCCCAACTGGTTTAGGGGGAGGTGTAGAGCACCCTGGGTGCCAGGCTTCCCTCCAAAAGCTGGGGGTGCTGGGAAACAAACGACTAGACTGGTAACCCACCTCTGGCAGGCAGGCACAAGCACACAGCCATGGCGTCCATTTTAAAAGTAACATTTTACAAAGGTGCATTTCTACACTGGTGGAAATAAAGGTGCGTACACCATTGCACAGCATTTATTATTTTCAGTTCAGACTCACCATGTCAGTAAAAAGGCTGGGGGAAAAGCGAAAAATTCAGGGAAAAAGGGCCAGGTCCAACAGTGTTGGTGTCTTTTTTCAAAATAGGAAGGATAGGGCTATTGCAAGTATTATAGGGGGCTTCTTCCACTACCCCCACTTTGATCAAATCTTGGACAATGTTTGCTAATGCTTCTTCACCTTCTCGGGATATTTTGTATTGGGGCAGTCGAGGCAATGAAACACCTTCCCTTACTTGGATTTGCACTGGTGGAATAACCATTTGACCCACATCAGTATCTGATCTAGCCCACAAGGTAGGGACGCCAGAGCGGCATCCATAAGACAGGATCTCTCAACCATTGGATAATTGTCATTCTAAATAACACACACACCTTCCGGAAAACAACGTATTGTAGCACGAAAATATTTAAGCATATCAATACCCACAATGTTGTCCGGCCTGTTAGGGGAAAGCAAAAATGAACATGCTGCAGTGAATTTGTCAAGTCCGAATTCAAGTGGCTGTGAAAGCGGGCTAGGTGTAGGTGTTCCATCGAACCCTATCAATGTTATCATTGCGCCGGACAGGGGAGCCCTAGGAACCAATCTTTTAGACAGAGCACTACGGGTAGCCCCCGTATCAACCAGAAACCGATCAGTAGATCCCAAGACATTTGCGTCAACATAAGGACCCATTTGATCTACTCGCACCTCAACCGGTCCCTTACCCCATCCTAGGCATCCCTATGTGTAATCGGAATCTGCATGTGCATCAGCAGAATAATCAGACATTTGGTATTGATTTAGTCTATCAAAGGTATTAGAATAATTTGGTCCTTGTTCAACTGCCTCAAACCTGGGATGAGCTCCTGCACCTCCCCTGTTTCCTGAATTCCCTGGGTGTCCTCTCATACTTCCCCTTCCCTGCTGGTACTGCTGACCTCGCAAAAGAGGGCACTCAGAACGCCAATGCCCAGTCTCTTTACAATAGGCACACTGATCAGGAGACCAATTTGCTCGAGAAAGAGGGAGCGCTCCGGGTGTATACATTGCATGTTCGCCTCCTTCCACCTCCCCTAAATGGTGGACCATATACTTGAGCCATCATAACTTTTGTCTTTAATTCTTTATCCTTCTTATCCTCCCTGCCTTTCACTTCCTGTTCCTGTCGCTCATAATATTGGGCCATGGTCAAAAGGGAAACTGGGGAAGACGTGGTCCAAGAACTCTCACTGGCCTTAAGGCGACTAGCTATTTCCGGTAGCATATTGGCGACAAATTTGTCGACAAACAAATGCTTACCCGTATCATCGGCCAATGACTGGCTGCTAAAATCATTGAATGTCTCCTCAAATCTTGAAAAGAAATCAGAAACTGACTCATCCTTTTTCTGTTTACAGGACGCTAACGTAGTCCAATCTATTTTCTTAGGGGGTATGAGAGTCTTCAACTTAGTCACAATAGCTTTAGGAAGATCTAATATCTCCTTCTGAGGTTTCTGCGCAGGCTCCCTGTCCGCATCTATTTCTTCTAAATGTTCCCAGGTATCACCAAATGCCACATTGTCATCTATTTTATGTATTGTTCTCCACATATCGGGGGGCAAAATAAGCCCGAAGAACATATCAATATCTGGCAAGGTCATAGTGCAGGAGCTGATGGCTCCTTCCACCTCCTCATAGAAGGCGGCGGGATTTTTCCGGGGGTCGGGCAAAGCACCTTAAGGCCCATAACATCTGCTCTACTCCAGGGAGTATAGACCCAATTATATATAAAATATATCCTTTTGCATCATCGGAAGTCTTATCATTTGTTCCCGCACCCTTCGGGGGAACATACAGGGGTGCAGCTTCACGCATTGGTCTCATAGACTCACTACTGCTGGGATCATTCGCATCCACTGGAATATCCGTCTTCTCTGTCTGAGATTCTGTTGTCTCAACGCCTTCTTGCTGCTTTTTAGCTAATTCTTTTTCCTTTTGCATTTGTAATGTATCATCCTGTAATTTAACCGCTCGTATAATTGTGTCAGATATGTTTTTGACAGGGTAAGTCCCATCTCTTAACTGCCTATAATCTGTCTTCAAATCATTTGGGCCTGATTCGTCAGAAATATGTTGCCAATTATATAATATTTCCCAACAGAACTTTTCTAAAAAATATAACTGTTTTGTGTCTTCCCAAGCCTGAACTGTAGTTGTGAGGATCGTCGCTGTAGTCTTCAGACGAGATTCCTCTCTAGCACTGCCCTTCAATTTATCTTCTACTGCGCTAGACAGAGTAGAGCGAGTCTGTCGCATGGATCGCTGATCTTTGTCCTTATCTGATAAGGAGATTTCCTCTTCAGAAGCACCTCCCTCAGGGGCACTCGGATCAGGAGATTTATACGGGGGTGGGGGTCGCTCTAATAAAATAGTCATCATGAGGCTTGTTAAGTAGTGGATAGACAGGACGTCTAATAGGGTACTGGCCATTTACCTGCAATCGACGTTCTCGCTCTACCTTTTCTATCCCTTCCTGCATTTCCTTATCTCTTAATTCAACAAATTTCTGATACATCGTTTTCCGCTGTTCTTTCTGTGCTATAGCTTCCGCTTTCTTCACTCTCTCTCGCACTTCCTTATCCTACATACGCAAACTGTCAAACATATCCTGCCTACTCTTCCTTTTGAACAAACACTGTTCCACATACTGAACCTTCTTAAAATCAAATGACCCATTCACTGGCCACTGTAAATCGGATTCCTTCTTTGTGTATTTGTGCCACAATGAGCCATACATTATGGGACAAATACCATATTTTATATACATATCTCTATTCGGCGTCCCTTCTGGAGGGGCCGGCTGACTTTGTTCCAAAACACTTCTGGTACTGCCGCAGCAGCACCACTTACAAAATGTACTAACAGGCATGTTTTTACAAGTATATGTAAAATATTACTTATCCAAACAAGTTTCAAAAGGAGAAAAATCCCTACATTACCTGCCTTCAGTCTTTGCAAAGAATGAATACCAAAACCAAACCAACCAAACAAACGAGTGCTGCATCAGCGACCTTACCAAACAGAAGTCTTCAACTCCCACCTGCCGATCTCTGGTCGACCTAATGGTCACTGCAAAATTCGCCAAAGAAGCCCCAGTCAAGACCGGCCACCACCCAGAGGGTTAAGTCAAGAAAACCGGAAAGTTCACGTTGGCTGCAAAGACAAAAGTCTTCTCATGCAGTGTGCGTCCTCTGTGATAATTTCGATCTTCCGCCAAGACCACTCCTTCAGACGGCCGCGTCTCCGATGGGGCCCCACGTGCTGTGCGCCAACTGTGGAAGTGTACCCCCGTGAGGGCACACTGGTGCAGGGTCACCCTCTCGTCCACGGGTCCGAAGACTAACAAATGAGGGATCGGAACTGGAGTGAAGTAAAACAAAGCAAGTTTATTAAATGCTCATGAGCAGGACTGCGTCCAAACAACACCCTCAAGTGTTGTGGGAGGAAGTACACTGAATTCACAAACCATCGTCCTTATATACAATTTTGTTGCAATGCAAGCATATGGACAGAAATGGAAAGAGCGAGTTTAGACACAGAAAATAGCTATCAGCAAACCAGGGCAGATGGATGACCACTTGGTCAGCAAATAAGAAAGGGGAGCAGGAATGTTTATGGCAGCAGTAAACGGTCAATAGATAGCCTCTAAGACCAGGTGCACCGGCAGCTACAAACCCCCCAGCACGTACATTGCTTAGCCATGTCGAAAGAGGTCAACTAAAGCACAAGTTACTAACTTGTGTAACGATATATCTGTAAGAGACAGTAGTTAGTGACAGATTCCTTACCTTAGAATATCCCCAGGCGTCAGGCTGGATCCGGAAAGTTTTTGCGTAGCAGTACCCTTGCGCGTCGGTAGGCGGCGTCGTGCGGCTCCGCCTCCGTCGTCGGCCGTCGGGATCGCCGGGATGACGTCGCGGGCAGTACTTAGGCGCCGCCCCTGCGCGCTGACGTCAGTTCTGTACACGACTTTCCGCGCCAGGAACGCAGAGCCATGCAAGAAGCTGACATAGGTGTCTGAAAAATACTAGGGCCCTGAAAGGGATGTCCTTAACCCTAGAAATCAGTTCGCAGAACGGGGAGGATGGGTGGGGCGGTAAGGAATCTGTCACTAACTACTGTCTCTTACAGATATATCGTTACACAAGTTAGTAACTTGTGCATCTGAAAGAGACACGTTAGTGACAGATTCCTTACCTTAGAATAGATACCCCAGCAATACCAACCCCGGTGGTGGGTCTGCGAACAAAGATCAGACAAGGAAGTCCCGGAGGACAGAACGGCCAAAGAAGCCGTCCCTCCGGACCTGGCTGTCAAGGCAGTAATGCTTGGTAAACGTGTGCAGCGAGGCCCACGTAGCTGCCTGACATATATCTTGCAGCGGAACACTGCGGCCTAAAGCCGTGGTAGCAGCCGTTGCCCTGGTGGAATGGGCACGCAGCCCAACAGGAGGCTCCTTCTTAGCCAAAGAATAGCAGGCTTTGATACACAAGGTGACCCAGCGGGAGATGGTTCTCTTGTGCACCGCCCGACCTTTTTGGCGCCCACGTAGCCAACAAAGAGCTGGTCATCCACCCGGAAGTGTTGTGTGCGGTTGATATAAAAGGAAAGCGCACGTTTTGGGTCCAGACGGTGGAGCCTCTCTTCCTCTCTGGAAGGATGCGGAGGCGGAAAGAAGGTGGGCAAAGTGATGGTCTGCTCAATGTGGAAGGCAGTAACCACCTTTGGCAAGAAGGACGGACGCGTCCTAAGAACAACCTTGTCTGGATGGACAGACAGAAAGGGAGGTTTGCATGATAGAGCCTGGAGCTCACTCACCCGCCGAGCGGAGGTGATGGCCACCAGAAAGGCTGTCTTCAAAGTAAGAAGACTAAGAGGACAGTTATGTAGAGGCTCAAAGGGAGCGCACATTAAAAAGGTAAGAACCAAGTTTAAGTCCCACTGAGGCATGACAAACGGAACAGGAGGGAAGAGGTGTGTAATGCCTTTTAGAAACCTGTTAACAACAGGGGACTTAAAAAGAGGTCTGATCAGGGAGCCTGAGGAAGGCCGATATTGCACAAAGATAGCCCTTGATGGTACCTAGGGCAGAACCCTGTTGGGCCAGAGAAAGAAGGAACAGAAGAACCTCAGAAAGAGGGGCAGAGAGGGGATTCACAGCCTTTGCTGTGCACCATGCCACAAACTTGTTCCACCTGCAGGCGTATACCACCTTAGTGGAGGGACGCCTGGCTGCCAGAATCACATCACAAACTTCGGGAGGCAAGTCGAAAGGAATCAACTGCCGCCGCTCAATCTCCACGCAAGCAGGTGGAGACTGGACAGGTTCGGGTGGAGGACCGTCCCCTGCTGCTGCGACAGAAGATCCTCCCGAAGAGGCAAACGGATCGGGGGATCGACGCTCATACTGAGTAGCTCGGGATACCAAACTCTTCGAGCCCAGCCCGGAGCCACAAGGATGACTTGGGCCCGGTCGTGCCGAATCTTCTTCAACACTCTGGGTAGAAGTGGTATAGGCGGAAAAGCGTACAACAGACCGCAACTCCACTCGCGACGAAAAGCGTCGCCGAGCGAGTGCCGCCTTGGAAATTCCAACGCGCAGAACTGATGACATTGCGCGTTCTCTTCGGTGGCGAATAGATCTAACCAAGGCTCTTCCCACTGTAGAAAGAGGCCTTGCGCCACTTCCGAGTGAAGACGCCATTCGTGATCCATCATGCACCTGCGGCTGAGTTCGTCCGCCCTGGCGTTCAGGGAACCTGCCAGGTGTTGAACCATCAGGAATATGCCCTGATGTTCCAGCCATGTCCAGAGGCGCAGAGCCTCCTGACATAGGGTCCACGACCCCACCCCGCCTTGTTTGTTGCAGTACCACATGGCGGTGGTGTTGTCTGTGAACACCTGCACTACCTTCCCTTTGACAGAGGGAAGGAATGCCTTGAGTGCAAGTCGGATCGCCCGGAGCTCCAGAAGGTTGATATGGAGCCGGGACTCCGCCGGAGACCAGAGGCCTCTGATCGCCGCCTCTCCCATGTGACCGCCCCATCCCAGAAGGGACGCGTCCGTCACGACTGTGTGCTGTGGCTGGGGAAGGGAGAGGGATCTGCCCATGACCCATTGCCGGTTCAAGAGCCACCACTGCAACTGTTTTGCAGTCCCCTCCGAGATCTGGACGTGATCGGACAGGTTGCCCTGGTGCTGCGCCCACTGGAACTTCAGGTCCCACTGCAGAGCCCGCATATGCCATCTGGCATGATCGACCAGCAGGATGCAGGAGGCCATGAGGCCCAGCAGCCTCCGGGTCATCCGTACCGAAACCCAGGATAGAGGCTGAAAGATCGGAATCATAGCCTGAATATCCCGGACTCGCCGTTCGGGAGGATAGGCCCGAAACTGCGTCGTGTCCAGAACTGCTCCGATGAAAAGGAGCTGTGGAGAAGGAATCAGGTGCGACTTCGGCACATTGATGGAGAACCCCAGCGAGTGCAGGAGTTCGGCCGTAGTCTGGAGGTGGGAGACGACTGCCTGGGACGAGCCCGCCTTCAGCAGCCAGTCGTCGAGGTAGGGGAAGACTGGAACCCCTGCCCGGCGCAGATGAGCTGCGACCACCACCATCACTTTCGTGAACACCCGAGGGGCACTTGTAAGGCCAAAGGGGAGCACGGTGAATTGAAAATGCTCGAGGCCGACCATGAACCGCAGGTAACGCCGGTGGGCCGGCAGGACGGGGATGTGGAAATAAGCACTGTTCCCAATAAGGCGCGCGGCCGCGCGCCCGCGCACTTGTCTACCCCCGAGCGCGCAGTGCCATGTGTGGAGCGCGCACAGAGGGCACATCCCACGACAGTATTCGCGCCGACGCGCGGCGCGAAAAACTGGCATTTCCAGATTGCTGAGGACGGCGGCGAAAGGAGCGGAGGTAAGTGTTTTGATGTGGCCACTTGCGTGTGCTTTTTGTATTGCCCTGAAGCGCACGCACTGTTTGTTTGCTGTATTGTTCTTTTAGTAAAGCGAGGCTGCGGGGAGATTGTGTGCTTTTATTTAAGTATTCATGTTAATTGCAGCCCCTTCACGAGCTGCGATTAACATGAATACTTAAATAAAAGCACACAATCTCCCCGCAGCCTCACTTTACTAACAAAACAATACAGAAAGTTTAAAAACACGGCGTGTGTTTTTAGGCTAATCTGCCTTGTTTGGAGACTTGCTGTATTGGTTTGGTAGTAACGCGAGGCTGCGGGACAGATTGAGTGCTTTTGTTTAAGTATCCATGTTAATCGCCGCTCGTGAAGGGGCTGCAATTAACATGGATACTTAAATAAAAGCACACAATCTCCCGAAGCCTCGCTTTACTACCAAAACAATACAGCAAGTCTGCAAACAAGGCAGATTAACCTAGAAATACACGCAGTGTTTTTAAACTTGCTGTATTGTTTTGTTAGTAAAGCTCAGGAAGCAGCTTGCACCAGGCCATGTCCCCTGTTAGCGCCGCCTAAAACAGAATCGAGTACTAACTGAAAAGTACCAGCAAGGACCAAATGTTTGTCCTGTTTATTTCTAGATCTCATATTGTTGGTCATTAGCTCCAAAGGTGGTTCAGCACCAGAATTTGTAGCACTTACCCTCCTCACTCTAACAGAAGACCCTGGAGTCACCGATGTGTGCACAAGAGTCTCTGGTGCAGTTTAAGGCTCCATGCTCCTGTTTCGTCACTACTTAGCCAGCCGTTATCCTCCGCACTCCTTTGCTTCAGTGTTTCCTTCTGGCTACCCTCTGTGGATTGCATGCCTACAGGTCTCAAACATATGACTTATTAGATCAGTAGCAGCTTGTTCTTTAATCTGCCAGCCAGCAGTTCTCATTGCAAGCTTGTCCTGTGCCATCATACTGGTTCCCCTCTTCGTTGCAGTCTTTTTGTGTGTTGAATTCAAATTATTATCTTCTATTTCCACATATTGTATAATCTTAGAATAATCACTGTCGCCTCTGCTCTTCAGTGCTTATGTGGTAATTTACAAGTACCTAGAATAGACTAATAGTTGGTGAAGAAAAGTGCATCCACATGAAGCTGTTAAAATGGACTGTTTAATTTTTTTGAAAGATAGACACTTTAGCGAGCATTGCACTCTTAGCAAATGCACTGCACTGGTTTTGTAACGGATGTCAAACTCTTACCAAGTCAACACACATTCTACCAAAATAATGCAAATCCACATTTTCATGTTAAACATTCAAATACTTTTGAATTACATTTTTCAAAACCACTGATAAAGACCACCGAAAAGGTTTGTCGAAATGCTGGTGGGAAGTCCTGCCTTTGTCATTGCCTGTTTTATTATATCTAGTTAAGAAAGGTTCTGAGAGAGGAGGCAGAAGTTTGCCTTTCAGCGAGGGGGTAGGTTTAGGTCCAATAGCTGCTTAGATAGCTCTTTAAAGCTTAGTTGTCGAGTGTAATTTGCTCATCTATTAATCTTAGTCCGTTCTATTTCCCCCTGGACCGAAAGAGTTCTTTGCTTTGAGAAGGTGTCGGGATGGGGGGAGTATTGAATAAAGTGAACACACATAAAGCTTTATTTAAATACATGAGCATTCTACTAAACCTGACTTTATTCCCGTCATCACCCACTCAATTTCTGAAAATGACACAAGACACCCAACAGAATCACAAATCTCAAAGTGAACACGTTTAAAACTGCTGGTGAATAGCTTTTGCTGTATTAAATTTGCCCCCTTTTGATGTCAACATATTTTGTGGTATCTTTTTGGGATGCGCTGAACAATTCTCCATAGAATAGTATTCTTATTGCCACTTTTCTTGTGGCCTTGACTTGCCCCCGGATTCCCTAAATAAAGGCATTGAAGAAAGCGACTTTGTGTTCTTTTGTTTAAGTATCCATGTTAATCGCAGCTCGTGAAAGGGCTGCAATTACCATGGATACTTAAATAAAAGCACACAATCTCCCCGCAGCCTCCCTTTACTAATAAAACAATACAGAAAGACCAGGGCCGGCTTTAGCGCTGGTGGCGCCCAGTGCAACAATGTTAGTTGGCGCCCCCCAATGACCACCTCCACCATGGATTCTCTCACTAGCACCCTTTAACAGTGACCAAGTCCCATAAACCACTCTCTCTCAGATACATTGAATTAGTTGTATCGCGCCACTCATACCATTAAAGGATGTCAGAGGCACTTTGCATCACACACACATTACACATAGACAATCAAACATACGTGTGTAAATCAGTTTATAGGAAATGCTACATAAGCCAAAGGACTAAAAGTGTAGGAGTCACATGTCATCCATACTGGTAGGCCGTATAGTTTAGGAGTGCTTGGTGTGGAGAAGCACAAACTCAGAGTCGATAAAAAAGAAACAGCATAGTTGGGAGTTTGGTTTAATAATAAGAATCGATTTCTATCCAAATTAACCCTTTTTGCAACATTAATCTATGCTCTAATGTATACTTTGCAGTGTGTATGCAGTTCTATGATGAAAGTTAATGCCTCACTATTCTATATTACGACTTTAGGTTATAAATTGCAAGTAACAAAAGGATGTCTCTTTTAAAAGCAGTAACCTGCTGATCTATTTACATTATATGCACTCTGTAATCTACATGGTACACATTCTTTGCAGCAGGCATATTAACCCTCTGCACTACCTTCACATAAGTCAAAACATCAACTATACAAAACTCCAATCTCTCTCCTGGAAGAACATTAATCACAGGAGTTAACTTGACATTTTTGTGCGGCCTGGTAATTGCTGGAGGAAAGTAACATGGCAGCAGGTGCTTTAAAGAACATAATAAACTTGCAAATACGGCGCCCCCAGGAAGCCAGCACCCGGTGGTAACATGAATTGCTTTAAGGTAGCCTGAGTGCTCAGTGCTAACTATGGGCCCTTCCCAGCCACTTTCACTGCTGTTGTTGTTCTCTACCCCAGCAAGTTTTTTTCTTCCCTGCCCCCCTGCACCAAGGTTTTCCATTTCTGCCACCTCCTGATCTGTTACTGCACTACTTCCCTACCCCTACCCACTTGTAGCAATGTTGCCCGTTCCTGTCATCCCCTGGTCTGTCACTGAACTTCGTCCCTGCCTACCTGCAGCAATGTGTCGTTTTCCGGCCAGCTTTCATTTTTTAGCTGAAAGCCTTACGCTGTCTGGTTTGCTAAAGACATTTTGGAGACATTCAGAAAGCTCTCAACATTTCCCCACCCAATGAACAGTGCTCCAGTTAAGAATATTTAGTAAAATCTTATGATGGTACCACCGTTGGAGTCTTGTGCTTTTCTAAACCTGAAGTGTACTTGCCTGTGTAACCAATTCATGTCATGGCGTGTTTATCCAATTTGCAAACCGGCCTTAAGACCCTTAACGTGGCGCTGTATGTGTGAAAATGCACCATCTTTTCACTTTTTTAAGTAAACGTTAGGAGTGACATTTGGCGCTGCACACGCGCGCAGTCTGGTTCCTGGCGCACATAGCCATGGTTGCAGCGCACAGAGACCCTCCACTGCCGCACACAGAGGGAAAAAATTAGAGGGAACATTGGAAATAAGCGTCCTGCAAGTCCAACGCTACCATCCAGTCTCCAGGGTCGAGGGCAGTCAAGACCTGAGCTAAGGTGAGCATCCTGAACTTCTCCTTCCGGAGGAAGCGATTGACGTTCCGGAGGTCCAAGATAGGACGCATGTCCTCCGTGTCCTTTTTGGGCACCAGAAAGTAGTGGGAGTAGCAACCACGTCCTACTTCTGGGTCGGAACGCGCTCGATGGCCCTCTTGGCCAAGAGGGCCGCAACTTCCTTCTGAAGAAGCACCAAGTGATCACCTGACATGCGGTGGAATTGAGGTGGCATGGCTGGGGGGGTGGTTTTGAAGGGGAGGGAGTAGCCCCTTCGGACAATGTCCAAGACCCACCTGTCCGAGGTGATGGCACGCCAGTGGTGAAGGTGATGGCGGACCCTGCCCCCTACTGGCGTGCTGTGCACCTGAAAGGAAGGACTAGGAGGGCTTGGAGGGCGGGGTTGGTGGCCTGACCCGCACGCTGGTTGCCTGACCCGCCACGGCGGGAGCCACGTCCTCGTTCACGCGAAGACGCTTGCTGCGCGGGCCGGTGGCTGGGCAGCGGACGTGACTGGGCGCCCCTTCCGTGGCCACGAAAGGGGCGAAAAGCAGATGGCAGCGGAGGGCGTACAGCAGAAAGGCCCAGGGACTTGGCCGTAGCCCGTGAGTCCTTAAAACGCTCCAGCGCATGGTCTGCCTTGTTCCCAAAAAGACCGACCCCATCAAAGGGCATGTCCATAAGAGTGTTCTGGACATCACCCGAGAAACCAGTGGTTCTCAGCCAGGCGTGACGGCGCAGCGCCACTGTCGTTGCAATTGATCTACCCAGCGAGTCTGCGGTATCAAGGCCACATCGAATGGTGAATTTAGCCGCATCTCTTCCTTCTGCAATGGCGCAGGAAAGCAGTGTCTGGACCTCCTCAGGACACTGGGGCAAAGCTTGCGCCACCGAGTCCCACAGAGAGTGGGAATATCGGCCCAAAAGGCAAGCGGTGTTGACAGACCGCAAGCCAGTACTGGAGGAAGAAAAGACTTTCTTCCCAAATTGATCCAGGCGTTTGGATTCCCTATCCGGAGGAGCGGTAGGGAAGGCGGTTTGGGAAGCAGAGGCTTGGACAACCAAGCTCTCAGGAGTGGGGTGTTGGGAGAGGAACAGGGGGTCGCCCGGGGCGATGGCGTCGGGCCACGTTCCTATCCACATGAGCCCCTATGGCGGGCTTGGACCAGGTGCCCAAAAGAACGTCAAAGTGCGTCATTAAACTGCAGCAGTTGCTCCGAGGAGGTAGCCGCCGGCTGAAGCACTTCCGTCAGGAGGTTAGTCCTGACAGCCACTGTAGGCAATTGGAGGTGTAAGGCCCCAGCTGCTCTACGCAACACCGTTGCAAAATTTGCTCCCTCCTCCGTTGCCACGGAAGGAGGAGACAGCATGCCAGGGTCAGGGGAGGTGTCCAGCCCACTGGCATCCCCAAGTTCCTCAGCCCAGTCCTGTTCGTACTCATACTGCTGTGTGAGAGGGTCCTCCGACCCCTCCCAGTCCTCTTCGTCCTCCTCCGGTTCAAAATAAGGAGAAGGAGGGACACGCGGGACCCAAGGTCTCAACGGCGTCGGAGCCGGCGTCGAGCGACGCTGGTCCGGAGGTGTAGTTAGGTCAACCGGCGTCGATGGGGGTTGCGGCAGCACCGGAGCCGGGATCGAGGCCGGGGTCGAAGCCGGGGACGGGACCGAGGCTGATGTGACAGGCGGTGCCGGGACCGGAGTCGTCGGCGGCGCCGGGGAAGCCCCATCAGGGCCCGAAGGCGCACCGGGGGGACCTTGAGGCCCGAAGAGGCGGGCCATGGCCGACAGGAATTCCTGTATCTCGGCCGGAGTCGCCCCCGAACCCGGGAAGGACGGGTAATGGGGGGCGGCTCCACAGGCACTCCCGGAGCCGCGGGGACGGTGCCGCCAGGAGTCTTTGCCGAGTCGCGAGACCGGCGAAGTCGTGGAGCGATGACGCTTCTTAGACTTTTTATGCTTCGACTTACCGGAGGAGTGCGAAGACTTGGACCCCGACGACCGATGAGGACTCCGCGACCGCCCCCTCGACCTCACACGTGACTGGGGCTTGGTGTGGCGCGGAGCCGACTGCCGGACCTCGAGGAGCTTTCGAGACCGCTCTCGCAAAGCCTTCGGGTGCAAGGCCCGGCAGTCGGGGCATGACTTCGTGTCGTGGTCGCGGCCGAGACAGTAGAGACACTCTAAATGCGGGTCTGTGATCGACATCATACGACCAGACGTCGCAGGGCTTGAAGCCGGGCATCCCTACCGACACCTTGGAGAAAAACAGTGAAAAATCACCAAAAAGATAGTCAAAAAATGACTAGGGCACTGCTCTTCCCGGATCTGCGCTTACTGGCGCGGAAAAAGAACTGACGTCAGCGCGCAGGTGCGGCGTCTAAGTACTGCCCGCGAAGCGATCCCGACGACTGACGCGGAGCCGCACGACGCCGCCTACCGACGCAAGGGTACTGCTACGCAAAAACTTTCCGGATCCAGCCTGACGCCTGGGGATATTCTGAGGTAAGGAATCTGTCACTAACGTCTCTTTCAGATATTGATGACACAAGCAGGGTGAAAAGGCTAACAGCAGAGGACGAAAGAATTATGAAGGAAGCGAAATGGACACCACAGCAAAAAAGGGCTGTCGCTTATGCTAACGTAAAATATTACACGTTTCCACATGTTGGGCATGGAGAATGTGTCCGACATTTATCCTCTCTGTAACACGTGCATGCCACAGGTAACTCCTCTGTCACTCCTGGGTAGAACCTATCAAGAAAATTCTGAAATATGCCTATCATTGCCAGTTCTTGATGATAAACGAGTGAATGTCAATTTCAAGCTAGGCACAAGGCTATTGCTTCAACTGCAATATTTCCTTAACTCCTAGCCTTGTATTTCTTACTCCCTCACTGTCTCTATACTTAGCCTAACCCATTCCTTCTACAGGCACTACTAAAGATCCTCCCAGCTGATTGTGTCTACTTAATAATTTATTCTGAGGTTAAACCACTTCTGGGGTGTGTCTGTCTCACTCGATTAAATCTCAGTATCTCCTTGAGGTTTAGCCCCTTCCAAGTGGTCGGATTCTGCCACTCCAGTGGTGATTCCTGGTGGCTTGGCGTTACCTCTAGGGGATAGGATTCTGTTGCTTCTGTGTTGACTGTATTGTTGTTCTTGGTGGCTTAGCACTGCATCTAGGGTCTAAGGTTTTGTTACTCATGGGTTAGTACTTCTGGGATTGCAGCTTATAGTATTTCATCGATACCACTATTGCTAGATGATAGCAATACACTTGGATAATCACCACATGACTGCAAGCAATTCACTGTAATTGCCTAAAATACATTGCATTAACTTTTCTTCCATGAATGTAGTATGGTAGAGAACTGTTTGATAAACGGCATGACAAATTTTATTCTGGTTGCATGACTGTGTCTCTAATAATGTAAGTATCCCCCCATTGGAGCGTGCAAACCAGCTGTAAAGCACTTTAACACGTCAGGGGTAGAAAGCGCAACAAAAATGCCAATACATTAGTGTCAAAGTTCCTAACAGCGTACAGCATTCCATATAACTCTAACCCCATAACTTTAGCCTACATATGTAAGGAATTTCATTAGAAATTTGTATCCGATGCATAATGCAAAAGTTGTCACATGATCAGAAAAACCGCACGACAAGCTGTAACCCTTATGCATGACTAAATCTCCGACAATGGAGTACCATGCTACCATTCTATAAAGTGCTTCAGTGCCTCATTATGGTTAGTAAGCGTTATATATTCGTATAAAATGCCATTCTATCCCCTTCCCCTATCAAAGGCAATAACCGCACAAAAAGAACCACTGCTCGTGTATGACCCGGGCTGCTCTAATTTTGTGAGTCTGCAGCCACAACGTTTCCCGCATAATTCTGGATTTGCCACATATTCCAGCATCTGCTGCATAATTTGCAGATTTCGCCATAAATTTTGTTTCTAGTTCTAGCTGAAATGGATAAAAAGTTACTAAGCAAAAAGCTGCACACGAAATTCCTTGGAGAAGCAGATCCTTTGCAAAGGTTAAGGCATCACCTTTTTTGCTCCTTATTGCTCTGTTCAGATGTTAAACTGGTACTAAACGGGTGCAACCCCGCTTGGACATTATGAATGGTTTTTAAAATGACAAAATAGTACTGCATAGATGTGCCACATTATGCAGCACAATGTGGCTTTTCATGCCCCCTAATTTTGTCAATCCTGCTGCATACTTTGTTCCACCATTGCTGCAGAATTCTGGTGGCCCAGTATGTGACTGCTGATTGCTTGCTTTGGACAGTCCAATCGCAATGAGGTCTTTATTGGGGAAAACATTGAAAAGTGCATTAAGAGTACCTGTTTGACTATGTTAGAAACAATAAGACTAGATTACCAACTCTAGTAAAAGTTTGGGTTAAAATAAGCTAATCCTATGCTTAAAGACTTTGCTGTAGAAATGGCAAAAGACCTTGTCCCTTCCTATCTCGGCTTGGATAGCACTGTGCTAATCCTATGCTTAAAAACTTTGATAGAAAAGCAGACCTTTGAGGTGAGCAAATTTAGAGTGTTGAGGGTGCTCTATACAGGTGCCTTCCACCTAAACTTGGGAACTACCCAGAGTTATAAATCACAAAAAAGAGGGGTAGGAGGATAAAGTCCCACTTCGACCTCCAACAGCAACTATGAAACCACTACATAGAAGAGGGACTGTGTAAAAAATGAATGCTGATTTACAAAATATTATTCGGGGAATCACACACAGGTGTTAAAACTGCCCTCACACACAGAAATCTGTGTCATGCTTCATCATAGCGATACAAAAGGGGATGATGGACGGAACGTTTGAGCCAATCAAACACTCACCCCCAGTCAACTGATCTGGGTTTAATCCATCATTCTTTAGCTCACTCCACCACCCCAGTTCAGACATGGCCATATGCAAATCAGTCTGACCCTGTGCCTCATGGGAACAGTCCAGCCCGAACTGCCAAGCCATGTCTTCCCTGGACCGGAAACAAGCATCCTAGGACCGGTTTCTGGCATTTCAGCCGTCATCAGCCAGGCTTGCTTGAAACCGGTCCCAGGATGCTTGTTTCCGGTCCAGGGAAGACATGGCTTGGCAGTTCGGGCTGGACTGTTCCCATGAGGCACAGGGTCAGACTGATTTGCATATGGCCATGTCTGAACTGGGGTGGTGGAGTGAGCTAAAGAATGATGATGGATTAAACCCAGATCAGTTGACTGGGGGTGAGTGTTTGATTTGCTCAAACGCTCCGTCCATCGCCCCCTTTGGTAATGCTTCATCATAGGGCTGCTAACACACCCCCGTGCCGACCAACGCTGGGGGTGGAGCAATAGGGAAGGGGAAGACCATACAACACAACATATGATGTGGCAAAAAGACGTGGGGATCACAAGTGAAAATAAAAGCATAAGTAGTGAATTTAAAACTGGCTACAGGGAATCCCTAATCTCATTTTAATATCGGGTACCCTGTCCAGAATAACTAAACGGTCACACCCGAACCTGTGGATGGTGGTGTGGTAAACCTGTGATGAGTTACCACCCCTCCACTATGCAAAAGATGTCGACATGTTTCAGCCGGAGAAGTCAAATAGCCCGGCTTTCATCAGGACTTCACTATTGAATGACCCCAAAGGTACTCACCCTACCACCTTTAGTCAGTGATGGAGGGGAAACCGACTTTGCTGAGTAACTTACTCTGAACACTTTAAGGGTAGAGCGCCTTGCTCTCCAACATGGAACCTGCAGGGAATCAAACAAAAACAAGTGAAAACGAAACTGTGCTGTGCCCATAGTGCTATACATAGTACCAACTTTCAGTGATATGTGACCCCCCTGCAATAAAATTAAATATAATAAAAGCATTCGTATTAGGGCGTGAAAATGCCAGCTCGGCATAATGACAATCTGTTAACCGAGCCCAGCCATGCGCTTCGATATCTGCTTAAAACCCTGAGAAATGCACTGAATTCGCATGTAGGAGCTAGTGCCAGAATAATACTGGTCTAGTTAAAAATAAGCGTAAATGCTAGGAGACACAAACACATCATCAAACATCCTGTGAGGCTTACCGAGTTCATATAAAATCTAAACTTGAACTGGCGGGGGAGCGAGGACAGCTCCCTATAGTCCCACTCTGTTGGAAATACAAGTGCATAAAGAAGAGAAAAAGCGCTATTAGGCAATATTAGGTGGCTTTGTCACCAGGTTAAACCACCACCTTTGAAAGGTCTAGGAGAAAAACGGTAAAGGAAAGCGGAAAGAAAGGAAAAATGCGGGCTGCGTGTATCAAGCCAAGCATTTACCTTATTCCCTTGTGCAATTAAAGCAGTATTAATGATAGTATCCTGCCCAAATAATAATGAACTAACAGACAGATCTCCGTCCTGTGTGAAAAACCCACCGGACCGAGTGCTCATGTACACAAACAAAACCAGTATCCAGCCCAATGATTAATGGCCTCCGAACCTCGTCCTCGAGTGTTTGCATATAATATCCACTCATGGGACTAGAGTATCGTGATGTACCCCTTACTTCGTCAAGGTGAGCTGTGTCCACATTAGTCCTCTCCCACTGCGCCGTGTAGGTTGGGAAAAGTGAAATAACCCGGGCCTCTTACTCCAAGCGACCACGCCCCCAGTGACGTAATCACGGGCGCGCCCTCCGACAGGCGACTCAAAGAGAAGAGGGCGGATTCTACAAGAAACTGGAGCGGAAAAACGGCTGCCCTGTTGGTAGTAAGAAATGCGGGCTCATCATTAGTCGAGTGACAACCACGCCTCCAACAGAAGCGCATATAATTATATATGCAACCAAAAGGCAGAGGACCCATTAAAATCTAGACCAATTCCCTCAAGTATGACAAATATATATATATATATATCTATATCTATCTATATCGCTATGTATCTCAACAAAGAAACCGGGGAGAACAGCAAGTGGCAGTCACCTAGGAGAAACCAGTATTTGGGACCGGGCAAACACAGAGGAGCATAAGGATTGATCTAACATCACCAGTTGGTAATGCATGTAGGCAACAGCTATAATGTATTATGCACCGTAGATGTAGTCATTGGGAGAGACACATACTGAAATATAGTCCCAATTGCTCAGTATAATTCTTCAGAAAGGTGCCCTAGAGGTTGTTAAGGCTGTTCCAGGGAATTTCGTCGTTTAGACCCCCTATGTGGCTATGGGTCCGATAGATCCATTTCTGTTCCCTGATGAAAAGGGCATTACCAGGGTTCCTAACAGAGGCTCCCAGTGTAGGTTTGTCCAGGACCGTCCAGAATAAATCTTCTGGTGAATGATTCTTCTCCTTATAATGATTAGTAAGGCGACTACATGTTCTCTGGCACCTAATGGTTGACCGGTGTTCCATGATCCTTGTTTTAACTTTTCTCGTAGTCATACCGATGTACATCAGGTTACAGGGGCATCTCATCATGTAGATGACATAAGTAGAATTGCAATTTGTGTGCCTCCGCTGCTCCCAGGGATAGGTTAGGCCGACGTCAATAGATTTGGTATTGGTAGTGAGGTGGCATACTTCGCATGTCCCACAACGGGTATGTCCAGTAACCTGTGGGAGGGTCCATGTAGATTCACTCACGTCTGTCTGTCCCGGTCTCATGTCCGGGTCCCTCGGTCTGGTATGGACCAACATATCTTTAATGTTACGTCCCCTTTTAAAAGAGAACAGAGGTTTCTCCAGTTGTAACCCATTGGAGTTTAAAATTCTCCAATTCTGCAGGATAATCTTCTGTATCTTACTGGAGGCAGTGTTAAAGGTAGTGACACATATGGTTCTGTTTGTAGAAATTTGTGCCACGTGTTCCAGAAGTGTTTCCCGATGGCAATTGCTCGCTCTCTTTTGAGCCCTCCTAATTGTCCGTCGGGGGTATTTCCGTTGCAGTAGTTTTTGTTGCAGTGTGCTTGCTTCTGACTTAAACTCCTCCTTGTCAGAACAAGCCGCAGAAATTGGCCCACCGGTAAATTTTCTCTGAGGGATTTTGGATGATAACTCTCAAAGGATAGGAGACTGTTCCTATCAGTTGGCTTATGGAACATTTTGGTATGCAACCCTCCTTCCTTTGGAAAAATGGTGAGGTCCAAAAAAGGAAGTTCCTCCTTGGTGATGGTCGACGTGAAAAGGAGCAAAGGATTCCGGCTGTTGAGCCATACCAATAAATCCTCTATGGATTGTCTGTTGCCCTCCCAAATAAGGAGGACATCATCAATATAGCGTCGCCATAGTTTGATGTTATTAATCCAGGCACCTTCGGCGGCATAGATGTATTGGTCCTCGAATGCTGCCATGTAAAGTCCCGCAAGGCTAGGGGCAAAAACACTGCCCATGGATGTCCCATGGGTCTGAAGATAATAGGTGTCTTTGAACTTGAAGTAGATTTTGGTCAAGGCAATTTCCGCCAGATGTAAAATGAAAGGTCTAGGGGTGCAATAGTTCCAATCCAATGAGTATAAAGTCTCCTCCACCACGCGTAAGGTCTCCATTTGCGGTATGTTTGTGTATAAGGATACCACGTCCAGTCCCACCAGGAATTCTTTCTCCGCATCAAAGTTGAGATCCTCTAGGAGGAGCAGAACATCAGTCGTGTCCTTCAAGTATGCCCGTCTCGATTGAACCACAGGTTTAAAAAAGAAGTCACAAAATTGTGAAAGTGGCTCGAGAAGCGAGCCAATGCCTGACACAATAGGTCTACCCGGGGGAGGCCTCACTGGTTTGTGCACCTTGGGTAAGGTGTAAAAATAAGGTATCACAGGATCCGCTTGACACAGGAAGTTCCCCTCTTTTTCCGTGATCCAGTCATTATGTACCGCCTCTTCCACAGTGGACACAATCTCCTTCTTAATGTCTTCAGAGAACTACCCAGAGTTCTCTGCTTTTGTGTGTGTATATGTGTGTGTATATGTGTATATATATATATATATATATATATATATATATATATATATATATATATATACACTGAAAAAACCATAGGTTTCAGACACGTTATAGTTAGAAATTAGCATTTAAAAAACCTTTGAAATTCCCTGAAAAAACCATAGGTTTTAGGGACAGTTATAGTTAGTTGGACATTTCACTCGTACAAAACCATAGAAATTCCCCCGTTATAGTTAGTTCAGCTAACTATAACTCGCGCCCCGCAATGCACTGCTGATGACGTCACATATTACATCACTCATGACATGGTCAGTGACATCACTGATGACATCTCAAATGACATCACTGATGACATCATCCAGTGACTGTGTTTCTGTAAAGTTTAAATATGTTTAATATATATAGGGAAAGGCGTATTGAAGAATGAGTGGGTGTATAAGTGTCTGAATGGATGATTTAGTACGTGAGTGACTGACTCTACAAGTGAGTGATTAAATGTATCTTACTGAATGCATGGGTTAGTGACTAAACTGTGTGAATGTCTGTATCCGTCTGTCTGTTGGTTTGTAAGCGGCTGCATGGCTTTCTGAATAGCTACATGAGTGTCTACATGGGTTAATGATTGATTGTCTGAGTATCTGTATGGGTGCCTGAGTGTTTGTGTGGGTGGGGTGTGTGTGACTCTGTGCATAGATGTGTGAGTTGGTGATTCACTGGGTGCATGGTTTCAAGAGTGCATCTGTGATGGACTGTATGGGTGGGTGGGTGAGTGTGTGTATGGGTGTGTTAGTGATTGAATGTATATCTCAGTGGTACATGTGTGAGTAACTACATATGTGAAAGGCAGTATATATGTGTGTTGGAGTATATAAATGGCTATAAGTGAGAGTGTGTGATTGTGAGAGTGGCTGTATGGATGAGTGTGTACTTGTATCAGTGATTGTATAAGAGTGTAAGAATGTGCTAGTATTTGTATGAGTAAGTGAGCTGGTGTGTGTATAACTGTATAGGTGAGTAAATGGGTGTGTGATTACGTTTTTTGCATGACTGACTAGGTGTGTGAGTACCTCTATGGATGAGTGGCGGTGTGTGAGTGTTTATATAGGTGTATGAGTGCATATGATAGTCCTGTACTGAGTGACTAAGTATGAGTGACTGTACGGGTGAGTGAGTGGATGTGTGTGTAGACCTAAGAATCAGTGAGTGGGTATGTAGTTTTTGGTGTTGGAGTGTCTATGGTTTTGAGAATGGCAGTCTGTAATTTAGAGTGGGTGTATCAAAAGTTATATTAGGGTGTGAGAAGATGCATGAAATTATCACATGGATGATGTCATCAGTGATGTCATTTGAGATGTCATCAGTGATGTCATCAGTGATGTCACTGACCATGTCATGAGTGATGTAATATGTGACGTCATCAGCAGTGCATTGCGGGCGCGAGTTATAGTTAGCTGAACTAACTATAACGGGGAATTTCTATGGTTTTGTACGAGTGAAATGTCCAACTAACTATAACTGTCCCTAAAACCTATGGTTTTTTCAGTGAATTTCAAAGGTTTTTTAAATGCTAATTTCTAACTATAACGTGTCTGAAACCTATGGTTTTTTCAGTGAATTTCAAAGGTTTTTTAAATGCTAATTTCTAACTATGCCTACAGAGGTAGGACATGTGAAGAAAGAAGAAATAACGCACAGAAAGAAGCAAAAGATGTGCAGAAAGAACCAACAGAGGAGCAGAAAGCGGCCTTGTTGCAAAATCATCCTGTGCCCACAACCTTTTCAGACGGGTACTGGTGGTAACTGACTCTGACTAACCAGAGCCAGTGCTATGCTAAAAGACACTTAGAATACAGTTAAAACACCTACATACACTAGGGAACACTATGCGTTGGGGTACCCCTGTGATTAGCATGACCTCCTCTGCAAGTCCCTAGTACATAATAGGGCAGGGGGATTAAAACTACCTCTTAAAACGCGCTACAGGGCGCGTTTGCACAGTGGTGAAGGGAGGGGGCCTGAGGTGACATGTGTGCAAACGCACCCCGTGGCGCGTTTTAAGTTGCGGGATTAAGTCCCTTGAATTCTGAGGGTCCCTGGGGCCCAACTAGCACCCCAGGTACCTACAGTTAGGACCACAGAGCTGAGTTGCAGAGAGGCGTTCAGAGGCCACGCACCTTTTTTCACCTCTCTGCAACGCAACTCTGTTGTGCTTACTGAAGGTACCTGGTGGGCTAGTTGGCCCCAGGGTCCCTCAGGATTCAAAGGGAATTAATTCCCAACTTAAAACGCACCACAGGGCGTGTTTGCGCACATGTCACCTGAGGCCCCGCCTCCCTTCACCACTGTGCAAACGCGCCCCGTGGTGCGTTTTAAGTTGGGGGATCAGGTCACCTTGAATCCTGAGGGTCCCTGGGGCCCAACTAGCCCACTAGGTACTTCCAGTAAGCACCACAGGCCTGCGTTGCAACGCCTGTAACAAATTGTGCAGTTGTGTTTAGGTAGTGAAGAGGGTCGTGCTGGGGGTAGTGTTTTAGGGTTTAGGGTAGTGCAGTGGTGTTTGTGTAGTGTAGGGGGTCATGCTGGGGGTAGATTTAGGGTTTAGTGTAGTGGTGTTTGGGTAGTGTAGGGAGTTGTGCTGGGGGGAGTGTTTTATGGTTTAGGGTAGTGCAGTGGTGTTTGGGTAGTGTAGGGGGTCGTGCTGGGGGTAGTGTTTTAGGGTTTAGGGTAGTGCAGTGGTGTTTGGGTAGTGTAGGGGGTCATGCTGGGGGTAGTGATTTAGGTTAGTGCAGTGGTGTTTGGGTAGTGTAGGGGTACTGCTGGGGGTAGTGTTTTAGGGTTTAGCGTAGTGCAGTGGTGTTTGTGTAGTGTAGGGGGTAGTGTTTTAGGGTTTAGGGTAGTGCAGTGGTGTTTGTGTAGTGTAGAGTCATGTGGGGGTAGTGTTTTAGGGTTTAGGGTAGTGTAGGGGTCATGCGGGGGTAGTGTTTTAGGGATTAGGGTAGTGCATTGGTGTTTGGGTAGTGTAGGGGGTCATGCGGGGGGTAGTGTTTTAGGGTTTAGGGCAGTGCAGTGGTGTTTGGGTAGTGTAGGGGGTCGTGCTGGGGATGGTGTTTCAGGGTTTAGGGCAGTGCAGTAGTGTTCAGGCAGTGTAGGGGTCGTGCTGGGGCTGGTGTTTCAGGGTTTAGGGCAGTGCAGAGGTGTTCGGGCAGTGTAGGGGGTCTTGCTGGGGGTGGTGTTTCAGGGTTTAGGGCAGTGCAGTGGTGTTCGGGCAGTGTAGGGGGTCTTGCTGGGGGTCGTGTTTCAGGGTTTAGGGCAGTGCAGTGGTGTTCGTGCAGTGTAGGGGGTGGTGCTGGGGATGGTGTTTCAGGGTTTAGGGCAGTGCAGTAGTGTTCGGGCAGTGTAGGGGTCGTGCAGGGGTGGTGTTTCAGGGTTTAGGGCAGTGCAGTGGTGTTCGGGCAGTATAGGGGGTCGTGCTGGGGGTGGTGTTTCAGGGTTTAGGGCAGTGCAGTGGTGTTCGGGCAGTGTAGGAGGTCTTGCTGGGGGTAGTGTTTCAGGGTTTAGGGCAGTGCAGTGGTGTTCGGGCAGTGTAGGGGTCATGCTGGGGGTGGTGTTTCAGGGTTTAGGGCAGTGCAGTGGTGTTCGGGCAGTGTAGGGGGTCGTGCTGGGGGTAGTGTTTTAGGGTTTAAGGTAGTGCAGTGGTGTTTGTGTAGTGTAGGGGTCGTGCTGGGGGCAGTGTTTTAGGGTTTAGGGTAGTGCAGTGGTGCTTGTGTAGTGTAGGGGGTCGTGCTGGGGGTAGTGTTTTAGGGTAGTGCAGTGGTTTGTGTAGTGTAGGGGTCATGTTTTAGGGTAGTGCAGTGGTGTTTGGGTAGTGTAGGGGTCGTGCTGGGGGTAGTGTTTTAGGATTTAGGTTAGTGCAGTGGTGTTGGGGTAGTGTTTTAGGGTTTAGGGTAGTGCAGTGGTGTTTTTGTAGTGTAGGGGGGTCATGTTTTAGGGTAGTGCAGTGGTGTTTGGGTAGTGTAGGGGGTCGTGCTGGGGTAGTGTTTTAGGGTTTAGGGTAGTGCAGTGGTGTTTTTGTAGTGTAGGGGGGTCATGTTTTAGGGTAGTGCAGTGGTGTTTGGGTAGTGTAGGGGGTCGTGCTTGGGGTAGTGTTTTAGGATTTAGGTTAGTGCATAGGTGTTTGGGTAGTGTAGGGGTCGTGCTGGGGGTAGTGTTTTAGGGTTTAGGGTAGTGCAGTGGTGTTTTTGTAGTGTAGGGGGTCATGTTTTAAGATGCAACGCTCCAATACCTGACCAGTCTGCACTACATAAAACTGCAAAAAACTAAAAATAAAGTGTTTTGCACACTTTTGTCATTGGGCTATATGTGGGCTACATCTGGGTAATATTTGTGCTACATTTGGGCTCTTTTTTCACTGGTGGCCATCTTGGAAGACTTCTTTGTTATGAAGTTTCCTAATTTCCTCATTTACTGCAGTCTCCTCAGTAGGAAATGCTTTCAGTTTTTTACTTTGATTCCATCAAGAAGGCATTCAGATGTGTCACACATTTGCCATAAATTCAGAATGTTAGCACTCTAGTTCATTAGATCACTGTAGTAAAGCTACTGCTCACCAAGGAGTTAACTGGAAGTCTACTGCTGGTATTGAAAGTGATTGTTTCAGTCTGCATGTCAGAATTTTCTAATGAAATAGAAGAGGATTTGAGATCTCACTTAAAACATGCACTAAATTTTCTTTTGCAGCACTAACCATAATTTCTATGGCAAAATGAACCCCTCATTTTGTTCCTTTTTAAATTAAATGTTTTAAGTGTTACCAGTTTATTCCAATCAAGATGGCTTCAGGTGTGCCATACTTTTGTCATAAGTAAGGCTGTTAGCACTCTAGTTGTTCTTTAGAACACTCTGGGAAGCTGCAGTAGAACACAAAGGCATCAACTGACAGGCTGCTCCTGTTGAAATATAACAGGAAGATATTTGAGATCACACTTGAAACATGTCCTAATTTTTCTTTCCAGAGCACTAACCATAATTTCTATGACAAGATGAACCCCATCATTTTGTTCCTTTTTAAATTAAATGTTTTAAAGTGTTACCAGTTTATTCCAATCAAGATGGCTTCAGGTGTGCCATACTTTTGTCATAAGTAAGGCTGTTAGTACTCTAGTTGTTCTTTAGAACACTCTGGGAAGCTGCAGTAGAACACAAAGGAATCAACTGACAGTCTCTGCCCTTGTTGGATGTACATGTTTTACTGAGAATGTCAGACTTCATTCTCACATGACTGAGAAAGATAATGTGAATTTACAGAAAATATGCTCTCATTTTAGCTTCTGGGGCACCTTCCAAAACTGTATGGGACAAGCATGTGAAAATAGTTTTCTCTCAAACATGATTCATGATATCCCAGCAGAAGGTTTTTCACAGGGTAAAATCACCTTAGAACACTCCACAATTCCTGAAATCAGTATGGTACCATCAACAAATGAATTCTAATGTAACTAAAGTCTGTTATCACCCTTTATAGTTCTCCTTTTGGTAACCCTCAAAATCTTCGATTCACTACAATGCATTTCAATGGGGTACTATCATTTATATTGGTCCCAAGATGGCTGCCAGCAATTCCAGGATGAAGTGCTGACAGCCAATCAGATCTCACGATGACCTGTGTGGTTAGGCTCCGCCCAGATATATATGTGTTTTTACTTTTGATTTTCTCAGCAACTACTGAACGGATTTACACCATTTAACAAAAGGGTTCTTTTGAACCAAGAACTACCTCTTTGCCAAATTTGGTGTAATTACGTTCAGCAGTTCGGGCTGTAGCCGTGTCTAAAGTTTCCTATGGGAAAATGAATGGGGAAAACACGTTTTGGGACCCCCCTTTTTCTCGGCCCCGCTTGACGAATCACCCTGAGACTTTCAGGGTAGGAGCGGACCGGAGCGGGCCATAAAGTTTGAAAATTTCGCGAAGATTCGTCAACCGACGCAAGAGTTATTTCAAATAGAATGTCGCGGATTTCCTATGGAAAATAGGTCCTAACTATCTACTGGCGACCGCCAGTAGATATATATATATATATATATATATATATATATATATATATATATATATATATATATATATATATATATATATATATATATATATATATATATATATATATATATATATATATATATATATATATATATATATATATTCAACAAACACGGTCACAAGGGACAGAGTCTTTGAAATTAAAGAAAAAATCACCTGTGAATCAACCTATGTTGTATACCTCTTAGAGTGTTTTTGTGGGAAAAGATACATCGGAAGTACCAAATGTTCTTTGAAAAACGTATATTAGAACACATAAGAGCTGTACAAAATGAAGATGCAACTTATGCTCTTGCCAAGCATATGAAGACACATGCCAATCGGACATGGTTAGACATGAAATATTCAGGATTGGTTACAATTCCCCACATGAGAGAGGAGGAAATCGAGTACTCAAGTTGAGACGCATGGAATCAAAACTGATTATTCGCTTTGAAACCAAGGTCCCCCTTGGGCTCAATGGGGACGAAGAAATGTACATACATTTGTAAATATTTGGTTCAGCTTTTGAGATACAGATTGTTAATGAGTATATTTTTCAGAGATATTATTTCTCCATACAATAGTTTGTTTTCCTCGAATTAGAATGTGATTTAGATTTTAAGAGAACACGTAGCCGGTATTGGATTATTATTGTGTTGCAAGTAGTTTCTTTCGAATAAGCCTAACTTAGTAGCATCTGTTTAAACTGTCTGCCAGACAGTGGGGCACTTAGCCCGCAAGCATATGGGACACCAAGTCATGATTTCCTTGAAATGGATGAGTGGTTCTGTAAAACGGACACTCTTCATAAGCAAAATGTAATGAATACTTGATAGTATAGCACACATTGGGTAAATCCTGTGTACAAGATGTGAATGTATAATAATGGCTTTTATAATTAACATCTTTTTCTTGTAACATTTTTGGGTAAAAAAATAAATATAAAAAAGTAATTGTAACATATGTAAAACTACCTGTCCCACAATGCCTCATTATGGGCTACGTGGAGACTATGTATAAAAGGTTGGAAATCGAAGTAGGACTTCGTATACTACCGTGAACAAGAACTTTGTGTTCGAAACGCGTAGGTGGCGGAGAAGGAGGTCTCAATAAAGATATATTTTTGTACCAAGGAGAGTGCCGTGTAAGCTGTTGTTGGATAATATATATATATATATATATATCTTTTTCGTTACTGCGTTTGGTAAATCCAACTTAGGAAAATTGTCATCTTTCTTATACCCGACTGACTTTTAAAAATAATTTCTTCTCTATTGAATGATTTCTCTTACACCCCATTTTCAGCTGAACATAATATCTATTAAACTCTTTTGTAATGCCTTATTTGGGGAACGCTATGGGTCTAGGAAACCTTCATGAATTTCTTCATAGAAGAGTAACCGATCAATGGTTTGAATAGAGATAGGTGTTGACTTACCTGGCGTAATAGAGAACTCATGAAACTGTTAATTTAGATATTGGTAAATGTTTATGCACAATACATTGCAAATTTCCTTTGACCCGTCTCCATTTGGGCTGCAATTTATTTCTCTTGCATAGGGATGTTTTTCTTTAGCCCGTTTTTTTTTTTTTTTTTAAAGTAAGACGTTGTGTTCCTTAGATGTAGCAATAGTTCTACGGTAAATTAATGGTGTCGCCAATTTTTTTACATTTTTTATTGCGGTGTATTTTTAATAATCCTGTTTTATAATTTGCGTTTTTAAAGAATTGAATGATTCAGTACTACATTATTTGATTTTTGCCATTAATATCACCTGTTTCAAACCGTACATTAATTGTTTCCTTGTTGTCTGAGTTCTAACCCTTCCTTGTGATCTAATTTGTAGCAGCTTTTCGTAAAATTGAATAGCTTTCATTTTACAGACTGTTTAAAAAAAAAAAACGCATTGAATAGCACACACTGAGTGTGACACACCAAAAACATTTTCCCGCCATTCAATTACTTGTCAGCTTGTGGCACTTTGAGCATGCATAGAGTGGGTAACCTGAGAATGTGGAGAGGTTGATGGTGCTTGATTTTCATGCTGAGGTAGTTGAAAAATGTACCATGGACACATTTGTGAAGGATATAACCTCCTTTTATTGTTGTGCCAATTGGTAACAGCTCAAAGCCTCTTAACACGGCACTAGTCAAGATAGATAAAATTGTCTGCCGTGGTTATTTACAATTGGGTTGTCTAAGTGGCAGAGTTTCCTGTAGTGTTTTGATTGCTCTTCATTCCTGTTGCTTATGAAACAGGGGTGCTTCATTGAAGATCGCCATTGAAACATTTGGTTTTGTGGCTTTCAAAAGGGTTTTATTCAGTAGTGAAAGCACAGTAGAAGGTGCTAGCACATTTTGGGCAGGCCTGTTTTCTGTGTATCATTTTTGTTTTTAGACTTGTTGTACGTTTAAGAAATATTGGACCATCTCTCGCCAATGTTTAATAGGTATCTGGTTGTTGTTTGGACATGGATTTCACAGTACAGTATCAAACCCTAAACTCCATGTCCAATAAGAGCTATATCCTTTAAGAAGACTAGGTCATCGTTAATATGTATGAAATGTATTATAGTATGAAGGTACTAGCACTTTGGGGTCAGAATTATGACCTAGACAGTTTTTACGAGCTTGCATAGCATGGCACTACAATTGAAAGCAAATATGGTCTTCTAAGGAGAGTGTTATCGCACAAGGGCAGGTTTTGAGATTTGATAGTGCAACTCCAATTTTCCCAGAATTTTTCTTTAGCTGGTAGGAGATTTGTCCCAGTGTTGGTAGATGGGGTGGAAGCAACACTGGAAGCTCTAGTCTGGTTCAGATGTCTCTCCAAATTAGTGTTGAAAAGCTTCTTCAAAAGTCAAGATGAATACAAGGAGTTGATCTTGAAGAGACCGTTTTTACTCCCTCACGGTGGGGATGGGTGGTTGCTTCCAGCTAGAAGCCAATGTCAGTCAAACAGTGTGCTGTTTCCAGAATCCTAAGTCTGGCCAACCAAAGCTGTCTGGGATTTATTTGCCAAAGAGGGGAGGCAAGCACGCATTGATGAAAGGAGTGTGTTTTTCGGGGAAATTGTGCAGACCTCTTGACTGGTCTCATAAGATAAAAGGGCAAACTACTTGTAAACTAGAAGAATTACTGTCCGTATATACAAGCAGGGCAGAATAGACTTCCAGGAAGATCTATTAATGCATCAGAACGTTATTTAGTCAATTTGTTTGTTGTCTAGCAGAGCTTTGGACTCTTAATAGGTAAATGTGGATTTGCTGCAGCCCTTTCAGACAAGGTACATGTCTCAAAGGGAGGAACAACAGGTATGTCCTCAACGTAGGTTGGAGGGGATCCTGCCTTTACGGGTCTTTGAAGAAGAGTGGACAGCCTCCACATAGCACACTTACACCCAGCTATATAAAGTAGAAAGGCAAAATGCTCCACATGCAGCATGTCGCAACCCTCCACCTGCATGCCGGTGGAAGTGAATCCCCATGGGCTAAATGATTTTACATATGTGGGGGTCGGTACCTTGTAGAGATGTGCTGTTAACATCTCACTGTACAACATTTGGTCTACAGCAAGTATAAAGAGTTTTGAGTGCTGTTGGATTACGTGTAAAACATGATGCTGAAGAAAACAATCAGTGCAGATGCTTGACTTGGATAGAAATTAAAAAGTATTCTTTGCCTTAAATATCACCACAGTGAAACATAAAAGATTTGTAAGAAAACTGTGTAAGGAGTACTGCTGAGCACACTTGTTTGGAAAGGAGCTCATCAACTGAAACACCAGTATTACAATCACACATATACTCACTGTTTAGCCACTCGCATTGAATGCTACTACCAAAGAAGTCCATAGGTCCATGGCTGTACGTCATCCAGAGGCACAGAGTTGTTATGCATTTACAAACAAATGGTCTGTCTCAATTTATCCATTTACAAAATGTAATTTCCCCATGCAGTTTGAAAGGAATTTAAAAGTTCTGATTTTACAGCAACAGAAGTGTTCTCCCATTTAACAGAAAAAAAACCTCACATTGTGACTTTTGACCAAGACATACAACAATATGTAATATTTGACAAATTGCCACCTGCCTCTTTTTCAGAAACTGAAACACTCAGTAGTGCAAGAGAAGTGATAAAATGGATTCTATTTGTTATTCGGTAGTTTTGAATCCTGATCTGTTTTAGATGGGGTTACTGGACAGTCTGATAAATGTACAATCACTGATCAGGAGAGATTAGTCAAAATTAATTTTTTAAAGAAAGCTGTTTAATTATTCAAGTATATATCAGTTTTCGTGGGGCGTGGAGTGTCCCTGCTTAAGGACTGCCATTTTGTATGCCCCGCGATGCCATTAGTGAGCCTACCGACCAATCCGAGGGGGCTATCTCTCTGCCCACCGACTGGCACCTTGGACAGAGGTAGGCATGGTGACACTATGGAACTGTTACTTGGAGGGCTCTTTGTACACGTAGGAGGAGTTGATGGCTGAAGAGAACTTACCTGGTACCCAATTTCGAACCTATGGGGTGCTGACTGGAACCATATAATATCTCCTGGGTGCTTAAGAACCAGAGCCCCGGGTGTACGATCTCCTGCAGACCCTGATTACCTTTGGCAGTGGCAGGCTTCTGATTTCCTGGTTATACAAAGCTGCACTGGCTATGAGGATGGATCACTTACCAAAGTTAAGAGTCCAGTGGGAGAACCATATAGGTAGATCTATTACTGGGAAGGAGTGGGACCAGACCCTAGAGCGCACTTACTCTTACATGCAACACAAGGTTTAAATACACTCCATTCAATTACTTGCACTGTACATACCTCACACCCCATAGACTGAATGTCCTGTTACACACCACCGACTTTAACTACCCCAGATGCGTCCTGACCAATGCTGATTTTCTCCATATGGTATGGAGCTGCGGACCTGGAGGGAACCTTGGGCCGCTGCCAACTCCACACAGTAGAAATTTGCCGCCTTGGGTTACATGCATGGAAACCCGGAAAAACATGTTTGCAATAGGTTCCTGGACCTAGCAGTGGGAATAGCTCGCAGGGATATTGCTCGCCATTGGAAATCTCCCCAGCCACATCACCGGCAGTAGGTGGCAGACAGAGGTGGAGAATTGGGCCGCAGCTGATGGTGCAGCACTGAGGAATGCAGAGGGCTACATAGACGACCCGTTGTGGACTTGTGGGTTGAGTTGATCTTTAGTTTTTTGCACTACAACACCTAAATGGTGAAGGTGCAGGCCTGAGTCAATGATGGCACACTGCATCCTGGAACTGGCGATTTGAGAGACACTTTGAAGTCACGTCGCTGGGCGCTTGGCCGCGGGTGCTGGCGGGTTGAGGGATCCCTGGGGAGGCTTTGCCTTGATACCCGTCCCCTGTGACCTCCTCCTTTCCCCCAGATGTGGATGGGTTTGCCATCTCACGCTGTTACCTTTGCAAGACATAGACACTGATTAATGTCTATCATATGCACAAGCCCTACTCCATTATGATGTAGATGCCCGTCAGTGTTGACGCTTACTGAGGGTTGATATTAACCCGTTTGCTGCTGCTGTCGGCCAACGGCCGTCGCGAGCACTACCTCGGTAGTGCTGCGCACGTCCGTTGGCCGACGCGGCCCCGCCTGTTTAATAGAACGTTCCGCACTGGCGCGGAACGTTCGAAGCAGCAAACGGGTTAATAAACACAGTTGGTTTATGCAACTGAGGGTTGATGTTAGTAAACACAGTTGGTTTATGCATCCAACTACTTCGTAAATGTGCTTTGGATGTTAATGTATGTACGCTTCTACCTATCATAACCTCTGAAACCAATAAAGAGTTAAAAAAAATATATATGAGTTTTCGTGGCACTTATCAGTGGAAATTCAGGTTACCATTTGGCCTCACAAGACTAAAACCTGCTTCTTGTCATTTCAGATGTTTGTCATTGTAGTATTGAATTCAGCATATCACATGCATAATGCATTTATTGATCAGTTGAATTGAGCCACTGACCCAAGGCGTCATAAAATATTTCTGTCATTTCTAGACAGTTAATGGAGGCCAGCGAAGTAAATTGCATTGTGGCCCCCTCTTAGCTTCTTTCTCCTCTCATGATGGTGGACTTTGTAGAGCTTCATTCAAGTTCCAGTCATAAAGCCAGGTTAAGGGTAACCTCATTCAGGAAAACAATTTTCATGAAAGTCCACAAAAAGCTGCTTTGTTTCAGTAGCTAGGCCAGGCAGAAAGCTTCCTTGAGTAAAGATAAATGGGATACATTTCGATATTGGTCACAGAACACAAGATTAAGTCAGATGAAATAAACATGTAAAAGTGCCTGAATGATATAAAGATCATTAGCTTGATGGCTCAAGATGAGGTAGAATAAAGATGGGTAGAAATACGTGATGAAGAAATCATAACAAATCTTCCTAAATGTGAGGGGCCACAAATGTCTCATAAAGTCAAGTATGTTAGAAGACATTGTTTGGCAGCCTGTTGTGATGACACCCTCCTATTGGAACCCTTGAAACAAATGTATGTACTGGTTTTAACAGTCCAGTTTGGTGGGTATGTGGTGATAACCCCTTTCAGAAGAAAACCAACAAATGTTTTTTTTTTTTTTTTAAACATTTTTTTAAACAAAGACCAGTAAATATCCACTTGGCCAATTTTTGCAGGTATCTTCACAGATGGCTAATTAGCTTTTCAGGTATTGTCTCCCTGCATTGTTCAGACATCAGATTACATCTATTAATAGTCGATGTAAGAACTGTGTTGCTTGAAGGCACTTTACCAAGTTGCACTACTGTCTGCGATGAACAGTTTCAGAAAGTATTACAGGGCTCTGTGACAGTTCATGCTTTTCGAATAGTTTATACTTTAGCAGCTCTGATGGTTCTGCACCACATTCAATGCTGCTGGCAGCAGTGACAGGAACGAGCAGAGAAGAGATGAGTCATGGGCATCCATCACTAATTGGGGGTAGACTAGCAGATGCCATCTTATCTGTCTTATACACCTTCATTTTGGGGGACATGCCTGGTTAGGCCATGTCCCACAAACTTGTGATCTGTGACTTGGTCAAGCGGGTGTTGCTACCACTTTGCCAAGGCCTGAATGACTTTCTTAGGGGACACGTCTATTGCCTCTGACATGGGTCAACCCCCCCTTTGACCCGACTACCACTAACCGACAGCCTGACACTCATTAGTTTGGTTACAGAAGATCATCTTAGGCCATATTTATTAACAAAAGCATAGATCTTAAAATTCTTGAAATCAGATTGCTTGTTTACAGGATTGTTACGCTTACTCCTTTCCTGAATACATAATCAGCTAGACATCGAGTTACCTACAACCCACTCTTTCCCTGTGCATCAAAACCTTTTTCTGAAGTCATGGTGCGCCGTTCCAACTGGTCCTCCTGGCACCCCCAACCCACCTCGGAGCAAAAGAAGTCTGCTCTTATGCAAACCCAATCGTTATTCACTTATGCTAGAGGCCCTTCCCCCTCCTGCCCCCCTCCCTACTCCTCTACACCCCCCCCCTAAGAGCAAACTACCTGGGGTACACCCAGCACCAGCTGGAGAGATTGCCTGTGCAACCAAGCTGTAACTTGGTCCTCTTCCACACAGTTTTATCTCCCATCCCATAGGGTCACCGACCAGTAGAGCAAAGAGCATGCATGGAAGGCTAGTAAGGGATGTGTAAGTGACTGACCTGATCTCCAGTAAAAATGCAAGGTTGTAGAAATGCTGCAAACTGTTATTCTGTGTGCCTTACTACTTTGTGGGATGCCAGTGTTACCAGAAGTCTCCCCGCTAACCATGAATTCACGCTTCCCCAATATGACAAAAGGCAGAGAACTTAACATGACTTATTACCTGCGAGGAACAAAGTGAGCCTTAAAACAATCGGTATACACCCTAGAAAATCGGTAAAACAAGGTGTGTGTGGGATATAAAGTAATCCCCTGCCCGTAGCGGGCTCTGAGTGGGGGCTGTGATGTCACTGTGGCTGGAGGCAGCAGCACGGCAAGGAAGGGTAGAAACATGGAGACTGGGACCTACCTCACTGTGCATTTTAATGGTGGTGACTGAGACTACTCCCCCGTTGCTGACAGTCGTTGCAAGACTCCCTCAGGACGAGAGCACTGGAAGCAAGGTGGCGGGCCAGATCAAAAAGGCAAATGCCTACTGACCCATCATCTGCACTCACTGGCCCCACTGTGACCTCCATAATGTCGGCTCTCCCGATTCTGGGGTAGAGCCTTAGGAAATATGGAGGGGACATGTTGATTGCCTTTGACACGCAAAACCTCCCTTTCATGCGCCCACTGCTACCAAATGACAGTCTGAGACCCGTTTGTTGTTTTTGCTTGGAGTATCATCTCGGCAAGGGGGGGGGGGGAATAATTATTAACAAAAATGTATCTCCTCAAATTCTTTATCACATAAGCACTTTTATTTACAGGATTGTTGTTCAAATTCCTCACACAAATACATAGCTATACCTCAAGTTACCTAAAGCCCCATTCCTCCCTGTGCATCAAAACATTTTTGTGAACTTATGGTTTGCATTTTCATGTGGCACTGCCCACCCTTCTAGGTCCACTACAGGCCCCACATCCGAGCAAAAGAAGTCTGCCTTTATGAGAACCCAAGCTCTATTCACTTATGGTAGAGGCTCCTCCCACTGAGACCCATATGTTTTTGCGTAGAGAATATCACCTCGGCCCATATTTTTGTAAATTCTTTTTATTGAAGTTTCAAAAACAGAGACAGAAGAAACAAACAATTGGCATTGCAGGTCATGTCAGAGTACAGTATACATTGCATTTCAAATATAATCGTTTTAGTGTAGAAGCTTTAGCCGCACAATGCCAAAACCAATGGGGTGATGATGGTCAGGAAGAGGGGGAAGAGGAGACCACTCAGCAGGATTGGAATGGAATCGAATCTTATATTAGCGTCATCAGCCAGGTGCCCAGCAGCCCAAAGTTCTCAACACAGGAGGCACTCCATGCGGCAGACAGAGCATCTGCTAATCTGCCCCCTGTATGTCAGGAGGAGTGTCGTCAACTCTTTCCCCACCTCGCATACCTAAGTATAATTCATGGTGGGACCAGATATCTTTAGGCCCGTGAACTCAGCGGCATCAGTTCGCAATAAGCAATTTAGTTGTTCTGGCAGTACACCCCATCTTTGATCCAATTATCTTTCTGCAGAACCGGGCGGCGACCAGAGTGCGTTACCACTCCAAGTTTAGCCAGAAGTAGCAGGAGCACAGTCAACTTCTGCAACTCTGGAGGGGCTTCTCTGACGTAGCCTAGCAGCGCAACCTGGGGAGTTTGCTCCAGCTGCAGGCCTGTGATGTCTGCAATGGTGTCAAGCACGTTGTGCCCTAACCTCCCCACTCCTGGGTAGCTCCAGGTCAAGTGTAGCAAATCGGCACATGGTGCCGAGCAGTGGGGGCAGCATGCATCGTCTGAGTCCCAGCCTATGCATTCGCTCTGCGGTGTGATAAAGTCTATGTAGAAACTAAAAGCTCACTAATCGCAACTGATAGTTTGGTGATAATGCTCGGGCTTGAGTGCAACAGAAACACCACTGTTCCTCTGGGATGGGAGCTGTAAGGGCTTCGGCCCACATCTGTCTTGCGCCCAGAGATACGCACTGGCGCCATTGCCTGCATGCCAGCGTAGTCTGGTGATGAGTCTGCACGTGGACCGGTCCACAAGGCGGGATGGTGAATTAATGGAATAAAGGGAGCTAAAAGGTCATCCATTCGGGCTCGCTTTCGCGTTTCGTTCCATGGCCAAGGGAGATGGGGCAGTGTGGTCATGCTCGGGCGCTGTATTAGCTAGATACGGTGTAGGATGAAGCCAGCAATGCATGAAGTGCGCCTGTGCGCTGTAAAAGTAAAAGTTCATATCCGACGCAGCCAGCCTGCCCTGCTTGAAGGGGAGTGCAAGTACCTCCCATGCATTTCTGGGCTGTTTCCTTGCCCACACAAGTGTCACCAAGTGTTACTGGATATTCTGCCTAAAGCATGAACAGGTAGTTGAATTTGGGCAATGCGATCATCTTTGCCAGGGCCAGTCTGCCATACATTGAGAGTGGCAGTTTCACCCAGACATCCACCTGCCCCTCCAACCAGTCCATCAGACAACCATAGTTTGATCGCCAAAGGGTATGTATCCAGGTCTCAGCTCCACCAGATCCGCACGTATCTCACCGGCTTATTCACCAAATGCAAGGGGCACTCCGAAGCAACCTCCTGGGTCCCGACATAAGTGGAAAAAATCACAGATTTATGGTAATCCCAGAGTGCCCACCAAATCTAGTAAATTCCCTGATCAAGGGATCCAGGCTCACTGGGGTTTTTGATGTACAGAGTAACATCTGTGTACCTAGATACCAAAACAACTCTGGGTGTAAAAACCAGGCCTCAGTGGTAGTGATGTTGTCTGAGACTGGCCTCAAGGGGCTCAATTGCAATGGCAAAAATGATTGGTGACGGGGGCACCACTGGCAAGTGCCGTGGGAAACCGGGAAAGGAGGTGTGATCATCTCATTGACCCGAAGGCGAACCACGTGTAGTGCATAAAGAAGTCCAATCAGTCTGGCAAACCCAGGTTTGATACCGAGCCAGGACAGTAGCGCAAACGGGTACGGACACTCAAGCCAATCAAATGCCTTGGTGGCATCCAAGAAAATCGCACCATCACTGAAAGTGGGTTCAATGGTTTGCAGCACTGTGAAGAAAGTATGAAGATTGTGGGACGTGGACCACCCAGGCACAAATCCAGACTGGTTCGGCCATACTATAAGCGGTAACAGCGGGAGGAGGCCGGAGGCTATCAGCTTAGCAAGGATCTTGTTGTCCATGTTAATCATGGATAATGATCTATATGACTCAACACCTATGTGGATCTTTGTCAGGCTTCAAAATGGTGACAGTCCACGTTATTCGTAGGAAACTGGGCAGCACACCCTTATTTAGTGACTCTTCGCACATAGAAAGGAGGTGCGGAGCCTGGAGGGGGCAAAAGACTGGGCACACACTATATAAAATACAGCGGTAAGGCCATCGAGGCTAGGGGCCTTGTCACTGGGCATTGCGCTTATCACCTTTATGATATCCTCTATTTTGAACAGCTCTTCAAGGAACTGGCGGTGCCCGTCCTCTAATCAATACTATACGGAGCGGCATTTCGCCCCAATGCCAGTCGCACAGCGAAAGCGTAAATATGCAATGCTTCTTCTGCGTAATACACTCGTCCGTATTGTTCAATTATATCAATATTTAGCCCCAATGTTTGAAATGCTTATTCATGTACTTATTAAATCCACATGTAAGGTGTCATGCTGCTTTCAAAGGCTTCCAATGTTCGAGATGTGCCCATCAGGACCTCTTTCAAGAACACGACGAAAAAACGCATGGTTTGTCCTGAGCAGTTTTCTTTTATTTCAACCCAATGCATTTCGGGCTTTTACAAGCCCTTCTTCAGGGGTAACTGCAAATTACAATATGTAAAAAAACACCATTACTACATTGTCCTTTTATGTCACATGTAACATAATCCGTGCTACCCTTATTTAATTGATTAAACCGTGATAGAATCTTAAAACAAACCCCTTCCCATTCCGTGTGGATGTTTAAACTAATAAAGAATCAAATACATAATCGATCCCCCAGTACAAAAATAATCTATTTGCACCCCTAAACTGTGCAATAGTGAATAATCCATCCCAAAATCCTGCCAACTGCTACACCTCTTCCTCACAACATAACACTCCCGAGTCAACCCCTCTCTTCTCCAGCCTTTCCTATCTCTCCCCACTGTCACACTCCTTCCACCTACAATCAATCGTACTCATCTCACTCTCATGACTCTCCCCTCGCGAACTCTCCCGCATTCACACTCTCCAATTTCCCCCTACCTCCACACTTAAACCTCTTCAACTCTAGCACGCACGCAACATTCTACAGCCACCCCAACCACTACTCATCACATACCTGCCAAAACTGCATCCATCTTTCAACTCGACATCCGCCTCCATGAAAGTGTAACCTCCCCCACGTGACCACCTGTTTTAAACCGCAAACCAAGGACCAAACCCCTCCCTCCTGAAAGCAAAGTAATTAACCACCTGACGCTGCCTCCACTCCCTAAAGCAACCCCTACCTCACAAACTACAGCTCCCATAACCCTCTAGGTTTCCGTGAACAGAATAACTAATCTAAAAAAACTATTGACTGAAAATGCAATTTCGTGAAAACATTACTCAATATTAATCACATGTGGAAAACAACAATGTACAGAGCGTAGATCTAAATGCCATGGCGTGTCAGGTGGTTAATTACTTTGCTTTCAGGAGGGAGGGGTTTGGTCCTTAGTTTGCGGTTTAAAAAGGTCAATAAGCTTGTTATCCTCTTATTAGATTGTAGCACAGCAGCTTCATTAGGGTGAGAGCATCTAGAATCGCTAGATCCCTCTGCCAGGGGGTCCAAGACCACATTAAAATCTCCCCCACACCCCCAAAGGACCAGCCCGGGGCCAAGCGTGCCTGCCAGTCTCCGGACTACTGTAAAGAAAGCTTGTCTACATTGGGGCCATTAATGAATAAGAGTTTATTTGGGTGACCCTGCAGTGTGTCTTAGAGTATCACGTAACGGCCCTTTTTAGAACACTTTCGTGCCTTTATTTGGGGTAAGCCGATTGTCATTCGAACAGACCATCGACCCCTCGTGAGAATTTTGACCACTGAAGGTAGTATTGGAGCCTCAGCCAGATTGGCTAGAATTTCAGTGAGGATGAAAGAATTTGTGTACAGGATTGTTTACGTGCCAGGTAGGGACAACGTAGTTGCTGACTGTTTGTCTAGATTTCCTCTTCCCTTAGAGGATTGTGTGGATGACCCTTGGGGCAATTATAGTATTGCTTTCATTCAGGATTCTGGAACCCCTGCCATTTCCAAGATGGAGTGGCTGAAGGAACAGAACAGGGATAAAGTGTTACAAATGGTGATGGAGTACATATGCAAGGGGTGGCCTAGGAAAGATAATATCACGGATGAGTTGAGACCGTTTTGGGAGGTGAGAATGGAGTTGTCTGTGGATAAAGATTTGGTTTTGAGAGGTGATGGGGTAATTCCACCTAAAGTTGTACGGAATAAGGTGTTGTGGCTATGCCATGAAGGTCATTTTGGAGTAATAAGAACTAAGTTGGTGGTTAAGGGTATTTTCTGGTGGCCGAAAGTTGATTCTGAGGTTGAGAGGTTCATTAGGGAATGTACTGTTTGCAATTCAGCAGATAAATCTTTAAAAACGCTGAGACCTCCCATGTGCGAGGGCATAATTCCCAGCCTTTCTTGGGAGATAGTTGCAGTGAATATTTTCGGACCTGTTGGTGAGGAAAAGGAGTTTGGTTTGGTGGCCATTGATTTATTTTCAAAGTGGCCTGTTGTCAAAATGGTGGAAAGTGTGAATACTGGCACTGTTTTAAAGTTCCTGGATAAGTTGTTTGTAAGAGAAGGATTACCAGCTTGTATTGTAAGTGATAACGGAGTGCAGTTTACCTCTAAGGAGGCTAAACTTTATTTTGAGAAGTGTGGGATCAAACACAGAACTACTTCCCTGTATAACCCAAGTGGGAATGGCGTTGTGGAACGATTTAACCGGGTTGTAAAGGGTGTAATACAGGCTGCTGTAAATAAACACTTGGACTGGAAACTTGAAATCAACAAAGCTGTTTGGACTTACAGAGTGACTACACATGCTTCCACAGGGTGGTCTCCTTTTGTTATTATGAGGGGTGGGAAACCCAGGTGCAAATTTAGTCCTGGATGGTTGGTAAAAGGTGGAGTGCAGGAATGGTCTCCTGAGGATGTGAATTTTTTTTTAGTTCAAATCCATGAGGCGAGTAAGGTGTATTATGATGAGTCGGGGTACCAAGGCAACTAGTGTGGAAGTAGGAGATTGGGTCCGCATTAAAAAACCTGGTAAGGTTTCCAAGGGTTTGAGTCAGTTTGAGGCACCTCAAGAGGTGGTGGAGTTGTTCAACAATGCAGTGAAATTAAAGGATGGTAAGGTATGGAACCTAAAAAGAGTCGCTTTTGATCTCAACCCAGAACATGGCGTACATGATGAGGTGTGTTCACCCTATGGTAATGCTTTTAATTCTGATTGGGTTGAAGATTATTTTCATTCCAGTACAGTCCAATCTAGTATGTCTTCAGATGGGTGTTTGGGTGCCGAGTGCGTTGAGAGCAACCAAAGTTCCTTGGATGAGGGAAGTATGATTCAGGGAGAGTTGCATCATCCTGCTATTCCAGCTGACACCATTCCAGCTGAGGGTACCAACACCAATGAGCTGGATGAGTGTGAACCCTCTCTGTGCAGTGGAGAGGAAGAGGTCATCGGAAATAGGAAGAGAGTTCTTCCGGGATGGTTAAAGGATTATGTAGTGTGAACTTTAGTCTTTCGCTTACATTTATTGTATTTGGTTATTGTATTAAGTTTCCTTTTTTATTTTTCCCGCTTTTCTCTCGTTTTTTTTTTTTTCCTTGTCTATTGTAGGGGGGGGGATGTGTTGTCTTATGCTTCTTTTGGAATTGTATGTATGACATGATGTTGGAGCATGCTAGAATGTTGAGTGGGTGGTGTTCTAGATGTGGGAGAGCGTCTACGGTTGTCCTGGAGGACAGTTGTTACCCTGGCTCTCACCTGTTTCCTATTACTGTATCTTGGAATAAATCCTTCCTTACTTCTCCTACAACATCGTCTCTTTCGTCATTACAGGCCCTTCTTGTCCATAAAATTTGCAGCGTAAGCCGGGGTGGGCCCTTCCAAATAACTATAGATTCCCCCCCTCCAGCACACACGTAATTTTAGTACCGTGCAGTATGTCGTTCCCCAATCTATCAGGTGCGTCATCTTAGGTTAAGTCGGGTGCAGCTCCTGAAAGAACCAAATATATGTGCCGTTTTGCTGCAAGTATGCCAGGGCAAGTCGCGCCTTGCCTCTATGATTCAAGCCGCGGGCATTCCATGTTACACATGTCAGCGGCACTATAGCAACTCCGCCGTAAACCTAGCGCGTGGGAATGCCAGGTCAGTGCTCGGTGGGCACTTAGCCGCTGGGCTAACGGCTGCTTGCAGAGTGGTTGGGACAAGAGAGGAAAAGGGAAGAAAGCAACAAACACCTATTGATCTGTGATAAACTTTAACCCCAAACATTTTCCACCCAGATCCCACTTCAGCCTTCCAACCGGACCAAATGCAGCCAACCTACCCCAAACAGGGCCTCAACAGGCCATATAGGGCAACAAACCAGGGAAACATCCCAGAGGGGCGAAGTAGAGTCCCGGCTCACTCTCCGCTGTAGAGTAGCTGGGTGGCCGGAGGAGCAGTAATGGAGCAATCTGTGTCCGTCCAGCCGGCAGACACTTGGCGCATGTCTAAGCTGCAGTTCAAACCCGGGCTCCCAAACAGTAAATCATAACAGGCCAGGAAAGCTTATCGATGGCTCGCAATGGTAGCGCGTATCTGGTCAGCGCGCAGCATGTGTCGGTGTTTAATTGCTGTCGCTGATTGGTCCGATGCAGCACTGCTGGATTCAGGTTGTTGCCGAGTCGCCGCCAGAGGGATGCCTTTAACGTACTTGACGGCTGCTTTGGGATCGGTGAAATACGTAGACTTCCCAGCGTGAAAAATGTGCAATTTAGCTGGACACCGCAGGGAATATTTGGCGTCAGTCTTTAGAAGGGAGCGCTTGAAAGGCATGAAATCTCTTCTGCCTGCCTGTACAGCCACTGAAATCAGGATAAAAGGATACAGTTGCCCTGATAATTGTGCGTTTGTTGATGTCATGCAGGACCATATCCCTGTAATTTAGAAGACTGGCTATTATGGGATGGGATGGTGTCCCGGGACGGGGTTTGCTAGCCCAGGGATCTGTGCCCTCTCCACTGTCAGCACACCAGAGAGTGCTTCCCCAAAAAGCACTCGAAGCATAGTCTCTACATAGTCCTCCATGCACCCCACTGCGGTGGACTTGCGTACACCAGTTTGCTTCAGTATGTTCCTTCGGGAGCGTGCCTTGAGATCCTCATTTTTGCTCCAGCTGACAATTTCTCACCTGTTTCTGTGCTGTCGTTCTTCACCGCCAACGAGCAAACCTTTATCTGGGTGATGCGTTCACCATGGCTGTCAACTCTTTCCTTGAGGCGGTCAAATCCGTCAGTCTGCAAATCAGTTTTGGTGTGAAGGGCAGTCAGGCTGTGCTTCAGGTACAAGAACATTGCCGGATGTCTGGCTCCTGAGAGGGGCCCTCTCCGCCTCTTAGGCATTTCGGCCGATCTTCTCCAGACATGTCTGCTATGCACATCTGCCTGCGTTGATCAAAGGAAAGCTTTGCCTGCTTTGAGTCAGCCTTCCCCATCCTGAGGTACAGGGGGGGGGGGGCCTCTCCCACCAAGTTGCTATCACCTGAGTTCAAGCCCACACACCACCACTAGGTCCCTCCTCACCCTAGGCAGTGAGCACCAGGGGGGCACGAGCAGACCCTGTGCTCCTGCTAATTAAGGAGGAAGGCCAGCCACCCGAGGGGGAGACAGCAATGTCCAAGTTGAAGGAAGCAATATCGGTCAGTGGAGTAGGCCCCGCCTCTCCCTGGCAGATCTGGTCAGGGGCCACAAGCAGGCCAGCAGTCACTAAGGCAATTGCACTTGGTGTCAGGACCTTTTCTTTTTCTCAGAGTAAGCCGAGGTTTAGCACCATTCAGGCCCCAATGGGCCTCCAGCCTACATGGGCCTCTGCCTGCAGCTGAGCAACATGCATGCGGGCATCGAATGGGGAGAGAGTCACCAGCCCAGGCCGTTGGGGCCTCCCCACACACTTCCACTTTTTTGGCCTGCACAGTGCTCCCACCGGCCAACTCCAATATCGGGCCAAATGTATTAACAAAAACGTATCATTAAATTCTTCCCCTTTTATTTACAGGATTGTAATTCAAATTCCTTACATAAATACTAAATACAATGCTATACATCCATTTACCTACAACCCAATCCCTCCCTGTGCATCTAAACATTTTTGTGAACTTATGGTTTGCCTTTTCATGTAGCACCCCCCATCCTTCCGGGCCCACTACAGGCACCACATCGGAGCAGAAGAATTCTGCTTTTATAAGAACCGAAGCTCTGCTTTTATAAGAACACAAGCTCTCTTTACTGATGATGGAGGTTACCCCTCCACCATCATCCCTGCCCTGCATCTTTCACCAGTCCAAAGGGCCACAGCCATTGGCGCTTAGAGCAGTCATGGAAAACTGGTAAGAGTCATATAAGCCACTGACCCAACCCCCAGTAAAGGTACAAGGTTTTAGAAATGCTGCAAACGCCCCTTTTCAGTCCTTTTGGTATTCTATGTACCTTACTCCTTGTGAGATGCCATGGTTACCATAAGTACCCCCACCATCAATTAATTCACCCCACCACAGGCAAGCATGGTTCACCTACTAACTGCCACCCATGAAATCCCAGCCAGGAAAAACGATTCTGTCCTTAGCACCACACAAAACAAGCATTTGCAGTGCAATAGGTCTCGCATGTACGCAGGTTTAAGCTATTGGCATTGTAAATGACAATGCCTTTTATTTATGTTTTAAAAACAAAAATAAAAGGCATTGTCATTTACAATGTCAATAGCTCAAACTTGCGTAAATGCGAGACCTATTGCATTGCAAATGCTTGTTTAGGTAAAAGTGCCTGCCTTTCATCACAACAGAAGCAAGCCTCGCGTGAGGTGCCTGGCTCCAGCCCCACCTGTGCCCCTCCTCTGAACTTTCTGAGGCTGGGGGGGTTGGGCCGTGGTTGCTGCAGAGGCAGAGCTTGTGCAGTGTTGCTGTTCGGGACACCGAGTGAACTTAAGTCAGGGGCAGAGGGAGGCATAAGTAACACGTGGGGGGCTGCAAAATAATTAAGTAAACCAGCGTGGCCGCTAAAGTGAAAGCGGACCGCGCTGCAAATAAACAAAAAAAAAACATTAAACAAAATAGTGCTCACAGCCAAGATAAAGCAGACCGTGTAACATGCCGAGTAAAAGGTCCAGTCATTATGGGCGGTAACAAATGGAGACAAGGTGGTACCAAGGAGGGACTAGCACGCCTATTTACCAATCAGAAGTCCGCATTTAAGAATGACAATGGCACAAAGCCAATGACCAATATGGGCGGAGAGTGGGCGGGGCTTCTAGTGCATACCCTAATACAGCATGCCTCGCAGAGCGAGCAGCGCATGTGCGCTGCCGTTAGGCTCGACCTAAAAACAGGGATGCTCTGGGACATGTTGATAATGCTCCAAAGGAAAACAGTTGCAGCCCCCAACCTAGGACAGCCACAGGAAGGCGGAGGTGAGAGTGTCAAAATTGCACCAGGCTACTGTGAGAAAAGCGCTGTAGCATATTTTAGAGCACCCTTTTATTTAAACGGAACACTTAGTCCCCAGCAAGCGCCTGTAAAGTGTGGGTCCTGCTTACTGCGGAAACATGGGAGCCGCCAATACCTTTATTTTTTTTCCCCAGAAATTCAGTTGAAGCATGCCAAATTGAAAGGGTACCGCAATGCCATTTTAAAAAAAAAAATTATATAATTTTTTTAAAAAGAGCGAATTTCCCAAGTGCGTGTAGTACGGTGCACTACAAATTCAACCAAATTTGGCCCACCATGGGACCTGCGCTATGGCTGGAAGGGCAGGCTTGGGAGCTGCAAACCCAGCTGATGGCAGGAAGCACGTGGGAACAAAATAATCCCCTTCCTGCATAGGCATCTGTGTGGGAGCTCCAGGATAGAGGTGGTGGGAAAGTGAAGGACGGGAACAAAGAGACTAAGCCCTAGTTTGCTGTACACTTTAAAGGTGGCGGCTGAGGCCCAGTAATCTCAAGACTCCCACAAGACCAAGAAACTAGAAGCGAGTGGTGCGCCAGATCAAAGAGTCTAATGCATACTAGCCCGCTAGCTTGCTCTCACCTGGCCCATTGTGCTCTCCATAACGCTGGCTCTCCCTATTCTGAGGGAGAGTCTTAGAACAGAGTGTTGAAAATAACTTCGAGTCTGCTTTATTTACAAGAAACGACTGACCAGTCCCCTCAAGTTGAAGCATTATTTAAAGTGTCAAGGAAGTCTGGATCTATAGCAGATTTTCAGAATATTCATACAAGCATCCAGTATCTAGAGCAGTTGATTCCCAAAAGTCTAAAACCTGAACAGATTTTTAGATCGTCACTAAAGGTAGCTGGGGAGTTTTTAATTTGGAATCTTACATGTTTCTCATAGAACTTTTTAACGTGCCTTTACCCAAGAACTATTTCTTATTTGACGATGCCTTTTAATCTACAGAAGAAAGGGGTTTCAGTGGGCGTGTGCTTTGCCCCAGGTGTCGCCATTCCCTACATGGACAACGTTTTAACTATTCAGATTTTAACATCCAATAATACTTACTTCCAAAATATTTGGAAATAATAGACGGTCTTATTCATCTGAAGGGGGTTTACTGATTCCCTCACAAACTTCATTTACTGGTTGAACAACACACTCTAGCACTTAAACTTTACTTTTGTCGTTAAGAAAGATGATCATCCTTTTTTCGACTTTACCATTAAGGTATGCAGTGGTAAATTAGGAATCTCACTATATCAAAAACCCACTGAATGTAATTCACTCCTCCTATACTCAGGCACCACCCTTGGGATCCATTTTTCGTACGGCCAGTTCCTACGTTCACGTTCCTACGTGTACTTGGGACCTGAAAATAGAAAGCAGATTTCTTCTGAGAGGCAGCTGTCCTATAACAAGCATTTGCAATGCAATAGGTCTCGCATTTACGAGAGTTTGAGCTATTGGCATTGTAAATGACAATGCCTTTTATTTATGTTTTGGTTTTTAAAACCTAAATAAAAGGCATTGTCATTTACAATGCCAATAGCTTAAACTATCGGAAATGCGAGACCTATCGCATTGAAAATGCTTGTTCTACAGGTGTCAATAAAATTGAGAATGTCTTGGGGTGATTCAATTTGCACCGTACTGTACACCTATATAAAACAAGCATTGGCATAGCCAATAGGTCTCGCCTTTGGGACCTTATAAGTGTTTAGCCATGCAACAGTTGCATAACTAAATACTTATAAGGTCCCAAAGCGAGACCTATTGGCTACACCATTTGCTTGTTACTTTGCAATATCGCGGCACCCGCGCTTTACTTTAACATTAAAGTAAAGCGCTTTAACGTTAAAGTAAAGCGCGGTGCCGCGATTTATAGCAAAAGTAAACAAATAGAAACCAGCATTGGCACGGCCGCGAAAGTGATCGCGATGCACTTAATGACCCATGACGGAGGAAATACAGATGGCGGCTGCGCGCGTGAACGCAAGCTGGTCGCCAGCAAAAGCCACTGCTGTTTGCACTTCCAAAACCCGCTTACTAAAACTCTCGCCGAGATCAGCGCTAAGCGCTGGCTCAGGCGAGACCTAAAAAGCAATTGAGGAAATGTTTCTCTTAGTGGCCGGCCAATCAGTCCTGCATCCCTACCACTCGCTGACACGCTGAGAAAAATTATTCCAGACAGATTTATTAAGTGCCAGGAGTACGAAGATGCATCCTTCCCAGCAAGCCTAATAACTGCAGTAAGAGAGGTGGGAATGCATCAGTGCAAATGTAACCCTTAAATTAAATTTAGGATCCCTATACCTCCCTCTATTATGGCCAGTGCTCTTCTATGTACTCATTTGCGCCTCTTCTCTGAAAAAAACATGCAGGTTGAAGATCAGGGTGCTCATTTCTACTTTGAAGGAAATAAGGTTTGTTTTCACCCCAAGGTTTCCACGTCAAATGACTATGCATATAAGACTTAGGAGTGTTGTGAAATATGACTCGTACTGTTCCACTTCTCAGCCACCTTCTTTGTGTAATGCATTTTGCTGTGCTACAAGTATAAATACAACTACAAAACAATGTAAAATATTAAGACCCCATGATTTTTCTTTCAAAGGAAAAAACTGTTTCTATCTCCAGCTCTCTAAATTAAATTTGAATGAAGACGAGTATTGGTGTTTTGTTGTATTTAGAGAGTCACAGGGCTTCCATGCTGCATATTTGCGGATGAGGAGTAGAAGTGATGATAGCACTTTCATTCCTGCTTTTTCTCCTCCTGGAAACGTTAAGTAGCATGTGTTGCTCGTGGTTTTTTTGCAAAGTGAAACGATTGGGCAAAGAGCGTGCAGAAAATACGCACTGGCTAAGGGACTAGGCCTCACATTTAGGACCCATTGGCTTTGCCAGTAAGGTTTGCCGATGCTGTGCAAAATCCGTCAAATTAATTTTTTTAAAAGGCACGATAACTGGGCACTGATTGTGGCCACTGCACATACATGCCTGACCATGTATGTGCGACCTACAAAATAATGCGGTGCCATTTTTATTTTTTCATTTACCGATCCAAGATGGATCAGTAAATTTAAAAAATGAAATCTGAGTAGCACAGAAGTGCTTTTTGTAAGGCAGAGGCTCCAAATAACAAAAGGTAATAAAAAAAATTAATTAAGCACGCAGGGGTCAACAGAGAAGTGGGTAGGGGAGTAGGCAGGGGGAAAGCAACAGGAAGTGAGTGGGGGGGTGGGGTGGCAATGGAAACGCTTGAGGTTGGGCTAGGGGACGTCCCAAATAAAATATTACAAATTCCAGGGATGGCTAATGACGAGGTTGGGGTGAGGGATAAGAAAGCAACACAGAGCAAGCTGGAGAGTGGGACGGGTGTTTGGGGGAAGGGAAACAGCACACAAGGGAGAGCTAGAAAACAAATGCAGTCTCCTGGAGTACTGAAAGAACAAGCGCCTCACCTTAAATACATTTTTAAGCTCCGATTAGTCAGTGAATTCAGCCAGGCTGCTGAGGAGCTGTCCAGTATCATCAGCAAGAGGGAAGCAGCCTAGAGGCATAACGCGCCTGGCTCGGCAGAGTGTGGAAGGCAGGTGAAGTATTGGCACCCCACAGCTGGCCTGGCTACCGCTGCGCCCGTGTGCCGTCCTTGCCCTCCGGCTGCCTCTAGCAGCCCGGTTTGCTGCTGCTTATGCCCCGTGCAGCCCTCCACACTTTCACCCATTGTCGGCGGCATCGCTCCCAGCAACATTGTAAATAATGGTCACATGGTTGCTGGGATCGAATCATGACTCGCTAGGGGGCCGTTGCGATTTGTTTAAAAAAAAAAAAAATTAAATTGGTAGCGAGAACGGGAGATAAGTGCGCGGTCGCCATGAATACAAAGCTTGGCGTGCCGCCACTTTATAAAAACATATAAATTTGAAAAGAAAAGCATTTTGGCACGCGCGATAAAGTTGCGCGGCCGCCGTATGATATTGTTTTTTTATTTAAATAGGTAGCGAGAACAATTTTGTTAGTCTCGCTGTCCCCACCTCTGTCTTAGCTGATGCCGGGGCAGAAGGGAAGAGCCGTGGCTAACGCCGAAGCGACAGATAAGTGTGCGGCCGCCATGAATACAAAGCTTGGCATGCCGCACTTTATAAAAACATATAAATTTGAAAAGAAAACATTTTGGCGGCGCGCGATAATAAAGTTGCGTGGCCGCCGTATGTGCTTTATAAAACAAGCTGTCGCCATTGCCAAAGCAGAATGAAAAAAACATAGTGCTTACTGACTAAATGAAGGAGACAGTATAACGCCGCAAGTAAAAGATCCAGTCCTGATGGGCGGTCCCAAAAGGAGACAGGGCGGTAAAAAGGAGGGACTAAGAAGCCTCATTATCAATCGGAAGTCAGCCAATGAAAAATAGGGGCGGGGCTTCCACCCCACTTCTAAAATATACTCTAATACAGCATGCCTCGCAAATTGAAGCAGCGCGTTGCACTGCAACGCTACGCGAGACCTAAAAATTATTGGACAGAGGCTATTCCAGATGCTTTGTATAATATTAATAATTAGTCTGTACAGCCAAAAGAAGCGTCCCGGTGCTACCAGAAAAAGTATCTTCAGGCACTAAAAGAAAAATCTGAGAATCAGAAGATTAATTAAAAAGAAAAGTCTTTAGCTTCTTTTTGAAAATAGCTTCAAAGTATTTCTAAAGCCTTCAAACCGACTTTGTATTTTCCTTCAGAAGAACTACTAACCCTACACGTAAAAGCAAAGAACACTTGAATTCCTTAGATGACTATGTTTAGTCCCTGCACCAACTAAGTCATAAAAATCATTACAAACACTGGTCCATATTACAGACCAGTGATTTGTTCACTGAACCACTGTTTTTCTCACAAAAGAAGTAAAAACCTCCAAGACCATTTAGTGAGCACTATGAATCTGGAACCATTTATCAATTCAACAACTAATTCTCATCGGAGTGTTTAGCTCCGTTATGAGGACACTGTATATGTTAGAACTGTTCAGTTTGTGGCCACAGCACCAATACTAAAGTGTTCAGACATGGTACAGTAACACCGACCTTAGAACAGTACACCTATTGCAACTCTTCCAATGTGATATACGCCATTTGGTGTCCCTGTGAACTGATTTATATTGGTCAAATCTCATAAAAGAGATGACCATGTATAATCCAACACAAAAGCAGAATTCGCTGTAAGACTTGGAATGCGCCACTTGTTCCATGCTTTATTTCCAACAACCATACTGAAAATGATCAGTAGATGTGATTTGGTAAACAAGGGGTTTAATACCATTGATGATTGAAGCAAAATGGTTTGTCTGTATGCCATGTTCCACTTTTTGGACAGTAAAATCTGCCACTAAATGCAAATTAAGTTATTATTTTCACCTGACTGCCTCCTTTTCACGTATTTGTTGCTCTATGATTTTTCCACTGATTGATTTCCATCATTTACTTTATTCGTCTCCCCCTTTACAATCCTATTTTCTGCATTAATTTAATGTTGCACAATCATTGATTTCGTCATCCTTAACCGATCACCTCGGTTGTTTGCATTTCCCCTCTCCTCTATTGAAATACACTTCACCCGTCAACACGTTAGATTGTGTTAACATGTTGGTGTCTGACTTGTTCCCTCGCCATAGTGGTTCCTGAAGCATAATTTGACCCGCTCAACGCTCTTACATGTCAGGCATCAAAATGTTATGTGATGATGCTGCACTTTCACATACAGCAACTTTTGTAGGCCCCTGCGTTCTTTTTCCTGTGAAACTGCTTTTTGTCCTCTCTAGCTACAAAATTAGTGCTGGTACCTGGCCTAGAGCATATACTATAGAGCCATTGTACGCTAGTATGGTTCCGGCCATCCGCTGCCGACCTTTTCGGATGACCTCTCAGTGTAATTCTTATAAATTACATAACACGCTCCAACCATTCATTTGTGAGTCCCTTTGCCTCGTCTTCACACTCTTTTCGAACACCTGCCTAGTACCAGTACCCTCCCTCCCTTTAATTCTTTATGAACTTTAAATCATATAGCAAGCATACAGCATGTTGGGGCGAAAATGTCCTCTGCGTGGATATGGACGTGTACCCCTGCCTTGAGCGTCCAATTGTGTTGTCTGGTGTCCTAATGTGATTTTTTGTTGTTGATTTTTTTAAAAAACATTTTTTTTATCACAGTCCAATTTACCCCACTCTATTCCAAATCACTCCAAACTCTGCTGCAATCTATCCAACTCCTCTCAACTCTAATCTATCCCACTCTACACCACTCCACCAGAATCTACCCCACTCCAGTCTACCACAATCTACCCCACTTCACTGTACTCCACTCAAATCTGCTCCACTTCAGTTTACCCTGCTCCAATTTACCCCATCTACCCCACCCCAGTCTACCCCACTCCACTCTACCCAAATCTGCCCCACTTCGCTTCAGTCTACTCCACTCCAGTCTAACCTACTCCACCCCACCTCAATCAACCCCACCCCGGTCTACCCTACTCCAATTTACTCCCATCTGCTCCACTCCACTGCAATCTATCCCATCCCACTCTACTCCAATCTACCCTACTCCGCTCTACCCTATTCCACTCCAATCTACCACACTCCTCCCCAGTCTACTCCACTTCACCACAATCTTCCCTAATTCAATCCTCCACTCCCCCAATCCAGTCTACCCCATTTCACCCCCAGTCTACCCCACTGTCCCACTCCAATCTATCCCAATCCACCCCACTCCATTCTGCCCAACTCTACCCCCACCCCACTCTACCCCAGTCTACCCAACCCCACCCCACTAACATTAGGCGTGCTGAACAGCAGCCACACTGGTTTACATAATGGCTAAAACACATTGCCAATAGCTCTTGCATAGGTGAGACCTATGCTTGTTAAGTTGTCACCAGAGTGAGGTCTACAGGCTCACTCACCTTTTCAAAGTTTATCATTTATAAGTTTTATATAGCGCTTGCTAGACCCGACGGTATCAGAGCGCTTTACAAAATCGTGAACAGAAAATACAGTAAATCAGGCACGTAAGCACAAACGAGGCGAGAATTCAAAATAGAAAATAGTAAACATCAAAGAAAATAAAAGCAGTACCAAAAACAAGAGATGCAATTCTAGAGGGTCTAATAGACAGCATAAACAGATAAACAGCCTACTATGATCGTAGGGATTAGATCTGTACACGCAATAATTAACCAAGGTCAATAATCTAGGAGTTAAAGTATTTGCTGAGGAGGAGTTGTTTCAGGTTTCTTTTGAAGCTAGGGAATGAGGGCTTGCATCGAAGGTCACAAGGTAAAGCGTTCCATATGCTCGGAGCATTTCTGGAAAAAGAGCAAGACTTGGTTGCTGATTTTTTTAGATTGGGAGGTGTGAGTAAAAGAGAGTTGGAGCTTCTCAAAGATCTGGTAGTCCCAGCTTTTATTAGCTTGTTTTCTAGGTAGTTGGGAGTGTGCGAGTGAAGTGCTTTGTGGATGATGCAGGCAGTCTTGTAAGTACATCTTCATTCGATGGGAAGCCAGTTTCGGCTCTTGAGGGCAGGAGTGATGTGTTCAAGTTGTTTGACGTCTGAAATGAGCCGGGCTGCTAAGTTAAGAACTGATCTAAGGGGTGCGAGGTGAGATTTTGGCATCCCAGTGAGAATGGCATTACCATAGTCTAGTTTGGTAAGGACCAAAGATTGCACCACAATCTTGAAATCATCGGCGGGAATGAAAGGTTTAATTTTCTTAATGTTTTTTGGTGAGTACAGGGCTCCTTTTGCTGAATTTTTGATGTGTTCTTTCTTTGAGAGGTTTTTGTCCAGGAAGAAGCCAAGGGACTTTGCGGAGTTTGATAGTGAGAGAGCAATTTAAGGCGAGCCATTCGTGGATTGGAAGGTGGTTGCTTTTGGGGGAGAATAGAATTACTCCAGTTTTGATGGGGTTTAGCTTTAGGTGATTTAGAGCAAAACGAGGATTGTAACTTGATCAGTGTGGCGTTAAGATGTCGAATGTCACTGGGTGATTTGATTTTATAGTAAAGTTACGTGTCATCAGCATATAGGTGATATTTGATCCCTGCCTGCTTCAAGATGACCATAAGGGGTTCCATGAAGAGATTGAAAAGAGAGGGGTATAGAATTGAGCCCTGCTGCACTCCAAGATTGACCCGTGTGGGTTTAGATAGACCTGAGTTTATTTTGATTTGTTGCGAACGGTGTTGTTGGTAAGATGTGAACCATTTTAAGATGGTACTATTGATGCCGAAGCGAAACTTCAGAGATTCAAGTAGGGCTGGGTGATTAACAGTATCGAACGCCGCCGATAGGTCAAGAAGGATAAGTAGGCAAGCGTCTCTCTCGTCTAGGGATCTGTGAATGTCATCAGATATATTGAGCATGGCCGTTTCAGTACTGCAGCCTTTTCTGAACCCGGATTGGAAAGTGTCCAGAAGGGTGAATTTTCGTATATGCTGATTAAGTTGCTGTAAGACACATTTCTCCAACGTCTTGGCTAGGAACAGGAGGTTTGAGATGGGTCTTGGGTTGCTGAAATCGTTTGGGTCAGCCCTGGGGTTTTTGGGAATGGATGTGATTTGTTCTCGTTGGAGAGAGCTCGGTACACAGCCCGTGGTGAGAGATGTGTTAATGATGAGTCCAGAACGATGCGATGATGTGGTTGAGGTTTTTCACCATCGTGGATGGGAGGGGGTCATTTGTGTGGACTGATGGCTTTAGATTCCTGATTATATTGAAGACTTCCTTTTCCGTCAAGGGATTGAAGTCAGACCAGTTGGCGTTGTTTTTCAGTTTGGAGTGATTAAGGTAGCTGTTACCAAACTTTAGGGGTCGTTTGGTCAGTAATGGGAACTGGAGGAGGAGCTCTCGTGAGGGAAGGTGGGTCGGAGAGGAAGGTAAGGACGGAGGACAGAGAGGAGACTTGTAAGAAGGATTGCTTAATTTTGGTGACTTTGTCAGAGAAAAAGCTAGCAATTTCTTCACATCGTTCATTAGTGGTGATTAAAGCAAGAGGGGGGTCAGACGTGGTTTGTCTTTTCACAATGTTAAAGAGTTCTCTGGGTCTATTTTTTGCACGATCCAGTTGGTTGCGGAAGAAGGAGGCTTTTTCTCTAAAGATGTGTTTTTTGTATGATAGCCTTTTAGTTCCAAATAGAGCTATGTGAGTAGTCCAGGGGTTTTGTCTCCAAGACCTTTCTGCTTCTCTGAGTTTTCTTCTTTCATTGTTGAGATCTGAATTTAACCATGATTTTGATTTAGTAGCTCTCAGTTGTTTTAGTTTGGGCGGGGCCACTTGATCGAGAACAACCGAGATCGATGAGTCGTAGTGTGAAGTGAGCGCTTCAGCTGAGTCGAGAGGGGGGGATGCTGTAATTGTTCAAGAATCTTGGATTCAAGTTCAAGAATTGGGACAAGTTTGATATTTCTGGTTAATTGCTTAGGTTTCTTAATAACATCGGGGAGGGGTCTGACTGTGGTGTTGATATTGAAAAGAATTAGATGGTGGTCTGACCAATCAATAGGTGATATGGAGCTGATGGAGATCAAGTAATTTTTAGAGATAATCGCATCTAGGGTGGAGCATTTGATGTGTGTTGGTTTATTACAGAGTTGATTTAGGTCGTTAAGATACAGAAGGTTCGTAAGTAGTCCCACTGAGGTGTCTTCTGCGTTGTTCCAATGAATGTTGAAATCTCCCAGGTATACATCCTTCGTGTCAGTTGAGGCGAACCAAGTAATAAGGTCTGAGAACTCTTCTGTGAAGAGGGCTCGGTCACCAGGAGGATGGTAGATGGTGTGGGATTTGATCGGATGCGAGCCTTTGGTTATAAGTACCGCTCCAAGGTATTTAAAGGTCGAGTATTTTGCCTTATTTAACATGGAGAGTTGGATTCCTAGTTTGTGAATTATGGCTCGACCTCCCCCAGACCTTTTTAGGTCTGTCCTGTCTGATAGTATACCCGGGAGGGGTTAGCAGGTCCGCTGTTGTGTGCTTAACCACCATCCATTTCTCCCCCCCCCCCCCACCGGCCTACATTAGTTAGATGTAGAGTGCTGCTCAGTGCAGGAGTGGTGACTGCGCTGGATGTATGTGTGTATGGGAAGGGTACAGTACGGGATAGAGGCAGTGTAGAGAGGAATATATTGCATGAGATGTAGACCTGCACAGTGCATAACATAACATGTGTATTTGTAAAGCGCACGTTCACCCAGACTGGTATCTTGGCACTGAATAACAGATGTTTGTTACCCAACTCAGTGGTACTCATTTTATCGACCTCGGATAGATGAAAGGCTGAGTGGATCCACCAGGTCAATGCACAATGAAAGCATTGGTGGGTGCCTGCATTGTGAAGATATGAGAAGTAGAGGAATTTCTACAGACTTGTGTATTGCTACATTACTGTAACTTGGGGGGGGGGGGGGAGGGGAGAGATCGAGAGAGAGCGCGAGAGGTCACAAGAGCGCGAGAGAGCGAGATCACAATTGAAGGGGCCTGGACACCTCTCAAGAAGGAGATTGGGGTTATAGGGGAAACAAAAAGAATAGGGCTGGGAGCCCAGGATTAACCTTTGGATGCCTTTATCACTGTGGCTGACATCTAGGTGTGACTTCTAGTCACTCCCATGGCCTGTGCTGTGGGCTATCGGCTTTGGAGTCTCTTCTGCTGTGACGGACAGCCTTTCAAGACGAGAAAAGAAAAATGTGCACTTCAGAAGAAGCAGAACCCCAACATTAAACTTCAAAGACCATGTCCCTAAATCGCATTTGGAGGTTGAGACTCCAAATATTTGCTATTTGCCTAGCACGCAGACTGGCTGTGTGAGGAAGGAAAGCTCTGCAAGATTTCTGCATGTGACAGGACTGGGGGCCAAAGCCTCCTAGTTCCCCTGCTGGTTGAGGGGACATCACCCACCCAGGGAAACCAATGCCACTTGCTCTGGAGCACCAGCGCCTGCCTGCTTACCAAGACCAATGTGCTCTGTGACGGAGAGTGTTGGAGGGAGCGAGGTCCAGTAGGGAGCCCAGCCTAGTGGACTCCCTGTGTGAGTCTGCTGCTGCACTGATTGGGCCATTTCCTGTGTGTAGATTCCATGTGACAACCCCTGTATGCCAGGAGGGGGCTGCCGTGAAGATGGATGTGAGCAGAGTGCAGTGCGGGGCAAGGGAAGCCTGTGCAGCATTGGTTGTGTCGTCCCCATGTGCCAGGAGGGGCTGCAGTGATACGGACTACTGTCTGGTGAGGGCCTGCGTCTTGGCCGATAGTTACAGCAGCCTCCTATGCGAGGAGGGGCTGCTGATAACTCAAGTTGTTGCAAGGATTTGGACAGCTCCTGAGAACTGTGGGCCATGTCCTGTAGGTCACCTGGAAGCATCGAGTATTGAGCCTGGTTGGCCCCCCTTAACTGCGGATGCCATTGGTGCTCTGCCAAATCACCGGGACCCCAGCAGGGAGCATCAGAATTCAGTCCCCCTACGCTGGGGAGAGAGACTTACCACGGAAGAGGTGAACCAGAGCACCTCTGATCACTGATGGAGCCGGCCGCGTATGTTCAGGGGAGAGCCCACGTGCATCCGAGCAGGACTGGAGCAGTGCGTGTGTACGCAGTCGGGGCGCATGCTGGGACATTTCAAGCCTCCTTGCTGCTGGACTGGCTAAGACTGGTTACGAGCCTATCGAGCTCTGGGGGACTCGCTGCTAAAGCCGCTGCAGCACCAAGACACCTTTGACCATATTGTTAAGAGTTGAAGTGGACTCTTGAGTTAAGGCCTACAAGTGAGCATTCTCTGGTTGTACGACGGTACAGCGCATGCAATTACTTTGCATGCCTTTTACACGCATTTTTTAGCGCGCATGTTTTTACCGCGAAAATGCATTTAAAACGCATGCCAATACCACACATTGTTTTTATATTTAAAAACAATGTATTTGTGGGGGAAGACCCCCCCACACCCTCCAACTTACCTTAAATGCGTTGTATTGGCATGCATTTTAAATGCATATTTGCAGTAAAAATATCCGCGCTAAAAAATGCGTTTTAAAGGCTTAACTAGGTAAAAACCTCATTGTAAAGGCTGTTTCCCGCATTCTCTGCATGTGGCCACCAGTGAAGGGGTAAATTACCCCTATCACATTACAAAGAGTGGGTGCGACAGGGATTTGGTAGTGAAAAACTAAAGCCCCAACATCAGCGTGAAATGGGTTATTGTCTATATATGTCGTAACATTGCTTTGAATGCGTAGAGTTAGAAATACAATATTTCTTTTTTTTAAATAAAAATAACTATTTGACTGGACATTGATTTATTGACACTACTGTGTGCTCTGAGTTCCGAGTCGTGTGCTCTGACCTGTATTCTCTTGATTTTTTTTATATTTTTTTAAACTTTTCTTTATTGATTTTAATAACATAATACAATGAAATTAGTATAATCAGGCAAAAAGTACAGGAAAATGTGGCCATCACAGTGGCTCTGCACATTAACAGAAGTACATCATGATTTATAAAGACACTCGGGAGAGAGAGAGAAAAAAAAAAAAAAAAAAACATCAAAGAAAAGCCAATGAAACATACATCCCCCTTTGTGATGACAAGGTGTACATAACCGGGGAGAAACAATAAGCAGCAAGCGACCACCCATAGTCATATAATGACATTAAAGAGGAGTACTGAGAGTAGCTACCTCTGGTTCCCCGCTTTCTTCACCTATCAAGTATTGTTGAAATGGGCCCCAATAAGAATGCGGTTTGGATTGGGGAGGAAGAAGTTCGCCATATGAGTCAGATTGGGTATTGCAATAGATCATATCACTCATCCACTCGTCAATTGTAGGGATCGGGCCTCTGCCCCAACGCATGGCAATCCGTCTCTTTGCTATAAGTAGCCCCATTGCCACCAACCGTCTGAGGGTTTTGTCAATAGGTTTGGTATAGCCTAGGAGTGCCAGGAGCGGGTCAGGGGATAGTGTAAGGCTAGTGATGTCATTGATTATCTGAAATATCTTCCCCCAAAACTCCAATATACGAGGACAAAACCAGGCTAAGTGCATAAAGTCTGCAACTGGCTCCGGACATCGAGAACAGGAAGCAGACTCACGCAGACCAGATCTGTGTAGACGTTCTGGGGTGTAATGCTCTATTAATGTATTTAAAATGTATTAGGCGATGCCTACCATTCATCAAGATCTTCTTAGTCATCTTGCAGCAATATTGCCATTCTTGGTCCTCAAGAACCCGGCCCAAGTCCCTCTGCCAGTCATGTCTAGGCTTGGAGAACTGTACCGATCTGTTTGCTTGTGTTGTGTTGTATATTCTGCAAATCAATTTTGGGGGGGGAAGGAGTCTTGATAACATGAGAGAGCAGGGACCTCCGGGGGCTCCTGTAGGGAACTGCCCAAGAGAGATTGCAGGGTGTGCCGAAGTCTTAGATACTGGAATCGCACCAACGGCGTAGGGAGGAGGTCAACCGCTGTCCGCTGTTCCCAGTTACGGGATACATCCCCCACCCCCCAATAAGTCGCCTACGACGTTGACGTTGACTTCACTCATGGCCAGGGAGACTCCGCTATCAATGCTAGAAGGAAGCCAGGAGCACCATTCCAAAGGGGTCAAGGGAGAGTACAAAATAGCACCAGCTTGTCGGGTTAAGTAGGTTGTGGCATGCATGAACGGTGGATTTAATGGAATCAAGGATACTGTGCCTACGTGTCGGGTTCCTGAATAGTACCTGTGGGAGGGTATCGGGATCACAGGCTATTCTCTCTCTATATATATATATATATATATATATATATATGTATGTATGTATGTATGTATGTATGTGTATGGAGGAGGAGGAATGGGGCAATGCAACCAAGCGGAGGCGTGAGAACACTGCGCAGCTCTATAATATAGGTCTAGATCTGGAGCATTGAGACCGCCCAGAGAATACAGAAGTGTGAGAACACCCCATTTTACACGGGGCTGCTTGCCTGCCCAGGCCAACTGTATCATGAGGGACCTTAGTTTAGTGAACATATGTTGTGGAAGGACCATAGGCATGTTCTGAAACAGGAACAATAGTCTGGGTAGGACAACCATCTTCATCAATGAAACACGACCTAGTAGTGTAAGTGGTAAATGTGTCCATCTAGTCGCATCCTCTTCCAATCTGTCCAGTACTTTCCCATAATTATCAATCAACACTACTTCTGGGTCAGTGTGTATTTGGATCCCTAGATAGCGAACAGATTCTGTAGCCCACTTCAAGGGGAATTGCAACATAGGAGAGGAAGTGGTTGCAGTCAAGGGAAATATCAAGGACTTATTCCAGTTAATGTTAAGCCCGGACAGCTGTCCAAAACGAACCACTTCATTCAAGACAGGAGTAAGGTGAGTGGAGGGATCTCTAACATAAAGTAGTAGGTCATCAGCATATGCTGAGACGATCAGCTGATAACCCGAGAACCGGATCCCCCTGTGACTGTGGTATTCCCTAAGGGCGCACAACAGTGGTTCGGACACCGAAGCGTACAATAGCGGGGATAAGGGGCAACCTTGACAAGTGTCCCTAGTTATAGGAATCGAAGCTGTCACAAGGTTCCCCAGCCTAATTCTTGCACACGGGACTTCGTAAAGGACCTTAATCCATTGTAAATAGACTTCGCCAACACCCAACCGCCTGAGTACTTTTTCCATAAAAAGCCACTCTACAGAATGAAAGGCTTTTTCGGCGTCAAAGAACACCGCAGCAGTGTTAATTTAAGGGTTGATGTGCTATATAGCAGCAAAAATCGTACGAAGGTTAGACGTCAAGCTGCATGCCAGGAATAAATCCAGCCTGCTCGACTCCTACTAGGCCCGGAAGTAGTGGGGAAATGCGATTGGCCAGTATCTTGGCGAATAATTTTGTGTCAATATTTAAAAGGGACAAGGGCCTATATGATGAGCAATCGCTGGGGGTTTTGCCCGGTTTGAGGAGGGTAACTATTAAAGCCTCGCGCATAGAAGGGGGCATAAGTTTACTCTCCGCCATCTCTTCGAATATGGTAACCAGGTGAGGGATTAAGAGATCTTGAAACGCTTTATAAAAAGCAACAGTCAACCCGTCGGAACCTGGGGCAGACCCGCTTTTCATTGATGACCGGGCGAGCCTAATTTCCCGGGGGTCCAAGGGGGCCATAAGGTGTTCCCTGTGAGAATCCGTGAGCCAAGCGAGACGGATGTGAGATGAGTCATCTTCAATAGCTGAATCATCAGGGGGGATACGAGACCTATAAAGCTCAGCATAAAATCTGCTGAATCTATCCGCGATGCTTTGTGAATCATATATCATACTACCATCTTCGCCCTTATTACAACTGTGGAGTTGGTTTCCCGCGGGGGACGCTGCAATTTAGCTAACAGGGCCCCGGGGCGCTCGCCCTCCCTGTATATGCGAGCTGTAGCATACTTGCCTAAGTGCTTGACCTCACTCTGAGCTGTATCCTGGAATTCCCCTAGCAGTTCTTTAATATCCTTTAGTGTCTCAGTATGCCCAGTCCGTTGATGTTCAAGTTCCAAAGCTGCGATGTCGGCCTCTAATTTTGCAAGCCTGTTCTGAATGGACCTAATAACGCTGGCATGCTTAGCAATTGTTTCCCCACGGATGAAGACCTTAAACGTTTTCCCAAACAGTTGTGAAGGCAGGCACTGAGCCAATATTCACACTAAAGAAGTTTTCAATAGCTGTGGCCATATCTGAGCGGAACACCTGGTCAAGAAGGGAATATGGCGGAAACCTCCATGTGAATGGGGCATGTTTAAATGTAGGGACCGTCAATATTAACTGGACTGGAAAATGGCCGGAGTAAGTTCTGGGAAGTGGTTCACAGTTCGAGACCAGAGGTACCAGGCTTCTGGAGACCAACCAGTAATAGATCTTAGTGTGAATGTATGATGATACAACGCGTACCATCACACCGCGGTATCTTACATTGCGGTCTTAACAACGCAAGTTGTTACATTGACTTGGGCTGGAGGGCGCTGGATTTAGGATTAGTGTGAATTACTATTCCAACTCCAGTCTACGTACAGTAGGGAAGGTGTTGGAATAGTAATTCACACTATTCCTTAGTCTAGAGCGCCCTCCAGTGCAAGTCGATGTAACGACTTTAGTTGTGAAAACCACGATGTAACCATACCGCGTTGTAATGGTTTCGTGGTAAAGGATGTTTCCCCTTAGTGTGAGTGTTATGAGGTACGGAGTAGTGAGTAAACCCAGGTGTGGCCGCCGGACGCTGCCTCCAAATGTCTGCAAGCCCCAGCTGCTGCATGAGTGCCAGTATGGCACTAGCCGCCGCAGGGGGTTTCCTGGGTAGGCCACATGATCTATCTTTATTGAGGTCCAGTATACAATTAAAAGCTCCCCACCCACATTTGCGGTAAATCATTAGTGTTAAGCAAGTGTGCAGTTAGGGACTGAAAAACTGAGGGTCATCATAATTGGGACCGTAAATGTTCACTAACCGAGCACTGAATCCCTCCGCCTGGCAGCGGGCTATAATAAATCTACCATTGGGGTCGACCTCTTCCTCATGCAAGGACAGACCAGAGCCAGGGTTTACCCAAGTGAGGACCCCCCCAGCATGTGAAGTGAAACCAGCAGCTGAAAAAAGACCCTGCAAGCGCCGTTTTGAGAGCATCTTATTTGGTGGTGCCAGGTGGGTTTCTTGTATCATTGCTATATCTACGTGGTGTCTTTTGAGAATGGTGATGACCTTCCTTAGCTTACGGTAATCATTAAGGCCCCGGACATTCCTTGTCCAGAATTTAAGCGACTTAGTCGTCATATGTAGTATACAAGTACAATGTGCATTGCTTGTTCAATCCCAGTGTCATACCTCGATGCAATGAGCATAAATAAGATCAAAAAAGCTGTGATTTGCCTGAAATACGCTGATGAAGCTCAACCCCTCCCGCCCCCTCCCACGCTATGCTGACCCCAACTAGGCATAGTAGAACCCTCAACCCCCACCACCCGTAAATAAAAAAATAAAAAAACATACATTCCATAGCGAAATCAAACCCAGATGACGAAGGCGAGTTACACACTGGGGCAGATGTTGCCTATGACACACAACGTGATAGGAACCAGAACCTGTGCAACAATTTGGCCCTCCAATATGGTTCGATTCAATCAAACATCACATTAGACGTAGTGTAAATGACGCCCCCACACCTCCCCATAGAAAGCCATAGTTCACCAACCTCTCCATCCCAACCCCTAAAAAAGGGCACACTACAGTTGACCAACTAAGGAGAAACATACTAGAGGAGAATTACTGTTCTTCCGGATCAGGAATGTCGTCAGCCGATGAGTGGCGAGAACTTGGAGAGCACCCCCATGCCTGTCCCTCTCCCTACTTTTCAAAAAATGTAGAACCTGTTTGGAATCATTAAATATATGGAATTTCCCATCAGCGCGCTCCCTAAGTTTGGCTGGATAAATCCTATTATATTCCAGATTCAGGTCGCGTAGCTTGCGCTTAACTGGGACAAATTGGCGCCTTGCTTCCTGAACAGTCTGTGTAAAATCTGGTTAAAGTGATATTTCTGTGCCCTCGTATCTCAAAGTTTTTAGTTCCCTAGCTTTCTTTAAAGCGGCGTCCCTGTCTCTACAATGAAGGACTTGGGCAATAATAGGGCGAGGAGCAGCCCCAGGGACCGGCCTAGGAGCAAGGGACCTGTGGGCACGCTCAATAATGAACATATTAGAAAAGGTATCTTTGCCCAGGAGTGTGACCAGTAATTGTTCTACGAAGAGTTCCATATTGGGGATGTTGGTAGATTCAGCAACACCAACTATGCGCAAGTTGTTCCTTCTCGAACGCGATTCCAAGTCCTCTGCTTTAGACTGAACAGAGTGCATTCGCTTTTCCAGCTTCGTGGTGGAATTCAGGGTAGAATTAAGTGTGTCCTCGACGTCAGACACCCTGTGCCTGACCGTATCCAATCTAGCAGCCTGTTTGTCCAGCCTCTCTGACACCCTGTCCCTCCTGAAGGAAAGAGTATCTATCTTACCATCTATTTTCATTAGGCTGAGTTACATGGCCTGGAGGATCTGCTTTAGGTCGGAGTCAGCTGCAGTATCAACTATTTCTGATCCAGACTCCGATGCATTTTTCTCAGTGTCTGGGGGTTTTGCGTGGTTCAAATTGCAATTTGGATTGCGATTTCTCCGTGCGGCCCATGGTTTCCTGACGAGGCGCCCAAGTCTAGTAATGGGTGATGTTTAAGGGAACGTGTCAAACAGCTGCGACCCTGCAAGTGATAAAGGAACCAGGGGCTGCAGGCCCAACGCCGTGAGCAGAGAGGCAGGTAATGGACAACTTTGTTGGATCACAGGGCCAGAGTATCAAAATCAATGTGCACTCCCAATCATACAGCGCCCCCCACCACAGAGGCCGGGGGGGAGAAGGGCAGGCCCACAGATGTCCAAACAGTGGGCACAGCAGGAGCAACCAGCCGACAGACCCCAGTGCTATGCGTGCTGGCCCGGCTAATAACTCCAGAGGGGCCGCAGTGCCTGCGCGGAGAAGGAAACTGGATAACAGTGCCACACCAGGCACTGGGAGAAGGGGGGACCACCAGGCGACTCAAATCTGGCACAGGCCTGCACCAGGATGGGGTAGAAATCCACAGTGCCAACACCACCACAGCACCCGGGCCCGGGGTCTGATCTACGGCACAAATGGAGATCCCAAACCAGCTTGAAACTCACTGTTGCCACAGGGTAGCCCCAGGATAGCACCCCAACAGCACACTGGGGCAGGCAGAAGGCGCGAGGGGCGACCGCAACCGATCTCCCAACAGGAGGGCAGGAATGGAGGCCAGCGCATTCAAAACTAAGCATGGCGTGAGAGTCCAGTATTGGGGGTGGGGGGCGATCTCCGGGCCGGGAGCAGGTAAAATCAGGATGTTATAGTCTATACGGGGGCAGCCGAGATAGATGTAGGCCGCCCCAGTCACTCACCACCACCACCGCAAGTCCGACGAGGCTCTGGGCCGAACAGGATGCGCGCGGCCGCCTCACCTCACTCGGGCGGCTGCAACCAGTAGCCGGTAGGGCGGGGCACCAAGCAGAGCAACAGCGTCCCCACCGCAGTGTCGGAGCCGCCGTCTGGTGCGAAGGAGGCACGGAGCTGCAGGGGGAGCGGCAGGATGGGGCCCGGGGCAACAGCGCAGGCTCCCAGGTAGACCGCGCGACCTGGCCGCCGGCGATGAACCAGGCCGCAGCACCCCGACTGGGTGAAAGCGCGCCGCCACGTGGTCCCGGGGCAGATTTTCTCCCTTCTTTCACGGCCACCAACGGGCACCGGGTCGTCCCGCAGGCCAAGGCAGCAGCAGGGGGACGATGCGGGGCAAATTGAAGGCCAGGATTGAGTCGGATTGTAGACGGCTCACGGAGCTAGCCTAAAGCGCGGCCATCAAGCGGCCAGGCAAGCTCCCGCCTCCCCTGTATTCACATGATTACCCTATTCCCACCACTGAGGGAGCCTTGGGCTGCTCGACCGTAGCTCAAGCTCAGAAGGAGTACTAGGCCTAGTTGCTCGGGATACACAGTATGTCAGGCCCTGGGGCATCATAAGTAAAAGGCCTCAACCCCCACGGTTGGGCCTAGTAACCTTGCGTGCCCTGTGACCGACTGAAAGGGGTTCTGATGCACCACTACGGTCTTTGCCCCCTTTGCCGACCGAGACTGACTGCCTCTGTGCCACAGTTTGGAATTTCCTTTGGATTACATTGCTGCTGGCCTGGAATTCGGCCTGTGAGCCGTCGCAAGTGGTAGTTGTTCCACCCCTATGACTACCTGCAAGTCCCTGTTCTTTTCAGCCTTGTAAGTAAGACTAATCACCTTTCTTCCATAAGTAGATCCTAAGGATTCGTTCTTGACCTTATTCTTTCCATATATTACAGTTCTTGGACTCCCCAATTGTTATTGCTGTAAGTTTTCTCTTACTGCACCACTGTATGCACACTACTTGTCATTCAGTTTTCTATAGGGTGAACAGCACCGAAGGGTGTTGGAGTGCTTTACATATTAAGTCATACATTTGATTATAACAAAAATCAATGAAGAGTGGGATCTGATGTTCTGGAGGAATCCCTTTCAACAAATCTGTGGGACCTTCAACAACTATTTTTGGTCAATGTTATATGCTTTGCCATTGACGTACTAGAAGTTTGTAGCATCATCGGATCTTTTTTTCTCCACCAGGAGGTGATCTCGCTTTCTCTTAGTGCACCACTGTATGCGCACTACTTGTCATTTATTCAGTTTTCTTTAGGGCAAACGGCACCAAAGGGTGTTGGAGTGCTTTTATATATGAAGTCATACATTTGATTATGAAAAGTCTCTAAAAATGTATAACTCGTGCATAGTAGTAAAATTGCGATGATGTGCGTAGTTTAAATTTGAAATAATTGTCTTAACGTAGTCCGCTGCTTCTGATTAAAGGAGGTACACATGAGTTTTTCACTTGGACAAGTGCCAATTAATTAGTTTGGAGAACCTTTCTGTAGTGCTATGTGAATGATACAGGCTAATTTGAAATTGGATCTAACTTCAGTGTTAAGCCAGTTTAAAACTACGAGGATGGAGGGGATATGATCAAAATGCTTGATGCTCCAGATAATGGTGGCCGCATGTAGCATTGCTTTGATTAATACCAAGTGATTTATAGGCAATCCTACAAGAATAGAGTTGTTGTAGTCTATACTTGGGGTCTGGGTAACTTGTTATAACTCCTGTTATGGTATGTTTGGTTTGATTCTTCTTAGATTTTGAGCTGGAACTATGCACCTTTGGTAGTGTAAATAATGTGCTTTTGTAGGTTAAAATGGTTGTCGAGGGAGAATCTCAGTGACTTGAAAATAAATGATCCAGTCCAACACATAGCCCAATATGAGTAGGTACCTAAAGTATCAAGAAGGCCTAGGTAGACTTATTCCAAAGACTCTACATTTATCCTTATGTTGGGATCACCCAATCTAAGATCTTCTTTGCCCAGCAATTGGGCATGTACATATAAATGAGGAAATTCATTTAAGAAGTTATTATATTTTCAAGCGATAAACCACAGTACATTGGTATTTGACTTTTATGCTGCATTTTACAATTGAGTGTTCAACAGATGCATTTGAAAGGGGATTTCCCTGCAAGTAAAATGATCTAAATGTAAGATCTCAACTCTTCTCCTTTTCTCCACTGATAATTTTCATAAATGGTCTGAAAGGAGGCGGGAAGTGTCATTCAAAATAATTTGAGGATTTTCAGGGAACTTGGTTTCTGTCACTGCTGGTAATGTCTTAATCATTTAATAGGTCACAGCAGTGCTGCGTTTTGCCCTTCGCAATTAATCTCAAGATTTTGCAGTTTCAGAGATCTATGTGGTGAGCTTGAGCCTGCTGTACTGTAGCTTTCTCCTTCTCCATCGGATCCAGAAATTGCTTACTGGTCAGCTTCATTTATTTGAAGTGCCAAACGATAAATATTTCCTCATTTTCTTATGTAGTTCTATGTTGCGGCCAATTATATATTCGATGAAAAAAAACAAAGGTTAAAGCTTAAAGTTAGGAAAACGTATTTTTCCTATACACATCAAGTGTTATGAATGCTATGATTTCACATGCTATTGGTGATGTAGTATGCAAGGGTATAAAAAGTTCACAGAAAAGGCAGGAGTTATAATTAATGTAGTGTGGCGAGTGAAGGGACAAGAGTGTGCTCGGAGGTGTATTATAGTAATTTGAAGGTTGTGCGTAATTTATAAATTGAAGTTATAATTATAACTTTGCAATTCTCCTTAACCTTTGTTTTATTCATTGTTAATTGTTTTTATTTTTTAATAAGTGTTTACAATTGCAGAGTGGAGTGTCATTGATTGGAGTGTAGTACAGTGTAGGAGAGTGTCATAGTGTAGAGTGGAATAGAGTGTAGTCGCAAAGAGTAAAGTGTTATGCAGTGGAGTATTGTACAGTGTAGTGACATGTCGAACAGTAGAGCTGAGTGTTGTACACTGGGGTTTTGTCGAGTCTAGTTGATTTTTGTGGTGTACAGTGCAGTGTTGACTTTTGGATTGGCATACAGTGTTATAGAGTACAATGGCATTGAGTGGCGTGCAGTGTCACAGTAAAGTGGGGTGCAGTGGCGTATAGTGGACTAGAGTATTGTAGAGTGGAGTAGTGGTGTACAGTGGCATACAGTATAGTACCGTGTTCAGGGGATTGAAGGGGTAGTGTTAGAGTGGCGTACAGTAAGGTAGAGTGTTGTGGAGTTGCATAAGTACAGTAGTGCTAGTACGTTAAACAGTGGATTGTTGTGCATTAGCTTAGAGTGAGGTTAAGTCTTGTGGAGTGATGTAACGTAGTGTGGAGTAAAGTACATTAGACTGTATTGGTGTAGAGTGGTGTGGAGTGTATTGGCGTAGTGTAGGTAGTAAACAGTTATAAATTGGAGTGGGGTCTCGCATAGTAGAGTTGAATGCTGTGTTGTATAGAAAAGTGTCATGTAGTGGAATAGAATGGTGTACATTGGAGTGTACAGGGATAGAGTGGAGTAAAATGTCGTAGAGTTCCATGAAGTGTGGAAGACTTTTATAGAGTGGAATTATATAGAGTGGAGGAGAGTATCATAGAACGGAGCGGCGTAGAGTGGAGTGACTTACACTGTAGTGGTGTAAAGTGGAATAGCATACAGTGGAATAGCGTACACTGGAATGTGAAATGTAGAAGAGTGGAGTGACCTTGAATGAGATAGCATGGAGTGGTTTACAGTGGTGATGGTTAGAGTGGAGTTGGGTGCAGTGGATTAGCATAGAGTCGGGTGGTATATATTGAAGTGGTGTAGAGTCGTGGAAACTATTATAAATTGGAGTTGTGTCTCATACAGTGAAGAACTGTGTTGTACAGTGTTGGAAACTGTCGTACAGTTGAGTAGAGTGTTGTGCAATAGAGAGAACGGGCATAGAGTTGAGTGCAAATTTGGAAAGTGGAGTTTATCGGGATAGAGTAGAGTCTAGTAATGTGGAATTATATAGAGTGGAGTGTCATACAGTGTAATAGCGTATAGTGGAGTGGTGTATTGTGGGGTGGGGTAGAGTGTAATAGTATACAGTGGAGTGGGGCAGAGTGGAGTACCATACCGTGGAGTGTCAAAGATTGAAGTTGCATACAGTGTAATTGCACAGTGGAGTGGCGTACAGTGAAATAGCATATACTGGAGTAGCGTATAGCGGAGTGGCATACAGTGAAGTGGAGTACAGTAGAGTGGCATAGATTGGAATATCATATAGTGGAGTGTTGTATAGTGGAGTGTTGTATAGTGGAGTGTTGTATAGTGGAGTGTTGTATAGTGGAGTGTTGTATAGTGGAGTGTTGTATAGTGGAGTGTTGTATAGTGGGGTGTTGTATAGTGGGGTGTGGTAGAGTGGAATACCATATAGTAGAAGGGCAAAGATTGAAGTTGCATACAGTGTAATAGCACAGTGGAGTGGCTTACAGTGAAAAAGCATATAGTGAAGTGGAGGCCAATGGATTCGAGTGGCGTGGAATGGAGTGGCGTAGAGTGGAATAGCATATACTGGAGTAGCGTATAGCGGAGTGGCATACAGTGAAGTGGAGTACAGTGGAATAGTCTAGAGTGCCAATCAAATTTAATGTTATTTCTTTCTTTTAATCTGTTGTATTTGTTTATCGGTTTACATAATCATGTGACCATAAATGTCTTTTAATTGTTCATGTAGCAGTTTTGAAACTTTGCGTATGCAGTCTAGTTTATTTTTTGGGCTTCCTTGCTACTTTTAGTAGTATTGTGCTACATATGAAGCTCAAAGTGAATGAAAGTCAATCGTTATAAAAATTAAGATTTTTTTTCCCCCCCTAATGGCCTGTTATGTCCTCCATATAGTAAAGTAGTTTGTGTAGCTCACTGCTAGGTCACTTTTCCGTTTTGTTCCACAGGAGTACATAAGGAAGATGTTTTTTGTTTGATTTACTGGGCACAGTTTTATTTTGTTAGTCAGCTAGCATGGAAAGAAGACTTATGTAGATTAAGATGTATTCTATTAGTTATGTATTTGGTTATAGGTTTCCATTAGCATGTGACCATAAATGGATCTTTCAGTTGTGTGTGTAGTTTATCTGAAACTTTACATATGCAGTCTAGTTTATTCTTTGGGCTTCCTTGTTACTTTAAGTAGGATTGTGCTACATATAAAGGCTAAAGTGAATGTAAGGCAGTCGTTGTTGTTAATAAAAATAGCGCGGCTCACTGCTAGGGCAATTTTTCATTTTGTTGTACAGGGATGCATAAGAAATACGTTTTTGTTTGGCTTGTTGGTCCAGTTTTGTGAGACATAGAGCATTCAAAGAAAACATATGTAGATTAAAATGTATTCTGTTAGTTATATATTTGTTTATAGGTTTCTATTATCTTGTGACCATAAGTGGGTCTTTCAGTTCATGTAGTAAATCTGAAACTTTACATATGCAGACTAGTTTGTTTTGGGCTTTCTTGGCTACTTTTAGTAGTATTGTGCTACAAGATATCTCTATGTTGGCCCATATAACTTCATAACCACTTCATAACATCACTCACAAAATCAAAAAGAATCCTCTACATAGCCTAATGTACATTGCTGTGAAATTTCATTACAATCTGTTCAGCCATTTTGCCACTACGTGAAATACAAAAGTATGTAAAATGCATTGGATTTCAGATGGGTTTTGGGACCCCCCCCCTTTTTTTCTTTGCACCCCTTGACCAAATGCCTCAAAACTTTCAATCCATTGACCATGTAACGGGTACAACAGGTCTGCAAAATGTTGCAAAGATTCGTCATATGGGTGCAAAGTTATTAAAGGACAAAAATCCAATCCCTATCTCTGTTAACCCTAACTTTAATCACAAAGTGGCTGATAAAGAATATATATATCTCTACATCCTCTGCCTTCCTCCCTTCCTTCCTTCTGAACACATCAGGAAAGGCAACGACGCATGCAGGCAGGTTTAAAAAAATGTTCTCTTTTTATTTTATTCCGGCCTCGTATATCATTATACAAACTAAATGATCTTGTTTTTGTTCCTTGTCACTCTGTTAAGTACAATGTAGGTGATTAACTCTTATAATTTCAGTTTATAACCCACCTACATTTAGTCGAATTGGCAGTGAGTCGCACACAGTCCTCTCTGCTTATTACTTGCTCCTTTCGGTCAAACTAAATTAATTAATAGTCCATGTATGCACAAAGACTCCTCCGCTTATAAGGGTCAACACGTTTCAGCCATAATAAATTGTGGCCGCCTCAGGACAAAAGAAAGACAAGGCAACCTGTTCCTATGTGACAAATATAAATGAATGCTTACATATAATGTTTACAGAGATAAAAAATATACACTTATGTATATTCACATAATCCGCTGTGCAGTTAAACATAATGTTACAGTGGTTTATCATACTGCTGGCAACAGCAATGTTAGAATGCTTTAACAGTTGTAGTAATGTAAAGTATGCATATTGTGACAGAGGAGAAAAAGTCTTGGGTACAAGAAATGGTTAGAATGACTTGGCAATATAGCACTACACTCACCCTCACTGGTTTTAGGCTGTTCAAGATTTTGAGCTGTAGAGACCCTTGTACCGGGAGCAATTTGTGCTGGATGAGTTCTGAGATAAAGAGATTGGTCACCAACTAGAGCAAGGTGTGACATTCCTCAGACCCAACGTAATTCTATAATAATTATTATGACTGTAGACATAGGGTTACAGAAGCTAATTTGAAAGTAGCCTTCTGTTAAAGTGAAACTGCAAATGAAACCAGTGAAAGGAGGAAGCAAATTCTTTCAACCCATGTGGAAGAAATTTTGACCAATGCAGCAAGGTTGAGTGATGAAAGAGTCTGGCCACTCAATAGATTTTTGGGAAGTTATTTTCTGATTAGAATCCTATGTGCTTTGAATATGAATCATTTGCAATTAAAACAAAAATGCTGTGATGAACAGAAATGTTTCTGCGACTTGTGCTAAACGTGGCCTCGACTACATATTCTATTAACATGACTGTTCTTTCATAATAGTCATTGTTTGTTTATATTTCTCATTCACAGTGCCTGCTGTAAAATGTGCACTGTTTGTAATGGCGTGTAGTTCTCGAAGGACTCTGGAGGAAGCCTTTGATGCTTTCCAAGTCCCGTCCTGCTTGCGCACTGTATTTCATTCACTCATGAGTCTTCTACCATGTTTGTTGATGACATTAGCTCAGAAGGGCTCACTTAAGGGCTAGTGCTCGGATGGTGGTGGTATAACATTTTATAGTGTCGAATTGTGCTTTGCTTTAGTTTTGATAAATTTGCTCACCTCTTTATGGCTGCGATTGATTTTATTCCTTTCTATGGGAAATATGTTATAAAGCCTCTTGAATTTGGGTGTGAGCCGGATCTTTTTAGGTCTCTAGGAGGAATGCGGTCAGTTTCTCTATCGATTTGATGCACATTTTGTACTTGGTCTATTTTTTTTAAATTATGCTCTTTGCTGCATCTGTCATAAATGCTAAAGAGCCTTTGTGGCAATTGATTTCTAAGGGGCACATGCATCAAAATTCGGTAAAGCGAATCCTTATTAGCGAAAAATAAGGATTCGCTAATAAGAAATCGCTCTTCGGGATGCATGTACATATTCGGTAATATTTAGCGATTCGCTAGAAATCGCTAAATAAGCCCGATTATACGATTGCGATTCGCAAAGTAAGAAAATCGCTAATACCGAATTCGCTATTACCGATTTCGGTAATAGCGAATTCGGTATTAGCGAATTTGCAAAAAACGGGTCGCAGCAGGAGCAGGCTGATGACATCACAACCAGGAAGTCATCCAGGCCATGCATCATTCAGTGCCCTGAGGAGCTCAGAGGAGGAGGCAGAGGACTGAAGCTGAGCTGAGAGACTTCACCCTCACAATCCAGCTACACCACACCTAGCCAGGATGGACAACAATGCTGCAAAGAAAACTGCCACGCCCAGGAAGAGGAAGAGAAAGTTCTCAGAGAGGGAACTGGAACACCTGATGGAGGGGGTGAGCAGCAGCCATGACAAACTGTTTGGCAAGTTGTCCCTGAAGGTGCCAGAGGCTGAGAAGCGCAAAATATGGCTGCGCATTAAGAAGGTAAATGCTGTGGGAGTCACACACCGCAGCATTGACGACCTGAAGAAAAGGTGGTACGACCTCAAAAAATGTGCCAAGGAGCGCATGGCAGAAAGGGTGAAGGAAGCAGCTGGCACAGGAGGGGGACCATCAAAAGTACCCGCCAACACAGCCCTGGAGGACCTCGTTGAGGGGACGATTGAGCCTGAGGCAGTCGTGGGAATCACCCAAATGGACACTTCCGGCCCAGCAACCACACAACAAGGTAAGAAGCATGCCTGCGCAAATACGCTGCGAATTGTATACACATGCACATCCCCCCCCAGGCAAATCAGTGTGCTGGAAGAAGTCCATTACACATATACCCTCACATACGAACAGCATCATGGGAGTTGTAGTCATGTCAGCCAAGTGTGCATGGATAATCACCAATGCGCAAGAAAAGACACCAGCAGTACATGTCCGACAGTGTGTTCAAATCTGTGATTTATAATGTGTAAAATAGGCAAAATGATAAACAGATAGAGGAACAAACTAAAATAACAATGCACTGTTTCACACACAGATGCATCTCCGGTGGACTCAGATGACAGTGAGCGCCTCATGATTTCGGAGACACCAGCAGAGACGGATGGAGAGACCCCGCTGGACCCTCAATCCCCACCACCACCAAAACGCAGGCCACATGTACCCGCACTGCAGGAAATGGAAACTGAGCCGACCCCAGCACCCCCAACAGTCCCTTGCCAGACACGTCTCCCTTCAGCAGCTCCAACACCAGCACGTGGACGAGTCCGACAACTGCGCAGGTCCAGGAGCAGTATTGCGACAGAATCAGGAGAGGCTCCGAATGTCTATGCTGGGGTTGAGTCGCAGATGCTACGTGTTCAGCGCCTGCAGGGGAGACATATGGGCACAATCAACCTGCATATCTCCAAGCTTGCCAAAAACATGAGCACGATGTCAGACTGTGTGCGTCACCTAACCACAGTTGTTGCAGAGGGGAATCAGGAAATGAACAAGAGCCTACAGGAGCTCACCCGTGCCGTCATAGCAGGACAACGCACTAAGCGCAGGAGGCATCGGCAGGGCTTGCTTCGTCTCACTGCGAATACTAGGGCCATCACCAAGCTCTGCAACAGCACTGCTGTCTTGTCACGCCGCTCCGTGTCACTGCAGATTGACCTAGGACATTTCTGCGGGGATGTTGCTAAGGCCTTAGGCCAAGTGACCACTGCTGTGGAACAACTACAGACTGGGACAGTGAGTGCCAGCAACTTGGAGGGGGAGGAGGGTAGTGAGGAGGCTTCGAGCATGAGTAGCGTGTCCGTGCCGGAGCCCACTAGCAGGAGGCGCAGTTCGCGCAGCTCAACAGCCACAGGCACACAGGGTGATGTCGAGGAGCCAGGCGACAGGAGGCTGGGGGTACGTGGCAAGAGGCGCTAGACATGCATTCCTGCCTCTTTGTCCATGGTGGGGTACCCATGTTCCACTTAGATATTGGGATTGCACTCCCGTGCTGTTAACGATTACTTTTCATTTCGTCAACCTATGCAATCACTGTTATGTTTCAGAAACATGAATATTTACTTTGACCTGTGCCTATGTGAATAAAACATTAGCATCCAAAGACATTTTGTGATGGCTCATTCTTACCAGGCTCAGAAGTGATGTTGTGTGATGTATGTCCGCCTCCTCTGACCCTCAGCTGTGTTTGGCACATGTGACTGTCGGTGTTGTGCGGGTGGTTGGTTATCCCGGCCGTTGGCATTTCCGTCCATCACAATGGGGATCCCCTTCGGGTTGCAATGTTGTGCAGCATGGCACATACTGCTACAATCCTGCAGCAGGTCTCGGGGTCATATTGCAATGCACCACCAGTCTTATGTAGGATCCGGAAGCGACTCTTCAGGATCCCAAATGTTCTCTCAATCACATTTCTGGTGCTGATATGTGCCGCGTTGTAGCGCCGTTCCTGTGGTGTTGCTGGGTTGAGGTGGGGTGTCAGGATATATTCCCGCAAGGCGTATGCGCTGTCACCTACAGGGTGGGAAGCAAAGGATTAGCCGCAGTAATGCAATTACATATGGGATCATGATGTAAAAATAGGAATATGTATGTACCGAGTAGGTGTCCCTCTCCAAATTCACCGTTGAGCAGACGCCTGTGGATGCCACTGTGCCGGAATATATGAGTCGTGTGTGCTCCCCGGAAATTGTGCCACTATGTCCGTAATTATGTGCTTGGCATTGCACACGACCTGTACGTTGATAGTGATAGGACTTCCGGTTACGGAAGATGTACTCGTTGGCTGAGGGGGGACAGATGGGGACATGTGTGCAGTCAATGCATCCTATGACATGGGGGAATTGTGCCAACTGGTAGAACTCCAGTTTGGTCTGGTTCAACTGCTGTGGGGTTGTGGGGAAGGTGATGTGGGTATGGATCATTGTCAGCATGGCATCAATGAATCGACGGAAGAAGCGTGAAAGTGCGCTTTGTGAGACTCCTCCGGCCACCGCTACGACCCCCTGGAAACTACCGGACGCCAGTAGGTGAAGGCTGCATAGGACTTGGACGTGCGCAGGAATGGCATTTGTCCTACGGGTCTGGTGCTGCAGTAGTGGTTCCAGGTCAGCAATTAGGCGCATTATCATGGCACGATCCAGACGATACTTGTCATGTACTTCCTCCTCATTTTGGCCAAGCTATGTAATGCGCACTCTGAATACCCTCTCCTGGATCCTCCTCCTGCGCTGTGCTGCTGCATTAAGTCTCATCCTCCTTGCAAGCACGTAGAGGGCTGCCATTTTGGAAACCTTACGGGGTCTCCAGTGCCATTTTGAAGGGTTTCAGATAGTTTACACCTGTGTTTGACTTTTTTTTTTTTTTGTCCGTTTCATCAGATTTACCTCCTGTTTGAGATTCCCCTTATTCTGCTCATGCTAAATAGCGACTTTGGGGATATTCGTTATTAGCGATTTTTGATGCATGCCTTAGCGATTCTTTAATTGCGAGTCGCTATTTGCGTGCGCAATTGATGTATTCGCTATTTGCGATTCGCAAATGTGCGAATCGGTAAATTAGCGGGGGCATTTTTTGCGAATGGTTAGTTTTTTCGCTATTGGGGTTGATGCATTGCACTTGCGGGTTTTGCGCTCGCTAACAGCCTATTTTAACGAATCGCTAATTTAGCAAGGGGTATTTTGCTTGATGCATGGGCCAGTTAGTCTTATGACTAACTTTTAAACCTGACTATATTTTGCTCTTCTGTAATGCATTTCAATATTTTTTAGTCCGTCTTTATTAGTGACTATTTTGAAATGCTCTTTTGAATCTCATCACTAGGGACACATTGCCTTATCCATTTTTTAGGTCAACACTATGCCAGACCCCACAATGGGTGCTATGAGTATCATGCGGATTATCTAAGAGATAGCGTCCACATTGTCTATATGTGAAATTAAGTTATACCAAACCAATGTCATAGGGTTAGAACTGGATAGGAATGTTCAAGATAAAATAATTAGTGACGGCAATACTCTTGGTCATAATGTAAACTTCTGCTCCATGAGAAGAGGGAATTGCACTGAAGAATTTGTGTATTCACCTCCTGATGAGAATGACTGAAACGGGGATTGGTGGTAATGGAGAGTTTAGAAGAATTAATGGAAATAATAATACAGACATTAGAAAGGTTGCACGGTATGGACGTTTATTGTCTCGCCGTAGCAGATTTAGAGTTTACTTTAATGACCAGCATTTTTATTATTGTGTATATTTTACTATTGTATCACTTATAGACATACTTGCATCAAATTTTGTTACTTACGTTTTTTGTTTTTTATTAAGAGGGAAGAAGTGTAGTGTTGTAGGAGACAGCTAACAGTCTTCTATTATGTGAGCAGCTGTGACATTCTGGGCTAACTGCTAATTCAGGCTTGAGAGAAGTGGCTGCTCCTGGGGTTGTCTTTTTTCCCCCTCATTTTAATGAAGGTAAATAATACGACTGGCCCACTACCAGGAGGGGAAACTAGCTCCTGTAAAAAAAATGACTTTTTGTGTTTTATTTAGCAGAAATCCCGTTTAATCTGATTTGTACGTTTTGTTTAGAGCATCTAACTGCAATTAAAAACAATTTTGGCTTTTGGTTGTTTCATTCAGTCCGTTGGACCACACACGTTTTGTGATGTTATTTTTATAAAGTTTGTTCATACATGATGGGGTTTATGAGCACACATCAGGATGACCTTTCAAACACTTTTGGTTAATAATACACCTATTGTTTGGGTTTATTGTTCATGTTCTGTTTCTGTAGTACACAAATCCTTTTTTTTTTTTCTTTCACCTTCTACCTTTTAAGCCCCGGAGCATGTTACGTTTTCTCCTTTGACAGCTTTGCGCATGGTGCAGTATAGTGTTGTCTTTTTTTTTTCTCAATGATGTTCTTGGTTACAATATGTCAAGGACTGCTACAACTGGGGGGATCTTTTTCTTTCCTATGGCCTTTCTGCTTCTTTGGTGAAACCTTCTGTCAAGCATTCACAGTGGCTTACCACTTTGTTGGCACCTCACGAGTACTTGCTCCCTTTTCATCCTTGCAGTTTTGTAAAATTCTCGTGTGAATGTTTTGTTTTCAATCTGCCATTATAACTGCATTGTTGGTAATGACCGTGGGTTGAACATAATGGGGTCGACTATGTGACAGCAAGTGATCAGACTTTGTGCCCCTCCACAGCTCAGAATCCCAGTGCTGGGAGTCCTGGATTCAGACACTGACACTGCAGATCAGTGCATAGACACTATAGTTACAACGTCGGAGTGAGTAAATCTGATGGCTGTGGAGGTTCCTCTCTGCTGCTAATGCGGTGACTGGCATCTCAGGGCTGCTTTTCAGCGAGCCGACAGGTGAGAGCAAGGAGCCTCGAATTGGAAACTTGAAGTCCAGCTAAATGTGGGGCAATGGCACATGCTTAGTTTTATTAGTGCAAGGCTTAAGGCTCTTGCCACTGAAATGTGTTCTGGAAGGAATCGCTGACACTGTTTTGTGTGTGCTGTTTACTTTAGTTTTTTTTTTTACCAGTGCAACCTTGATATTGAAAAAATTTAGAATATTTATTTTTGCCTCCGGTTATTGTGATCATTTCACTCCGGGGAACTCACTTGACCCCCGCCAAAATACTGAAGTGTATTCCTAAGTGTATGGACAGCACTGAGTTGTAAATAGTGCACCATACAGAGCATGGAGAGCATACTGCATCCTTCCATATCTACACTCTCTAAGGGCACCCCAGAACCTGATCAAGCTGGAGTACTTCTTAGGGGTTATGAGGCACTCTACAATCACCTTTTAGGTCTCAACCTACCAGACCACGCAGCTGTCTGGTTTGCTAAAGGCATCTTGGGGACATTCAGAAAGTTGACCTAGGAATGCATTCTGCCTGTTGCTTGCCATTGGCTTTGCGGTTTGTAACTCGCACTTTCTTGCTTCCCATTTGCTTGCTTTATTCGTTTTAGGCTGTCCAGCTTGAGTTCGTAATTCCCCTTGCCCAAACCTTATTTACAGTATCCTTCCGATTTCTTCCTTTCTGTAAACAGGCCTGTAAATCTTGTTCTCGCCTCGTCACATTTGCAGTGCATTCAAAAACCGAGGTCAAATGTCAGGGGCTGTCTTCCGAGGGCGCTTGTTTACTTTTCTTTCTCCGACTTTAAAGTGAGAGAATTTATGTGACAATCTTGCTTGATACTGGGGTGGCAAAGGGTTTTTTCTAGCACACAACAATATTTAAATGATCTGTGTAAGTATTTCAGAATTAAGAATACAAAGCGCATTTTTTTTTATTTCTGAAGTGTGTTGGAAACAAATAATTTAATATGATCAAAACAGATAATTACATTAGGTGATGCAATTTCTACCCATTTTCTTTTAGTTTGTGCACAGTATAGTTTTATTAGTAAAACTATGTCTGTGCAAATGTAACTGTCATTTCAATTGAAAATGTGTTGTCTTTAATGACCGTGTGCTACCACACCATGAATACTCAACTCTATGCCGCCCCACTCTACTCTGCATCACTCCACACCACTGCACTTTACTCTGCGCCATTCCACTTTACACCACTCCACTCCGCACCGCTACTCTCTACAACACTGCACTCTGCTACTCTCTACCCTGTACCACACTACTATGCCAATGCACTCTTAGCCATTCTACTCTACGCAACTGCAATTTTTGCTACTACACTATACACCACTCCAGTCTAGTCCACACCAATCTACTCTGCACATCACAACTCTATGCCACTGTACTCTATGCCACTCTACAACAATGCACTCTATGCCAATATACTGTAAGCTAATGCACTTTACTCTGTAACACTCCACTCTATGCCAAAACACTGTATGCCACTCTAATCTACTCTACACCACTGCACGCTATGGCACTGCTTTCTACACCACTTTACTCTACGCCATTACACTCTGTCACTCTACTCTGCACCACGCCACTTCACTCTACTCTGAAACAATCTACTTCATGCCACTGCACTCTACGCCACTCTACTCCACTCTGTGCCACTCCATCCTGTGCCACTGTACTCTACACCAATCTATTCTTACTTAACCAGTGTACTCTACTCCAGTGCACTCTACTCCAGTGCACTCTACTCCAGTGCACTCTATGCCAATGCACTCTACTCTGCATCACTGTACTCTACTGCAATCTGAGACTACTATGCGCCACTAAACTCTGCGCCACGCGATGCTACTCTGCGCCACGCGATGCTACTCTGCGCCACGCGATGCTACTCTGCGCCACGCGATGCTACTCTGCGCCACGCTACTCTGCGCCACGCTACTCTGCGCCACGCGATGCTACTCTGCGCCACGCTACTCTACTCTGCGCCACGCTACTCTACTCTGCACTGTATGCAGCTGCCCTCAATGCCACTGCACTCTCCGAACACTCTACACCAGTCCACTCTACTCTGCCACTGCAGTGTATGCCGCTCTAAGCTACTCTACCCTATACCACTCCAATATATGACACTGCCACTTCACTCTACAACACTCTACTCTTCGCCATTCCAGTGTACGACACTCCACGCCACTCTCCTATACACCACTAACCTTTAACCATACTGAACAGTAGCCTCTCTGGTGTACAACATGGCCAAAGCACATTGGCAAAGCCAATGGCTCTTGTACGGGCGAGATCTATTGGCTTTGCCATTGCTTGTTATATTTTTTACTAAGGGTGTATCCTAGGGAAGCAGTTGCATGCATTTTAGTTTCATTTCAGATGAGAAGAATGTCTAGAGTAAGTATCGTGGTCGAGGCGTGCTACTTCAGTCGAGGTAGTTTCTAATGAACATCGAGGAGCCCAGGCTAGACGTTGGTAGTCCCGGGCTCCGGCAAACATGCTCACTTTGAGTCCTGCAATGCATCACTCGGTCTTCAATTAGAGTTCTCACTGTGTATAGTTTGCCTTCATATCTCTGTGTCCGGGTAGTCCCAGGCAGCAAGAAAGTGTTTAATCGGGTTGCTCAGTTTTGCCTTCGCTTCTAACCACATCCAATCTATTCATTCCTTCACATGGCTTCTCCTCGCTCGCCCTCTTTGTGCTCCTTTTCTGCTGACCTGGCCTTTTTGTTGGCTTTGTGGTGCGGATGATGAATGTGTTTTCCTTCCTTTGAGATTGACGGTGGAGGCACTGCTGGCGCCTAGCATAGCGTGAAGGCAAGGCTCTTGGCTCCTCATTGTTCCTGGTGGGCCCTGGCAGCCTCCGCTCATGTTTAATTAGAGCGCTTGCTGTCTTGAGTGATGCCTGGTGATCTATTCTGTGAGCTGCTGCGATCTTTCATCGACCCCCCCCCCCTCCCCGTGTGAGCCTTTAGTCATCCTGCATGTCGAACCCTTTTATGAATGGCTTTTTCCATGTTCTATTATTAAAGATTAGCACATCGCTGCTTGAGGGGAATGTGTGAAATCCCTCATTCTTAAGACTTTTCATTTTCTGAATTTGTGATGACCATTTGGGCGATGCGAAAAGCCTTCTGTAGGGCAATTTGTATAATGCATAATTGGACGTCACTGGCTTGGATGCATAAAATGCTACTGGTGGATAACTTCATATTACAAGCTTGATGTTGAAAGTCTTGGGTGTAGATGCCCTAGTTCTGCATAGCAATACAATTTCCCAGTCGGGTCTTTGGTGGCACCAAACACTCGAAGTGCTGAAACAGAGCAAATGCCCTTCAGGCCTCTAAAGGTCTTGACACCAGGAGATTACCAGATTTCCGAGGTGACACTTGAAGTTTTGTGTTCTGTTTTTTTGTGGTGAATACCTATTCTATTAGGTCTGGCGTTAGCCAAAACATTTTGATTTTTTACTAACATTATATGTATAATATGCTTATTTATAGGGGCTTTCAGCCAACCCTCTACATCTTTTCGTATTCTGTTGTCATTAACGTTTTTCTTCCGCCCTCTGCAACATACAGCATGGGGCAAATACCAGCACACTTAAGCCATTGGCCAAATTCACTGTGAGTGACGGCAGTTTGCCCTTTCAATAGGAGCACATCCACACACGTTTCCTTTACTACCAGGAACTACAATGTGTGATTTTTAAGGGAGAAAAAATATTTTGGCCTTTAGCCAATGCTTTTTTTCTTCCTTTTTTTCTTTATTTAAATTAACAAGGCCCAAGCAGCTTCTCCAACAATAAAGTTTTGCAAAAACTATGACAAAGGAAAGCAAGCATCAACTGAGCCAAAAGACTGGCCGAGAATGCCAAAAAGCTGGCAGCCACTGCCAGACCTATTGATTTTGCCAGTGCTTGTGTAGGTGTGGCCTACATGCAGCTGTAGCTTGTTTGTCCAGACTTGTATATTAATGCAAAATGAATAAATAAAAATGCATACCTATATCCAAACATAGGACTTTGAATCAACCCTCGCTTTTCATTGGCCTGTTAAATTGTCATTCACATTTTGCTTCTGCCCGCCAAAGCATAGAGCATTATCAGCCCAACTCAGAATGGGCTTTGCTCACTGAGTGACTGTTTTCTGCTTATAATCCTGTGCACAACCGCTTAAAGTGCCAGAGCCAATCTCTCCTTTCATTTTTATTTGAAGTTTTTTGCTTTGCCAATATATGCTTATTTCAGTCGGCAGCAATACGCTGCAGTGGACACTAGTGCTTTGAAGACCTGTTTTGAATATCCTGCAAGTGGAGAGGCTGAGCATACCAGCGTGACTGCAGCCGTAAATGTCCTGAGAAACGGTAACTCAAACTCGATATCAACCGATGACCCAAATCGCAAGCATAAAAGCTTTGCTAAATTAACCCGAACTCATTATCAGTAGAAATACAGAGAAGAAAGAGGGAACACACTATAGAACACGTTAAATCCTATGTGGAAAGTACTTTCATGTTGTGTGTGATGAACCCCGAGGTGCAGTTATGTTATGTTATGGGACGCAGTGCCTGGCGGTGTGATGGGCGAGGGTATGTGAAAGTTAGAAGTGTAAATTATAATTGTAATAAGAACTAAAACATATAGGCAGCTACACAGCACCAGCCTTTAGGATGAGCTGCTTTGATTCTTCAAGCAAAGGGCACATTTAGATCTTGCTCAGCCAGTACCTTTCGTTATGAATAAAATCACGGAAATTAGCTGTGGATCAGTCCCCTTCACTTGATAAGCGTTTGAAGTGGCTCACGTTTCGGATCGGTCCACATCATTTGTGGCTAGACCTCATGAGGGATTCCTCTCCTACTGCAATGTCATTCCATTTTATTCTGAAGGAAATCACCCTCCTCTAATATTGCCGTTTAATGATATCAGCCCTGTCAAGTACCACTCATCAGGGGTTAGAGTAACGCATTTTAGTGCTGGTGTCCGTATCACCACACTAAAATGTATTAGTCTCACGTTATAGCGCCCAGGAACCATCCCACGAGACACGCTGTGTGAAGAGCTGCATTTAAGCAGCGAGTGCGGTGGCAGTTCGTGTGCTGTATCGCTTACAGAGCTTGCTCTGTTTCACAATACACTGGCATCTCGCAGTATGGTTTACTTCTTTATTACTATTCGCTTCACACATCATACACTCTCCTATTAGGCGCCACGGGGCTGAGGAGTCGCCTTCAATCAGCCCGGCTCTGTGAATGGTCTTCTATCAACACGCTGTCATGATAAACTTTAACAATCGGACAGTGCCCTCGCATAGATCGGGGGCGGCACCTAACTCCTCCCAGTGGGGCGAGCTTACTCTTGGGCCCTCTCACTGTTCACCACTTGACCTACCACATAATGAACACCAAGACCTTCTTTGATGTGAGAACGGCTGCAGTTTATTATATTTACAAGCTGGTACATATATTTTTCACGAAAGCACCTGTCATTATTATATTCCAGCCATGCAGCTAACTTGAATGTCAATCAATTCACTTCGTAACTTGTCATACAGTGAACATCAATTCCTTTCCATTGTATAACTTTGTACGTCATTGCATGTCATAAGTCACTCTTTTTAATGGTTGGCCATAAATCACTTTCATCCCCATGAACACTGTTGTGATTGCTCTTTCTGCTGCTTACTAAGTACAGCGGGTTGCAACTTTGAGGCTTCCCTTGCTTCCAATGTCTGGTGTTCGTGGCCATGAATGGGCTGCAAGTGCCATGTCCGCATTCTCTGAGGCATCCAAAGGACCATGTTTGGGCAATTCTCCTTGTGTGATGTCATTTATTTTTAATCATTGTAGCTCCCCCCGCTCCTTCCTCCGCCTTGCGATCGTTTGGTGCGGGTGGGTGGTATGACGATTGGGGCCAACAGTTGTGGGGACGGTTTGTCCTCGGCCCCTTTTGGCTGCAAGATGGCCCCGCCCCTTGGCTATCATTGGGCCATTTGAAAGATGTGGGCCTACTGGCGCGCAATTTGTTTTTAGCTTCCGGCTGCCTATCCCTTTGTTGCCGCCCGCGCGGAGCGTTAGCCATAGTCCTCTCTAGGGTAGACTAATGCTTCCTGGCCTGTGCTTGAAATTTCCCCCCCCCCCCCTTTATCCCACGCGTGGCGAACTTTCCTCTTGCTGTTCACCACTAAACTATTCACAGAATGGACACCAAGACCTTCTTTGATGTGAGAACGGCTGGAGTTCATTAGATTTACAAGCTGGTACATACATTTTTAACGAAAGCATTGGTCATTATTATTTTCCAAACATATGAATATCTTGTATGTCAATCAATTCACTTCATAGCAGGTCATACAGTGAATATAAATTCCTTTCCGTTTTATAACGTATGTCATTACATATCATAAATCGGAACAGCTCTTTTTAATGGTTGACCATAAATCACTATCCTCACCATGAGTCCTACTGTGACCGCTTTTTCTGCTGCTTACTTTGTACAGTGGGTCGCGGCTTCGCTTGCTACCTATGTCTGGCGTTGACGGCCCTGTGACTGTGGCTGGGCTGCAAGTGCCGTGTCCACCCTGCGCTGACCATTTCTTAGCCTTTTGTTTGCCCTCCAGTGTCCCTTCCGTGAGGCATCCCAAGTATCCTGTTCAGGCAATTGTTCTTTATGTCCTCCTGTGATTTCATTTATTTTCAATCATTGTAGCTCCTGCTGCCACGCGGACGGTGGTTCCCTGACACGCCTTCTACCCCATACTGGAGAAGCTGAGTGTTAGCCTATTAAAAACCCTAACCATTCTAGTTCCCCCACGATGTTCAGTAGGAACATGTCCATCCCGATACTGGACAAGTGAACCTTGTCGTCTGTTTACTAACTTGGCATTTTTAGATTAATGAGGCCATGCCTGACAAACTCCGAGCCCATGCCTTTACAACATTCACTCATCGCGATTTTCAACTTTCTCATAGACCTTTTCACTTTACCATGACTCCATGCCCCTTGCCATTCATAGCCCGCTATCACTTCTGACCATAGTATGTCTGTGGGGCAGAGCCGTCTGGAAATGGATGTCAGATCTTCTTTTAACACTTCTGATAGTGTCTTGTGCTCTAGCTCCGTGAAGTTGTTGCCCCCCAGATGTACCCCTATGGTGTCCGGGCTTCCGAATGCTTGCTGCTCGTCTTGCACCTTCTGCAGGAGCTGGTTCCACTTCATACCAGGCTTGCCTAACCACACCAATTTAGTGTTGCAGCCATATACCGCTGTACAGTCTGTGTGCTAGCCCACTGCTGCGCCCTTGTGATGTATGGGTGGCCTAGTATCCAAACCGTCCCTCTTCTTGCTCCGGTCTCTGTGGCAAGAAATTAGCCATATGTTAGTTCTTGACGGGCTTTATGTAGGCTTTAAAAGCATGGGACTTGCATCTCCCGAACTGTTGGATATCCTCTGCCTTCAGTTCATGTGCAGCAGTGGTTGTGGCTGCCCAATTTGGAAGGAATGGGACCCGAAGCAAGCTGGCGTAAGACCTACGCAATACAGAGGTAAATTGGAATCTGCTTAGGTAGGTTCCATTTCCATGTATGAATGGGGAGGGGGGCGGCACCTTACGGTCTGTCTGGCAGGTATCTGCGGGTCGGGCATACAGGGCAAAACTTGGAAGAGAGGCAATCCAACTGTGTGAATCTGCCCTTTCCTTCCTGATCGGTTTTGACCACTTCATGTGCAGTACTATGTGGTTGTCCCCCATGTACACATCCTGCAGCCAGAGACCCGCATTCCCCAAGTCAGTCAATCAGCTTTTTTTTAAGCGCAACACTGTCACCCCTAGGGGTAACTGGGTGCTGAGGATGCAGGAGCTTAGTTGAAAAGCCAGGTCTTAAGTATCTTCCTGAAGTCTTCCTGGGTGAGTGCTGTTCGGAGGTGGAGAGGCAGTTTGTTCCAGGTCTTGGCTGAGATGTACGAGAAGGAGCGCAGGTGACTTGTGGGCTGATGGAAGTTCAGTCGAGCGTTGATGTAGGACAGTCCCTGGTCATGCAGGGCTTTGTAGGGGTGCGTGAGGATTTTTAACTGGCATCTCTTTTGGTTGGGGAGCCAGTGGAGGTTTCTGAGGTGGAGGGAGGGGGTGGGGGGGTAAATGTGGGTCCCTTGGGGGGGGGGGTCCAGGATGAGCCTGGACTCTTGTGTTGTGTGTGGTCTGGAGTGTTCTGCGGAGCTGGGTGGAGATTCCAGTGTAGAGAGCGTTGCTGTAGTCGAGGTGGCTGGTGATGAGTGTTTGAGTGGGGGGCTTTCTGGTGTTGAGTGGGATCCATCTGGAGATTCTGCGGAGTGTGTGGAAGCAGGAGGAGGCGAAATTGTTGACTTAAAGTTTCATGGTCAGTTGGCTGTCAATGATGATGCTCAGGTTACATGTGTGGTCTGTTGGTGTTGGTCCGAGTTCTGCTGGCCACCTGGTGATGTCCCAAGTGGAGGTGCTCTTCCTGAAGATCAGAACTTCAGTTTTGTCAAAGTTGAGTTTGAGTAAGTTGTCTCTCATCCATTTGGCTATGCTGGTCATTGCATTGCGGAAGTTGGTTCTGTTGTTGCAGGGGTCTTTCGTGAGCGAGAGGGGTAGTTGGGTGTCGTCTGCGTACGAGATTATTTTGAGCCCGTGGGATCTGATGATGTCTGCAGGGGGGGTGGTCATGTAGATGTTGAAGAGGGTGGGGCTGAGGGATGATCCTTTGGGTACGCCGCAGATGATGTTCTTGGGGGTGGAGGTGAAGGGAGGCATTCTAATGCTCTGTGTGCATCCTGTGAGAAAATGGGCGATCCATTTGAGCGCGTTCTGCTGGATGCCTTTGCTGCAGAGTCTCTCGATGAGGGTGTGGTAGGAGACTGTCGAATACCCCTGAGAGGTCGAGGAGGATCAGGGCCACAGTTTCTCTGTGGTCGAGCAGTGTTCTGATGTAGTCTGTGGCAACGATCAGCGGGGTCGCAGTGCTGTGATTGGTGCAGAATCCTGACTGCGAGTTGTCGAGCAGGTGGTTGTCTTTGAGATATACGATGAGTTTTTGGTTGATCGCCTTTTAGAGTACTTTTGCTGGGTAGGGGAGCATGGAGATCAGTCGGTAGTTCTTGAGGTTGGCAGAGGTATTTTAGGAGGTATTTCACTTTGGCGTGTTTCCAGCTGTCCGGGAAAGTTGCAGTGGAGATGGAGGCATTGAGGATGCTGGTGAGTTCTGTGCTGATGGGTTTGTTCTGAGGTTGAAGAGATGGTGGGGGAGGGGTTAGTTGGGTACTCGGAGTGGATGGATGACATGATGGCTGTTGTGGTCAGGGTGGTGAGCGGAGACCAGGTTTTGATCGTTCTGTGGTGTTTCGCTAGGGTTTGCTGGTTGGTTGAGGTTATCTAGTCAGAGAGGTGGGTTGGGGTCGAAGTTGTTGTAGATGGTCGCAGAGTACCTGGGAAGGGTAGATGGTGTTCTCTATGGCTGCCGAGTTGGAGAATTCCTTGACTGTCATGAAGAGCTCCTTCATGTGGTTGGCTGTGGTGTCGATGCAGGCAGAGATCATGGTTCTCTTGGCTTCCTTGATGCGCAGCTGGTAGTTGCTGAGGGTTGCTTTGTGAGCGGCTCCGTTGGAGGGGTCTTTGGTGACACACCACCGCTTCTCGAGTTGATAGCAGTGACGCTTGCTGGATCTAAGCTCTGGGGTGTACCAGCTGGCTTGTTTTGCAGATATGTTGGTTTTAGCAAGGCGACTCTTTGCATTTGGTAATCCAGGTGGTGAAGTATTGGACAGCCTGGTGGAGGTCTGCTAACTTTTCAGGTTGAGTGGGACTGAGGGCTCATGTCCATTGGGTCTCGGTCACCTTGCTCCAACTGCGGTGGGAGGGGTGAGAACTGTGGTGCTTAGCGCTGGTGTGCTGTGTCAGCAATTGCGAAGTGGTCTATGGCATGGTCCGTCCATGTGAGTTCTGTGACATAGGCAAATTTGATTCTGTCGCTGGAGGAGGGACTAACAAGCCTATGTACGAATCAGAAGCCAGCATTTACGAAGGGCAATGACAGCCAATGACAAATATGGGCGGAGAGTGGGCGCGGCTTCAAGATCATACTCCAATACAGCATGCCTCTCAGAGCGATCAGCGCATGTGCGCTGCCCCTAGGCTCGACCTAAAAACAGCTGGAGGGAATTGCAAAAAACTTGGCCTGAGAGTAGAACTGTCAGGATGTGGTTTTGTTTGGAGTAAATCTATTCAGTAACTTTTGGGAAATTAGCAGTACAAAAATTTCTGGTGGCTTTGAAAGGGTGAAAATGTTAACAATATGTGGACCATTTTAAGAAATTCCTGGACCAGTAGTTGTTCGACAGATAGCGAACCAGGCTTCACTCACTCTTCGCAGACCAAAATTAAAAACAATATTCAATAGTTTGATGGAACTTTTATTTTCCTGTCGTTCATTTCGAGTCCATGGCCCAACTTGAGATTTACTGTGTGCAGCGGAGATAAATATTGCAACTGGTGCATGAGTGGCAAATACTCTACAATAAAAATCTATTTTCTGTTATTTGTCTGCAGTAAAGGTCATCTGCTGTAATCAAACAAGATTTTGGAGAGGTCACCTCACCCACAACTTATTGTGATTAATGCTTCATCCTCGGTTTATTCAACTTGAACAGGATTTCTTAGATGCTCTGTATCAAGACAGTATTAGGGGTCCGGGTGAATAGTAAAAATACCTCAAAGTACACTCAAATGATTTCCTTTTATTTGCAGGTACACTTGGTATGGTTAAAACATGGTGTAAAGGGTGAAGTGCAATGATTCACCTAGCCACATATGATTGCCAACATGGTTCGACCAGTATCTAAGACTCTACTGGTCAACGGTCCTCTTCAGGGCTTGGAAACTCCCTGCCTAACTAATACATACCATGCATGTGAATGAGGTGTAAGGCTCTCATACCAGTCTTTTGTAGTCCAAATTAAGCCCCCAATTGTGCGGTACTTATTGACATCATGGCCCTGATGGGGGAGGGGGTGGGGCGGCATCTCCCCTGTAGTCACACATTCGTCCAGGATTACGGTGCAGCCTGCCAAACCTAGCTTACCCCCATCTGCTATATTGTGGACCAACTGAGATAAATCTGTTTTGGCTGCCATTACAGGACGTGGAATTTGGTCCCTGCATTCTAAAAATAAAATAAAAGTGCACGAGCCATCAGAAGGAAGGGAATTGTCTGAATCCCCTTACTCAGCTGCTGGTCATGAGACCCATAGGAACCTGACACCCCTCAAGGTGAAAAAGAAAAAAATGTCAGTAGGGTTTGCAAACCCTTCTATGGGCTACATAAACTCCGTGGCAGGAGCTCTTGGACCCTTGTTGGACCCTCAGGTGTCCTTTTGTGTTTGGGGACACAATTCCACAAAACCAAACAAGTGCCCAACCGCCTCCAACGAAACCTGAAACCCCCATCGAGGTCCGCGAACCACCTAAGCATGACAAAAAATAATGATGTAAAAAAATCAAATCAAAGGGCCCAGCTCTCACTTGAAGGCTTTGTGCTGCATGGGTAGTGTGTGCGTGGGGGTACGGCGCGGGGCTTGCAGCCACCTTCCCCTGCACATGGCTGAAGGCCTATGGTCGTGCACAGCAGTGGTTGACACCCATAATGGGTTGGGCAGTGAGCTTTTAGGTCAGCCAGGCTGTGCGGTCAACCCCTGCTGTGTACTGCCAAGCTATGATTTCAGTGGCTGTTATGCCAGTTATGGATTGAGGAGCTTACCTAACAGGCAAGTTTCAGTGGTTTTTTGTAACCATAACCTCACTTTAACTGTGGATTCTTATAGTGGATTTGAGAGGTTTTTTAAACATATGGTAAGGTTTCATAAGCGATCCTCCATATCTCCACTTTAATTGAAGTTTTTTCAGTGAATATTATTTATATTATATAAGTTTCAGTCAATGAAGAAACAACCCTAGCCAATGCGATTATGTAATGTGCAATGGAAAAGGTTTGACGGAGCAGGGTACTGAATTTGTGTTTCTGAGATTTGATGATAAAATGGGGTCTGAGGTGGATCCTGGAACAATGGCGAGGTTGTAGATCAGAAGCTGGTGCTCAGACCGGCGATGTGAGGCTTTCCTTTCTTTTGCTGTATGTCCAGCCCACAAAATAAAACTGTGAAATCAAAAGCACTAACCAAAAGTGCCCCCCCCCCCACTTCCCCCCCCACACACACTGCATGCTTTGGCTTGTAGGAGGGCTGCGTTCTTTTATGAAGACCTATTTGTAAGCAGGCTCTTTTGTTTCTAATAACGCTTTTAACTAAAGATTAAGTTGATGTCAAGGTTTCATTGACTTTGCTCCCTGTTCATGTGTTTGTCCTTCCCAAGACCATTTCACTCTAATATTATTCTGATGGAATGAGTGTATCCTTCCACAGCGTACTTTTGGTAACCGTTTCTGTAGTGCGGAAGCACTTCTAAAAGGTACTGAAACATTAAACAGCATTATATAGTAAACATTTAAAGACCCAACGAACAACCGAGTAGGTAGCTGGTAATTAAACTCTCAATTGTTGCTCCCTAAAGATTCTTCGTTTTAGGCAATAAAAGTGCAAATTGCCACTTGTGCTTTAAAAAGTAGGAAATCCCATTCTTTCAATCACTCTGAAAAACTGGCAATATGTTGGTGCAGGGTCACTTGAGGGCAGAAAGTTAGAGGAAGCTTCATGTATCCTTACTCTTGTCATTCCATTGTTACGCACACACGGTGGAGAGAGTTGAGCCAGGCAAGCAGAACTTTAGCCTGGCTTGGGCCATGCGCCTGGCTGTGGTTCTGCGTTCTTGAAGCTGACAACTGAGTAGGAACCAGGTTCGGCATTCCCAGCACTGCCTCTTTTGCCTCCCATGTGCAAGTGCAGGTAGATCAGGTTTCCATGCAGTAGACACCCATCATTGTTAACTGCTTTTGCAGGACCTTACACCAGAAGCTAACATCGCCTATGGCTTCTATCGTTTACAGAGCAGTTTCTCTCGGGTTTGTTTGCGCAACAGCTTCATGGGCTTTTTTTTATTTTAAATTTGTACAGTGGATGGAATCACACCTTTGTTTTTTCGCATATTCTTTGCCAATAGCTACACTTGTAAGAACACGTAATAAATCTGGTACTATATCTACTACTGTGTACTGTGAAATCCGAGGCACTTGGAGAAATGGAATTGTGGCTAATGCTCCGCATTGATGCAAGCCAGAATGCCTGAACTGTATATATACATTAGAGTAACAATTTTTGTTTTTGGGGCCATTGATTATTAACTTAAATCCTGGTATCCAGTACGGTGTACTTAACCCAGGTTACGATAAAGAAGTGTTCGAAGCGATAACAATTTTACTTCTATGTAAATTCATTCTAAATCCTTTCTACATATGAATTTTAGCAAACTTTTCTGCCGAAGTCAACCTTATCTTTAGGAAGCTAAACCATTTGTGTTTGGACCCTAAATTTGAAGGTAACTGAAGTGGTTATTAAATTCTTGCCACCTTCGTTTGTCCAAGTCTAGAAGGCAATTTACAAAAAAATGAGTCTGAATTTATTGTAAATGAAGGTTCTCACTCGAAGTTAATTTGGTCTTTGGATGCATAGTTAATGAAGATTCCCAGAAAGCAGGAAAGCGAAGCCTGAGGGCATAGCTAAATGTTTGAGAAAAAAAAAGGCAAAACCTGACTAAGCACAATTGAACTATTTACTGGGTTTAACAGAAAAAGGAGTGACCAAGTGATTACCTGAAAAAAAGATAGAAATCTAATCCTCCCTCCCGCCCCTAGTGCGTCTTAAGTCGGATGTCCTCCATTGGAAACCGCTCCCGTTATCTCTCTTGGGGCGTGCAGCCCTATTTAAGATGTCCCTTCCCCAATTCCTGTACGCCCTATAAAACACCCCACACCAGGTTCAATCCTCTTACTTCAAAGAAATTGACTGCAGTATTCGTGACCTGTTGTGGGAGGGCAAGCCCCCCCGAATAGCAACTCACAAGCTCACGCTGGGATGGTTCGATGGGGGAATCGGCCTACCGGACATTAGGAAATACTATTGGGCGTCACACCTGGCAGCAATTAATCAGTGTACATATAGACCACAGGGAGACTCTGCCTTCCAGATGGACAGATGGCTCTTACCGGGTGGCAGTTTTGAAGGGGCCTTGTACGTGCTGTCGCTGAAGCCGGCCCTGACCGGACCCACCGGACATGTGGTGCAAGTCTGGAAAGCGGCTACCAAACATCTGGGATGGGAGGGTAAACTCACACGGGCCACACCGCTCTGGCACAGCGAACAATTGGGCAAGCTGCATCGCTCAAAGGGGTTTGATCGATGGGACCTCATAGGCATATCCAGGGTGGGAGACTTGTGGTAGGCAGGTGGGGTGATCCCCTTTACGCAGTTACAGAAGGAGTACGAGTTGGCGAGATCTGAGCATTTTAGGTATCTCCAAATTAGACACGCCCTGCTCGCGGTTCTCCCCAAGGACAGCACACTCCCTGAGTCCTCCCCCCTGGAGGATCGAGTGTTGGACGGTGACTTACCAGAAAAGGCTATATCTCTTATCTATAAAAAGTTGATTAACAACATGGGAGATCCCCTGACCCAGCTTAGGGCGAGATGGGACCACGACGTGGCAGGGCTGGAGGACGATGAATGGCTGGCGGCGGTGGCCTCCCCTCGGGAGGTGGCAATCGCCTCTAGGCTTCGACTGGTGCAACTTAAGATCGTCCACAGATCCTATCTGTCTGGGCCGGTGCTGGTTCGTATGGGATTTAGTGCAGACGGGTGCTGTTAGAAGATGCGGGCAGGAGGGGACCTTTGTCCACACACTCTGGGAGTGCGCGTTTATTCAGGGGTACTGGGAGGCGGTAGTGGGCCTAATGGAAAGAGTCCTGGGGCAAAAGATTGACTGCAACATCAAATTGGCCATCCTGAACGTATGGGGTCCCACCGATGTAGGCACCAAAGAGCGCATTTGGGTCACTCTAGGGCTAATGGTAGCGAAACGTAACATCGCAAGATTGTGGAAGTCTCCGACCACTCCGACTCTTGCGGAGTGGGGTAAGGACATGGACTGGTGCATGGTCACGGAAAGATCGGTCTACGAAGCCAGGGGGTGCCCCAATAAATGGACGCAGGTCTGGGAGCGCTGGAACGCCCATAGGGGAGGGTTGTGTTCACCTTCTCGGACGAGAGACGATGTTCTAAATGAGATCTGAATATGCCTAAGTGGGGTACACCAATTGTCGGGTGTAGTAGCAAAGTTTTTAGATACACTTGAAAAATAATTGTATTGCCAATGAATGTGATTCTCTCTTATAAATGTCATACCTAATGTTTCAATAAAAAGATTTATTAAAAAAAAAAAAAAATCTAATCCTCAAAGAGGTGATAAAGTTGGTTCTAGTCTTGCTTCGTTTTCTAAGCATATACCGGCAACACTTCCAAAATCGAAAATACTATTATGCGGAACACAAGTGATGGGGGACAGGCAAATCTAATATGTGAACTTATTTCTGCCAAAGCTGAGCTACCTCTCAAATGGCGAAACACAACCCAAGCAAAACAAAATTACCACTATCATGTCACAAATTAAGCACTTGCTGTTGACAGTTGTTGGGATTTGCAGATTTCAAAATCAACTTGGCCTTTCATCCTTCCAAGGCAGATAAATTAAATGCGTTAAATACTGGCGGCAATAGTAAGACGTGTAGTTTACAGCACTTGAAAATGGCTAAAAACTGTTTACCAGGGCATTACATAATAAATAGCAAGGAGAACTTGCAAGATGGAACCTACAAAAGTGTTCCAAAGTGAGGTCAAAATAGCAACTTTGTTTCATGTGGTTGCAAAAATATAGTGGCTAAATCAGGCGGTTACAAGCTTGTGGTAAAATTTCCATCCAAGCAGGGTTTACTAAGCTTCAAGATTACAAACATCACTCTTGGTTGATGGGCTTGCTGGTGTGCTATTTACTTAATGCTGGAACAGGGGAGGGTACCCAGATCTAATGCCATTTCCTGAAATGTAAATAATCTGGAGACCACATTAAGAGGAGGAATTCCCACTATCTTTGACGACCTAAACCATACCTCATAGTACCATCTCTTGGGTACTTTCTAGAAACGCACACAGGTCGTGTAAGTGGATTAAGGGCCTTGGCAAAGTTTTTAATAAAATCTATTCTCTTGCAAATTGATTAGGCTCACAAGATCAAGCAGGTCAATAGGTGACATGGTCGTGGAAGTATCTGCTCTTTACGCTTCCAAACATGTATACCTCCCATTGTCACCAGAATTTCTTGATCAATCCAAAGATTGATATTCAAGCTCTCTTCTATCCAGATCCTGCTCTCAAATACTCAGATTATGCTGAACTTTGTGGGAGACTTCAATAATACGAGTCTAATCCTTGACAGACTAGAGGAAATGTGACTGTTACTTGGGAACCTCAGAGCTAGTATCTTTCTCTAGGGCAGTGGACTTCAACAATGTGTGAAACCACCAAGGGAATCCGATTTTCCATTTAACCAGACATGCATTCAATGTTTCCAAGGCTTAGCCAGTTATTTCTACCAGAGACCAAAAACAGGATGGTCGGGATGCATTTCTGCAGTGAAAATATATGGTAGTTGGTAAGTCTTATTACTTGAGGGAAAAGGTCTTGGATCATATAGTACGTGGACTGTCTACGACTTAATCGATCCACATGTATGAAAACTTGTATATCTTTTGGCAAGAGACGATTTCTGTGGTGTAGGCAGACTATGGAAAGTGGTAATGAACAAGAGGGTAGAAACTGTAGCATTCCTTATAATTAGGAGCACCCTTCTTGTATAGACCACCAGAGACCTGGATAAAAGTCTAATGTATTTGGGGATCTATATATCACTAGAGGGAATCTCACTGGAATGAAGCATGTAGGAACTATTTCCCTGAAGTATATGAATATAGAAGCAAGTCCAGAAATCAAATGGCGTGGCTTGGCAGGCACCAGGCTGGCAAGGTTCACAGATGATTGAGAAATCAAATCTATTTGCACAATACTTTGAAAATCTTCATATGTTCAAAGCAGAGCAGGGTGTCGAAGCATATCATGATTCTGAAATAATTAACCCTTTATGAAAATCACATGCTAGGACAAAGACCTAGTCAAAGCTTCAGTGGACGAGAATAAAATACCTTTAAATCCAGAGCTCAAATATAAAATGGGAAAAACCCAAGATGGTCCATTTTTAACAGCATCTTAGTCCAGCATTCCATTGGGATTTTGACTGGTTTTTTAAAAATGTGCTACCAATATTTATTGTACGAAAAAGGTACTCTCATTGGATTTCTGGCCAACTATGATGGTGTTTATTTCCCAAAAAGCAGGTCTCAGATGATGGTGCCTAACTGATGTTCATAGTACTTAGAAACATTTAAGCTAAGGTACATTCGAGAAAGCTGTCAAAAGGAATTCTGAGGTTTGTATCTAAACTATTTGGATCAGAGTGATTATTAGTTGGCTGTCCGGTCAACTGACCCCAAGAATGTCCCATTGTATACTGTTTTGATTCCAAAAGATTGATAATTCCTTGATAATAATATCCTTGGACCCAGAGAAAGCCTCCCTGTACATTGTGTTTGGAGTACATGCTGACAAAATGTGAGATAATGTTCAAAACCTGTCCAAAATTCCACTGAGTGTTATAGTCTTAGCATTTCTGTGTGGCCCTGTATCAGCAGGGGAAGAGGATGCAGTGTAAATGGAAGGGTGTATTCTTATTTCATTGTTTACCTGTAGACAAAATAAACTGAGTATTTATCCTCGGATTACTAACCTAATTGGCTGGTGCTCCAGTGGAACAGACTATTGTTGGTGTACATGCGGTAATCAGTGCTTCAAGATAAGTATTGAAGAGCATGATCGGGCAAGCGCAGTCAGCACACTATAAATAGTTTTGGCAGCTGCAGTTTATAAACCCTGATCAGTGTCACGGATCTGTTTGCCATTATGTTGGTGTTGTATAACGATAACTAGTGTACGTGTTGATATCTACTGTGATATGTGGTAGATTAGGGGTTTAGGATGCATGTGGTAGTGTGTCTATGTGATATGGTATGTCAGGCAGTTGGTTTAAGGTGGTGATGCAGTGTATAATCGATGGTGGAATAGTGTAGGTAATGATGTAGCGTGAAGATGTGGGGTGTAGTATCTATATAGGTGTGTAAGTGGTGGTGATGTGGCTGCGTGGAGAGTGTGGGGTGGAAGCAGCTTCAACGGTAGTTGTTTCTGTACGAAATATGCTTTGCTTTAGGGTGGTGGTTCTAAACCTGTAGTCCGGGGACCCCAGCGAATCAGATAAGCCTACTGAGGGGGTAGGGGAGGGATCCATAGTAACAGGTTAATAAAGTGTATATAAATAAAGAAGCAAAATGTAAAATTTAACATTTTAAAACTTTCTGTAAATGTGAAGGAATTTTGTAATTGGAGGCTAAAAATTAAGTTTCAATCCTCTGATTGATTCATGGGAGCAGCGCAATTGCACCAAACATTACCTCAATTGAATTTAGAAAAGCTCCAATTTTCTCATAAAAATTTTGATTTTTATGTTCATGAAAATATTTATCATTTGTGTATTTGTTTGATGAATGCTTATTTCTGTATCTTTTGTGGTTTACGTAATCGAAAATGCTTAGGCTGGGTCCTGCAGCTTCGGTAATGACTCAGTGGTGGACCCCAGGCTTCCTCAATGATTACGTGGTGGTCCACAGATGTCAAAAGGTTAAGAGCCACTGGTTTAGGGTATATGTGGTGGTTTAAGCTACAAGGTATACGTTTTGAAAAGCCCTCTATTTTGCATCACCTAGCTTGTTGAACCGGTTATTGTAATCCTCAGCTAAGCAGGGTTTGGTGCAAAAGCAGTCCCTCTACAAATGGTTTACTCTAGTATTTTAATCTGTCCACAACCTTACCCCTTCAATCTTTTTAGACAATCTTCCTCTATGCCCATTCCCCTCCACTTGTCTACCCACCATAGTCTTACCATCACTAACACCATCTAGTCAGTCAGTGCTCAAGTGAAGAAATTACAGGGGCTAAAAAAAGAAAATTCAAACTCTTTCCCAGCCTCTCAGTCCTCCATCTTGAATACTTTAAAAAAGATAATCTGAAAGACAGTTGTAGATTCCCTACCTTAGAATTTCCCCCAGGTGTCAGACTGGCACCGGAGAATTTTCTTTAGCAGTACCCCTGCCCGTCCATAGGTGGCGTCGATCGACTCTGCGTCTGTCGTTGTGGTCGCTGAGATGACGTCGCGGTGCCTACTTAGATGCCGCCCCTGTGCGCTGACGTCAGTTCTCTCTTTTTCCAAGCCAGCCTAACACCGATTCGGAGAGATCTACCCCTTAGCCTTTTTTTGGCTAACCTTTTTGCGACTTTTGTCTACATGTTTTTCGAGTCTTGGACTCCTGGTGCGCGAGGGATGTCCCAACGTCAGACCGATTTCAAGCCCTGCCGGTCCTGCCACAAGATGGTGACGGACCCGCACGTCGTGTGGTGCCTGGAGCGCGACCACGACCCGAAGTCGTGCTCCGACTGTCGGGCCATGCACCCAAAGACTTTGCGGGAGCGGTCCTGAAAGTTGTTGGTGGCCTGTCGGTCAGCTTCGCGTCGTTCCCGGTCTCGTTCGAGAGGAAGGTCTCGAGGCAGTTCGCGGAGCCCCCTATTCTTGTCGCACTCTGTCATTGAGGTCTTTGGGTAAGTTCAAACACAAGAAGGCGGTGAAGAAGCACAAGCGTTCTTCGCCTTTTCCCCGTCGGTCAGCTGACGTGATGCGGGACTCGGAGCGTCTTCGCTCAAAGGCTCAGTCTCTGGTGCCTGTTTCTGGGATGACTTCCCGCCTCCCACTCTTTCTGGGAGCTGGAGCGGGCCCTGCCCAACTTAAGCAATTCTACAAGGCCTTACACCTCGTCTTTGGGCAGCCCGACTCTGCCGGCCTGCCTTCGGGCCCCGCGGAGCGGGTCGGGGGTCCTGGACCTGCGATGCTGGTGACGCCGGAGGGCCCCCACGGATCCAGATCGACGCCGGTCGATCTCACTTGACCTTTCCTGGCGCCGATCCAGACTACACCCCTGGCGTCGACCATGCCCGCAGTCGATGCCGTCCCCATCCTCATCCCCGAGTTGGACCTGGAGCTGGACTGACGTCGGAGGTTTAACTTTTGTTCCCCTGTTCATCCCTGGTGTTCCCTACCGACCAGAGGGTGTTGATGAGGACTGGGGGTGGTCGCTGGACCCTTTTACCGACCAGCTAGAAGAACCGGACTGGCAAGAGGACCCGTGTGATGCCAGTGGTCTGGAAACCTCTCCAGACACTGGTTTGCTTTCTCCTCTACCGTGGCTACGGAGGAGGGAGCATCCTATGCTGTGAAGGTGAGAAGGGCGGCCGAAATCTTGGGCCTTCAGCTCCTTTCTGTGGCAGTCAGGACTAACCTCCAGACAGAGGTGCTTCAGCCTGCGGCTTCCTCTTCTGAAACCCTATTGCCGTTCAATGAGGCTTTCATTGATGTCCTCTTGGGCAATTTTTCCAAACCCGGCACAGGGGCTCCTGTGGAGAGGACAATTGCCCGCCACCACCGGGCGACCCAGTGTTTTTGACCCAACACCCTTCCCCTGAGAGCTTGGTGGTCCAAGCCTCTTCTAAAGGAGCGTTCCCTTCTGCCCCTCCAGATAGGGGATCCAAGAAGCTGGACCATCTTGGGAAGCATATGTTCTCTTCCTCCAGCTTGGCATTGCGGTCGGTGAATACTGCGTGCCTCTTGTGCCACTACTCCCATACTATCTGGGATACGGTCGCCCAGGTGCTGCCGTAGTACCTGTGGGAGGCCCGGGTCTTTCTCTCCCGGCAGTGGCGGATGGGAGAGATGCAGCCAAATTTGCCATTAGATGTGGACTGGATACCACGACTCACTGAGCAGAGTGATTGCCACGTTGGTAGCACTTGGGTGCTACGCCTGGTTGAGGTCATCTGGCTTTTCGGGTGATGTCCAGTCAACCTTGATGGACATGCCCTTTGATGACCGTCTTTTTGGCGACAAAGCAGACTCAGCGCTGGAACGTTTTAAAGATTCTAGAGCTATGACGAGATCTTTGAGCCTCACTGCGCCTTCTCGCCCACTCCAGTCTGCTTTTCGTGGCTACGGAAGGGGCACCCAGCAACGCCCGGCCCAGTCTAGCCACCGGTTCATGCAAGCTGCCCAGCCTCTGCGTGGCCGCGGACGTGGGACCCAGCGATCTCGCGGGTCTGGGAGCCAGCTGGCAGGCCAGTCCACCCTTTTCCCCCCCTCCTGCCGCAGTCTCCAAACCTTCCTAGTCTGACGTTTCAGGCCCATCAACAGCCAGTTGGAGGCAGGCTTCGCCATCACCTCCTCCACTGGCAATCCATCACGTCGGACATGTGGGTTTTGCAAATTGTCCGAAGGGGCTACTCCCTCCCCTTCGGGACTACTGCTCTCTCCATCCCACCGTCTTACCAACGCATATCCGAGGATCATTTGGCACTTCTCCGCCAGGAAGTCTCCGCTCTCTTGGCCAAGGGAGCTATAGAGAGGGTCCCTGCACTAGAAGTAGGCCGTGGTTGCTATTCTCGCTACTTTCTGGTGCCCAAGAAGGACAAAGGCCTGCGTCCTATCCTAGACCTCGGGGCCCTGAACCGCTTCCTCCGGAAGGTGAAGTTCAAGATGCTCACGTTGGCTCAGGTCCTGTCTGCCCTCGACCCCGGAGACTGGATGGCGGCGTTGGACTTGCAGGACGCTTATTTCCACATTCCCGTCCTGCCAGTCCACAGACGCTATCTATATGGTTCACGGTGAGCCACGAGCACTTTCAGTTCACCGTGCTTTCCTTTGGCCTTTTATCTCAATGACTGGCTGTTGAAGGTGAGCTCACCTCCAGATTACGGTGGACCTCCTGCATTCGCTGGGGTTTACTATAAATGCTGAAGTCACACCTGACTCCCTCTCAAACGCTTACTTTCATTGGAGCTGTTCTGGACACAGTGCAGTTTCGGGCCTATCCTCCCGAGCAGCGAGTTGGGATATTCGGGCTATGATACCGATGTTTCAGCCTCTATCCCGGATTTCGCTGAGAATGACTCTGAGGCTGCTGGGCCTCATGGCCTCCTGCATCCTGCTAGTGGATCATGCCAGATGGCATATGCGGGCTCTGCAGTGGGACCTGAAGTTCCAGTGGGTGCAGCATCGGGGGAATCTTTCCGACTACGTTCAGATCTCAGAGGGAACTGCACAACAACTGCAGTGGTGGCTAACGAACCAAGCTTGGGTCGGAGGCAGATCCCTTTCCCTTACCCAACCAGATCTAATGGTGGTGACAGATTCATCACTCCTGGGATGGGGCGCCCTTCTGGGAGAGGCGGAGATCAGAGGCGTCTGGTGTCCGGTGTAGTCCGGGCTCCATATCAACCTGCTGGAGCCCAGACTGGCACTGAAGGCATTCCTTCCCTCTCTCAAAGGGAAAGTAGTGCAGGTGTTCACAGAGAACACCACCGCCATGTGGTACTGCAACAAACAAGGCGGGGTTGGGTCGTGGTCCCTTTGTCAGGAGGCTCTTTGCTTCTGGACATGGCTGGAACATCTGGGCATGACCCTGGTGCTTCAACACCTGGCGGGTTCTCTGAATGCCAGGGCGGACGAACTTAGCCGTCGGTGCTTGGTCGATCACGAATGCTGTCTTCCCTTGGAGGTGGTGCAAGGTCTCTTTCAGCGGTGGGGAGAGCCTTGGTTAGATCTGTTCGCCACCGAAGAGAACGCGTAGTGTCAGCAGTTTTATGCGTTGGAGTTTCCAAAGCGGCCCTCGCTCGGCGACGCTTTTCGTCGCGAGTGAAACTGCGGTCTCCTGTACGCCTTTCCGCCTGTACCACTACTGCCCAGAGTGCTCAAGACGATCAAGCGCGACCAGGCTCAAGTTATTCTTGTGGCTCCGGACTGGGCACAAAGAGTCTGGTACCCCGAGCTTCTGAGCATGGCCATCGATCCTCCGATCAGACTGCCCCTTCGGGAGGATTTTCTGTCACAGCAGCAGGGGACGGTTCTCCACCCGAACCTGTCCAGTCTCCACCTCCTTGCATGGAGATTGAGCAGTGACAGTTGACAGCTTTCGACCTTCCGCCCGAATTCTGTAATGTCATATTGTCAGCCAGGCGTCCCTCCACTAAGACGGTATACGCCTGTAGGTGGAACACGTTTGTGGCATGGTGCACAGCAAAGGCTGTGGATCTCCTCTCTGCCCCTCTTTCAGAGGTCCTTTTGTATATACTTTCTTTGGCCCCGCAGGGCTCTGCTCTGGGCGCTCTCAAAGGTTATCTTGCAGCTATCTCTGCTTTTCTTCGGCTGTCAGATTAGCCATCCTTGTTCAAGTCTCCTATTGTTAATAGGTTCTTTAAGGGCATTACTCTTCTGTTTCCTCCATCTCCTTTCATAATGCCCCAGTGGGACTTGAGCGTTGCTCTCACATACCTGATGAGTGCTCCCTTCGAGCCTCTTCGTAACTGTCCTCTCAGGCTCCTCACTCTCAAAACTTCCTTCCTTGTAGCCATCACCTCTGCTCGCAGGGTGAGTGAGCTTTAAGCTCTGTCCAGATGCACAGAGAAGAAAGGGGGCTTGGAAGACAAAGTGGTGCTTAGAACAAGGCCTTCGTTTCTTCCTAAAGTGGTTACACCATTTCATGTCGACAATCTATCACTTTGCCCACTTTTTTCCCACCTCTGCACCCTTCCAAGGAGGAGGAGTGACTCCACCGCCTGGACCCTAAACGTGCATATGTCATTCTACCTTGAACGCACCAAAGATTTCTGGGTGGATGATCAACTCTTTATTGGCTATGTAGGTTCCAAGAGATGCCGGGCTGTTCAAAAACATGCCATCTCTCGATGGGTTGTCCTTTGCATAAAGATTTGTTATGCTTTAGCGAAAAAGGATCCTCCAGTGGGGTTGCGTGCTCATTCCTCTAGCGCTTCGGCAGCAACCACTGCATTGGCACGTGGAGTCCCACTCCATGATATCTGACAGGCGGCAATGTGGGCATCTCTGCACATGTTCACCAGACATTACTGCCTGGACAGCCAAGTCCTGAGGGACGGCTATTTTGCCAGTTCGGTCCTCCAGGACTTTCTCGTCTGAACTTGGTTCACAGACCCTCCTCCGGGGATGGTATTGCTGGGGTATCTATTCTAAGGTAAAGAATCTACAACTAACGGTCTCTTTCAGATGGACAAGTTATTTGCCTTTTGTAACAATGCATCTGTAAGAGACATGTTAGTTGTAGATTCCTTACCGCCCCACCCGTCCTCCCCGCTCTGCAAACTGATTTTCAGGGATAGGGACTCCCTTACAGGACCCTAGTTGTGGTGCACCAGTGGTCCGTGTCTTTCATGGCTCTGCTCTAGAAAGTCGTGTCAGAACTGACATCAGCGTGAAGGGGTGGCGTCTAAGTAGGCACTGCAACGTCATCTCGACGACCACGATGCCGACGACGGACGCGGAGTCGACCAACGCCACCTACCGACGCACAGGGGTACTGCTAAAGAAAAATCTCTGGATCCAGTCTGACGCCTGGGGGTTATTCTAAGGTAAGGACTCTACATCTAACATATTTCTGTTACAGATGCATCGTTACCGAAGGTAAGTAACTTGTTCTTTAAATCCATTGGGGGTGAGCAGGCGTAGAAGCGTTGGGCATGCGTGAGAAAGATCTACTCCTATGTCCGTAATATAAATTAATGAAAATACATTTTTTTAATACTTCTACTATACTTACCACTAATTATGTTTTTTCAGGCACCGGCTACTACCACGCTAAATGTTCCTTGAATCATGGCTCAGTTTTCAACACCTTTTGGGGGTAAGTTTTATTGTTGAATGTTTTACATTTGATGGATGATTGGTCATCATACATATTGTTTTATTTATTTAGGAGTTTTTATTGAGCGGTTTGAGGCTCCCTTTCGGCTACCTCAAAGCTAGATTAAATACAAAACGGGAGAGTTGAAGTTCATTCGAAGAAAGTCTGATGCTTTTCAGTCTCTAACCAGGGTGTGAATGGTTTAGTTGAATGAATGCAGGAGCAGCTCAGTTGTCATGGCCTTTTCTAAGCCCTTTGGTTCCGCTGTGAAGATTGGCTTCATTGATTCAACAATCTTGATCCATGAACTCCCTGGGATCTGCCTCTGTGATGAGGGCGCAGAAGCAAAGCGATTACCAACACCTTTATTTGGTGGGAGGGAAACTTGTACAACCTTCCTCTGTCTGTAGCATCCAGTAGCAGATGACTCCCATCACCTCAACAGTCAAACTTGCTCCCTGGATACCCATTGCAAGCATGAGGACCAAGCAAAAGTAAATACCCCACTTCTCCCCTTTAAAAATGCTATATATATATATATATATATATATATATATATATATATATATATATTCACTGAAAAACCATAGGTTTTAGGGACAGTTATAGTTAGTTGGACATTTCACTCGTACAAAACCCGTGAAATTCACCCGTTATAGTTAGTTCAGCTAACTATAACTCGCGCCCGCAATGCACTACTGATGTCACATATTGCATCACTCATGACATCATCCAGTGACTGTGTGTTTCTGTAAAGTTTAAATATGTTTAATATATATAGGCAAAGGCGTATTGAAGAATGACTGGGTGTATCAGTGTCTCAATGGATGGTTGAGTAGGTGCGTGACTGACTCTACAATTGAGTGATTAAACGTATCTTACTGAATGCATGGGTTACTGACTAAACTGTGTGAATGTCTGAATCCGTCTGTCTGTTGGTGTATAAGTGGATGCATGGATTTCCGAATAGCTACATGAGTGTCTATATGGGTTATTGATTGGTTCTCTGAGTATCTGTATGGGTGCCTGAGTGTTTGTGTGGGTGGGGTGTGTGTGACTCTGTACATAGATGTGTGAGTGGGTGATTCACTGGGTGCATGATTTGAAGAGTGCATCTGTGATGGACTGCTTAGGTGGGTGAGTGTGTGTATGGGTGTGTTAGTGAGTGAATGTATATCTCAGTGGTACATGTGCGAGTAACTACATATGTAAAAGGCAGAATATATGTGTGTTAGAGTATTTAAAAGGCTATAAGAGTGTGTGATTGTGAGTGGCTGTATGGATGCGTGTGTGCTTGTATCAGTTATTGTATAAGAGCGTAAGAATGTGCTAGTATTAGTGAGCTGGTGTGTGTATAACTGTATAGGTGAGTAAATGGGTGTGTGATTATTTTTTTGCATGACTGACTAGGTGCGTGACTACCTCTATGGATGAGTGGCGGTGTGTGAGTGTTTATATAGGTGTATGAGTGCATATGATAGTCATGTACTGAGTGACCGTAAGTATGAGTGACTGTACGGGTGAGTGTGTAGATGTGTGTGTAGACCTAAGAATCAGTGAGTGGGTATGTAGATATTGGTATTGGAGTGTGTATGGTTTTGAGAATGACAGTCTGTAATTTAGAGTGGGTGTATCAAAAGTTATATTAGGCTGTGACAAGATGCATGAAATTATCACATGGATGATGTCATCAGTGATGTCATCAGTGATGTCATTTGAGAGGTCATCAGTGATGTCACTGACCATGTCATGAGTGATGTAATATGTGACGTCATCAGCAGTGCATTGCGAGGCGCGAGTTATAGTTAGCTGAACTAACTATAATGGGGGAATTTCTATGGTTTTGTACGAGTGAAATGTCCAACTAACTATAACTGTCCCTAAAACCTATGGTTTTTTCAGTGAATTTCAAAGGTTTTTTAAATGCTAATTTCTAACTATAACGTGTCTGAAACCTATGGTTTTTTCAGTGAATTTCAAAGGTTTTTTAAATGCTAATTTCTAACTATAACGTGTCTGAAACCTATGGTTTTTTTCAGTGAATTTCAAAGGTTTTTTAAATGCTAATTTCTAACTATAACATGCCTGAAAACTATGGTTTTTCCAGTGAATTTCAAAGGTTTTTCAAATGCTAGTTTGAAACTATGCCTAAAGAAGTAGGACATGTGAAGAAAGAAGAAAAACGCACAGAAAGAAGCAAAAGAAATGTCGAAAGAAACAGAAGTCCACAAAGACGAAGAAAAATCCAGGAAGAAGCAAGACATGTGCAGAAACAACCAACAGAGGAACAGAAAGAGGCCTTGTTGCAAAATCATCCTGTGCCCACAACTTTTCCAGACGTGTACTGGTGGTAACTGACTCTGACTAACCAGGCTTAGAGCCAGTGCTGTGGTAAAAGACACTTAGAATACAGTTAAAACACCTACATACACTAGGGAACACTATGCGTTGGGGTACCCCTGTGATTAGCATGACCTCCTCTGTAACTCCCTAGTACATAATAGGGCAGGTGGATTAAAACTACCTCTTAAAACGCGCTACAAGGCACGTTTGCACAGTGGTGAAGGGAGGGGGGGGCCTAAGGTGACGTGTGCAAACGCGCCCCGTGGCACGTTTTAAGTTGCGGGATTAAGTCCCCTTGAATCCTGAGGGTCCCTGGGGCCCAACTAGCCCCCAGGTACCTACAGTTAGGACCACAGAGCTGAGTTGCAGAGAGGCGTTCCGAGGCCACGCACCTTTTTTCACCTCTCTGCAACGCAACTCTGTTGTGCTTACTGGAGGTACCTGGTGGGCTAGTTGGCCCCCAGGGTCCCTCCGGATTCAAGGGGAATTAATTCCCCAACTTAAAACGCACCACAGGGCGTGTTTGCGCACATGTCACCTCAGGCCCCGCCCCCTCCCTTCACCACTGTGCAAACGCGCCCCGTGGCGCGTTTTAAGTTACAGGATTAGGTCACCTTGAATCCTGAGGGTCCCTGGGGCCCAACTAGCCCACCAGGTACTTCCAGTAAGCGCCACAGCCCTGGTTGCAGAGAGGTGGTCTGAGGCAACGCCCCTTTTTACACCTCTCTGCAACGCAGCTCTGTGGCGCTTACTGGAGGTACCTGGTGGGCTAGTTGGACCCCAGGGACCCTCAGAATTCAAGGGGACTTAATCCCCCAACTTAAAACACGCCACAGGGCATGTTTGCACACATGTCACCTCAGGCCCCGCCCCCTCCCTTCACCGCTGTGCAAACGCGCCCCGTGGCGCGTTTTAAGTCGGGGGATTAACTCCCCTTGAATCCTGAGGGTCCCTGGGGTGCAACTAGCCCACCAGCTTACCTCCATTAAGCGCCACAGAGCTGCGTTGCAGAGAGGTGTAAAGAGGGGCGTGGCCTCAGAACACCTCTCTGCAACGCAGCCCACTGGCGCATACTGGAGGTTCCTGGTGGGCTAGTCGACCCCCAGTATTTAAGGGGAATTTGTTCCCCCTTTGCAAAAGCGCCAGGGGGCGCGTTTGCAGAATGCTGCCAAGGAGCGGCGTGGCCTCCGGCGCGATGGCGGATTTAATTTTTTTTATTTTTTTAAAAGGGGGCTGTGTGGCCCCCCTTCTTTTAATCATTTTGGGCCCTGGGGACCCCATCCCCCAGGGCCTGACCCCCTTTTATTTTTTTTTAAAAAAAGGAACGGGAAGGGGACCGCATGGGCCCCCCTCCCGTGGCCAATTTCGGCCCGGGGACCCCATCCCCCGGGCTGGCCCTCTCTGTTGGGGACTGTGGGGGTCCCCAATCCCCCCACGGTCCCGCCTCGGCTCCCGCGTCCTGCGGGAGCCGGCATTGCTTTTCCACATGGGGAGCTGCTAACATGCAGCTCCCCGTGTGGAAAGCAATTTGCTTTGAATTTGGAAGAGAGACAGGTTTCTGCTCTCTCTTCCAAAATCCAAAGCAGTTTGCTATCGCAGGGCGGGAGCCGCGAGGCTCCCGTCCTGTCATAGCAAACTACAGTGTCCCGGGGTGAGCACCCGGGACACTGCAGGAGCCGGCCCTGGGGGTGGTGGTCCCCAGGGCCATCACTGGCTTCCAGGAGTGGGGCCCGCGGCCCCCCTCCCAACATCTACAAAGCCCCGGGAGGTGGTGGTCCCCGGGCTTCGGGTCCGAAACGGACCCCCACATTTGTTTAATTAGAGCCCCGGGAGGTGGCGGTCTCTGGTGCAGTGTGGGGCTGGAGCCCCCACACAGGTAATTATTATTTTTTAAAAAGAAGCCCCGGGGTGGCGGTCTCGGGCTAGCGGGAGGGCCCAGAGCCCTCCCGCACCATTTTTTTTTTTAAAGCCCCGGGGGTCCCCGGGCTTGGGGGCGTTATTATTTAATAAACCCCCGCATGCCCGCGGGACTTGGCCCACCCGGGGGCCAATTAACTACGAAGCGCGGGAGCCCGCGCTTCGTTTTGTTTTTTTGTATCAGCAGGATCCGCGCACCCAGCGCGGTTTTTGCCGTTTTTTTTTTTTGGTGGCCCTGGGGTCCTTGTAGGACCCCTGAGCAGGTCTAGGGGGTCAGGGTGTTTCTACCCTGCCCCCTTTTTGCGTTTTTTGCGTCTGTTTTCGTCTTTTCTTGTGCCTCGGTTCTACAGCTCGTGATCGGGAGGGCTCGCGGACCCTACGCGGCCATAGATATACATGTGATTTTTATTTTTTATTTTCTCAGGAACTACTAAACGGATTTACACCATTTAAGCAAAAGGCACGACTCTGAACCAAGGGCTACCTATTTGCCAAATTTGGTGTAATTCCGTTCAGCAGTTCGGGCTGTAGCTGCGATGAAAGGTCCCTATGGAAAAATGAATGGGGAAAACACGTTTTGGGACCCCCCTTTTTTCTCGGCCCCCGCTTGACGAATCACCCCGAGACTCAAGATAGGAGCGGACCGGAGCGGGCCACAAAGTTTGAAAATTTCACGAAGATTCGTCAACCGGCGCCAAAGTTATTTCAAATAGAATGTTGCGGATTTCCTATGGAAAATAGGTCCTAACTATAACTATCTACTGGCGACCGCCAGTAGATTATTTATTTATATAGCTATACAGAGCTATATAGCTATATAAATCATTAAAATTTATACCAATAAACTACAAAATAGATTAATGGAACGTGCATGCTAAAATAAGCAAACAAGCATTGGAAATGCAATTGGACTCGCATTTGTTTGAGTTAGATCTATTGGAATAGTAAATGGCAATGTCTTACCTATGTTATGGGGTGTATGTGGTGTGTAGTGAAATTATGTGGCTTGGATTGGTTAGTTGTGGAATTGTGTGGAGTGGATTTGTGTAGTGGAATTATGTGGCATGGTGTGCTGTGGAATTGTGGCTAGTAATTATATCGGAATTATGTGAAGTGGGACTGTTATGGAGTGTAATTATGTGGAATGGTATTTTGAGTTGCAGAGTGGTATATAGTGGAGTTTAATTATGTGGTGTGCTGTTGAATTTTGTGGTACGATGTGGAATTGTGTGGATTGGATGTATGTGGTGTGTTGTGTAATTGTGCTATTAATTTGTATTATGTGGTTTGGTGTCAAATTTGGTGGTGTGGGTTGGAAATGTGTGGAGTTGAAGTGTGTGTTGTGAAACTGTGTGGATAGTGTCGCCTTTTTGGTGACGAAAAAGAACAAATGGGTAGGAGCCAAGCTCCAGATCTGTGTGTTTGGGTGTTAAAAAAAATAATAAATAAATAAAAAAATAAAAAAAGAGAGAATTGGAGCTTTTTGCATTGTAAATGTCTTTTGCCTATGTGTTATGTATTGGAGTAAATGTATGTGGTGTGCAGTGGAATTATGTGGGTTGGAATTGTTTGTTGTGGAATTGTGTGTTGTGGAGTGGTTTTGCATAGGGTAGTTATGTGGCATGGTATGCAGTTGTATTATGTGGATAGTAATTATGTGTTTGAGTGTATTGGAATTAGTGGGATTGTGTGATGGAGTGTAACTATGTGGAATGGTATTTTGTTTTGTGGAGTGTTATGTAGTGGAGTTTAATGTGTGGAGTGCTGTTAAATTAAAAAAAATGTTAATGGTATTTATTGGTCTTTATTACATCGCATAACAATCAAACATTGTTACATTGCACTGGATAATCTTGTTGGCAATAAATGCTTCCTAAATTACAGACCACTTTGCAATCAATTACAGCAAATAATTACAGACCATCTACTCACATTTGCTTTGTACAGTTTCAACAGGCATTCATCTTGCATGATTAGTCTTTACTTCTCTCGGAAGTCTTTCTCTCTCCCCCGTCCATTTTAGGCTATACCCTGGCATGCAGCCGTAGTTTATTGTGTTGGGGCTGCTAATGTGTGTTGTTGTCCTTTGACACAGAATCCTGGTCCAACAAAAATCGCTGTAGCGGCTCCGATTTATATCATAATGTTTCGAGGTGGGTGGCAGTAACTCTGCATACGTAGTGAGCTGATCTTCACAGTGGGTCATGTCATATAACCACTCCTTAAATTTGGGGGTATGCCCCCTCCCCCACCTGCAAGCGACTCGGCGTTTCGCCAGCAGTAGACCTAGTTGATATAAGTTTTCTGTGCTGTGTGGGTATCTCTTCTGTGTAACCCAACAGGGCTATGACAGGGTCTCTGTGCATGTTGGTCAGACATACGTGATAGGGCGCTAAATATCTCCATCCAGTAATCTTGAATAGCACTACACTTCCAAGCTATGTGTAAAAACCCTATCCCTTACAACTGCATCTCGCACAGCGACCATCCGGTCACAACTGGTATCTAAACAGTCTTACCAGGGTATAGTAAACCCGGTGTAAATATTTATAATGTATTATTCAAAGGCGGCTGCTGGCCGTTATTGCCTCTGTTTGGCTACAACAGTATGTCCATTGCTTGTCTGATAACGGAGTGTCAAGTTCCAGATCCCACCACGCTCGTGCTCCTCTCGACTCTATCTGGCGTTCTGTCAGCGCCGCTCTGTATAGTCGAGACTCTATATGCGTCTGCTGTGGATTTTATAATGGCACATGCAACGTGTTTACTATAGGAGGCTCTTTCGGAAATGTTGGTGTGATCGCTTTTACATCTTGTCTGATCCAGATGTACATGAAGGTCTCTAGTGGGGTGTGTGGGCAGTCATTGAAAAACAGTGTACGGTCCTTTAACTCGCCATCTTGTTAGAGATCTCCCCATGTTGTAATACCCATGTTTTGCAGCATGGTTCTACAGGTCGCTTTATGGGTGACCGGTATGTGTGGATTATATGGAAGAGACAGCAGCGGGGAATATAATAAGGTCTTATTGAGTTTCTCTCCTAATTTTTTCCAAGCCGATCCTGTGCAACCCACTGTTGTGTGGGAATGCCCAGTACAATGGGGTTTGGCCCCCAAATAGGCTGTGGTATGTAGAGGGGTCATGTATCCGTTTTCGACTGCTAAATGTGGCATGTATAAGGGCGGCTGGAACCAATACACAGCGATGTGCGCTTGTGCACAGAGGTAGTATAGTTCGATATCTAGCGCCTCAAAGCCCCCTTTACTAAAGGGTTGAGTCAGCGTGGACCACGGTATTTGAGGTTGCTTACCTCCCCACGCAAGATTAATTAGTTGTCTGCAGTGTGCGAAAAAATGGCGTCCCGGTGAGTAAGGTATATTTATAAACAAATATAGCAATTTCGGCAGGACAACCATTTTAATGAGGGATATACGCCCTGCTAGTGAAAAGGGCAGGGTAATCCAGCGTGACACTGAATCCATGATGTGGTCCATTGCAGTGCCATAGTTGGCCCTCAGCGTAGTTTCTGTGTCTCTGGAGACCGTTATCCCCAGGTACCTAAGGTCATAGTCCCATCATTTCAAGGGGTAGTCGGAAGGGAATTGGCTTGTATTTGAAGTGCGAGGGAACATCCGACTTATCTCAATTGATAGTAACTCCAGACAGCCTCCCGAATTTTATAAACTCGCGGAGAATAGGGTTTCGGCTTTTATGCGAGTCTCTGAGATATAGTGCCTTTCTGGATATCTCAACGCGTATTCCCTGTGGTGTTGCTGCAGCCTTGCCGCCAGGGGTTCAAGTGCAAATAACAAGGGTGATAACGGGCATCCTTGCCTGGTGCCTCGTGATATCTCAATAGGAGGTGAGCAACAGCTGTTGATCTGTACAATCGCCTGCGGCTGTTTATACAGTAAGATGACCCATGGGAGGAACGCGGGGGGAAGCCCATTCTCTGCAGCACAGTGGAGAGATAGTCCCACTTCAGGGAGTCAAACGCTTTAGTGGCATCTAAAAAGACGGCCACTGCAGCAAGTTCAGGATCTAAATCTTGTATTATTGCAAATAGGGTACGCAAATTGTGGGAAGTGGCCCACCCAGGTACAAACCCAGATTGATCCGGTAATATCAGTTTGTCCATTAGTAGGCTAAGTCTGTTGGATAGTATTTTGGCATCACAGTTTATTAAAGAAAGCGGTCTGTACGCTTCGCATTTAGTCGCTGATTTCCCTGGTTTCAAGATGGAGATGATCATGGCTTCGCGCATAGTTTTTTTTTTTTTTTTTTTTTTAAATCTGTTTATTAATTTTTACATAATTCTGATACATAAATCGCCACATGGCGAGATATCATCAACCACAACAATCAACACAAACTAACTAGAAGTGATTAATGCTATTTCTGTAGGTATAGACAATGGTGTGGCTAACATTCTATCTGTATCTAACATAGCTGAGGGATTACATATTATACATCGATATCGCTTCGTGGAGTAGCTGGAGGGTCCTGTTGGGAATTTGTTAAGAGATATTGTCGCAGCGGTTCCCAAATGTCCTTAGGCTTGGAGGATGATGGCAGCTCCTCCGCATACAACTCAAGAGTTTCCTTTCAATAAACCATATCTCTTATCCAGTAATCACATCTAGGGGGCACTGTGCTTTCCCATGTCATTGCTATCCGTCGTTTTGCTAATAATAAAGCAATCCTTAAGAATTTCCCCATTGTGCCCTTAACCTGAGGTACATAGCTCAATAAACACATCAGAGGTTCACATTGCAATTTTTGACCGGACATAGTCTGCAAACACAGTACGACCTCCTCCCAAAATTTTGCTACAGCTGTACAGTGCCGTGCCAGAAGTCTGCATCGGGCTGTCTACATCGCTTGCAATCACTCGTGTCACGAAGACCAATTTTATACAGTTTCAGAGGTGTATGATAAACTTGGTGAATGTATTTAGAATGAATGATTCTGAGATTACCATTTGGCGTCAGTTTACCAGTTAAAGTACATATTTGTTCCCAGGCTACCAGATCTAGGGGAGGATCGAGTTTACTATTCCACTTTTCTAGGCTAGCATCCTCAGCTCTCACAATTTCAGAACGTACCGCTTTATACAGTTTAGTCACTAGTTTACGTTTTGAAGGGGCCACTAGTAGAAGCTGTAGCGACTGTGATGTGGGCGGCTCCTCTGGAAATGAGCCGTAATGAGCTTGAAGCGCTAGTTTCAAACGGTGAACAGTAAATTGGAACAACAATGATTGATTAGTCACGTGATGAAAGTCTTCAGCTGTAAGAAACTGACCTCCCACGAAAACATCTTGCATGTGTTGAATACCCACACTTCGTAATGATCGAATCGCCCCTGTTTCTCGCATTACTGAGAGGGAGGCATGGTGTGCAAGCGGCAGTGCCGGAGCATACAATGGCAACTTCGCTGTCATTTTGCCAATAGTTTGCCAGGCCGCAATGGTGGTGTCTACTGTATTTATTTCAGTGCGTGGTGTGCCTCTACGTGTATGTGTGAGTATTCCAGCCAGTGGTGTAGGGTGAGCATCCCCGTCCTCCACTGCTACGTGTGGCGTGAAAGCATGTGGGTTATGCCAGTAGTAGGCATACTGTGCCTGTGCGCATAAGTAGTATACATAGAGATCAGGGGCAGCAAATCCTCCCTGTGCGTAATCCAGCGTGAGTGTGCGCCAGCTTACTCTAGCTTGTTTTCCATTCCAGATCAGCCGAAGTAATTGAGTACGAATATTGAGGAATAGCCGTTTTGGCAATTTAATCGGTATATTATTAAAAAGGTAGAGAAATCGTGGTAGTACAATCATTTTGATTATGGCAATGCGATCAGCCAAGGATAGGGGTAGCGAGGACCATTTATCAACCTGTGATTCCAGCGTCTCACATGCTGTGCCAAAATGTTCCCTTATTACAATCTCTGGGTCACGATGTACCCATACTCCCAAATATTTTGCAGGATCTGCGGACCAGAGTAGCGGATATTCCGTTTGTGGAGCCGTAGTAATCGTTGTCAGGGGCACAATTACTGATTTGTCCCAGTTTATTTGGAGACCGGAAAATAAACCAAATCGGATATATTCCCGTAATATGGGGGATACATTTTTATGTGGCTCACGTAGAAAAAGCACCATGTCATCAGCATATAAGGATATGCCGACAGGGCGGTGATTGAAATTAAGCGCTGATTCCCTATGACGCTGTCGAATGACGCAAGCTAGAGGTTCAAGTGTAAGGGCAAACAACAGTGGTGATAAGGGGCAGCCCTGTCGCGTGCCCCTATTAATGGAAAAGGGAGTCGAGGTGTGACCCCCCACTCTAACCCTTGCAGAGGGATCCGTATAGAGGAGTTGCACCCAGCGTAGAAACACGGGCGGGAATCCCATTCGCTTCAAGACATGGAACATATAACACCATTCGATAGAGTCGAATGCCTTAGCTGCATCCAGCATGACCGCAGCAGCAGGCAGGTCCGGTGTCAGGACATGATACATGGCAAAGAGCGTTCTTAAATTATGTGAAGTGTATCTTTCCGGTATGAAGCCGGATTGGTCTGGAAGCACTAGGGAGGACATTAATGGTTGTAGGCGGGTGGCTAAAATTTTTGCTAATATTTTTGCGTCCAGATTAATTAGTGACAGCGGGCGATAAGAATCACATTGAGACGGGGGCTTGTCTTTTTTTAATAGTGTGATGATTAAGGCCTGTCTTAGGGACAAGGGAAGAATGCCCGTTTCGTGTGCTTCAGCGTATACTTCTAATAGATAGGGCGTCAGAAGATCAGCGTATTCTTTGTAAAATTCCGCTGTGAGTCCATCTGGACCCGGGCTTTTTGTTTGGTAACGATCGAATCGCTGCTTTAATATCTTCTTCGCCTATTGGTTGACTAAGATATTCCCGGTGGCTATCTGCTAGCCAGGCGCAAGCAATATCAGAAAGATAGTCGTCAAGCGCTGTGTCATCCAAACTCCCATGCGATGTGTACAATGTGGAATAACAGGATCTGAATTGTTCAACAATCGCTTGAGGTGTGTAGTGTTCTTCCCCCTGTGCGTCTATTATTTTCATTATGGGGGTGTGTTCAGTTCGGAATTTGAGTTTAGTGGCCAGTTGACGGCCGGGCCGGCCTCCCTCACCGTATACTCTTGCGACACAACGACGTGAGAGATAGCGGGTCTCGGTTTCCGCCATAGCGTCATATTCCAATAATTGTTCTTTTATACGCGCTAGTTTATTGTTGTCGGGAGCAGCCATATAGTCCCGTTCCAGTCCTGCTAATTTATTTTCAATGATAGAGAGCTGGCCTCGAATGTCACGCAGTATGCCTGCTGTAGTGCCGATACACACTCCCCTCACTGTAACCTTAAAGGCCTCCCACAAGATGACTGCACTGTCTACTGTTCCCACATTGATTTCGAAGAATTGTGTGATTGCCTTTCTGATGGTGTCATTGTAAATAGGGTCTAGTAAGGCCTCGGCTCTGAATCGCCATGTGAATGGGCGGTGTGTGATTGTGGGTATGCTAATATGAAGCTTTACCGAGCTGTGGTCCGATAGTGTACGTGGAAGTATTTCTATCCCAGTGACCCAGTCGTTGCTTATTTCATTTAAAAGCCAATAATCCAATCTGGACCAGGTATTATGCGCCGGTGTGATATGTGTGCCCATTCTCCTGTCTGCATTACGGAGTCGCCATGTGTCCACCAGTCCCATCTCTTGCATAGCATCTCGAATACACTGAGCGACTTTCACAGTGCGCGCGCCTGCGGGCTTGATCTGTCCTGCGTAGGGTCCAGGTGTGTGTTTAAGTCCCCGCCCCACAAAATGGCTGCCTCCGGCCATGTGCGCAGCACCGTGAGCATGCGCAGAAATATTCGCGGTTCATCTGTTACGGGGCCGTAAATATTAATGACGGTGATATTGGTTTGTCCTAGTCTCCCATGGACCAGAACACAGCGGCCCTCATCATCTACATATGTCTTGAAAGCCGTGAATTGCAGACCACGTTTAAACAAAATGATGACCCCTCTTGCGTATGTGGAATATGATGAGGCCAATTTATATCCAGCCCACTTAGTCGCAATTTTGGCCTCTGAAGATTTGGTCAGATGCGTTTCTTGTAATAGGGCTATCTGCACTTTGTGTCTATCTAGATAAGCCAGCACTTGGCGGATTTTTTTGGGAGTATTTAGCCCCCTTACATTCCACGTCAAGCAAGTATATTTAGTGTGCATGGCCTAACATAACAACTCTATGGGAACATGAGTCACACACCCTACCCCCCCATCCAGATGGGCAAATGTCTACCAATTCGGCTTGTAGGTACAGACCTAGTGCAAAAAACCTCGCGTTATACTGCACTATCTTGTGTCTTATCTTTGATAGTAAGTGGTGATCGCCAGCCATCGCATGCAATCGGTAGCAGAGTCATAAGTACAAAACATCTCCTTGTAATCCCTAGTGAGTAGAGCCTTATCATATGCATTTCTATGATCACTTCGAACAACATTAAAACGAACCAATACCAATCCCTCCCCCACCCACTTCAGCACCCTAACTTTGCTAAAGCCATACCCAACCACCCAACGTATCCCCAGAACGAAAACCAACAATAGTACAATATTGTGGGGGTTACCCATTTGTGGGGCATTGCGACACAACCAGCCTCCCCAGTGAGTAGGGGAGGTGGCCACCGATGGTCCATATATACCTCTCGAGCCATCTATACCGTCTTATAGTGAAGGCATACGTTCAGCGGTCAGTACCCGCTTGTGTAAGGACACGAATATAACAAAAAATCAACAATTTAAAAAGGATACCATCCCAATAACTAGTGTCAACACAGTAGTGCCAGTGCATTCGGCATTGACAACGCATTCAGTCAGGCGCCAGCCATAGACCATGATGTTGGTCGAATCATCCTGTAGCTCCACATTCAGTGTGTAGCCATGAGTGACATGATGTTTCCCTTATCACTCGACATCTGACGTGGCAGGCGACGATGTTTTTGTGCGTCGCAATGTTTTGGCATAGTAATGCGCCCGTTTGGGGTTTGTGAATATCTTGGCCTTGTCATCTAGTCCGATGCGAAGACGTGCCGGGTAGAGCATGGCGTAGGGGATCTTTTCTGTGAATAAAATTTTCTTAGTCGCCTGAAATTCTTTACGCGCTGCCTGCACCGTTGTCGTAAAATCCGGGTAGAAGGATAGTGCATTACCCTGATAATTAACATTACCGTTTTGTCTGGCAGCTTTTAGTATAGCGTCTCTGTCCCTATAATTAAGCAGGCGGGCTATGACTGGTCTGGGTGGTGCTCCCGGAGACGGCCGCGCCGCCAGTGATCGATGTGCCCTTTCCACGATAAACATACTGGATAGTGTGTCATCTCCACATAGCTCACGGAACAGATTTTCGACGTAGGTTTCTAGGCGCCCAACATTGGTCGATTCCGGAAGTCCCAAAATGCGTACATTATTGCGCCTAGACCGCGCTTCAAGGTCTTCGTTCTTTGCTTGAATGACCGCCAATAGTCGTTCCATGTCGTTTGTTTTTGTCTCAACTTTCTGTAAGCCGTCCTCTGCGTTCGAGATTCGCTGTTCCGCTTCCCCAATGCGCAGGTTCTGCTTGTCCAGTTTGGTGGAGATGTTATCAATTCGCCCGTTTAGGGCCTCCATGTTTTCATTTATGGATTGTAGGCTCGTATTTATAGCGGCTAAAGTCTTCTCCAGCGTATTCGAGGCTGGGGTGGCATTGTCTAGTTCTGAGTCTGAGGCATGCTGGGGTTTACCGGATTTGCGCAGTTCGAATGTTAGACGTGGTTGGCCCTTGTCCGGTTTACCCATAATGTGGCCGTTCCAGCACTCCTACGGTAGTATTACCCCAGCTGATAGTTTATCAAATGACTGGGAAGATCCTTCACTAGCTTCAAGCGGGTGAAAATGTTGCAGTCTCTCAGTGAAGCTGAAATCCACTTCAGCCTGGGGTTTCAGCCTTGCCAGGTATCCTCATACATTTAGTTGATGAGTATGTCGGATCATCACAACCTCTGTATCGTATAGGGCAATGACGTGCTTGTAGAGAACTATACACACTTTCAGGCAGACACCACTACACCTTAGGCACGGCAATCCCCCGATGCCCACCGCAGCATCGCCGGTATCAGCAGTACGACGTGCAGATCTATTGGCATGCGAGGATAGGGGCTAGGGGGGTCCCAAATTGTGATGTGCCACTTTCCACTACTAAGGGTGATGACGCTGCCCACTCAGCCTTCAATCCGATAAGTAGCGATACTAGCAGCTCCAGGAAGCCTTGTTATTGCGCCGGCATGGTCCTGCTTGACATCTAGCAGTCACATGTTCACCCTCACAGCCTACTGTGCTTATCACGCCGCTGCACCGCCACCACTGAGGCAATCAGAGCGCCACCGCCGGCACCCTCCGATGCGCGTTTCTCGGAGCTCTCCGTCTACCCCACAGCCGCGTCAGGCCTCGCGACGCGAGTCGCCGCGTATGCAGCTCACCTCAGTGCTCTCGATGTGCAGCAGATGGATCGCCAGTTGTCGATGGCAGTCTTCTCCGAAGGCCGCACAGCGAACGCCGCACTCCGGCCGCCACCACTCCGGGGTAGGAAGCAGCCAAAGCGGCGATCAGGAGCACCACAGCCCCGAGGCGGCGCTCAGCAGCCGGGAGCCGCCATCTTGGCTCGATCGCAGCGCCAGGTAGGATCGTCTGCACAAGCCGCGTTAGGGTTGTTCTCCGCTTCAGAATTCGCTCTCGGGCCGTCCGGCCGAGTCAGGGCAGCACACACAGCGATTTAGCAGGGTCAATGGCTCTCGAGGGATAGGATCAGTGCAGGATTATATCGGTGGCCGGCCGAGCCGCGGTATTATGCGGCCATCTTGCCGTGCGCCAAGCCACGCCCGTGCTTCGCGCATAGTTTGTGGTAGTGTACCAGTCTTGTTAGCCTCTGTGTAGACTTTATTTTTAGCATGGGCACCAAAAGTCCTATGTAGCATTTGTAGAAATCTGATGGTAAGCCATCGGGGCCTGGAGCTTTTCCTGATCTAAGCTGCATTATGGCTGCTTTGATTTAATCTTCTATTTCAGCAGCTAAAAACTCCCTGTAAGTGCCTTCGATCCATGCTAACTCAGTATCTTCTAAATATGTGCCTGTGTCTACTGGCTGGTCCCTTCGTGCTGCATATAGGTCTGTGTAATAAGCTGTGAATGCCTGAAGAATGTCTGCAGTGCCTTTTTTCAGACTTCCTGTAGAGGTTTCCACCTCCAAGATATGACCAGAGAACCTAGGTGGTCGGAACGTCTCCGATAGTGCTTTACCCGGTCTTTCCCCCTCACTGTATTGGCGCGCCCTATAATATTTGAGGCAGAAGATACATTATCGTTCGGCTTCCGCTTGATATTCGGTCAGTAAAGAACGTAATTTAGCTTTGTTTGCCCCCTCTGGATTATCCTCAATTGTGCCCTCTGTGACTTTGATATCGCTCTCTAATCTACACACTGTGTTACGGATATCTCTCAATATTCCTCCTCCCTTTGTTATGCATAGTCCCCGCAGCGTGACTTTGAAAGCCTCCCGTATAGTCGCCATGCTAGACACTGAGTTCAAGTTTCTTTCATAGAATTAATCCATTTCCTGTTTGATCTCTTCCCTAAAACATGTGTCTAGGAGATGTCTAGGAGATAATCTCCATGCTTGATAGGGAGATATGGGCGTCGGGGGCTGCAGCTTCATCAGTACTGGAGAATGGTCGGAGTATGTACGCGCCAAATGCTCCGCACTGATGAGCCATGTGCCCAGTCCTCTTTAGATTATCCAATAGTCGATTCAGGACCAGCTAACATGTACATTGGAGTAGAATGTACCCTCTCGTCGTGTGGGATGCAATGTTCTCCATGTATCTAACAAATGATAGTCTTGTATAATAGCGTTTAGGTGTTTTCCCGCTGTGGTGTCGTAGTGCTTCCCCACGTGATCTGTCTGCACTCGGGACTAGCGCTAGATTAAAATCACCCCCCATACAAGGTGTGTAGAGCCGACATTTAGAATTACGCCCCATAGTTTATCATAAAAAGAGGGGTCGTCCGTGTTCGGCCCGTAACAGTTGACTAGCGTTACAGAAGAGTGGCAAAAGTGCTCCACGTCAGACAATATCGCTCCTGCGGGTCATTTTGGGAGCCTCCATGGTGAAATGGCACTCCATGTTTACTCAGTATGCCGTTGCCCCTAGAATACGTAGAATAGGACGCAAAGCAGGAGTATGCTGCCCATTTTGCAGCAAAGTTGTGCGGCCTGTTGGGGTCTAGATGCAACATCGCAACGTGGATATTGTGACTATCCAGGTATCCTATGATGTGTCTGTGTTTTCGGGGGTCTCCTAACCCTCTGACATTCCAAGACAAAAAGTTATATTGTGGTCTGTTAGTGGACTGTGATCTACTCATACAATAGTTGCTTCCATCGCACTAGTCGCCATAGGACATGGGTCTGACGGTCCTTAGCTGAGGCCTTTGCGGTAACTAGGAATGTTAGTCTAGTGCAATGTAAAAACAGTAACAATACCCAACTCTCACATTCCCCCCACCCACACCAGCGGCCCAATACAGCCAGTGAATCCCACCCTGTCGAATCCCTCCTCCAGAGGAGCCAGAGGTGCCAATCATAGTGTAACTTTAAAAGAGTAACAGATAAGATAAGGAAGTGTTAGAAAGAATAATAGAAGAAAAGTGTGATACTCGTTAGCCAGTAATAACAGGTGCAACAGTACACTTGGGAATTCCTGCTTTGGGGGGTGTCACCAAAGGCCCAGTCTTGTGCCCCCGATCGAGCGGGGGTGCCTGGGTGAAGAGTCTCAGTTGATATCTTCCAAGGTCATCGGTTCCTCACAGAGCATTTCATAGTCCTTCGGGGTCTTGTGGGCAGCTTGTATGGGCTGCGGTTAAGTAACAGCATACATGTTGCACAGTTACTACAGTTCAGTTGTCCTAGTCTCGCGCACCCCAGCCTAATGTAGATTCATTATACATATATCCTATAGTTCTGGTAGATTCCATGGTCGAGCCCTCGGGGGGGGGGGGGGGGCTAACTGCGCCGGAGTGAGTAGGTGGGCACTTTAACTTTTGCTCAGTCATTTTCGGATAATGGGCTTGCAGGCCACGGGTTTGGGCTCTCCCCTGCGTCAAAGGCGCGGCGTCTTCTATCCCGTCGCAAAAACTCCTGAGCCTGCTGAAGATTGGTGAAAATGTGGTGTTTGCCTTGCACCGTGATGCGTAGTTTCGCTGGATATAACCTGGCGTAAGGAATATTTGCCTGTTGCAGTTTTCGCTTCACGGGGAGGAATTTTCGTCGCGCCTCCTGCACTGCCATTGTAAAGTCTGGGTAGAAGGCCATTTAGTTTCCCTGATATGTGAGGCGACCACATTCTCTGGCTAACCGTAGCACCGTATCCTGGTCTCAGTAGTTTAGCAGCCGAGCTATTATGGGCTGGAGGGAGGCCCCCGGCAGAGGTCTTGCTGGCAGGGACCTGTGTACTCTTTAACGACCAATTGTTTGGACAGCGTCCGCATGGTCTCTACGTAGTCTTCCATTCACCCCACAGCTGCAGACTCGGGAAGCCCCAAAATACAAAGGCTATTTCTCCTTGATCTTGCCTCCAAGTCTTCATTCTTATCAGCAATGATGCGCAGTAGGCGCCCCATTTGTTGCATTTGGTCCCCCCCGTGGTGCAGTGGTCTCCTCAATGTTGGATTTTCGTTGTTCAGACTCACTTATACGACCGTCCTGCTTCTCTAATCTCTGGGTGATAAAATCCATTTGCACATTCATGGAATCAATTTTGGATTCTACGGAGTTAAGGCTGTGGCGCATGGCAAGCAACAAAGAGTGCACATCAAGGTCTTCAGGGGTGGATTGTGATAATTGCCCTTCCGCCATGTCTGTGATGGCTTCCCCTGCCACCCCCGTGTCGATTTGCGAGCTTCGAAGTGCAGCTTGGATTGTTCCCCATCCGTTCGCTCCATCTTTGCTGCTGATGTGAGCTACGTGTTATAGGTTTGTGCAGTACGCCACCAGAGATAAAGGGGGGAAGGTTGAGTTGTTCTGCCTGGTCCGGCACCCCCGGAGGTCAGAGCTGAGGATACACCGGGCTTACTATTTTACTCTTGGTGCAATTCTGCAAGCATAGCGAGAAGCTTCCAGTTGTATCAGGGGGCAACTCTCAGCTAGAGCGTCTTTTAAACTGCAACTCTCTAATCTTCTGTTCGTCGCGTCTCACAGATTGCTGCCTGCCCTCCTCCCTAGTCTCCCACGTACCAGCACCTGATGATTCGCTAGCAACACTTGTGCTACCATATGGACCTGTGTCGTCATTGTGGGATAGCGGAGCCATTCCCCCCTCTGCTGGTATGTCGGGCCCAGCGGGGAAAAATGAGTGGCTTACGCAGCCATGCGGTCTGAATACCGTAGTGGAGCAGCTTGCACTTGTCGAGTGCAGGATGCTGGATTTACAACTTTCCGTGAGAATTATGCAACAGTCCACTCCTCCTAACTTTTCGGAGTGTGCTATATATCCCCAGCAGGCCAGTTAACCTGAACCAATGTCCTGTTTTATGGATGCAGTTGACTGTTGCGTGCCTTTCCCACCTCTCTCAATAAATAGCTGTGGTGTTTTAGTTTGAAGGGGGAGACTTCCCAATGCTGCTTGTTCAATCAAAGTGAAACATGAGGAGGGCCAGGGCGTGCCACTTTTCCAGCCCGCCGTGAATGCCTCTCGTATTTGGGGGCCAGACGCGGAGGCGAGCAGGAGCTTGTCGAGCCTCCCGCAAGCTGCTCCCGGGCCGCTTCCGCAAGTGGCCCCGCTTGCACTCTGCCTGCAACGCTACCCGCCACGGCTCACCTCGCGCCCCTCTGCCCTGCAGTTATTTGAGCCCTTTAAGCCTTACCGGGCAATTGTTGCTTCCGGCCCGACTTCCAGCCGCATCAGATGCCTCACCAGCAGCTGTCGCCTGCTACACGACCGCGATCAAGGGCCTCCGCGCTAATGCTGTGCAGCACAACTCCACCTTGCACAACTCGTCCCACGCTGCACACCGACCAGGCGAGCAGCACGTAGCTGTGTATCAGGCTGCAGGTTGTTCCGGTCCGCCTCCGCTCTGCAGGCCTACTGCTGATCGGTCTTCTGCGGCTCTCGATAGCGGGGCGCCGCTCTTAACTGGTGCACGCTGCCATCTTCCCACGCTGGGGCCCTGTCAAGCCAGCCGCAGCTTCACCCTTTTTGGGCTCGAAGCGTAGGTAATTTTGTATGAGCAGGGATCCAGGCAATATCAACTTTTAAGACGCAGCTTTTGTGCCCCGATTAGCTCCGCGGGGACCAGGATGCATGCTGGATTGTTGTCCCGGGTGGCAGGAGCCTCACGTCAGTGCGGCCATCTTGCTCGCCGGCACTCTAGCGCCCCCAAGTGCTGTTGAATTTTGTGGTATGATGTTGAATTGTGCTGGGAATTGGATATATGTGATGTGTAGCGAAATTATGTTGTGGAGTGGAATTGCAGGCCCTCCAGCGCTGCAGTTACACCACTACATGAGACAATAGGAAGAGCACACATAGGCGAGCATAACAGGGAAGGGCGAGGGTGACCAAGAACAACTGCAGGAGGGGATATGTACAAGAGGCAAAACGCTGTCAAAAACACATCGGCAAGCACAACCGGGAAGGGGGAGGGTGGCAAAGAACAAAGTAGGGGTAGAGAAGTACAGGAGGGAACCCCTCTCTTAAACATATGGGGTGCTGAACATATGGAGTGCTGAGTGCTTTGAAACACTAAATCCTAGAAGCGTCTGCCCTACAAAAAACATGCCAATCCATATAAATGAAATTAAACTACTAACAAATAAATTGAAACTGGTGAATCTGAAACAAATGGTGCAGAGAATTGTGCCGGAGCAATTCAAAGTAAATAAGCCGGCCACAAAGTAAACGTAACACGGGAGGGGGAAGTGCACAAACGGACTCCTTGGAATGCGTCGTCTGAGTAGGAACACAAGAAATGCAAATGCCAAGTCTGTTAGGCGGGGAGTGGCCGCTATTGCTGAAGCTGGTGTCCAGCGAGTGCTGTGTACATTAATTAAGTAAACAGTTCTCCGAACTGCTAATAAAAGCTCCCTAGTAAGGACACATGTAAGAGGGCCAGTCCTCATGGGAGGTAAACGGAGTAATGGGAGGGACAAAGGAGGGACTAATAAGCCTAACAAATCAGAAGCCAGCATTTACAAATGACAATGAGACAAGCCAATGAAAAATTTGGGCGGAGCTTCAAGTTCATACCTGAATACAGCATGTCTCGCAAAGACCGCGCAAGTGCTGCCTACGCGAGACCTAAAAACAAATGTAAAAGTGATATGAATAACATTAACTGACAATGAACTCTTTAAATTTCTTTGGCAAGGCAACAGCCCTACCAGACTTTTTCATGTTGCTGACCTGCAGGATCCTACTCCCTTGTTGCTTCGTTGAAACCTTCCAACTGGTTGATCTCTCTCGGATTACTTTCCTCATAAACACGCATGGGGAGATTCTCGCTTACTCCTTTAGATACCACCTTTTAATTTCTCTCACCTCCATCTGACAGAACCTCATCATTTCTCGCACTTTCATTGCAAACCTCATCCTACAACAAATCTTTGGAGTTATCCAAAGCTGCATTTGTAGAACTCTCCTCCTTCCACGACAGTGCTTTATTATGCTTAGCTAATTTACTGTACTGCCAAACTTTTCGTCACTCAACTTTGTTGAATTCAAATAGATTTAAATTACTTGGAGTGGTCACCAAACCAAACTTGCTGTAGCCCTTTTTTAGTTTTGATTGCCATTTTGACACACACCCAATCACCTTATTCAAGAAAAGCATCCTTGACACCATGCCTCTGATCATAATTCTCTGTGTCTTTAGTGCAAGGTTCTCCACCCCTCAACATTCTACATACCCTGTTAAAGTCCGGATAATACGATATGCCCAAATCAACGTACTCCATTGTTCTCCCAATTCTTGCACACTGCTAATGACCATTTCACACACTCCCGTTATCATCCTATTAAAGCATTCCACTGCACCATTACCAGCAAGCTGATATATTAAGGTATGTTTGTTTAATACCATTCCAAAGACATTTTTCATGTCCTCTGAAACAAATAGAAGTCCATTGTCAAGGAGTCAGTCAGTCAGTGAGAGAGTCAGTGAGTCAGTCAGTCAGTGAGTCAGTGAGTCAGTGAGTCAGTGGGTCAGTGGGTCAGTGGGTCAGTGGGTCAGTGGGTCGGTCGGTCGGTCGGTCGGTCGGTCGGTCAGTCGGTCAGTCGGTCAGTCGGTCAGTCGGTCAGTCGGTCGGTCGGTCGGTCGGTCGGTCGGTCGGTCGGTCGGTGAGAGAGTCGGTCGGTGAGAGAGTCGGTCGGTGAGAGAGTCGGTCGGTGAGAGAGTCGGTCGGTGAGAGAGTCGGTCGGTGAGAGAGTCGGTCGGTGAGAGAGTCGGTCGGTGAGAGAGTCGGTCGGTGAGAGAGTCGGTCGGTGAGAGAGTCGGTCGGTGAGAGAGTCGGTCGGTGAGAGAGATCGGTCGGTGAGAGAGTCGGAGTCGGTGAGAGAGTCGGTGTGAGAGAGTCGGTGAGAGAGTCGGTGAGAGAGTCGGTGAGAGAGTCGGTGAGAGAGAGTCGGTGAGAGAGTCGGTGAGAGAGTCGGTGAGAGAGTCGGTGAGAGAGTCGGTGAGAGAGTCGGTGAGAGAGTCGGTGAGAGAGTCGGTGAGAGAGTCGGTGAGAGAGTCGGTGAGAGAGTCGGTGAGAGAGTCGGTGAGAGAGTCGGTGAGAGAGTCGGTGAGAGAGTCGGTGAGAGAGTCGGTGAGAGAGTCGGTCAGTGAGAGAGTGGGTGAGCGGGAGAGTGGGTGAGTCAGTCAGAGAGACAGTCAGAGAGACAGTCAGAGAGACAGTCAGTGAGACAGACATTCAGAGAGAGAGACATTCAGAGAGTCAGTCAGTCAGTCAGTGAGCGAGTCAGTGAGTCAGTCAGTGAGCGAGTCAGTGAGTCAGTCAGTGAGCGAGTCAGTGAGTCAGTCAGTGAGCGAGTCAGTGAGTCAGTCAGTGAGCGAGTCAGTGAGTCAGTCAGTGAGTCAGTCAGTGAGCGAGTCAGTGAGTCAGTCAGTGAGCCAGTCAGTGAGTCAGTCAGTGAGTCAGTCAGTGAGCGAGTCAGTGAGCGAGTCAGTGAGCGAGTCAGTGAGCGAGTCAGCGAGTCAGTCAGTGAGAGTCAGTCAGTGAGAGTCGGTGAGTGGGAGAGTCGGTGAGTGGGAGAGTCGGTGAGTGGGAGAGTCGGTGAGTGGGAGAGTCGGTGAGTGTGAGTGAGTCAGTCAGTGTGAGACAGTGAGAGTGAGAGATTGACTCAATCTCTCACTGACTGACTCTCTGTCAGTCAGTGAGAGACAGTCAGAGATTGAGAGAGTCAGTCAGTGAGACAGTCAGTGAGACAGTCAGTGAGACAGTCAGTGAGACAGTCAGTGAGACAGTCAGTGAGACAGTCAGTGAGACAGTCAGTGAGACAGTCAGTGAGACACATTCAGAGAGAGAGACATTCAGAGAGAGAGACATTCAGAGAGAGAGACATTCAGAGAGAGAGACATTCAGAGAGAGAGACATTCAGAGAGAGAGACATTCAGAGAGAGAGACAGTCAGAGAGAGAGACAGTCAGAGAGAGAGACAGTCAGAGAGAGAGACAGTCAGAGAGAGAGACAGTCAGAGAGTCAGTCAGTCAGTCAGTCAGTGAGTCAGTGAGCGAGTCAGTGAGTCAGTCAGTGAGCGAGTCAGTGAGTCAGTCAGTGAGCGAGTCAGTGAGTCAGTCAGTGAGCGAGTCAGTGAGTCAGTCAGTGAGCGAGTCAGTGAGTCAGTCAGTGAGCGAGTCAGTCAGTGAGCGAGTCAGTCAGTGAGCGAGTCAGTCAGTGAGCGAGTCAGTCAGTGAGCGAGTCAGTCAGTGAGAGTCAGTCAGTGAGAGTCAGAGAGTGGGAGAGTCGGTGAGTGGGAGAGTCGGTGAGTGGGAGAGTCGGTGAGTGGGAGAGTCGGTGAGTGTGAGTCAGTCGGTGAGTGGGAGAGTCGGTGAGTGTGAGTCAGTCAGTGAGTCAGTCAGTGTGAGACAGTGAGAGTGAGACAGTCAGTGAGAGATTGACTCAATCTCTCACTGACTGACTCTCTGTCAGTCAGTGAGAGACAGTCAGAGATTGAGAGAGTCAGTCAGTGAGACAGTCAGTGAGACAGTCAGTGAGACAGTCAGTGAGACAGTCAGTGAGACAGTCAGTGAGACAGTCAGTGAGACAGTCAGTGAGACAGTCAGTGAGACAGTCAGTCAGTGAGACAGTCAGTCAGTGAGTCAGTCAGTCAGTGAGTCAGTCAGTGAGTCAGTCAGTGAGTCAGTGAGAGACATTCAGTGAGAGACATTCAGTGAGAGACATTCAGAGAGAGAGAGTCAGAGAGACAGTCAGTCAGAGAGACAGTCAGTCAGAGAGACAGTCAGTCAGAGAGACAGTCAGTCAGAGAGACAGTCAGTCAGAGAGACAGTCAGTCAGAGAGACAGTCAGTCAGAGAGACAGTCAGTCAGAGAGAGTCAGTCAGTCAGTGAGAGTCAGTCAGTCAGAGAGTCAGTCAGTCAGTGAGAGTCAGTCAGTCAGTGAGAGTCAGTCAGTCAGTGAGAGTCAGTCAGTCAGTGAGAGTCAGTCAGTCAGTGAGAGTCAGTCAGTCAGTGAGAGTCAGTCAGTCAGTGAGAGTCAGTCAGTCAGTGAGAGTCAGTCAGTGAGAGATTGAGTCAGTCAGTGAGAGATTGAGAGTCAGTCAGTGAGACAGTCAGTGAGACAGTCAGTGAGACAGTCAGTGAGACAGTCAGTGAGACAGTCAGTGAGACAGTCAGTGAGACAGTCAGTGAGACAGTCAGTGAGACAGTCAGTGAGACAGTCAGTGAGACAGTCGGTGAGAGATTGAGAGAGTCAGTCAGTGAGAGTCAGTCGGTGGGTGAGACAGTCGGTGGGTGAGACAGTCGGTGGGTGAGACAGTCGGTGGGTGAGACAGTCGGTGGGTGAGACAGTCGGTGGGTGAGACAGTCGGTGGGTGAGACAGTCGGTGGGTGAGACAGTCGGTGGGTGAGACAGTCGGTGGGTGAGACAGTCGGTGGGTGAGACAGTCGGTGGGTGAGACAGTCGGTGGGTGAGACAGTCGGTGGGTGAGACAGTCGGTGGGTGAGACAGTCGGTGGGTGAGACAGTCGGTGGGTGAGACAGTCGGTGGGTGAGACAGTCGGTGGGTGAGACAGTCGGTGGGTGAGACAGTCGGTGGGTGAGACAGTCGGTGGGTGAGACAGTCGGTGGGTGAGACAGTCGGTGGGTGAGACTGTCGGTGGGTGAGACAGTCGGTGGGTGAGACAGTCGGTGGGTGAGACAGTCGGTGAGAGTCAGTCGGTGGGTGAGACAGTCGGTGAGAGTCAGTCGGTGGGTGAGACAGTCGGTGGGTGAGACAGTCGGTGGGTGAGACAGTCGGTGAGAGTCAGTCGGTGGGTGAGACAGTCGGTGGGTGAGACAGTCGGTGGGTGAGACAGTCGGTGAGAGTCAGTCAGTCAGTGAGAGTCAGTCAGTCAGTGAGAGTCAGTCAGTCAGTGAGAGTCAGTCAGTCAGTGAGAGAGAGTCAGTCAGTCAGTCAGTGAGTCAGTCAGTCAGTGAGAGATTGAGAGAGTCAGTCAGTGAGAGATTGAGAGAGTCAGTCAGTGAGAGATTGAGAGAGTCAGTCAGTGAGACAGTCAGTCAGTGAGACAGTCAGTCAGTGAGAGATTGAGAGAGAGTCAGTCAGTGAGAGATTGAGAGAGAGTCAGTCAGTGAGAGATTGAGAGAGAGTCAGTCAGTGAGAGTGAGACAGTCAGTGAGAGTGAGACAGTCAGTGAGAGTGAGACAGTCAGAGTGAGAGTGGTGAGAGAGTCAGTCAGTGAGTCAGAGAGTGAGACAGTCAGTGAGTCAGTCAGTGTCAGTGAGAGATTGAGAGAGTCAGTCAGTGAGAGATTGAGAGAGTCAGTCAGTGAGAGATTGAGAGAGTCAGTCAGTCAGTGAGACAGTCAGAGAGTGAGAGATTGAGAGAGTCAGTCAGTCAGTGAGAGTCAGTCAGTCAGTCAGTGAGAGTCAGTCAGTCAGTCAGTGAGAGTCAGTCAGTCAGTCAGTGAGAGTCAGTCAGTCAGTGAGACAGTCAGTGAGAGATTGAGAGAGTCAGTCAGTGAGTCAGAGAGTGAGACAGTCAGTGAGACAGTCAGTCAGTGAGACAGTCAGTCAGTGAGACAGTCAGTCAGTGAGACATTGAGAGTCAGTCAGTCAGTGAGAGTCAGTCAGTCAGTGAGAGTCAGTCAGTCAGTGAGAGTCAGTCAGTCAGTCAGTGAGAGTCAGTCAGTCAGTGAGAGTCAGTCAGTCAGTGAGAGTCAGTCAGTCAGTGAGAGTCAGTCAGTGAGAGTCAGTCAGTGAGAGTCAGTCAGTGAGAGTCAGTCAGTGAGAGTCAGTCAGTGAGAGTCAGTCAGTGAGAGTCAGTCAGTGAGAGTCAGTCAGTGAGAGTCAGTCAGTGAGAGTCAGTCAGTGAGAGTCAGTCAGTGAGAGTCAGTCAGTGAGAGTCAGTCAGTGAGAGTCAGTCAGTCAGTGAGCGAGTCAGTGAGTCAGTCAGTGAGCGAGTCAGTGAGTCAGTCAGTGAGCGAGTCAGTGAGTCAGTCAGTGAGCGAGTCAGTGAGTCAGTCAGTGAGCGAGTCAGTGAGTCAGTCAGTGAGCGAGTCAGTGAGTCAGTCAGTGAGCGAGTCAGTGAGTCAGTCAGTGAGCGAGTCAGTGAGTCAGTCAGTGAGTCAGTCAGTGAGCGAGTCAGTCAGTGAGCGAGTCAGTCAGTGAGCGAGAGAGTCGGTGAGTGGGAGTCAGTCGGTGAGTGGGAGAGTCGGTGAGTGTGAGTCAGTCAGTGAGTCAGTCAGTGTGAGACAGTGAGAGTGAGAGTCAGTGAGAGATTGACTCAATCTCTCACTGACTGACTCTCTGTCAGTCAGTGAGAGACAGTCAGAGATTGAGAGAGTCAGTCAGTGAGACAGTCAGTGAGACAGTCAGTGAGACAGTCAGTGAGACAGTCAGTGAGACAGTCAGTGAGACAGTCAGTGAGACAGTCAGTGAGACAGTCAGTGAGACAGTCAGTCAGTCAGTCAGTCAGTGAGTCAGTCAGTCAGTGAGTCAGTCAGTGAGTCAGTCAGTGAGTCAGTCAGTGAGTCAGTCAGTGAGAGACATTCAGTGAGAGACATTCAGAGAGAGACATTCAGAGAGAGACATTCAGAGAGAGACATTCAGAGAGAGACATTCAGAGAGAGACATTCAGAGAGAGACATTCAGAGAGAGACATTCAGAGAGACAGTCAGTCAGAGAGACAGTCAGTCAGAGAGACAGTCAGTCAGAGAGACAGTCAGTCAGAGAGACAGTCAGTCAGAGAGACAGTCAGTCAGAGAGACAGTCAGTCAGAGAGACAGTCAGTCAGAGAGACAGTCAGTCAGAGAGACAGTCAGTCAGAGAGACAGTCAGTCAGTCAGTGAGTCAGTCAGTCAGAGAGTCAGTCAGTCAGTGAGAGTCAGTCAGTCAGTGAGAGTCAGTCAGTCAGTGAGAGTCAGTCAGTCAGTGAGAGTCAGTCAGTCAGTGAGAGTCAGTCAGTCAGTGAGAGTCAGTCAGTCAGTCAGTGAGAGTCAGTCAGTCAGTCAGTGAGAGTCAGTCAGTCAGTCAGTGAGAGTCAGTCAGTCAGTGAGAGTCAGTCAGTCAGTGAGAGTCAGTCAGTGAGAGTCAGTCAGTGAGAGTCAGTCAGTGAGAGTCAGTCAGTGAGAGTCAGTCAGTGAGAGTCAGTCAGTGAGAGTCAGTCAGTGAGAGTCAGTCAGTGAGAGTCAGTCAGTGAGAGTCAGTCAGTGAGCGAGTCAGTGAGTCAGTCAGTGAGCGAGTCAGTGAGTCAGTCAGTGAGCGAGTCAGTGAGTCAGTCAGTGAGCGAGTCAGTGAGTCAGTCAGTGAGCGAGTCAGTGAGTCAGTCAGTGAGCGAGTCAGTGAGTCAGTCAGTGAGCGAGTCAGTGAGTCAGTCAGTGAGCGAGTCAGTGAGTCAGTCAGTGAGCGAGTCAGTGGCGAGTCAGTCAGTGAGCGAGTCAGTCAGTGAGCGAGTCAGTCGGTGAGCGAGTCAGTCAGTGAGCGAGAGAGTCGGTGAGCGAGTCAGTGAGTCAGTCAGTGAGCGAGTCAGTGAGTCAGTCAGTGAGTCAGTCAGTGAGCGAGTCAGTCAGTGAGCGAGTCAGTCAGTGAGCGAGTCAGTCGGTGAGCGAGTCAGTCAGTGAGCGAGAGAGTCGGTGAGCGAGTCAGTCGGTGAGCGAGAGAGTCGGTGAGCGAGAGAGTCGGTGAGCGAGTCAGTCAGTGAGTCAGTCAGTGTGAGACAGTGAGAGTGAGAGTCAGTGAGAGATTGACTCAATCTCTCACTGACTGACTCTCTGTCAGTCAGTGAGAGACAGTCAGAGATTGAGAGAGTCAGTCAGTGAGACAGTCAGTGAGACAGTCAGTGAGACAGTCAGTGAGACAGTCAGTGAGACAGTCAGTGAGACAGTCAGTGAGACAGTCAGTGAGACAGTCAGTGAGACAGTCAGTGAGACAGTCAGTGAGACAGTCGGTGAGAGATTGAGAGAGTCAGTCAGTGAGAGTCAGTCAGTGAGTCAGTCAGTCAGTGAGTCAGTCAGTGAGTCAGTCAGTGAGTCAGTCAGTGAGAGACATTCAGTGAGAGACATTCAGTGAGAGACATTCAGTGAGAGACATTCAGAGAGAGACATTCAGAGAGAGACATTCAGAGAGACAGTCAGTCAGAGAGACAGTCAGTCAGAGAGACAGTCAGTCAGAGAGACAGTCAGTCAGAGAGACAGTCAGTCAGAGAGACAGTCAGTCAGAGAGACAGTCAGTCAGAGAGACAGTCAGTCAGAGAGAGTCAGTCAGAGAGAGTCAGTCAGAGAGAGTCAGTCAGTCAGTGAGAGTCAGTCAGTCAGTGAGAGTCAGTCAGTCAGTGAGAGTCAGTCAGTCAGTGAGAGTCAGTCAGTCAGTGAGAGTCAGTCAGTCAGTGAGAGTCAGTCAGTCAGTGAGAGTCAGTCAGTCAGTGAGAGTCAGTCAGTCAGTGAGAGTCAGTCAGTCAGTGAGAGTCAGTCAGTCAGTGAGAGTCAGTCAGTCAGTGAGAGTCAGTCAGTCAGTGAGAGTCAGTCAGTCAGTGAGAGTCAGTCAGTGAGAGATTGAGAGTCAGTCAGTGAGAGATTGAGAGTCAGTCAGTGAGACAGTCAGTGAGACAGTCAGTGAGACAGTCAGTGAGACAGTCAGTGAGACAGTCAGTGAGACAGTCAGTGAGACAGTCAGTGAGACAGTCGGTGAGACAGTCGGTGAGAGATTGAGAGAGTCAGTCGGTGGGTGAGACAGTCGGTGGGTGAGACAGTCGGTGGGTGAGACAGTCGGTGGGTGAGACAGTCGGTGGGTGAGACAGTCGGTGGGTGAGACAGTCGGTGGGTGAGACAGTCGGTGGGTGAGACAGTCGGTGGGTGAGACAGTCGGTGGGTGAGACAGTCGGTGGGTGAGACAGTCGGTGGGTGAGACAGTCGGTGGGTGAGACAGTCGGTGGGTGAGACAGTCGGTGGGTGAGACAGTCGGTGGGTGAGACAGTCGGTGGGTGAGACAGTCGGTGGGTGAGACAGTCGGTGGGTGAGACAGTCGGTGAGAGTCAGTCGGTGGGTGAGACAGTCGGTGGGTGAGACAGTCGGTGGGTGAGACAGTCGGTGAGAGTCAGTCAGTCAGTGAGACACTCAGAGAGTGAGAGATTGAGAGAGTCAGTCAGTCAGTGAGAGTCAGTCAGTCAGTGAGAGTCAGTCAGTCAGTGAGAGTCAGTCAGTCAGTGAGAGTCAGTCAGTCAGTGAGAGAGAGTCAGTCAGTGAGAGAGTCAGTCAGTCAGTCAGTGAGTCAGTCAGTGAGTCAGTCAGTGAGAGATTGAGAGAGTCAGTCAGTGAGAGATTGAGAGTCAGTCAGTGAGACAGTCAGTCAGTGAGTCAGTCAGTGAGACAGTGAGACAGTCAGTCAGTGAGAGATTGAGAGAGTCAGTCAGTGAGAGATTGAGAGAGAGTCAGTCAGTGAGAGATTGAGAGAGAGTCAGTCAGTGAGAGTGAGACAGTCAGTGAGAGTGAGACAGTCAGTGAGAGTGAGACAGTCAGTGAGAGTGAGACAGTCAGTGAGAGTGAGACAGTCAGTGAGAGTGAGACAGTCAGTGAGAGTGAGACAGTCAGTGAGAGTGAGACAGTGAGATTGAGAGAGTCAGTCAGTGAGTCAGAGAGTGAGACAGTCAGTGAGTCAGTCAGTGTCAGTGAGAGATTGAGAGAGTCAGTCAGTGAGAGATTGAGAGAGTCAGTCAGTGAGAGATTGAGAGAGTCAGTCAGTCAGTGAGACAGTCAGAGTGAGAGATTGAGAGAGTCAGTCAGTCAGTGAGAGTCAGTCAGTCAGTCAGTGAGAGTCAGTCAGTCAGTCAGTGAGAGTCAGTCAGTCAGTGAGAGTCAGTCAGTCAGTGAGAGTCAGTCAGTCAGTGAGAGTCAGTCAGTGAGAGTCAGTCAGTGAGAGTCAGTCAGTGAGAGTCAGTCAGTGAGAGTCAGTCAGTGAGAGTCAGTCAGTGAGAGTCAGTCAGTGAGAGTCAGTGAGTGAGAGTCAGTGAGTGAGAGTCAGTGAGTGAGAGTCAGTGAGTGAGAGTCAGTGAGTGAGAGTCAGTGAGTGAGAGTCAGTGAGTGAGAGTCAGTGAGTGAGAGTCAGTGAGTGAGAGTCAGTGAGTGAGAGTCAGTGAGTGAGAGTCAGTGAGTGAGAGTCAGTGAGTGAGAGTCAGTGAGTGAGAGTCAGTGAGTGAGAGTCAGTGAGTGAGAGTCAGTGAGTGAGAGTCAGTGAGTGAGAGTCAGTGAGTGAGAGTCAGTGAGTGAGAGTCAGTCAGTCAGTCAGTGAGAGATTGAGAGAGTCAGTCAGTCAGTGAGAGATTGAGAGAGTCAGTCAGTCAGTGAGAGAGTGAGACAGTCAGTGAGACAGTCAGTCAGTGAGAGTCAGTCAGTCAGTCAGTGAGACAGTCAGTCAGTCAGTGAGACAGTCAGTCAGTCAGTGAGACAGTCAGTCAGTGAGAGTCAGTCAGTCAGTGAGACAGTCAGTCAGTGAGAGTCAGTCAGTCAGTGAGACAGTCAGTGAGACAGTCAGTGAGACATTGAGAGAGTCAGTCAGTCAGTGAGAGTCAGTCAGTCAGTGAGTCAGTCAGTCAGTGAGTCAGTCAGTCAGTGAGAGTCAGTCAGTCAGTGAGTCAGTCAGTCAGTGAGAGTCAGTCAGTCAGTGAGTCAGTCAGTCAGTGAGAGTCAGTCAGTGAGAGTCAGTCAGTGAGAGATTGAGAGAGATTGAGAGAGTCAGTCGGTGAGAGTCAGTCAGTGAGAGATTGAGAGAGATTGAGAGAGTCAGTCGGTGAGAGATTGAGAGAGTCAGTCGGTGAGAGATTGAGAGAGTCAGTCGGTGAGAGATTGAGAGAGTCAGTCGGTGAGAGATTGAGAGAGTCAGTCGGTGAGAGATTGAGAGAGACAGTCGGTGAGAGATTGAGAGAGACAGTCGGTGGGTGAGACAGTCGGTGAGAGATGGTGAGAGACAGTCGGTGGGTGAGACAGTCGGTGAGAGATGGTGAGAGACAGTCGGTGGGTGAGACAGTCGGTGAGAGATGGTGAGAGACAGTCGGTGAGAGACAGTCGGTGGGTGAGACAGTCGGTGGGTGAGACAGTCGGTGGGTGAGACAGTCGGTGGGTGAGACAGTCGGTGAGAGATTGAGAGAGTCAGTGAGAGACAGTCGGTGGGTGAGACAGTCGGTGGGTGAGACAGTCGGTGGGTGAGACAGTCGGTGAGAGATTGAGAGAGTCAGTCGGTGAGTCAGTCGGTGGGTGAGACAGTCGGTGGGTGAGACAGTCGGTGAGAGATTGAGAGAGTCAGTCGGTGAGAGACAGTCGGTGGGTGAGACAGTCGGTGAGAGATTGAGAGAGTCAGTCAGTGAGAGTCAGTCAGTCAGTGAGAGTCAGTCAGTCAGTGAGTCAGTCAGTGAGAGTCAGTCAGTCAGTGAGTCAGTCAGTGAGAGTCAGTCAGTCAGTGAGAGTCAGTCAGTCAGTGAGAGTCAGTCAGTCAGTGAGAGTCAGTCAGTCAGTGAGAGTCAGTCAGTCAGTGAGAGTCAGTCAGTCAGTGAGAGTCAGTCAGTCAGTGAGAGTCAGTCAGTGAGAGTCAGTCAGTGAGAGTCAGTCAGTGAGAGTCAGTCAGTGAGAGTCAGTCAGTGAGAGTCAGTCAGTGAGAGTCAGTCAGTGAGAGTCAGTCAGTCAGTGAGAGTCAGTCAGTCAGTGAGAGTCAGTCAGTCAGTGAGAGTCAGTCAGTCAGAGTCAGTCAGTGAGAGTCAGTCAGTGAGAGTCAGTCAGTGAGAGTCAGTCAGTGAGAGTCAGTCAGTGAGAGTCAGTCAGTGAGAGTCAGTCAGTGAGAGTCAGTCAGTGAGAGTCAGTCAGTGAGAGTCAGTCAGTGAGAGTCAGTCAGTGAGAGTCAGTCAGTGAGAGTCAGTCAGTCAGTCAGTGAGAGTCAGTCAGTCAGTGAGAGTCAGTCAGTCAGTCAGTGATTGAGAGAGAGTCAGTCAGTGAGAGTGAGACAGTCAGTGAGAGTGAGCCAGTCAGTGAGAGTGAGCCAGTCAGTGAGAGTGAGCCAGTCAGTGAGAGTGAGCCAGTCAGTCAGTGAGTCAGAGAGTGAGACAGTCAGTGAGTCAGTGTCAGTCAGTGAGAGATTGAGAGAGTCAGTCAGTGAGAGATTGAGAGAGTCAGTCAGTGAGAGATTGAGAGAGTCAGTCAGTGAGAGACAGTCAGAGTGAGAGATTGAGAGAGTCAGTCAGTCAGTGAGACAGTCAGAGAGTGAGAGATTGAGAGAGTCAGTCAGTGAGACAGTCAGAGAGTGAGAGACAGTCAGTGAGAGTGAGACAGTCAGTGAGAGTGAGACAGTCAGTGAGAGTGAGACAGTCAGTGAGAGTGAGACAGTCAGTGAGAGTGAGACAGTCAGTGAGAGTGAGACAGTCAGTGAGAGTGAGACAGTGAGATTGAGAGAGTCAGTCAGTGAGTCAGAGAGTGAGACAGTCAGTGAGTCAGTCAGTGTCAGTGAGAGATTGAGAGAGTCAGTCAGTGAGAGATTGAGAGAGTCAGTCAGTGAGAGATTGAGAGAGTCAGTCAGTCAGTGAGACAGTCAGAGAGTGAGAGATTGAGAGAGTCAGTCAGTCAGTGAGAGTCAGTCAGTCAGTCAGTGAGAGTCAGTCAGTCAGTCAGTGAGAGTCAGTCAGTCAGTCAGTGAGAGTCAGTCAGTCAGTGAGACAGTCAGTGAGAGAGTGAGAGAGTCAGTCAGTGAGTCAGAGTGTGAGACAGTCAGTGAGACAGTCAGTCAGTGAGACAGTCAGTCAGTGAGACAGTCAGTCAGTGAGACATTGAGAGTCAGTCAGTCAGTGAGAGTCAGTCAGTCAGTGAGAGTCAGTCAGTCAGTGAGAGTCAGTCAGTCAGTCAGTGAGAGTCAGTCAGTCAGTGAGAGTCAGTCAGTCAGTGAGAGTCAGTCAGTCAGTGAGAGTCAGTCAGTCAGTGAGAGTCAGTCAGTCAGTCAGTCAGTGAGAGTCAGTCAGTCAGTGAGAGTCAGTCAGTGAGTCAGTCAGTCAGTGAGAGTCAGTCAGTCAGTGAGAGATTGAGAGTCAGTCAGTGAGAGATTGAGAGTCAGTCAGTGAGTCAGTCAGTGAGTCAGTCAGTGAGTCAGTCAGTGAGTCAGTCAGTGAGTCAGTCAGTGAGACAGTCAGTGAGACAGTCAGTGAGACAGTCAGTGAGACAGTCAGTGAGACAGTCAGTGAGACAGTCAGTGAGTCAGTCAGTGAGTCAGTCAGTGAGTCAGTCAGTGAGACAGTCAGTGAGACAGTCAGTGAGACAGTCAGTGAGTCAGTCAGTGAGACAGTCAGTGAGACAGTCAGTGAGACAGTCAGTGAGACAGTCAGTGAGACAGTCAGTGAGACAGTCAGTGAGACAGTCAGTGAGACAGTCAGTGAGACAGTCAGAGAGTGAGAGATTGAGAGAGTCAGTCAGTCAGTGAGAGTCAGTCAGTGAGAGTCAGTCAGTGAGAGTCAGTCAGTGAGTCAGTCAGTCAGTGAGAGATTGAGACAGTCAGTCAGTGAGTCAGTCAGTCAGTGAGTCAGTCAGTGAGACAGTCAGTCAGTGAGAGATTGAGACAGTCAGTGAGAGATTGAGAGAGTCAGTGTCAGTCAGTGAGAGATTGAGAGAGTCAGTCAGTCAGTGAGAGATTGAGAGAGTTAGTCAGTGAGAGATTGAGAGAGTCAGTCAGTCAGTGAGACAGTCAGAGAGTGAGAGATTGAGAGTCAGTCAGTCAGTGAGACAGTCAGAGTGAGAGATTGAGAGTCAGTCAGTGAGACAGTCAGTCAGTGAGTCAGTCAGTGAGACAGTCAGTCAGTGAGACAGTCAGTCAGTGAGAGATTGAGAGAGTCAGTCAGTGAGAGATTGAGAGAGAGTCAGTCAGTGAGAGATTGAGAGAGAGTCAGTCAGTGAGAGTGAGACAGTCAGTGAGAGTGAGACAGTCAGTGAGAGTGAGACAGTCAGTGAGAGTCAGTCAGTCAGTGAGAGTCAGTCAGTCAGTGAGAGTCAGTCAGTCAGTGAGAGTCAGTCAGTCAGTGAGAGTCAGTCAGTCAGTGAGAGTCAGTCAGTCAGTGAGTCAGTCAGTGAGAGTGAGACAGTCAGTGAGAGATTGAGAGAGTCAGTCAGTGAGTCAGAGAGTGAGACAGTCAGTGAGACAGTCAGTCAGTGAGACAGTCAGTCAGTGAGACAGTCAGTCAGTGAGACAGTCAGTCAGTGAGACAGTCAGTCAGTGAGACAGTCAGTCAGTGAGACAGTCAGTCAGTGAGACAGTCAGTCAGTGAGACAGTCAGTCAGTGAGACAGTCAGTCAGTCAGTGAGACAGTCAGTCAGTGAGACAGTCGGAGAGTGAGATTGAGAGAGTCAGTCAGTGAGAGTCAGTCAGTGAGAGTCAGTCAGTGAGAGTCAGTCAGTCAGTGAGAGTCAGTCAGTCAGTGAGAGTCAGTCAGTGAGAGTGAGACAGTCAGTGAGAGTGAGACAGTCAGTGAGAGATTGAGAGAGTCAGTCAGTGAGTCAGAGAGTGAGACAGTCAGTGAGACAGTCAGTCAGTGAGTCAGTCAGTGAGAGATTGAGAGTCAGTCAGTGAGAGATTGAGAGAGTCAGTCAGTCAGTGAGAGATTGAGAGAGTCAGTCAGTCAGTGAGAGATTGAGAGAGTCAGTCAGTGAGAGATTGAGAGAGTCAGTCAGTGAGAGATTGAGAGAGTCAGTCAGTGAGAGATTGAGAGAGTCAGTCAGTGAGAGATTGAGAGAGTCAGTCAGTGAGAGATTGAGAGTCAGTCAGTGAGAGATTGAGAGAGTCAGTCAGTGAGAGACAGTCAGAGAGTGAGAGATTGAGAGAGTCAGTCAGTGAGACAGTCAGAGTGAGAGATTGAGAGAGTCAGTCAGTGAGACAGTCAGTCAGTGAGACAGTCAGTCAGTGAGACAGTCAGTCAGTGAGACAGTCAGTCAGTGAGACAGTCAGTCAGTGAGACAGTCAGTCAGTGAGACAGTCAGTCAGAGTCAGTCAGTGAGAGTCAGTCAGTGAGAGTCAGTCAGTGAGAGTCAGTCAGTGAGAGTCAGTCAGTCAGTGAGAGTCAGTCAGTGAGAGTCAGTCAGTCAGTGTCAGTCAGTGAGAGTCAGTCAGTGAGAGTCAGTCAGTGAGAGTCAGTCAGTGAGAGTCAGTCAGTGAGAGTCAGTCAGTGAGAGTCAGTCAGTGAGAGTCAGTCAGTGAGAGTCAGTCAGTGAGAGTCAGTCAGTGAGAGTCAGTCAGTGAGAGTCAGTCAGTGAGAGTCAGTCAGTGAGAGTCAGTCAGTGAGAGTCAGTCAGTCAGTGAGAGTCAGTCAGTCAGTGAGAGTCAGTCAGTCAGTGAGAGTCAGTCAGTCAGTGAGAGTCAGTCAGTCAGTGAGAGTCAGTCAGTCAGTGAGAGTCAGTCAGTCAGTCAGTGAGAGTCAGTCAGTCAGTCAGTGAGTCAGTCAGTGAGAGTGAGACAGTCAGTGAGAGTGAGACAGTCCGTGAGAGATTGAGAGAGTCAGTCAGTGAGACAGTCAGTGAGAGTCAGTCAGTGAGTCAGTCAGTGAGAGTCAGTCAGTCAGTCAGTGAGAGTCAGTCAGTCAGTCAGTGAGAGTCAGTCAGTCAGTCAGTGAGAGTCAGTCAGTCAGTGAGTCAGTCAGTGAGAGTGAGACAGTCAGTGAGAGATTGAGAGAGTCAGTCAGTGAGTCAGAGAGTGAGACAGTCAGTGAGACAGTCAGTCAGTGAGTCAGTCAGTGAGAGATTGAGAGTCAGTGAGAGTTTGAGAGAGTCAGTCAGTGAGAGTTTGAGAGAGTCAGTCAGTGAGAGTTTGAGAGAGTCAGTCAGTGAGAGTTTGAGAGAGTCAGTCAGTGAGAGATTGAGAGAGTCAGTCAGTGAGAGATTGAGAGAGTCAGTCAGTGAGAGATTGAGAGAGTCAGTCAGTGAGAGATTGAGAGAGTCAGTCAGTGAGAGATTGAGAGAGTCAGTCAGAGACAGTCAGAGAGTGAGAGATTGAGAGAGTCAGTCAGTCAGTCAATGAGACAGTCAGTCAATGAGACAGTCAGTCAGTGAGACAGTCAGTCAGTGAGACAGTCAGTCAGTGAGACAGTCAGTCAGTGAGACAGTCAGTGAGACAGTCAGTGAGACAGAGACAGTCAGTGAGAGATTGAGAGAGTCAGTGAGTCAGTCAGTGAGAGTTTGAGACAGTCAGTGAGAGAGTGAGAGAGTCAGTGAGTCAGTGAGAGATTGAGAGTCAGTCAGTGAGACAGTCAGTGAGAGTGAGAGAGTCAGTGAGTCAGTCAGTGAGACAGTCAGTGAGAGTGAGAGAGTCAGTGAGTCAGTCAGTGAGACAGTCAGTGAGAGTGAGAGAGTCAGTCAGTCAGTGAAAGATTGAGAGTCAGTCAGTCAGTGATTGAGTCAGTCAGTCAGTGAGAGACAGTCAGAGAGTGAGAGATTGAGAGAGTCAGTCAGTGAGACAGTCAGTGAGAGAGACAGTCAGTGAGAGATTGAGAGAGTCAGTCAGTCAGTGAGAGTGAGACAGTCAGTGAGAGATTGAGAGTCAGTCAGTGAGAGATTGAGAGAGTCAGTCAGTGAGTCAGTGAGACAGTCAGTGAGTCAGTCAGTGTCAGTCAGTGAGAGTCAGTCAGTCAGTGAGAGTCAGTCAGTCAGTCAGTGAGAGTCAGTCAGTCAGTGAGAGTCAGTCAGTCAGTGAGAGTCAGTCAGTCAGTGAGAGTCAGTCAGTCAGTGAGAGTCAGTGAGACAGTCAGTGAGAGACAGTCAGAGAGTGAGAGATTGAGAGTCAGTCAGTCAGTGAGTCAGTCAGTCAATGAGACAGTCAGTCAGTGAGACAGTCAGTCAGTCAGTGAGACAGTCAGTCAGTCAGTGAGACAGTCAGTCAGTCAGTGAGACAGTCAGTCAGTGAGACAGTCAGTCAGTGAGACAGTCAGTCAGTGAGACAGTCAGTGAGACAGTCAGTGAGACAGTCAGTGAGACAGTCAGTGAGACAGTCAGTGAGACAGTCAGTGAGTCAGTCAGTGAGAGTGAGACAGTCAGTGAGAGATTGAGAGAGTCAGTCAGTGAGTCAGTCAGTGAGAGTGAGACAGTCAGTGAGAGATTGAGAGAGTCAGTGAGTCAGAGAGTGAGACAGTCAGTGAGTCAGTCAGTGAGAGTCAGTCAGTGAGTCAGAGAGTGAGACAGTCAGTGAGTCAGTCAGTGAGAGATTGAGAGAGTCAGTCAGTGAGAGTGAGACAGTCAGTGAGAGATTGAGAGAGTCAGTCAGTCAGTGAGACAGTCAGTGAGTCAGTCAGTGAGAGATTCAGTCAGTGAGAGATTGAGAGTCAGTCAGTGAGAGATTGAGAGTCAGTCAGTGAGAGATTGAGAGTCAGTCAGTCAGAGATTGAGAGTCAGTCAGAGATTGAGAGTCAGTCAGAGATTGAGAGTCAGTCAGTCAGTGAGAGATTGAGTCAGTCAGTCAGTGAGAGACAGTCAGAGAGTGAGAGATTGAGAGAGTCAGTCAGTGAGACAGTCAGTCAGTGAGACAGTCAGTGAGACAGTCAGTGAGACAGTCAGTGAGACATTCAGAGAGTGAGACAGTCAGTGAGAGTGAGACAGTCAGTGAGAGTGAGACAGTCAGTGAGAGTTTGAGAGAGTCAGTCAATGAGACAGTCAGTGAGACAGTCAGTCAGTCAATGAGACAGTCAGTGAGTCAGTCAGTCAATGAGACAGTCAGTGAGACAGTCAGTCAATGAGTCAGTCAGTGAGACAGTCAGTGAGTCAGTCAGTCAGTGAGAGTCAGTCAGTGAGAGATTGAGAGTCAGTCAGTGAGAGTGAGACAGTCAGTGAGAGATTGAGAGAGTCAGTCAGTGAGTCAGTCAGTGAGAGTGAGACAGTCAGTGAGAGATTGAGAGAGTCAGTCAGTGAGTCAGTCAGTGAGAGTGAGACAGTCAGTGAGAGATTGAGAGTCAGTCAGTGAGTCAGTCAGTGAGAGTGAGACAGTCAGTGAGTCAGTCAGTGAGAGATTGAGAGAGTCAGTGAGAGTGAGACAGTCAGTGAGAGATTGAGAGAGTCAGTCAGTCAGTGAGACAGTCAGTGAGTCAGTCAGTGAGAGATTCAGTCAGTGAGAGATTGAGAGTCAGTCAGTGAGAGATTGAGAGTCAGTCAGTGAGAGATTGAGAGTCAGTCAGTGAGAGATTGAGAGTCAGTCAGTGAGAGATTGAGAGTCAGTCAGTCAGTGAGAGATTGAGTCAGTCAGTCAGTGAGAGACAGTCAGAGAGTGAGAGATTGAGAGAGTCAGTCAGTGAGTCAGTGAGACAGTCAGTGAGACAGTCAGTGAGACAGTCAGTGAGACAGTCAGTGAGACATTCAGAGAGTGAGACAGTCAGTGAGAGTGAGACAGTCAGTGAGAGTGAGACAGTCAGTGAGAGTTTGAGAGAGTCAGTCAATGAGACAGTCAGTGAGACAGTCAGTCAGTCAATGAGACAGTCAGTGAGTCAGTCAGTCAATGAGACAGTCAGTGAGACAGTCAGTCAATGAGTCAGTCAGTGAGACAGTCAGTGAGACAGTCAGTCAGTGAGAGTCAGTCAGTGAGAGATTGAGAGTCAGTCAGTGAGTCAGTCAGTGAGAGTGAGACAGTCAGTGAGAGATTGAGAGAGTCAGTCAGTGAGTCAGTCAGTGAGAGTGAGACAGTCAGTGAGAGATTGAGAGAGTCAGTCAGTGAGTCAGTCAGTGAGAGTGAGACAGTCAGTGAGAGATTGAGAGTCAGTCAGTGAGTCAGTCAGTGAGAGCGAGACAGTCAGTGAGTCAGTCAGTGAGTCAGTCAGTCAGTGAGAGATTGAGACAGTCAGTCAGTGAGACAGTCAGTCAGTGAGTCAGTCAGTGAGACAGTCAGTCAGTCAATGAGACATTCAGAGAGAGACATTCAGAGAGAGACATTCAGAGAGAGACATTCAGAGAGAGACATTCAGAGAGACATTCAGAGAGAGAGACATTCAGAGAGACAGTCAGTCAGAGAGACAGTCAGTCAGAGAGACAGTCAGTCAGAGAGACAGTCAGTCAGAGAGACAGTCAGTCAGAGAGACAGTCAGTCAGAGAGACAGTCAGTCAGAGAGACAGTCAGTCAGAGAGACAGTCAGTCAGTCAATGAGACAGTCTGAGAGTGAGACAGTCTGAGAGTGAGACAGAGTGAGAGTGAGACAGTCAGTGAGAGTGAGACAGTCAGTGAGAGTGAGACAGTCAGTCAGAGTGAGTCAGTCAGTCAGAGTGAGTCAGTCAGTGAGAGATTGAGAGAGTCAGTCAGAGTGAGTCAGTCAGTGAGAGATTGAGTCAGTCAGTCAGTGAGAGACAGTCGGAGAGTGAGAGATTGAGAGTCAGTCGGAGAGTGAGAGATTGAGAGTCAGTCGGAGAGTGAGAGATTGAGAGTCAGTCGGAGAGTGAGTCAGTCAGTGAGACAGTCAGTCAGTCAATGAGACAGTCAGTCAGTGAGACAGTCAGTGAGACAGTCAGTGAGACAGAGACAGTCAGTGAGAGATTGAGAGAGTCAGTGAGTCAGTCAGTCAGTGAGACATTCAGAGAGTGAGACAGTCAGTGAGACAGTCAGTCAGTGAGACAGTCAGTCAGTCAGTGAGACATTCAGAGAGTGAGACAGTCAGTGAGACAGTCGGTGAGTGAGACAGTCGGTGAGTGAGACAGTCGGTGAGTGAGACAGTCGGTGAGTGAGACAGTCGGTGAGTGAGACAGTCGGTGAGTGAGACAGTCGGTGAGTGAGACAGTCGGTGAGTGAGACAGTCGGTGAGTGAGACAGTCGGTGAGTGAGACAGTCGGTGAGTGAGACAGTCGGTGAGTGAGACAGTCGGAGAGTGAGACAGTGAGCGAGTCAGCGATTGAGAGAGTCAGTCAGTCACTTTCAGTAAGCGCGGTCCGCGGTCCCTAAAGTGAAAACGGACCCTGCTACAAGGAACAAACAAAGAAGAGTGGGAGGGGTGCAAACATGGAGCGCAGGTTGCTAATTAGTAACCTGATCCACGACGAGGGAGGAATGCAGCTGCCGGCCTGCGCGCCGCTGCTCGCTCCCGAGAGCAAAACGCAGTGGGAGTAAACATTTGAAGAAGAGGTGGGACATGCACCTGCCTTTGGCCATTTCCGTGCTTTCATTATTGAAAGACACACGCAAAGGCCAATCAGATGTGTGGGAGCAGTCAGACCCACACGAGAAGTTTTGACCCCTCACAAGAAGCCTCCCATAGAGCAGCGCATGCGCGCTGCGCTAGGCTCGACCTAAAAAGGCCTTCACATGGGTAATACATTACAGCCACAGCTGGAATGCCACTGGCACCAAGTTAATTATAGTTATAATGAGTTTTCCCAGTGCCACATGATTTATCACTCCAATATCTGCTTTAAATATAGTTTGGAAATTCAGCCATTTTTTCCCAAACGTCAACTTATGAGTTCTGAAAATACACACATTTTTATCTCCAATACACACACTCCATTTTGGTGTAAATATATTGTTTTAACCAAGCAAAAGCTTATAATTTAGTAGGCTCATCTGCACACAGGAAAGCTACTTACAGGTACCTGCAAAACAGATGTATGATGTAACAACGCGATCAATTAGATCGCGGTACATTACATTGCTGTCTTTTCAACGCAAGTCGTTACCACGACTTGCGCTGTAGGGCGCTGGACTTAGGAATAGTATGATTTACTATTCCAACTCCAGCCTACGTACAGTAGGGAAGGTGTTGGAATAGTAAATCACACTATTCCTTAGTCTAGAGCGCCCTCCAGTGCAAGTCGTGGTAACGACTTGCGTTGTAAAAGCAGCGATCTAAATGTACTGCAGTGTTTTGACCGCGTTGTTAAGGTCGTTTCCCCAGCAAAACTATCGATGGCTCTCGAGCTACCCGTTAGAGAAACCTGCATTAGATGCATTTATTTTTTTAGTTCTGTGTTCACCCTTTCTCTGACAATAAAAGCTGTATTCCTTACTTTGTGACACACTGATTTATCATCATAAAACAAGTCTGTGGGAAAAATCCTTTCAATTCTCATTTTACCTGAGAACGTCTAGAAATTCTTCTTGGATTAATTTCCCTACACTGTTCCGTTCATCTAACCACAAAACTTGTTCCTTGCTATTGGGATTCAAAGTAATTTATAAAGCCCTCTGATCTATCCAACCCAAGACAAAGGGACCTTTCTCTGCTGCATACAACTTGCCATTAGCTTTTCTGTTTTTAAAATTCAAAAGTTACATTTCTTTAGCTCACCATTGGAATACTTTCCTCCCTGAAACTTTCTGGATGTACATCTCAATGAAGCAAGTCATCACCCAACATACTGACAAATGTATTGTTCTAAACCGATTGATCAACAGTGGAAAATGGAGAACGAGAATCTACAGTAACCTGTATCTCTGCCTATGATTACCATTTGACATATTGCTTTGTTCCTAGAATTGACATCCAAATCTAGCACATTGCATCCAATCCTGAAAACACCAGCTGTACTAGAAGATTCATCATCCCCAGAGGATTCTGAATCTGATATTTCTGTGATGAACCTTCCAGCAGTTTTTCTTTCTTTTCAACACGCCTTCACAAAATGAGCTTAATTTCCACTATATGAACATTTGAGTTAGTTTATATGACTGACAGTTTTTGTCTCTTGCAAGTTGTTATTGTCTTCCACAACTCTAACATGTAGAATCTTTGTTGTTCTGCTTATTGATCTGCGCTCACCTCAACGCTATAGAAATCGCACATTGAATACACATAACAAGCACATGGACCAGGCAAAAGTGAACACCGCAGTCTCCATGTTTATTCCATCAGAAGGCTTGAAATTGCTGATCTGAGGCTTCTGTTGGGCACATAGTGCCTACCCCAGTATCAACTTCTTTGGTAATCCTTGTAAGAATAAAGTTCATAGTCCCATGCACAATTCACATGTACTGGAACTATAAGGGTGTCTTGTTCTTGTCCAAGGACAACAGCAGCTGCTGTTTGATATTAAACTTTTATCTACTGTACAGTTAAGAACAACCGACAATGACCGTAAACAAACCGTTAGTTGTGATTAGCAATTCAGGCATTTATCTAACCATGACGCATGCAGAAGCTGGGGGACGGGGAGGTAGGTGTTTGAAAGGGGCATCGTACATAACATGGAGAGGGAACAGCATGTTACTTGGCTGTTGACCATTATGGCAGAAGATAAAGCATGTTCTACAACAATTTCAGAGACAAACATTAGTAAGTCCGGCAATTCCTACAAGGATAGTGAGTAGCAGGCTCAGGGTAGCTCCCTTATATTTGTGACATGAGGTGAGAAGCAGTAGAAGTGTAGGCGAGGAGCAGTATCGAACCGTAGGTGTTACCTGTGTTACAGTAAACTAAGTTTCCTACCCAATCTGAAGTGGCAGGCTTTGTCCTGTAGCCTAGCACATCACCACTGTCCTCTTATCTAGAACCTGCATCAGATCTGTAACTGCTAACCGTGTTGGAAACAATACAGGCATGTATTGACCTGTAGACCATATGCCCTGAGCCACATTGCCAAGTGCATTCCATGCATAAAGTTCTAGTGAAGCAGTCTCTCCTTGCTATTTAATGGAATTTCTCTAGGGTGGAGCAATGTAATCCCCACTGGTCGCCTAAGTGTGCGTTCTAGTGTTTTCCAGTCATCTGTAACTTGACCTCTTTCAAATAGAAAATTGCATTGTAAATGCAAGAAAGTAAGTGCTTGGGGGAACTCTGGGTCTGAACTACTGATTATTTGTTGGTGTATCAAATCTGTGCTCGTATAGGAAATGAAAGATGGTCAGCTTGCATAGTTCCATGCACACACATGAAAAGGAAGAGATCAAATGTGTTATATCCTCCATTATGTTGGAACTGAGCAATAGCACAAAGCCAACTTATTGACAAACGCTCTAAGCAGAGTGAGCATTGAAAATTATGTATATTTTGTTGGGATGAGAGCAGTGAATTGTAGGCCAACTGTAGTTCTGGAGGTATAGTGTCTTGGTGCCAGTAAGCATGGTAAGGTGCTGCCTGGCCCAGTTGATAGTCTGGGCAGTGGGCGAGCAAGTTTCATGGCAGTGGTAAGCAAGTGATTCACTATCTTGCTCCATAATCAGATGGGGTAGCAACACTGGTGGATGGAACCCGCATTTTGCATAATTTGCTTGAGCTAAATAGAAAAATTATTTGAGGTTAGGAATGGCGAACTGTCTTTTAGGTTAGGGCAGTGTCAACTTCTCGCATTGCCTGTTGGGCATGTCAGTCTGAACAGTGATCATAAACTTTTGAAGAGGTCTGTGGTTAGAAGTGGAATGTTAACAAACTGGTACAGCAGCATATAGAGAATCACCATTTTAATAAGCGCTATTCACCCAGTTATAGATAACAGGAGTGAGATCAGTAGTCCAGCGAGCTTGCTTATTGCAGTGTCCAAATTAAGGAAGTCAAAGTGCTACTAATGAACGCATTTTTGCTCTAAGGCTCATGTACTCTATTAGCTGGCAACATTAGGCCACATTTGCTATAACTTTGTAAAGTATTGGACTTCTATGATCATGTATATGTATATTGAGTGGGTGGCATGGACTCTGTGATCGCCTCCTGCCTCGTTTTGGGTTCCACCCATCCTGTTTCTCTCTAGTTTTTATCTGTTTTATTGTTTCTTCCTTCTTGACCTCTTGTAAAGCGCTCTAATACCCTCTTGGATCATTTTCGCGATATATAAAACTTTATAAATAAATCCCTGATGAGTACTTCCAGGTCACAATGAATCTGTCTGCCCAAATAGTTCAATGAGGTCTCCCTCCATTTTAGGTGGCAGTCCAATCCACATTGTCTGTGCCTGCTCAGAAAAGTAGACTGTGTTGATTAAGGTCTCCGACACCTCCATCATCCACCTCTTTGCCGAATGCATCCAAGATTCCAGTGACAACTGCTTAAGTGCCAGTTGCTGCCTGGAATCCTACTTGATTGAAAAAAGTATCAGTCTTGAAAGTTTGCAAATTTAAATTTAAGTATTTGTTCCTTCAAATTAGCTGGATATGAAGAATTGGAAAATGGCATACATTGGTCATGACCATGACTTTTAGCCTGTTTATCTATTTTTTTCTTTTTAAATAGTGAACTGCCCATGCACGCTTGAAAACAGAGCAAAGAGGTATATTTTATGGAGGTGTTAAAAAATCTACAATCTGTTTATAACACTAATCTCCCTCAATATATCGGCTAGGTACACTTAGTTTAAAGATCCTTATGCTTTTCTGGTGCACTTGTTTTTAACATGTTATCCATTTCAACCAGTTTATTTTCAATAGCATTTGTTATTGGATTCATTCCTTTAGGTTGAATGCAGTAATACATATTTTAAATATTTGGGGAAAGAAATTTGGTAACGTGCATAGATTGTTCTCCGTTGCTGTTATATGGATTCCCTCAATGATTCAACAACATTATTTGTGAGTCTTAATGGCCAGCTTATGAATGATGTTTTCTTCTTAATTAACTGCTTATACCTGGTTTATATTGCTATTTATATAGCATGTAACACACCTGTGTCGCTCTGTAGCACTTGGTAGTCATTGTCTGACATATGTTCAGGTTGAGGTTGAATGAATGGTAGCATTCTCTGCTATAGTTCCAGCCAGGCTTGCGTACCAGAATGCTTTGTATGATTTTTTTTTTTTTTTATAAACATATTTTGTCAATAGCCAATTCTAGTTTGGAGCGCCCAAACACAGGGGGCGATCGCCATATGTTCCACCACACATTATTGATATTCACATCTATTTTATCATATAACTTCCACCTGCTGGGACTATAAATCAGATCATGAACATTTTGAACCCAAACAATGTGTGCTGCACCTGTGCTACAGTCGATCGTGTCTGTGTTACGTAGCTGTCCTGTTAACGCACAGATAGCACGCTCATACGCGTCATTATCTAGCTTCCCTGATGCGTGTGTTCCTGTCAGGATTAAAGGCCCCAAACATAGGCCCCGGTAGTCGGCCAATCTCTTCCAAATTTTGGAATGTTTCTGCAGTCATCCCCTAGCCGTAAACACCGGCAGCTCCATTCCCATGCAAACGTCTAGCCCCTTTTTCCAGGTGGTCAGTGACGGTGGGGCGGTGGCCTTCCACAGCCTCGCGATATCCCTCTTAGCCAGGGTAATTCCCAGCGTCCGTGGGTGACGCTTATAAATGTTGCCTCCGATACCCTTTGTGATATGTAGGATTCCTAGTTGTGGTGAGATGCGGACATCCCACCCCAGGACCTCTGAGAGGCACGCCATTACTCCCCGCCAAAACTTTGTGAGTGCCATGCAATGCCATATCATGTGTATAAGGGGACCTTCTGCGTGCCCACATCGCAAGCATTCAGGAGATGACACCAGCCCCGCCCTCCACAGTCTCTGCCTGGTGTAATATCCAGGGTGCAGGTACTTGAACTGGATATGGCGCAGCTGGGATGCTATCGCTACACCCTGCGGGTACGCCGGCGCCTCTGCCCAGTCGTCTTCGTCTAATTGGCCTAGGTCCTGTGTCCAAGCCCCTCTTGGTGTCCAGTGTGGTGGAGCTGTTCGTTACCAAGGACTGGTATATTTTTGCAACTTGTGACCTCCTAGGCCCACCATAAACACCTTGGCTTCAATTGGGTTAAATTCAGGGAGGGTAGCCAAATTCGAGATGTAGGAGGAGATGGCATGTTGAAATTGAAGATATTTGTAAAATTGGGTTCGAGGCATATTATACTCCCTTTGGAGATCTTGGAAAGATTTCAAGGTCGATCCCCGCATGACATCCCCCAATGTAGAGATACCGATATTGTCCCAACCCCGGAAGCCAGCCAGTGTAGCCAACTGTGGCATGCTACCATTATGCCAAAGAGGTCTCTCCTGTCAATTTACCCCACCATCCCATCTTACGGAGGGATTGTTTCCATACTTTGAACACCACTTGCGTCGCAGACGGCATGGTTCGGAGCAGCGGTCCCGAATATAAGAGTTTGGAGGGTTACGTCTCCCATCAGCCAGCGTTCCACGCCATATGCCGGGTCCGCCTATCTCCGTACCACAGTTCGTTAAGCACCAATAGATGCAAGGCCGCATAATAGGATTGAATATCGTCTGTGGCAAGTCCCCCACAATACGTGGACTGGAATCGGGTTCGCAAGGCCACCCTGGCGGCGTTCCCTCCCCACAAAAACTGCCCCAGAGCTGCATTCACGTGACGGAACCAGGCTTGTAATATTGGATAGGGGTGATTCTGCAGCTGGTAGAGTAAACGAGGGAGGGAGACCATTTTGAAAATGGCCGATCTACCAAATTTAGATGGGGGCATAGGCGACCTGGTTCTCATCTCCTCCTTTACTTGTGCCCAGACTGGGGCAAGATTCTTTTCCCAAGATGTGTGTGGTGAGGCCGATAGAAAGACACCCAAGTACCTCACTCCATCTGTTGCTATCGTTACAGCCATCGCCCAGGGGCCTAATCCGCTAGCCCTTTTAGCGGCCATAGGATAGACTTGCGGGGATTCATGTAAAGGCCCAATGACTCTCCAAAAATTGCATGATACGGAGCAATCTCGGGCCCGTCCTATTGGGATCCGTTAGAAAAAACAATACATCATCCGCATAGAGCTCAATTAGGTCCGAGACCCCGATCGACCACTCAAAACCCCGCACCTGGGCGTCCATTCTCACCCATGCCGCCAATGGCTCCATCGCTAGAGTGAATAGATATGGTGATAAGGGGCAACCCTGTTGGGTACCCCTTCCAATGGGAAATGTACGTGAGGTGGAGCCTGCCACCCGCACCAAGGTCGTAAGGCCAGTATATAGTAACCTCAGATATGATAGGAAGCGGGCCCCATATTAAGACGGCGCAAGAGAGCGAACAGGTATGTCAAGCTGAGGGAATCGAACGCCTTGTCGATGTCCGCTAGCAGTAACGCAGCTCGCCCCTCATAAGCGTCATTGTCCGCTATGACATTGTGGGCTCGGCGAATATTATGGCGCGTGGCTCTCTGGGGCATAAATCCGGCTTGGTCCGGATGGACCAACTTGGTTATATGCGGCTGTGTGCGGTTGGCCAGCGCCTTAGTATTTTGGCTTCAACATTTAATAATGATCTGGGGCGATATGAAGCGTGCTGCTCCGGAGGGCGACCAGACTTGTGAAATACAACCACCTCGGCGTGTCTCCAGTCCCGCGGGAGACATTCCCGTCCCACCGCTTCATTAATTACCACCAGGAAATGCGGGCCAACCTGGGAAAAGTAGGCCCTGAAGAATTCACATGGGAATCCATTTGGGCCTGGCGCCTTGCCTGAACGTAAGTCTCCCAGTGCGGCGCCTAGTTCTTCTGTCGTAAGGGGGATGTCTAGGTCCGCTCTTGCTTCATCGGAAAGGGGGCTTGGCGGCAAGTCATCTATAGAACATTGTATCGTTTCCTCCGGTAGGTGCTCCTTGGGGGGTGTATAACTCTGCAAAGTAATCTGCAAAGCTGGTGGCGATCAGCGTGGGGTCACTAAGCACCTCGCCGTCAGGGCCAAGTATACTGGGGATGGACTGGTGTTGAAGAGCCCTTTGGCATAGGTGGTGCAGCACTCTGCTAGATTTGTCCCCCCATTGGTAAATCCTACTGCGAGAGGCCAGCCATGCCTGCCGGGCCTCATCCAACAATTCACTTGCGTGAGTCTGCTGCATAAGTAATAGCTGACGACGCGCCTGGCTCCCATTCTCCCCTCGGCTGCGCTGCTCGAGAGCTATCAGTTGAGCTTCTGATCGCAGTAGTGATTCCCTGCGACTTTTACGCGATGCCGTGCAAAAGGAGATATCTATGCCCCGGAGCGTCTGCTTCATGGGCTCCCACAGGGTCCCGGCCGTAGCTACATATCCCACATTAACCTCCAGGTACCGCTCAAATGCCTGATGTATGTGTGTCTGATATTGTTTATCCCACAGCCGCCAAGGGAAGAGGCGCCACCGGAAGGCCTGTCTCTCCGGGCCCATCTGTATCCCAAGCACCACGGAGAGTGATCCGACAGGCTCCTTGGTAGGATCTTTGTGGTCCTCACTCTAAGGGCAGCGCTGGAAGGTATAAATATGTAGTCTAGGCGGGAGCAGGAATCATGCACCCCGGAGTAATGTGTACCCCTGATCCTCCAGGTGGAGTCTCCTCCACGTGTCTGTCCAGCCCATCCCCTCCACAAGAGAGCCCAGCCTTGTTTGATTTTGATGCATGCTGGAGCGTTACTTGAGTGGCTGTTTTGACTTTCTGTGCAAACTGAAGTTGGCGTGTCCCTGGTAGATTGCCTTGCTCTAATATGACCTATGTGGGGAGAGTTGGTGTTGTGCACTAGATCATGGGAGGTACACTGAACTTTAGATACATGGCACTGCTGTTTGTTCTTGGATTTGTTGTAGTGCATTGTTTTTAACACTAGTAGTTTCCTGCTGTTCCAAAGTTGTCTATTCTTTCTTTGAAGTCTGCTTTTTAGTATACAGGGGTCTCATAGCCTCTCAAACTAGCTGCTTTACTGGTATTTTCAGTGTTTGAGTAGTATTTGAAGTTTTTTTCTTTTTTTCTGCACTCAGTTCTTGTTGAAAAATGTATTTTTTTCATTTTGAAGCTTAATTTTTTTTTTATCAAATTCATATTACAGAATCCAAAGGCAGGTTGCTTTGGTGCTCCTGTTGAATGAAAATTTGAATCATTCTATATTGTTGATGAGAAACCTCAATGCAGGTCAGTTTAGAAAGGAGACCTTGTTAGAACTTCACAGTATATAGCCGGCAGAGCCCGGGGCACAAAAGCAGCTGCAAATGGAATTCCCACAGCCTCCATATAGCAACATGTCATAGCAGATGTCCTGTCCAATGTGTTGAACACCTTGGCATCCTTCAACAGAGTGAACATCTCAGCTATGTCCGTCAGCCCAATCTGGCATTTAGATCACGCACATCCTCAGAGAACCATCCTAAAAGACGTGACCATTCTTTTGTGGCATACGGAGAGGCAGGAGTGGAATTGCTCTTGAAAGATACCGCAGTTTCAAACTCACCTAGGACCTCAGTAGGCTTGCCACCATATGCTACGGGTTTAACACTGGTAGATTTCAAAACCACACTAGGAAATTTCTTCCATTCATTCCCATCAATTAATGTAAAGGGAGCCCTGGAGTCCGCCATCATTCTCATTTCACTTCACCAACCTCAATTTGGCAATATGATCTAATAAACACTTCTCTAATATGTATTGTAGTATCACCAGATGAAGGGTTAGCCCCAAGAGAGTCTACACATAACACCACACTATCCTGCCGAGGATCAGAATCCTTGAATGGTTGACGGAGGCAAGATGGCGGCTGTGTAACTGCTGCGGGAGCAACCCCCCTTCCCCCCCCACCGCTCCGTGGTAACTTTGGCGATAAGCAATATGGTTTAAGGAGAAGTAAGGGGACAACGGAATGCTAAACTAGATGATCCCCCACCAAGGAGCTGGAGCTCGGAGGAGGAAACGGACGCAATCGAGATCTTGTGCAATTGGAGCCAGAATTAGCGAACTCGCTAACCTGCTGATCGGCGCCGTGGTGAAAATCCTAGACGGCCGGTACGGAGGCGGACGACGGCTACAGAAGACTACTATGCCACCAAAACAGCTTAAGCCCCCCAGGGACCGTGCTGAGACCGGAGCTGCTGGAGGTCTACGCGATGCTCTCACTGTCCGGAAGACTCTGGTCGGACGGAAAGCAGAGGACGCTACTCTCCCGGCGGGACGCAAGGAGGCGGAGACGGGCAAAACGAAACCCAGAGAGCAGTGTCCCAGCGAGGAGGCTGAAACGTCGAAACAGCAGGTGATTCCTGGGATTTTTGTCTGTTGTGGGAAGGTGGAAGAGAGGAAGGAGGTTGCGTCTGGCGAGACCCTGCCAGGGACGGCCATTGACTCTGGCGATCTCCCCCCAGTTGACAGTGAGTACAGAACTGTTAGCATTTGTTCAAGGAGAGTCATCTAAGGGGGGAGCAAATGGGCCAGACATTCTAAGTACGCCCAATAACAAAAGCAGCAAGGAGGGGAATTCAAAGGGGGCACCAGCAAACAGTAATCAGACCCAGTTTAAGGCTGGGGGGACCCCAGAAAAGGGTGAAATTCTTTTCCCTGAATGACGATTCTGAAATATCCAGCACAAGTGATAATGACAACTCAGACCTAGATAACTCTGGGGGTGACTCAGACAGTTCTTTACCCAACCCAGGTACCCAAAAACGGCTTTCCTCCCAAAAAAGGAGAAATACAGGTGGAAAGAAATCTGAGATAAGGGGATCAGAATCAGATCATAGCAGGACTAGCCAACTGAAGTGGGATTACTCATCTACTCACTTCTTGGTAGAGGATGGGGGGGGGGCAGGAGGAGAAGGCACTCCGCAGGAGATAACTAAGCTATTTCCCGAATCAGAGGCAGCGGCAGAATCATCTCCCTCGATGGGGCTTATTTACTCTACTCTAAAACAGATACAAGTGGAAGCAAGACAAGAGCATAAGAGGGCCCACTTAGCAACAAAGAAGCTACAAGGAGCTATCCGTAAGGTTAGCAAGACTTGGAACGGACAACGGCATTGGAGGAGCAAGTGGTAGCACTGGAGGCCGGGGCTGAGGCTACTGTACAGCAAGTTTCAGCAAACAAGACCAGGATGACGGGGCGAAATAACTTGAGGCTCTTGGGTATACCGGAAAATGCTGAAGGAAGGGACATCAGAGGGTTCGTGCTACGTCTGCTGAAGGGAGCTCTACCCGAGCAGGCACACTGGGACTGGGACACAGAGGTGCAGAGAGTGCATCGCTTTCCACTCATGTTAAAAAAGAGGAGGGGGCAGAGCGATCCCAATGAGAAACCTAGGGCCATTCTAATATTCTTCGGGAACTCCCTCCTGAGACAGGCAGTGTTAGAAATGGGATTTTTGGTAGGCTAGGGCATGTGCCAAAGCCAGGCAGAAACCACCACTCTAGTCAGGATAAGGGAGTTACACTCCTAAAATAACCCCTGCTCACCCCCTTGGTAGCTTGGCACGAGCAGTCAGGCTTATCTTGGAGGCAGTGTGTAAAGCATTTGCACATAACCAACAGTAATACAGTGCAAGCACTACAAAAGGACACCACACCAGTTTAGAAAAATATCCAATATTTTTATATACTTAAGACAAGACCAAAAACGATAAAAATCCACAATACAGTACTTAAAAATCTTCAGTTATCAAAATATGCTTGAAAAACAGTTCTTTGATGTCGATGGCTCCGTCCGGGGCTATCACGGCGTCGTGAACAAACAAATCCAAACAGTTCTGGCTGACCGCGGCGTCGCGGGCCAGCTACGGTGTCGGGAAGACCCGCAAACAGTACCTTTTAGAAATGCAGGGCGTCGGCGGCCTCTCGTTGAGCTTCTGAAAGCATGGAGTCCGCAGGCGTCGGTGCAGGAGTCGTCGGGGCCCTCTAAGTCACACGCGTTGCAGATCGAACTTCTCTCTGTTGAAGTCAGGAGCGCTGGCGTCGGTAGGCGTCGGGTGCTGCGGTGCAAAGTGCAGCGGTGCGGTGCCCTCAGGTCGCGGTGCGCGCAGCGGCTCGGTGGCGGCGTCCGATGGCGTCACCAGTGAGACCAGGGTCGCGGTGCGAAGTGAATGCGGTGCTCGTCGCGGTGCTGGCAGGTCGCGGTGCAAGCAGCGGCGTCGTTGTTGCTGAAGCGCTGTCGTCGGCTGACGAACTGGAGTCGATGGCGTCAGTAGGCCAAGGCTGCGGTGCGGGATGAGGGCGGTGCGTCGTAACTTTACGAGCGGTGCCCTCGAACCACGGTGCAAGCAGCGGCGTATATTTCGGAGCGTCGGCGTCGGGGATACCAAGGCGTCGTCGTGAAGCGAGTCGGTGTGGAGTGCGGTGCCAACAGGTCGCGGTGCGAGCAGCGGCTCGGTGGCGGCATCAGCAGGCGTCGTCGGTGAGACCAGGGTTGCGGTGCGGCGTGGTGTGGCGGCGGTGCCCTCTGCGGTGCCTTCAGGACACTGAGTCGGCAGCGGCGTCGTAGACGGCGTCTGGTTGCTTTTTCTTGTGTTGCAGCACAAAACACACAGTCCCCAGTGCTGAAGGCAGAAGAACTTGAAGTCTTTGCTGTTCCTGAGACTTCTTGATCAGGGGGCAAGCTCTACCTCAAGCCCTTGGAGAAACTCACAAAAGTAGATTGCAGAAAGTTCAGTCCAGTCCTTTCACTGCCCAAGACAGAAGCAGCCACTGCAGGCCAACACAGCAAAGCACACAGCAAAGTGATAGTTCCTCCTCACAGCTTCTCCAGCTCTTCTTCTTGGCAGTCTACTTGGTCCAATAAAGTTCTAAAAGTCAGGGGTCTGGCCCCCAATATTTATATCCCAAAATCCTTTGATCTCTTAGGCAGAGTGTCTGTGCCCAGCCAGAACCAGTTCTGCCTTCTCTGGTGTGACTTCCGGGCAGGAGGTGGAGACGGCATGGTCAGAGGCAGACCAGGCCTTTTCAGGTGCAAGGAAATCTCCTCCCCCTTCCCCAATTGCAGCCCAGGTCTATTCAGCCCTTTCCAGACCCACCTAGACTATCTGGAGCCACTCCTGCTCCCCAGCCTTCTGTCATCCAAAACCCAGACAGGCAATCCACATTCCAGCAGAGGCACACGGGATGACTGAGCAAGAAAATACTTACTTTCTAAAAGTGGTATTTTCAAACACAGAATGTAAAAATCACCTTCACTAAAAGATGCATCTTTAGATTCTGAGTTCAGGCATACTAAACGTTATTTTCCTACCTAATTCCCCGGGCCAGTTATATTTATAAGATTTTATAAACAAATTCTCCATTCTGTCCTATGGGGTACAGGTAGCCTTGCAATAGCGAAAAACGAAATTGGCCGTAATTCACTATTAGGACATGCCACACACACCAGGGCATGTCCTACCTTTCACATACACTGCACCCGGCCCACAAGGGTACCTTGGGCCTACCTTAGGGGTGGCTGACATGTAAGGAAAGGGAAGGTGAGGGACTGGCAAGTGTGTGCACTGGCCAAGTCGACATGGCAGTTACAAACTGTGCGCAGACTCCGCAATGGTGGGTCTGAGTTACCTTTTCAGGGCTACTCACGTGGGTGGCACAATCAGTGCTGCAGGCCCGCTAGTAGCATTTGATTCACAGGCCTTGGCACACTCGGTGCACTTTACTAGGGACTAACAAGTAAATCAAATATCCAATCATGGAAACACCAATCCATAACACAATTTACCACAGGAGCACTTGCACTTTACCACTGATCAGCAGTGAGAATAGTGCGCAGAAACACTACGCCAGCAAAAACAGAGTCAAAACCGGGAGGTCAGAAAGCAAAAAACTCAGGGGAAACACGCCAAAAGATGAGTCTAACAGGCAGTATTCGATAAAGCGAGGCCCGAGGCCAGGCGATCTGCCGAAGGGTACGCCTTCTTTGTGAGGCCAGATTTCTGCCATACCACTGTGGAAAGAAGGTGGAGGCTTCGGCAATTAATCATGCCTTTTCAAAAGTTGGGGTGTGAGGTGTTTTTATTAAGCCCGGCCCAAGGTTATTTACAAGGGAAACCCGAGGGTGTTCTCCTCTGAAATACAAGCACAAGATTTCCTACAAGAACTTTCGGGGGCAGGGAAATAGAAGGAACCTAGTATGATTTTTGCAATTGGTTAAGGACATACAATATTTGAAGGCAGACATAGTGTGTCTGCAGGAGACACATATAGAGGCAGGCAGACAGAGGGTGGCAGAACTCGCAGGATATCATCTGGTTTCTAGCACATCACAGGGAACACGTACACGAGGGGTTGCTATTATGGCTCGCAAAGGCACAATTAGATTCCTGCTCTCAAAATCGGATAAAATGGGCAGATGGGTTATTACTCAATGCTGTATTGACAATAGCTTTTTTACGCTCTGCTTAGTGTATGGTTCTGTATTGGATGACCCTGCCTTGTTTGTCTGGTTAAACACTGAGCTAGTCGGCTGGCCACTCCCCTTAATAATTTGTGGCGACTTCAATATCAATATGAATTCCATTAACATCAAGTTTGGGGAAAGATCATATCATGGCTGTTAACCCAAGGTCTTTAAATCTCTAGTTTATTTATGTATGACGCATGGGTTATCAGATGTATGGGCCACGCAAGAACCCCAGGACCCGGGATATACTTCTCCGCCCCACATCAGGCGCATGCAAGGCTGGACTATTTTTTTGTGTCTCGGGGTACTGTCGACATGTTGTATTTCCAAATTCCATCGTGTCATGTCTGACCACAACCCGCTAGTTTTAGAAATTTCAACACAAGCATCAAAGCCCCCGATATCACGCTGGACTTTTGATAGAGCACTCCTCTGTGATGAAGAATATATCGAACATATGAGGTGTTGGATCCCAAGATTTATAGCCGAGAATAAGGGAAGTGCGAGGCTGGATGTGGTTTGGGATGCCCTAAAAGCTGGGATGAGGGGGGAAACATCAATATATGGTTGGGCATCTCAGAGGAAGGAAAAACATGTGCAGGAATTGTATGAGGAGCTACTAGAGGCAAAAAACACAGCTGGCGGGGGTAATCACAAATAGGGGACATATTGATCAGGCACAAACGAGTGGCTCCAGTAAGCTCGGCAATATTCGATATCTCGGCGAAAAAAGCGGCAGGGAAATACATGGCCTGGCGTACTAAAATGTATGAATGTAATGAGAGAGTTGGACATCTGCTCGGGCTACGCACAAGACAGCGGGTAGTTCGAGGGGGGGGGGGAATTGAGGAAATTGAGGATCCTTTGATTGGCTTAGTTTCTGAACCTGCGGATATACGGGCTGCATTCCAACGATTTTATCAGCAGCTATATACCGAGGAAACCAACTATGGAGAAAAAGAAATAGAGTATTATCTGGCGGAATTACAAGGGGAGAGTTTATCGCTTGAAGAAAGGGAAGTGCTAGAGGCCCCTATTACGGAGGAAGAAGTAAGGGGTGCGATTCAATCGCTTCCGATGGGGAAAGCGGTAGGAACAGACTCCATTCCTGGGGAATTTTTTTAAGAAGCTAGGTCCCTGCCTCCAGGTACTTATGAAGGAAGTGTTTTTAGATGCTCAATCGGGTAAGGGGGCACCAGACTCCTGGAGATCAGCTAATATAGTCGTATTTCCCAAAAAGGGCAAGCCGGTCAAGGAGCTGGGGTCCTATCGCCCAATCACGCTAGTAAATAGCGATGTAAAGCTGTATGCTAAAATCTTAGCTAGGCGACTTGTGGGGGTAATAAAGAAATTGGTTTCCCCAGTCCAGCATGGGTTTGTCCTGGGCCGCAGCACCATTGATCATATTCAACGGGCTATTACGCTCTTTGATGCCGCAGGAATTGCCGGAGACCCTATGGAGCTAATTTTGCTGGATGCAGAGAAAGCTTTCAATAGGGTCTCCTGACCTTTTTTGTGGGCAACTTTGGAGAGTAGAGGGCTAGGCAGGGACTTTATTAATGCCATTGCAATGATGTACATTAACCCAGTGGCCAGAGTAGCGGTAATGGGGGAAATGTCTGACCCAGTTATGATCACCCGGGGAACTCGCCAGGGCTGTACCTGCTCCCCCCTACTGTTTGCTTTATACATTGACCCGCTAATGTAATGTAATGTAAATAGGTACTTATAAAGCGCGCGGCTACCCCACAGTGTGTCCCGGCGCTGAAAGACCTCGAGACAGACAGTTGGCACTATAGCAGGATGGGGAAGGCAGAAAGCTATTGCTGGAATAGCCAGGTTTTTAGCTACCTCCTGAAGGTAAGAAGATCCTGCACCAGCATGAGAGATAGTGGCAGGCTGTTCCATAACTGGGAGGCCAGCACTTGAAAGGAGCGACCGCCCAGACGGGAGCAGGAAAACTTAGGGATGGTCATCAGAAGCTGCAATGAGGACCTCAATGCCCGTCGCGGTACATAGTGCTGAATCCTTTTCCTAATGTAGAAGGCACCCATATTATGGAGAGCCCTAAAACCATGACCAAAGCTTTAAATTGGATCCTCTTCCGGACCGGCAGCCATTGCAGGGACTTCAAATGGGGAGACATTCGCGCTCTAGGTCCCACCATGAGAATAGCTCTGGCCGCCGCATTCTGAACCACCTGTAGGCGGCCTAGTAAATAGTCAGGGAGGCCCAGGTACAGAACGTTGACGTAGACTAGCCTCGATACAATCAGGGCCTGGACTACAGTTTTCCTGTGTGAGACTGGGAGCTGGGGGAGAAAATTCTTTAATCCGAAAGATCGAAGGGAATAATAACATCTTAGCGATGCACAGTAACTGGGGGGGACACAAAGATCTTGGCTTATGCCGACGATTTAGCGATTGCCACTCCTAACCCTTAGGGTGCGCTAGCAGAAATTGAAAGGGAAGCCAACGTCTTTGGACATATCTCAGGCTACCGGCTTAACCAAAATAAAACCCAAATTTTGATCAGCAATGTGGTACAGCTGAACGATCAGCGGGTAGTTCGGAAAGTGATGCATCTTGGGGTGGAAATTACGGCAGACGTGACAAAAATTGTCGAAGCAAATTTAGGTCCTCTACTCCCAAAGCTCAAAACGGATTTTGCCCGGTAAGACAACCTGAAGCTTACACTGGTCGGGAGAAGTAATGTCATTAAAATGCCATTTTTGCCCCAAAAATTGTATTTTTTTTAGGGCCATTCCATTGATCATAGACAGCTGTTGGTTTAAGACCCTAAACCAGTTGGTTTCCAGATTCCTCTGGGCTAATTGTCACCCCGGAGAGCATTGTAATTTCTAACTCTCCAAAGGGATAGAAGTGGCTGGGCTGTCCCTAATTTCCAGCTATATCATTGGGCTTCGATACTACAGAGGATGGCCGTGCTACTAAATGGGGAAAGGGCAAGCTCAGAGCGGTCCCCATTTCAATATATGAGTTGCTATTGGGAACAGAAGCTAGAGGGTGTCTCCTGCCCACACTGAATTCAACTATTTTAAAAGGGTTTAAGACTGTGATCTGTGCATTCATGGTTTGGACTGCGGCCCGGGAAAAACTTGGTTTGGGCCATGTGAATGCCTATACCCCTAAATATAATGAGTCGCTCCCTGTTTTTTTTAATGGTGGACATATGAAATGCTGGTATGAAAAAGGAGTGAGGACGGTTGGTGATGTTATGGATGAGGCGGGGATAGTACCGTTCGATCTGATCAAGGATAGGTATGGGGTGGAGAACAGGCAATTCTTCAAATATCTCCAGGTAAGACATTTCTTGGCTAGAAAGGCTGGCTGTCGGTGCGGCTTCGCCAGGGTGACACTGATGGAGGTGCTGCGGAAGGGGGCAACCTTGCTAGGTATGATGTATAAACTGTTAAATGAGACCATGCCGCATGATCTAACCAAGCATTGTGATCGCTGGCATGAACTCTTACAAGTGGGATCTGGAGAAGCCGAAGATTCGCTACATTTAGCCCAGACATCGTTCATAGTGGCCAACCTACAGATGCAGTGCTTTAAACCATGGTTTAACCTGTACATTACTCCGGCTAAAATTGCTAAGTTTGGAAGATCGGCTGGGTCACTCTGCCCTCGCTGTGGCTGCCAAGCAGTCAATATTGTACATATGTTCGCATCTTGCCCCAGCCTTGATACTCTCAAAAGAGATGTTTGCGGCATTCTGGAATCGCAATTGGTGCGCGAATTAGACATGTCACCGCAGCTGATAGTGCTAGGGGTGGGTGATATTCCACTACCGGGACAGGCACAGGTATTCTTATACATCGCTATGACTGTATTATTGAGACTCTGCTTAGCCACTCACTGGCTGGACTTAGCCCCGCCAACTAGTCAACAGTGGATGGGCAGATTCTTGGCGGTATATCGGTGGGAAACAGCAGTATATGCATGGAGAGGGCGCAGAGTACGTAAAAGAGGGATAGAAATCTGGGCGCCACTGAGAAGGTGGATTCGCGAGGGAGAGGAGCATGGAATTAATGAGACAGACTGTGTATCGGACAGTGTGGCAGTCTCGGGATGACGGGTGGACATGATGGCCTTCTCGAGAACAAATGGAGTATTTTTTAAGGGGGTGCAATCTTATAAATTATAACTGACTGATTTACGATGTGGATAAGGAAATGCTGATGTAAAGTGTATTTGATGATGAAATGTAGTTATTATATTATGGTTAATGCCGTACTCTTCTCAAGCAAGAACTGGCTCTATTTCTGTTGGTAACCTGGACCGGGGGGGAGGCACTGATTTTTCTTTGCTAGGACAAAACGCAGCTCTGCCCAGATAGCTTTACTTCCAAAACTATAGCATTCAGCAAACCCATTGGCCCTGCTTCCCATCGCACTCCAACTCTTCTTTTTTTAGAAAATTTATCATTGAGCAGGACAGCACCCCTTTTGATTGAGATGATAGACATTTCCTATCTGTATATGTCCGATTTCTCTCAGCACTTGAGGCTAGTTTAATTGCTTTGTCCAAAATCAGTTTGGGAGTAGTCCTCAAAGTTAAATGGATTATCTTGCTATTATTCTTCTCCACCCCTTAGTTTCCGTTTCAAATTCCTTGTGTTGACATGTTGCTGCCAAAACTCTCAGTACCTCTGCAAAACTCCCAGTAGGCTTTCCTTGCAGTTGTTATCTCCTATAAATTGTATCCTTTCCATGACATCATTTCGGTGTGGTTTGAAATAAGCTTTGAGCATCTTAATTGTAGAGGCATATTTGACTGAGTCCTTCTCACCCATGACTGTATCACAAGAAAATGCTCAAGGGTCTTCCTGCTTGTCAGGCCTAAGCAGTGATGGAGCAAGGCATGTTTTCTTTTGCATGAATACTCTTCCCTTCCACCACCCAACACTTCATTATTGTTTCCACTATGCAGCAAGCAGTTCCACAATTGCAAATGACCAGGGAGAATGAGTTGATTCTAGGACCAGACTATTTCTTTTTGTGATTTTGATTTACTTGGTAAGTGTGTTCACAAAATAAGACTGAACAATTCAACAAAAGTTTCTTTAATATACCCTGGTTGCAAAAAAACATGCACTAATCCGAGTGTAGAGTGTCAAGGGCACCTTTCCCTTAGACTTAAGAGAAGACGGAATCGGCAACAGTGCATCTGGTGTGCTCATCACCGATGGTACATGCAAAAAGTAGTGCAGTGTAAAACAAGTAATGTTTACCCGTGTAGCCAAAGTAAAACACTGACCATACGTTTGGTTTTTAAATCAAAATGGTCTGGAAAATGGAACAGTCTCAGGACTCTTGTGCGCCAGTACTTTATTCACTGCAACTTGCTTTTCATATAGATTGTGAATGTTGGCAACGCACATTGTTTTCTAAATCAAGAGGTGTGTGTATCATCCCTTTTTATTCAGATTAATCAAATAAATCCATTTAAAGGAATATCTAGAACATTTAGTTGGAAAAAGCATTCAAAACAACAGCGTGTTTCATAAAGGAATTAGTCCCTATTCTAAACTAAAGGGCCGGGCCTAACCTATACTAGCAAGAACCCATAAAGAATTCTTTTTGTAAAAGAGCAAGAAAGAATTTTGGAGCAAAATACTAATAACTATGAAAAGGTCGAACTCCCCATAAAGAGTAGATCTGGAAACTCAGCAGAGTCTCCTAACAGCTGCAGTAGCAACCGTTAAAACAAGTCGAAGAAATGAATCACAGCTGTAGCTTTGGTTGGCATATAGAAAGAAGTCTCCTCACAAAGCATAAGGGTAACCAAGAAATCACTGTTAGCAGGATCTTATGGCAATTCGGACTAGCGCAACAAAGTGCTAAGGGACATGACAGGGTAGGGGAGCATAGAATGCCTTAACTCTCTAGCTATTAGCACATACTATATAGAAAGCAGAAAACGTTACAAAAGCAGGTCGTTTTGTCCTCTATAGCCAATGAGGAAGGATCTTCCGATGGTCCGTCATCTTCTCCCTGGATTCCCACGGTACACGTCCATGTGGACATGTAGTTATTTGAATGTGGCTACAGCGTATTACAAAAAGATGCATCTAGGAAGGTTCTCATGAGAACCTTTTGCAAGCCTACTCTGTTATCTCTTCAGGTTCCCATTGTGTAACAGTGAGCTTCTCTATGAAATGAAACATTGGTATCTGGCATGTCCTCGTTAGATCATGGAATTTAAACCTGCAACGAGCATTTCTTTCATTAATATACTTGTTCATTACAAGCATGCGGCAGAGGAAACAATCTAAAATATAAATAAGTCATATGGTGTGAGGAAGGAAATAAATACATTTTTGCAGCAAACAGCACATTTCACGACAATGTCAAGTTCAACAGCTCGGTTTTCCGTTTTTACGGATTTGTAAAGCTAAATGCAGACCGAAAGCAATGTGTTTACTGTCTGCATTGATTTTTAAAAGTGGATAAATACAGAAAACTGGGCTTCTTTTAAGTGACCCTCTGTGCTGTCTTTCATGAATTATAGCCCAACAGCTGAGCGGAAGGACAGTATGGGAAGTTAAACAGTATAAAATGTCTTTAATTAATGCCAGATGTCAACATACATTTGTGGTATAATGCTAATATTTACCAGTGGATGTATTGTTATGTAATATTTGGCAGCTTAAATAGCTAAACCACAACAGACATCAAAGTATGACTGCGTGTCTATCAGTTAAATAAATATGGAAATATACAGTTTTACAACTTCATTTATCCACAAAACCTTAAATAAATATGGATAAATACAGATAAAATGGCCAAAATATAAATATGGATAAATACAAACGGAAATGTAAAAAAAAAGAAAGAAAACCGGAGCCCTAGTTATGTTAATTCATCACTTTACAAAAAGGCATTTATTTTCCTTAAAGAGATAGGAAAGAATCAAGAAAATATTGAGAGAAATGGCAGCAAGATAGAGTAGCTCTGCTGAGGCATTGCCCGATCCCCCAGTAATCCGTCCAACAATCCGAAATCTGGAGGTCCAGACTGAAGAATGAAACCCCTGAGGAAGAGAATCCGCGAGCTGAGCCGCAATTTCCCAGCAGAGGGCTGATTTGGAGCACACACTGAGCGCACGAGGGGCGAACTGCGGCCTGGGACGGCAGGCTCGAGACGCGTACGGCAGAGGGAGGACCAGAGTCCCCCCCCCCTCCCCCATCTCCCCTCCCCTCCCCTCCCATCCCATCACTCCTCCCCTCCCACCTTTCCCTCCCCTTCCTCCTTTACTGCCCTGTCCTCCTCCCCTCCCTCCTGCCCCCCCCCGCAGTCGGAAACCGCAGAGCCCTCCTTCAAAGACATAATGACAGCGATCACGGCAGTGCGCACATCCCTGGAACATAGACTGGAGGCCATTACAACTGAAATCTCGCTATTTAGAGAAGACCTTGGAAAAATGAGAGAGAAAGTCACCGCAGTCAAGACCTCCGTGACGGAGCACCAGAGAGACTCAAACTACACAAAAGCAAGTAAAAAAACTACAAATCATCTGCCATGACCTCGAAGCCACACTGGACGACTAATAATGTTCGGATAATCGGAGTGCACAGAGGGACAAGCAACGGACCTTTTGTGGAAGAACCATAACTAAACAGTTGCAACCGCGAGGCCTCTCAATTCTTTTCGATGGAAAGGGAACACCGGTTCCCTGGAGGCAGGCCCAGACCCGGAGCCCCACCTAGATCTATCCTGGCCCGCTTGTTCAATTTTCGTGATAGAGATGTTATCCTCCAAACCGCAAGGAACCGACCTACGATACATTACGAAAATAGCACCATCACCTTCTTCCCTGACTTTACCGTTAAAGTCCAAAGGCAGAGAAGATCCTTCAGAGAGGTTAAACAGGAATTACGCAACAAAGGAGTGAAGTTCTCCATGCTGTTACCAGAAAAAACTGAAAATTGAGGCTTGAGGGTAAGACTTGTTTTTTAAGACACCAGAGCCAGCATGGGAATGGCTGGAAGGATGGAGAGTGGTGGGTGGCAACAGTCTCACAGATCGACGCTGCAGGCGGCGACCAAGAGCGGCCTCATCAGGAGAGCGGATGCTGCAAGATGTAGGGCGAGAAACGCCGATGGGGAGGAGCGATAAGTAAGATCAAGACTGCTTGGAATGATACCGCAGACAATGTAGAACCTTCAAATCCCAGGTGAGCCCAATGGAACCATAAGAAGAACTCGGAATTTACATAGAGAGACACTAAAGGTTATTACATAAGGGGTTGACAGTAAGGTTCCCCAACGATATAAGGAATGGAGGGCGAACACAGAGGAACAGCCTTGCCCCTATCATCCCCCCCGACACATGAGTCGGAATGAGAATGGGCGACAAGCACTCTGCATAGTTGTTGACTCATGTAGTTTTAAACCCGGATTGCAGGCAGGCAGGGAATGTAGACCATAAGTTTTACTATTTATACCTTCTAGCTAGGGGGGAGAGGGGAAAGGAAGAATAGCCACTATCAATTAATGGAACAAAACTATTACTGTTTGACAGGGAAAGTAAAATTTGACGAATGTACTAGGCATACCACACCTCAAGACAGTACCATTGACATACCACATGCCATCTCGACTATTCACACACGCCCTGAAGCAAAGGAGAGAGGACAAAGAGAAAACCATCACAGACCTGGTGCAAACTGACCAAAGTTTAGGATTGAAACTCCTCTCCTGAAATGTAAATGGTCTGGGAGATAGGCTTAAAAGAGGAATGGTGCTCCAATAGGTCAAGCGCCTTTCCCCAGATATTGTTCTACTTCAGGAGACACACTTGATCGGAAACTCCTGTAAAGCCCTCGACCGTTGGGGATACAAAATTATTGCACATGCGGGCTTCCTCACCGGTTCTAGAGGGGTGAGGATCCTGCACGTGGTAGACACATAAGGCAGATATGCAACGGCGTCTGGGACGTGGACCGGGAAGACGATAACTATAATGGCGATTTATATCCCCCAGCACTGCACAGGCAAGCCTTTCAAGACATAGGAGACGTGCTCTTAGAACTTCCTGCAGGGGAGCTATTGATAGGGGGTGATCTCAACGCCACAATATCAGACCACATAGATAGATCTCCACCACGAACCCTTCAACACACGCTTCTCTGACTTTTTGTCCACTATTGGGCTGATGGATGTGTGGCGGACTCATAATCCAGCAGCACAACATTTCACATTCCATTCAGGAGCCCATAATAATCTCTCCAGAATTGACTATATAATTACATTAGCGAACCTGGTGGGGCGATTCAGAGAGGTACAGCATCTAGCAAGGGGTATATCGGGCCATTCACCACTTTGGCAATCTATTCAGAGGATGCATCGAAGTCCAGGGGAAATATGGCAATCAACCCTTGGTGGCTTAAAGTCCCCTGGGTGAAAAAAGAACTGCTCCAGGCAACCCAAAACTATTTCGTGGAGAACGTGGGTTCGGTCCAATCCACGCTGACGCTATGGGAAGCGTACAAGCCAGTGGTGAGGGGATAGGCCATTTCCCTGGTAGCAGGGCTTAAAAAAGAAACAATAGCAGCACTCATAACACTTGAATGCGCTCCTACAACTGGAGGTAGCCCTGACAAGTAATGGCTCCATGAAGACCAAACATACCCTCAACCTCAAAAAGGAGTATAGAGAGCTAGTGACGGACGCAGCAAAAACCCAATACACGGCAAAATAACACAAGCTTTACAAAGTGGGGGACAAAGCAGGGAAACTGCTTGCATGGTTGGACAGAAGGGAGCAAGCTAGCAGGCTAGTCACCACCATAACCTCGGAAGAAGGTGAGGTGCTTTGAGACCCGCAGCAGATAGCTGACGCATTCGCGGCTTACTACCGTGGTGTCTACTTACCTTCATGGACATCAACAGGGGAAGGGGCTCAGTACCTTCTGGCAGATATTCCCCTCCCAACCCTTGACACAGAGGCAGCAGCATTAATGGAAGCTGAAATAACAGAGGAGGAGATAGTACAAGCGATCCGTAGCATACAATCTGTAAAAGCAGCAGGCCCCAATGGTCTCCCGATTGAGCTCTACAAGCTTGTGGCCAACACGATGGCCCCTCACCTCAAGAATGTTTTTTGAGAGTCGAGTGGTGGGGACGCTCCCCGAGGATCAGCGGCTGGCTTCCATAGTGGTGATCCATAAAGAAGGTAAACCTAGGGACAGCTGTGCGTCCTACTGCCCTATTTCGCTGATCAATGCTGAAGCCAAAGTTCTAGCTAAAATACTGGCCAGGCGACTGGTCCAGATAATTCCGAAGTTGATACACTCTGATCAATCCTGTTTTATGCTGGGACGAAATGCAGCGCTGAACCTACGGAGACTCCACAGGGTGCTAGGGAGAGTAAATATGCTGCAAGAGGATGCAGTGGTCATGTTGCTAGACTCCCGTATGGCCTTTGATTCTATGGAATGGCCATACATGTTCGCAGTGTTGGGGGGGAAAATGGGATTCGGTCCCAAATTTACGGCATGGCTCAAACTCCTCTATACAGATTTCATAGCACAAGTAGTGGTCAACAACAGAACATCTCGCAGATTCCCACTGCAGAGAGAGACAAGGCAGGGCTGTCCACAGTCACTGCTGCATATTTGCACTAATGCTGGAACCACTAGCTACTTGGATCCGTGGAGACCTGCGTTGGATCGACAACTGGGAGGATAGAATATCCCTCCATGCGGATGACATGCTCATTTACTTCACTTACCCCAAAACTTCGATCAACAGTGTTAAATATCTTTATAGTTTTTGGCAGATGCTCGGGCTATAACTTCAACTGGTCGAAGAACCTAATCTATATACTCCATGGAGCACCTCCAGCACTTCCGAGGGAATGTGCAGCGGAGGTGGCGATAGAGGGGTTTTGCTACCTTGCGGTCTACGTCACCACAGACCCAGATCTTTTATTAACGCACTCTCTTGCCCCTACTGCACCGTTTGCAAGGAGATGTGCGCCACTGGAAAACACTGCTACTCTCCCTATTAGGAAGAGCTGCCATTTTTAAAATGATGGCTCTCCTCCGATTCCTATATATCCTGCAAAATACACCGTACCCAGTTCCATCAAGGTATTTCCGGGCAGTAGAAAGTAAACAAAGGACACTATTATGGAACAGGAAACCACAGAGAATAGCACTTCAGAAACTAGTACAGGGATGGTACGACGGGGGCATAGCGCTACCCGATATACGGAAATAGTATTGGGCGGCACAGCTAGTAGCCATTAATCAAGGGGTGTATCAATCGCCAGACAAGCCGGCCTACCGAATGGATCGATATGTATTCGGCAAAAGGGGCTATATATACACCAAAGCGCTCTACACCACTCCCAGGCACCTATCCCTGATGGGCCCAACAGAGACCACTGTTCAACTTTGGCATGTGGTCCAGAAACAAAGGAGGTGGGGAAACAAATTAACGCAGTACACCCCATTATGGGATGCGGGAAAGGTTGGGTAATCTGGGCAGAACCAGCGGCTTCAACAGATGGGATCTAATAGGCATATCCCGGGTGGGCGACCTATGGACAGGAGGTGATGTGATACCCTTCGCAACACTCCAACGTGAATACGAGCTAGCGGACAAACAGATTTTTCGATATCTACTAATCAAACATGCTCTACATCTAGTAATCCCCAAAGGTACGGATCTGCCGGAGTCTTCCCCACTAGGAGACCGAATACTCAGTGAACACATGGACCGTAAGGCAATATCTCTGACTTACAAGAAACTGGTAAATAATTTCCCAGACCCTCTAACTGTACTCCGGTAACGGTGGCAGACAGACGTAGGCGACCTGGAGGAGGAGGACTGGCAGGAAGCCCTTGCATCCCCTAAAGAGGTGGCCATATCGAGCAAACTCTGCTTATCACAATTGAAAATACTCCATAGAGTATACTACTCCTGCCGGAGTCTGGCTAAAATGGGAAGAGGCCAAGACCCGCCTTGCAGGAGGGGCTGTGGCCAAGAAGGATCGTACTATCATACACTATGGGACTGCAACCCTTATACTACAGTATTGGACAGCCGTTGTCAATAAACTGAACGAGGTGACAGGAGTAGAGATGACCCCTACCCCGAAATGGTGCCTCCTCAATATATGGGAAGCCACCGATCTCAATGTTGCAGGGAGAAGCTGGGTGACAATTGGGCTGATAATTGCTAAACGAAATATATTGCCAGCATGTGGGGAGCGACGAACACACCAAGGTTACTAGACTGTATGGAAGACCTGGACTGGTGCATGATAGCAGAAAAAACAGTGTACCAAAGCAGGGGCTGCCCCGGGAAGTGGGAGCGGATCTGGGGAAAGTGGAACGCGTACCAAGGAGACCTTTGCGGGAGCCCGGTGGGGGACTACCACCAGGAATTGCTAGACTGGATGACCCCCCTGAGATCGAGGACGATTGTGGCAAGGGGGGGCGGGGGGAGGGAGTACAAAAGGCAAAGTGGTGCCACAGTCTGATTGTAAAGGAGATATAAGATCAGGGCAAAGGACCTGTGCAATTGTATTGTACTCGATCATGTTTAATAAACAGATTTATAAAAATAAAAAGATGAGATGTCCTAAACCTTTTTGGTGTCTTAAACTCAGCATAAAGCTATTTTAGTTTGTAGGTTTTTTTTTTTATTAAGAAAACCCTGCATAACACAAAGTTGTCACCATGGAGCACTAGTGGGCAAAGAAGTTGGACTTGAACATGTCATATGAACAGATAAAGGTTGCTTGCTTGTAGATAGTGAATGAAGATGGTCAATGAAGATAAACTTATACCAAAGGGAGTCACCGTTCCGGAGTGTAGATGGAGAGGAGGGAAGTAGGGGGTACTCTTGTCGTGTGCTACTCTGCTTGTGGGAGGCAGGGTGTCCTCGTCTTGATGCCCTCACACACCCCGAAGGATGTCATGCTTCATCATTGGGCTTTTGCTCCTCGTCAGGCCGGCTCTGCAATGCCCTACGGATCCCCCGAAGGGTCTCTTTTTTGGAGATCTTTTGATGAAGCCGTATGGGTCCTCCAGACTACGGCGGACCTCCTGCACTCGCTGGGGTTCACTATCAACGTGCTGAAGTCGCACCTGATTCCCTTTAGGAAGCTCTTTTTCATCGGAGCAGTTCTGGATACAGCGCAGTTTCAGGTTTATCCTCCCGAGCAGCGAGTCCGGGATATTCGGGCTATGATTCTGATGTTTCAGCCCCTATCACGGATTTCGGTGAGAATGACCCTGAGGCTGCTGGGCCTCATGGTCTCCTGCATCCTACTTGTGGATCATGCCAGGTGGCGTATGTGGGCTCTGCAGTGGGACCTGAAGTTCCAGTGGGCGCAGCATCAGGGGAATCTTTCCGATGTCGTCCAGGGGGCTGCAAGTCTGTTACAGTGGTGGCTAACAAACTGGGATTGGGTCAGCGGCAGATCCCTCTCCCTTCCCCAGCCATAGTTAAAGGTAGTGACAGAGGCGTCACTCCTGGGGTGGGGCGGCCACATGGGAGAGGCGGAGATCAGAGGCCTCTGTTCTCCGGCGGAGTCCGGGCTCCACATCAACCTTCTGGAGCTCCGGGCGATTCGTTTTGCACTGAAGGCATTCCTTCCTTCTGAAAAGGGAAGAGTAGTGCAGGTGTTCACAGACAACACCACCGCCATGTGGTACTGCAACAAACTGGGCGGGATGGGGTCGTGGACCCTATGTCAAGAGGCTCTTCACCTTTGGACATGGATGGAACGTCAGGACATATCTCTGGTGGTTCTACACCTGGCAGGTTCCCTGAACGCCAGAGCGGACTAACTCAGCCGCCGGTGCATGATGGATCACGAATGGCGTCTTCACTCGGAGGTGGTGTAAGGTCTCTTGCAGCAGTGGAGAGAGCCTTGGTTAGATCTATTCACTGCCAAAGAACGCGCAATGTCGGCAGTTCTGCGCGTTGGAGTTTCCAAGACGGCACTCGCTCGGCGACACCTTTTGTCGCGAGTGGAGTTCCGGCCTCCTTTCTGCCTGTACCACTCCTACCCAGAGTGCTGAAGAAGATCAAGCGCGACCGGGCCCAAGTCATTCTTGTGGCTCTGGACTGGGGATGGAGAGTCTGGTACCCCGAGCTCCTGAGCATGGTCATCGATCCTCCGATCAGACTGCCTCTTCGGGAGGATCTTCTGTCGCAGCTGCAGGGGATGGTCCTCCACCCAAACCTGTCTAGCCTCCACCTCCTTGCGTGGGCATTGAGCGGCGACAGTTTACAGCTTTCGACCTTTCTCCCGAAGTCTGTAATGTAATCTTGGCAGCCAGGCGTCCCTCCACTAAAACTGTGTACGCCTGTGGATGGAACAAATTTGTGGCATGGTGCACAGCAAAGGCTGTGGATCCCCTTTCTGCCCCTCTTTCATAGGTTCTCCTCTTCCTTATTTCTTTTGCCCAGCAGGGCTCTGCTCAGGGCACTCTTAAAGGCTACCTTTCGGTCATTTCGGCCTTTCTTTGCCTTCCTGATAAACCATCTCTTTTCAAGTCCACAATAGTTGACAGGTTTCTGAAGGGCATTACTCATCTCTTTCCTCCGTCTCCTTTCGCAATGCCCCAGTGGGACTTGAACCTTGTCCTCACTTACCTTGTGTGCTCCCTTCAAGCCACTACATAATTGTCCTCTTCGTCTCCTTACTTTAAACACTGCTTTCTTGCTTGCCATCACCTCTTCTCGCAGGGTGAGCTCCAGGCCTTATCTTCCAAGCCTCTCTTTCTTGCCGTTCATCCGGACAAAGTAGTCCTCCATACTGGGCCCTCTTTTCTGCCCAAAGTGGTTACCTCTTTCCACATAGGTCAGACCATCACATTGCCCACCTTCTTCCCGCCTCCGCACCCTTCCAAAGAGGAGTAGAGACTCCACTGTCTGCAACCCAAACGTGCGCTGTCTTTCTATCTTGACCGCACTAAAGATTTCCGGGTGGACGATCAACTCTTCGTGGGTTATGTGGGCGCCAAGAAAGGTCGGGCAGTGCACAAATGTACCATCTCTCGATAGGTTGTCTTATGCATTAAGATCTGCTATTCTTTGGCTAAGAAGGAACCTCCTGCTGGACTGTGCGCCCACTCTACCTGGGCGACGGCAGCCACTACTGCTTTGGGACGTGGGGTTCCCTTACTTTACATCTACCATGCAGCCATGTGGGCATCCTTGCACACGTTTACAAACCTGGATAGCCAAGTCCGTAGAGACTGCTTCTTTGGCTGTTCTGTTCTCCAGGACTTCCTGGTGTGAACTTGGTTCGCAGACCCACCTCTGGGTTTGGTATTGCTGGGGTATCTATTCTAAGGTAAGGAATCTATAACTAATAGTCTCTTTCAGATGAACAAGTTACTTACCTTCGGTAACGATGTATCTGTAAGACGTATATTAGTTATAGACTCCTTACTGCTCCACCCATCCTCCCCAAGGGACTCACTTACAGGGCCCTAGTTTTGTGCACCAGTGATCAGTGTCTTGCATGGCTCTGCGCTTCTGGCGTGGAAAGTCGTGTTAAAACTGACGTCAGCACGCAGGGGCGGCATTTAAGTAGACACCGCAACATCATCCCAGCGACCACAACGCTGACGACGGATGCGGGGTCGACCAACGCCACCTACCGACACGCAAGGGTACTGCTACGAAAAAATTCCTTCGGATCCAGTCTGACGCCTGGGGGTAATTCTAAGGTAAGGAATCTATAACTAATATATGTCTCTTACAGATACGTAGTTACCGAAGGTAAGTAACTTGTTCATCAATGCATAATCAACAGGCTCTTGGCGGTCAGTTACAAATGTGACTGTGAATAGTGATGGTGGGAGTGTGGATATGGCGGATGTTTTTTTTCTCACAGTGCCTGAAATTATTAGTATTTAAGTAAGATGAGTGTAATAGGAGTTGGTTTTGATGGCTGCGGTAGTTACTGATTTAGGCTGTCACAATGTCTTATGCATGGTGATTACTGGAGGCCAGGTAATTAGGTAGATGTATTTGTGTAAGGAGGTCAAGTGTGGTACATTGATGAATTGTGGGTAAGGGATTTAAGAATGTTGAACAATTTTTCAAATGCTTGGCAGATTGGTTGGATTGCTGCATTATTTTCTCATTGTTATAAATCTCAAGGTTGAGGACAGGGCAGGCATCTGTGATGGTCAGGTTGGCTAATTTGGTTGGTTCACCAATAAGCAAGGCTGAGATGATCGGCTGGAAGTTTTGAAGAGTATTGGCCCATGCAAGCTGTTACATAGAGTAAAATTAAAGGTTGTGATTATTCTACCTCAGACTGCCAGTGGTAGGCATTGACAATTAGTGTCGCATAGTTTTGGTAAGTGCTGACAAGTTGAGGCTCTTCCAGTGACTTTTTGGTGTGGATGCTGAATATGAGACTTAGATGGTGAGTGGTCCTATTTTTGGTAGTGAACCCATCTAGAAATAGGATTAGATGTAACAGGTGGGTTCTTTGATGGAGGTGTAGCAATGTTTGGTATGCATGTAGTGTGATACAATGGTAATTTATTTTGTCTGTTTTTGTGTTTATTTTTTTAAATATATTTTCCATGTACATAAAGTGACAAAGTGCAGGTAGTCACGAGTTTGCCATTCGTGCAGCTTGAATGATTCTGATAAAATTGATTTTGTCAATTCTGCAACAAATGTTGCTGCTTGCACTTTGGATCTCACACGAATGGTGGCAACACACAATGTTTCACTTTCACATAAATTTGGTCTGCAGGGACACTGATCAAAATGCCTTAATTGCAATTTAATTCAGCATGGTGGGCTTCCAATTTTCATGAGATTTGTAAAGAGGTCGGGGTAGTTATGGAGTACACTAGGCAGTCTAGATTTTTTCATTCTCGTTATGGCCTGCTCTAATTCTAGGGCCCGGCTGGCATGCTACAGTTTAAGTGCAATAGGTTTGCCACCGAACAAATGAGCTACCATTAGAATTAGCAGAAACTGCACATTGTTGCAGGCTAGGCTAGCTATACCACTTCTCTAACTATCTCTTGTGCTCAAAAGGGCACCCAAGTCAACTTTACAGCAGGAGGAAAGCCCAACCTCCATCTATAGCCACACCATTCTCCAAGAATAGATTTCAGGTGAAAATAGAATTCCGTCCATGTCATGTGAGGCATTAACCTAGCTGCACGAGTATAATGGAAGGCAAATTATGTATTGCTTCTTTATTATGGAAGATTTTCAAAGATTTTTTTACATGTAGTTATGCTGCAACTGACTTTGCACATATGTGGTAAGGAGATAGCCATTCTCCCACCCTTGGTTTCAACTTTATGGTGAAGTAATTGTGGACTGTTGTGAAATAAGTGATCTAACCTTTTGAAAGGCTTTGTGTATCAGTGGGTATTCTGCAGCAAGATCTTTTTAAGTATGTGGTCACAGACCACTTTAGCTGTCTACCGTGTATCACAGATGTAAACGGACACATTGATTTTGCCAATTATTGTTATCCATTAGGAAAGGAGAAAAAGCTTGTCAGTTTAGAAATTTAGATTAATCATGCTTGTGCCATTAGGTTCTCAAATTGCAATGTTTCATACCACACTGTGACTCTTCCAGGTATGGGCTAAGCCAATCTCTAAAGGGATAAAGATTATGGATTAATAGACTTAAACAGACATGTCCGGCTTCCACCTCTGTTGAGAAGGGTTACTGCTACCTTTTAGACATTGAAGTCACTTTGGTGCATTCTCCAGTTCCTTATGTGTGTAACTACCCCCCTTATATGCTCGAGCTAGGTCTTTATTTTTGACTCAGCCTAATTATGCCTTGTATGCTGTACCTTGTAATATTTGTTGTAGTATTTTTTTTATTAGTTCATTTTTAAAACCATTAAAAAGTGGAATTGTAAAAGAACATCAGCATGATAGAAATACAGATGAGCATTAATCAGTGGCTTTGGCAGGCTTGAAGGAATAACTGAACAATTGCTTTCCAATATATGAATGCTGTTTTGACAAGATGATAGCCCAGGAGGAGAGGTGGATTATGTATGGGCTCTGCTAGATTGAGTCTCACATGAACCACTGCACACTTGGACAGCTTGATAGCAAATTGGCTAATTGGAGAAGAAATATCCTAAAAATTTCCTTGACATAAACTATGAAGAAAAACAAAATAATGAGCTCACGTTAAACAACGAACACAAATTTGATACTCCATCTCTTTTGGATGGGACTGGTTAACAGTTTAACTAGTGACTTGCTAAATTGCTATTCACTCTGGGGAAGTCTTTATTAATCTGTCTTTCTGATGGAGGCTTGTAACCATAGATTCCTCACCTTTTCATTCTCAGTCTCCTGAGAGGACGCAAGCGTGTCATTGTTCTGGTTCCTAACCCTACCCTGTGCCAGCACGGTATTTTAAATTATTTTGGTCCTGGTCAATTGTTCAACAAATTCAGGAGTTCCAGAAGGTGAGGCCATGCATTTTTGGCACAACATTGGCTTCCTCTGACATGTCTAGAGGCCTCCCATATGAACTTCTGCTGGTTGTGGTTATACCTTACCCATCCCCATTTGGGCCCTCTGGTTCTCTTCCTGGGTCCGTTCCGGCTTCAGTGTTGATCTCCTTCTCGGCACCACATCTCACTGCAGAGCGTGATCCACAGTCGCTGAATGACACCACCCAACCCATAATGCTGTCAGACTCCTAGATGGCACCGTACCGACCTTGACTGAGGCAGCACTTGATGCTGCTTATTCCTGTACTCACACCAATCCTTCTGACACAGTGCCCTTGCCTCAAGGAATACCTCTTATACATTAACTTTTTGGGCCAGATATTGATATTAGCGTGCATGATACTGGTGATGATTTTGCTGAGGCTTACCATGAGGATTACTGGCATAAGATCTCCATGATGCCTGTGGACTGCACACTTCCCCAGACACTAGATTGTTCTCTTCTGTAGGTCCCACCACTGAAGAGAGTGCAACATTTTCCATGTAGCTGCTGAAGTCTTGGATCTAGAGGTCCCTGCTCAGGAGGCTAAAACTAAAGTATTTACTAAGATGCTTCAACTGGGTTAGACTTGTTCTGAGCTCTTACTTCTCTTTAAAAAGGCCCTCACGGGCACCCTCTTGGGGCTCTGATCTAAGCCCTGTTCAGGGACCCTGGTCAACCGCCAGATGGCTCATCGTCATCACCCTGCACCTGGGGATCCTGCCTTTCTGACCCAACATCCTTCACCTCAGAACTTGGTGGTGCAGGATGTAGCCAGTAAGGTGAACCAAAATGCATTTTCCACTCCTACTCCAGACTGTGAATCCATTCCAAGGTATTAAGACCGTTGGGAAGAAAGTTCTCATCTGAGTCTCATTCCAGTGTATGGAAGCTAGTTTCCCTCTAGGGTGTTACACACACAGCTTATTGCACTTGCTTATCGAGAGTTTGCCAGTAATCCCAGAGGAGGCTCATGCCATTTTTCGTGGGACATTCATGATGGGCGTGACGCAGCCAAGTTCATGATTTGTTGTGAGGTTCATACCACAGACTCTGTGGGCAGAGCCATTGGCATCAATGTGGCCATCCATGAGCATGCTTGGATGTGGTCCACTGGATTTTCAGGAGACGCTAGGCTAGTCTGATGGACATACTGTTTGACAGCTCCTGTCTGTTTAGGTATATGGCAGATTCAGCTCTGGAGTGTTTTAAAGAAAGCAGGGCCACACTGCGTTCCTTTGGCCTGTTTGCACCTCCACACCAACCACACTCAGTTTCACTCCCATCCGTGGCTATGATAGGGACATTTCACATCGGCAAAAGCTGCAACTGACTTAGTAATCTGATCAGCCCTTTCGTGACCAGGCTACCAACAGATTTCATGGACATCCGGGAAAGAATACGGCCCAGTCAGCTGCCCTGCCTTAGCTCCTAAGTGTTTTTAGCATGTCCTTGGAGAGACACAGCCACCATGTAGGAGGTAGGATCCAGCACTTTGTCAGGATGGCAGGCCATTACTTCAGACAAGTGTGTGTTGCATATCATCTGACGCAGTTAATCATTACCACTTCTCGAAACCCCTGCTGGCGTTTCCACTGTTATCAGAACAGCGCCATTGTCTCTTTTGCGGTAGGAAGTGCAGGCTCTTTTGGTCAACGAAGCCATAAAGAGGGTACCAACACCAGAAGTAGGTCGTGGGTGCCATTCAGACTACTTTCTGGTGCCGAAAAAGGGCCTTGTTTTAGACCTTTGCCCTCCCAATGCCTTCTTCCGGAGGGAAATATTCAGGATACTCACCTTGGCCCAGGTATTTTCTACCCTTGACCCTGGATACTGGATCGTAGCGCTGGACCTATAGGACACTTATTTTCAAAGCAGCATCCTGCAGGCCCACAGGCATTACCTCCAATTCATGGTAGGAGCATTTCCTGGATGCTATGTTTCCCTTTGGCCTCCCCAGCGCCTCTCAATTGTTCACAAAAGTGATGGCGGAGTTTGCAGCTCGCCTTCAGAGGTTAGGCGCTCCAGTCTTCCCCTACCTCGATAACTCGCTGCAGAAGGCGGGCTCGCCCCAGGTAGTCATTACCCACCGCCAGACTACAGCGCACCTCCTAACATTGTTGGGGTTCACATTTCACTATTAATGTGCAGATGTCTCACCCGACTCCTTTACAGATGCTCCCTTTCATCTGAGTCATTCGGGACACAGTGCAATTTTGCGCATCCCCCCCACTGGAGCTGAGAGCCCAGGACATTCGGGTTAGGATCCCGAAGTTTCAGCCTTCTTCCTGTATTTAAGTGATGATGAATTGAGACTGGTCAAACTAATGGCCTCCTAAATCCTGCTAGTCAATCACCCCAGATAGCATGTGAGGGCTCTGCAGTTGGATCTGAAAACCCAGTGGGCACAGCACTAGGGGAATCTCATTTCAATTCCAGATTTCGGAGTAGACTGCAAAAGATCTGCAGTAGTGGCTACTGGACCATGATTGGGTCACTTTCAGATCCCTTTCCCTACCTTCCTAGAGCGAACAGTGGTGATCAATGCTTCACTTTTGGGTTGGGCGGCATTTTGGGAGAGGCCTCTGGTGCATGGCAGAGACTTAGCTGTGATACATTTCCTACTATTTAAAGCCTTCCTGCCATCCATCAAAGGAAGATTGATGCAATTTCCCATGGCGGTAGTTTTGTCTGTTAACTGAATCAAATAGGAGAGAGTGGGGTCGTGAACCCTGTGCTAAGAGGCATCTGGACATAACACGAAAGCCTGGGTGAGCAAGCTACAGGCCCTCTCTATTAACCCTCCTTATACAACTTTCTACCCAGACAAGTTGGTTCTTAGGACACCTGCCTCCATTTTTGCAAAAGTTGGTGACTTCTTTCCCGTCGGGCCAACCATTACTCTCCTGATATTCTTTGCTCTGCCTCACCCCTGTAAGGAGGAACAGAGATTACAATGGCTAAATCTAAAAAGGGTTCTCTGGTTTTACATCGATCGTACCAGAGAACACAGGGTGGATGATCAGCTTTTATTGGATTCACTGGGGCAAAGAAAGGCAAGGTAGTGCAAAAGAGGAAAGTCTCTCACTGGATCGTGCTCTGCATTAAGATCCGTAACACACTGGCTAAAAAGCAGCCTCCGGAAGGCTTGTGGGCTCGGTCCTGCAGGACATTTTGGTTTGCGACAGTTCACAGGCCCACGACCTGCTTTGCTATCTATTCAAAAGGGGAGGAATCTGTGGTTAGACGTCTCTGAGAAGAACAAGTTATTTACTTTTGGTGACCCTCTTTCAGGTAGAGACTAACTGCAGATTCCTCACTGACCCTCTTTTACTGTGAACTGGATTCTTTTCCTCCTAAAAAGGTCCCAAGTTATATTTCTGCACATTGGTTACAACCAATCTTGTCTTGGCTCTGCAAGTGCAGACGAGTCCGAAAGTAACTGATGTCAGCTTGCATGAGTGACACCTGTGTAGGCACGCACACGTCACTTCCAGTGCAGAACATGGTCGTTGTGGAACCACCAGTGCATAGGGGTTACTTCTTAATATTTTCTGGATCCAGTCTGACGCCTGGGGAAATATTCAGAAGTTTATGATTCTGCTTTTAGATGGTCTCTACTAAGAAGAGAGTTACTGAAGGTAAGTACCTTGTTCTATTAACCTCTTGGCATATTTGAGGTCCAATTATTTTGTCATGTATACAAATGGGCTCTTTAGGATCTCAAAAGCTACCATTCACTTGCATTGGCCCAGGTGGGTCCATTTAATCCTCTGTGAAGTTTAACCGGTATGGATCCATTCAATCATCTTCACTAATGCAATCAAGACTCCCCAGTATCGCAAAGACCTGTAACTGTAGGATTGCATATCAATAATCTGAGTGTGAATTTCAATTGCTAACCGGAAAATTGAAATAGCCATGTTGTAGTTCCTTCACTCATCAATATCAGGAGAACATGCAACATATCCCCTGAGGATATTGTAGCTTGGATTAGCAAATGTTTGCAGAAACACAAATGTTCATTACACAGCACACACTTGGGGTTTTGCTGGTTTTTTTGTGGCACTTTATTTTATTAGCATTAATTAACTATCATAATATATAGTCCTTGTTGGAAATGGCACTTTCTGCAGGGTCACCCCCAAACCTTATGCCTTCCTCCTCTCCTTTTTGATGAATTATTTTTTGTTGGCTCTAGGACTCTGGGAACTTTACCACTGCTAACAAGGGCTAAAGTGCATGTGCTCTCTCCCTAAAATATGGTACCATTGGCTGATCCACAATTGGCATATTTAATTTACTTGTTTGCTTTGTTCGCCCTAAGTTGGCAGGGTATGCCCAGACGTGGGTCCCTTGCTCACTTTGCCACTGGATTCAAGCTAGCCTGGCTGATGAGGGCTGTTAGCCCGAAACCGGTCCCAGGATGCTTGTTTCCGGTTCAGGGAAGACCTGGCTTGGCAGTTCGGGCTGGACTGTTCCCATGAGGCACAGGGTCAAGACTGATTTGCATATGGCTGGGTCTGAACTGAGGTGGCAAAGTGAGCTAAAGAACGATGATGGATTCAACCCAGATCTGTGACTGGGGTGAGTGTCTGAAAAGTTTCAGCGCTCCGTCCATCATCTCCTTGTGTTTGCTATATTTAATTTACTTTCAAGTCCCTAGTAATTGGCATGTGCCCAGGGCCTGTAAATTAAATGCCAATATTGGGCGTACAGCACTGATTGTGCCACCCACTTAAGTAGTCTTTTAAACATGGCTAACGTTTACATTTGTTTTGCAGCGTAAATCCTTTTCTGGATTCACATACTGTGCATCATCCCACCATCTAGTGAATGGGTCCGGAATAGTCTGTTTTTTGTTGTTTTGGGCTTTGGTCAACCACCATTTGGTTTCAGGTCCGTCCCCTGCGTGACATCAGACGGCGCCCCGGAGGTTGTTGTGCGTAGTAGCCATCTTCAGATTCTTTTTTCCTCCGTTGGGTCTGGAAGCAAAAGGGGAAGCTCCGAAGAATATCTGAAAATCCCCGAAAAACTCGATATTTGAGCAAAAAGTTACATCGGACATCGACTACGCGACCGTAGAACACACCAATCCTCCGGGGACGCCGTCTTCGATACTGAACACCTCCTCGACGCGCATACTTTGACAAATGGCGAGGAAGGGGCAATGGAAAATACCCCCTTAAAATTCTGCCCCAAGTGCCACCACAAATGCGCCAAACTCGATCCACACAACGTGTGCAACCTCTGCCTACCCAAGGATCACAAGGATTGCGAGGCCTGCGCGGTGTTCCTGTCGAAGACTCTCGATGCACACCGAAAGCAAAGAGAGGGCCACTACGCAACAATGTCCCAAGGACAGAAGAAACCTTAATTGAAGGACCTTGGTCTCTCCAGCGACGATGAGGACCAAGGGGCCCCAGCAGAGTCGACGC